>JALIGW010000006.1:32865592-33503092 GCA_023053685.1 Diadophis punctatus similis | reverse complement strand
ATTTATGTTTTTGGATTGATTTTTCGTCCCTCTGGGACAGAAAGTTAGTTCTTTCTGTCTTGTTAGTTGTTATAAAATGTTTTCCCCTAATTATACCATTATTCTCATTCTAATTATTCTATAAATCTCTTGTTGTATAGTTTGAGTGAAAATACATGGCTAAAGAATTACCGTACTTTTTGGAGTATAAGACGCACCTTTTTCCTTCCTAAAAGTGGCTGAAAATTTTGGTGCGTCTTATACTTCGAATGTAGCTTTTTTTTGCCAGCCCTAACTAGGTGCTAACAGATCTTCCCAGCTCTTACCTTGCAGGCTTTTTCATTGTTACTCTCTCCAAATAATGTTTTTCCAGCCCTAAGTCTTTGCAGAATTTTTTTCCATTGCTCTACTTGCTCCGAGTAAGTTATTTTCTAGCCCTAACCAGGTGCTAACTATCTTCCCAGCTCTTACCGGCTTGCAAGTTCTTTCATTGTTACTCTCTCAGAAGAATGTTTTTCCAGCCTTAAGTCTTTGCAGGGTTTTTTTTCATTGCTCTACTTGCTCCGAGTAAGTTATTTTCTAGCCCTAACCAGGTGCTAACTATCTTCCCAGCTCTTACTGGCTTGCAGGTTCTTTCATTGTTATTCTCTCAGAAGAAGGTTTTTTTAAGTCCTAACCAGTAAATAAAATAATGTGCTGAAGCTGACCAGATTAAGGATGCTAGCCAGATGAATACCTGGTAGGCAGATTGTTTTCCCCTATTTTCCTCCCCAAAAACTAACGTGTGTCTTATACTCCGGTGCGTCTTATACTCCGAAAAATACGGTAGTTCATAACCATGACTAAGGACTGGGAATATAAGTACCCAGTAGGGCAATTGTGATCAGCAATCATTCTTTTGGTTTAATTTATCTTGCAGGATTTTGTGAGAATGAAAAAAAGAGAGAAGAAAATTATGTGTACTTCTCTGAGTTCCTTAGAATAAAAGAGATCGAAACAAACAAATATACTTCATTTAGTCAGCTATTCCAACATAAAGTAGCCAAATTCTTACAAAATGAATAGGAGGGCCTGAAAGATTTTATTAGAATTTTTTTCTTATTTATCTTCAGTATTTACCTTCCAAATATTCATCAAAGTTTTTCTCCTACTTGATTGCTCCGATTTTAAGCTGCTGATGGTCTTATCCTCCATCCTTTAAAAAGGCCCTTTGAAGTGTCACTGTCTTCAATGAACAAGAGATGATAATGGTTCTACCCAGGCACAGGATATTTTAAAAGTTTTTAAAAGTACAGATGAATGTACCTGACATAATAAGAAACATTATTTTGATTTTAGGCACCTTGTACATGTTGAAAGTTTAGATTGACTTTTGCAGGCAGTGGTACTGCTAAGTTAGAGTCATGGGGCATAGGTCTGGAACTCCATTGTATAGAGCAGGGGTCTCCAACCTTGGCAACTTTAAGACTTGTGGACTTCAACTCCCAGAATTCCTCCGCCAGCTGGCTGAGGAATTCTGGGAATTGAAGTCCACAAGTCTTAAAGTTGCCAAGGTTGGAGATCCCTGGTATAGAGGAATTGCAGGCAGAAAGTGATAATAACAATCAATGACTTTCTGATTAAGAATCAAAAGGGTCAGCAACCAGTAGTGGCAATGAATGAGACAAAAGAACAGAGCTCCTTTAGAAAAGGATCAGTAGATAGCATTATCAGAGCTTTTTTTATGAATCACAAAAGTGCATTCTCCCCAAATGTAATTGTTATTTAAAGCAGAAGGAAAATAAATCATATATTTTATCGAATCATTTCTTTTGGTGCTTTTCTATAAAATTATTGCAGAACTTCATAGTTAAAAGCCAAGAATCACAAAAGTACCACCACCCCCGTTCCTTCTTCCTAGACCTAGTCAAAATCAACTGGGTAGTAAAAGTCTGGGTGACTGGTCCTACTGATGCAGCTGCTACATCTAAATTAAATAAATGTCATGTCATATCACGGAAATTAAATGATTTCTGTGTGGTGGGAATATTTGCCTGAAAAAGATAGCAATTAAAACCCATTGTGCAGTTGGGTATAAATTACTTTTTGAAGTTCTTCACCAAATTTTTAGGCTGGAGGAGAATTCTTCATTAATTTCTCAAGGAAAAATTAGCATGAAAAGGCAGGGACGCTGCAGACTATTGAAAAGACTTTTCTATAATAAATATAAACTATTCATATATACAGTATTTCTTACCACTCATCTTTAAATATGTATAGGAATACCACATTCCATTCATAAAAATATCAAAACATTTTGGGCTATGAAACCGTTTCTAAAACAAATTCTTTTTCATCATGATGAAAAACTTTTTAAAATGCAGTTGAATTTCTTTGCTGCCATGATCTTTCCATTCAATATCTTAGTTTTTTTATTTAACTTGCAAATTCTTGATATTGATCATTCCCACAATACTTTGCCTATGAGTTTATTAGCAGGAATGAAGAACTAGTGCAGGGGTCAGCAACCCGTGGCTCTGGAGCCGCATGTGGCACTTTCATCCTTCTATTTCAGCTCCCTCTCGCCAGTTGGCACCACAATTTTGAGAGGAGCTTCCGGTTAGGGAGGGGAAAAGCACGGCGCGCCAGGAGGAAACTCTATGGCAAGGGGCGGGTTTTCCAGTCAGCTCCACAATTGTAGGGATTTCGGTTAGGACAGGTAGAGAAAAAAGGATGCCGTGCTAGGAGGAGACTCTATGGTGGGGGAACCGGACTTCCGATTGGCTCCAGAATTGAATGGGAGGCTTCCTATTAGGACCTTTGTGGCTCTTTGAATGTTTAAGGTTGCCGACCCCTGAACTAGTGGATCCATCAATCTCATTTTTTTATCATGACAAACTGCACCTTTTAAATTCAGCAACAAAAGTTCCAATGTTGAGTCTTAGATCTTCTTTGAAAACATCATAACCTATTAATTTGTGACATTTATAAGTTGCATTTCCTCCAAGAACTCAAGGTACTTTACATAGTTCACGAATACCCCTTCATTGTATCACCACAATAGCCTTCCAAGATGGCTGGACAGAGACTGATTGGTCAAAATGTTTCTCTCAAAGACATCCATCTTGCTACTTAATACTTACAAAGAATCTCCCAGCCCTCTCAAAAAGTTAAATAATTGACCATATCCTGTGTCTTCGGACAAAAATAAATTTGTCTTCACACAAAAAATAAATGCATTAAAAAAATGAAAAGCAGTCCATTAGCCCAAACAAGTTAAGATCCTTCTGTCTGATAACTATAGTGGTTGGTTTCCAATCTTTAGGAGACGGTTTTGTATACAGTAGCACCTGAAAATTCATCATCAGTGAAGTGTTCTAATCCACAAGTTCAAAGAAAGTCAGTAAAAAAGAAAATGAGGAAGATCTCAACCTAACAGATGTGGGAGAGATATTGATTCTACATTGGAAATAGTTCAATTTACAGAATTCATATAATCCCATCCCTACATTTATTGGTGATTGAAAGCTTCTTATTGACTTCTTGGATAAAAAAAGGGGGGGGAATCAAAGAATGTATGATTTATGATTTTGATGATTAGACAGGATAGATTATATTAGAGAAAGAAGAGCAATATAATGAATCTTTAGAGAGAGGTTAAATATACAGTATATTATAACTGCTATAAGAATATTGGAAGCCACTTTTTATATCTCTTTTCTTTTTCTTTTTTTTCTTTTTTGCACTTTTTGCTTTTTCTTTGATTTTTTTTCCTTTTTCCTTCCTTAGTTTATATATGTGTGTGTGTGTGTGTGTAAAGAGGCTAGGTTATACCACACAATTATTATAATCCAAGCTATTGTACTAAACAACATGGAAATATATACAATTTTAATATTTTTAAAATTAAAACTGTAGATCATCTCATACATATCTGTTCTTAACTGACATTATTTGCCAGATGGTTTTTCCACATAAATGTTCGACCCACATATTGTCTATTATCAGTGATTCAGTAGTTAATTAAAACACATAGACAATACCAACCATTTTTGTTCACCTGTATATATGTGAGACAAAATGATTGCAAACATGTCTTAGCTATAAATAGACTAAGAAAACAGTGATAATTTCTCATTCACCGTGGATTCTGTCCTTGTGTTTAATGAAGTGTAAAACTGCACATAAATGCCACTGAGAAATAGTAGTAATAGACTTACCAAATAGCAACTTATTATTTATTCTAATGTGAAGTGATTGCAATACTGTATAAGTCAGTTAAAATAATTAGAAGCATGTGTTCCCTCCTCTTAAAATGGCTATTGCAATCCAAGCTCTTTTAATAGTTAAGTAATATTCTAGTGTCTCATACAGTTTTCCATCTTGAAGGAAAGACTTGTCAAACTATTGGTTTCAAACTCACTGCATATTTTGTGTGTGTATGTGTGTGTGTAGTTTCTAAACCTAGACTAGTCAATAAATATAATACAGAAACTACAATATTACACTATTAACACAGCTTCAGAATTTATAAGCACTGCATTTTGAAAGAGTTTTTTTAAATAAACCAGAAAAAATGATGCCTGGAGATTCTGTACAGAAATGAACAAATCCGAAAAAGTTAATCATATATTACTTGAAAGTCTTTAAAAATGGTAATTCAAACTATGACAAAAGCAGACCATTGGTAAAAATAATGTATACATTTCTTCTTTCAGTGTTGTGTAATGATTATTTGAGCCAATAGCTATTTCCTCTGCAATTCCGCAATCCATAATCCTTATATTTTGAAAGATTCAGATACTGTACTTATGAAAAATCATATGAATATGATTTGATTCATATGGTTGATTGACCCAAATTTTATTACCAAGCCTGATTAGGTCTGCCCAAGCTACAATAAAGGACAAAATAATATGGTTTGATCTTTAATTCTGAATTACTTCTCTTAGAATGGCATGATTGTCGACAACCCTTGCTGGATATATTTTTGAGGCATTCAATATTCATGAAGCATTTATTTTATATTAGTATGATTTTTAGATGATAGGTAATTAATTTTACATTGTTCAATATAATCCTCCATTGCTTTCCTCAGGGACGACTTTCATTCTATTATTTAAAGGTTGTGTAAATAATATGAAGTCTCCTTTAGTTCTTATAAAAAAGGTTACTCCTTTAGAAGCCATAGTTAATTCTCCCAAAATCTCTAAAGATTGTTGAACTTCAGAAGCAGTCATAACATCTAGACCAAATAAATAAAACAAATAATTAGTTACCAGGCTTCATACTTGAGTAAAAAAAAAAACCCTTCGTTTTTTTTTATTTTGCAAAAGTTTTAAAAAAGGTTTCTTCAGAAACCTGGAGTTTTCTGGAAAACAAAGTGGATTTGCTTAATGATTGGTGATTCCAGTTCCAGTTCCAATTAAGTTGAAGACTACCAGTAGCCCATAATGTAAATTATATCTTCAATTCAGCATTTTGTGACAGTCACTGAGAATTCTGAATCAAATTTAATTAGCTCTCGCCAGAATTAAACATAAGTCAGCTGGACATTTCTTTTCTTTTTAATTGTTTTTCTTCTTTTAAGATACCCAGAATAATTGGGGAGAAGGAAGGAAGGAAGGAAGGAAGGAAAGAAGGAAGGAAGGAAGGAAGGAAGGAAGGAAGGAAGGAAGGAAGGAAGGAAGGAAGGAAGGAAGGAAATTGTAAAACACATTTCTACATTTTGTCCAAGAGAGCTACATATATTTTGGGTGCTTTTGTTTTAAAAACTTGAAATGTTGATAGACTGCCATGCGATCCATCTGTATACAGAATTTTAAAAATAACAACATGTAGCTACTTACGGTTATATACTGTATAAGAATGGCACACATACTTTAGTTTGTTCTTTGATGTGAAATATTTCTGAATTTCTTCTTGTGCATCAGTTTCTAGGATCATTCCTTTCATCACCACCAAATGCACATAAAGCCAAACATAGAGTGATATCAGAGTATAGAACTGAAAAATATCTTTTGGGCGAAGTAGACTTAATTTTAAATATGAGATAAATGAAGTGACTGTCACTATTTTGCAAGATATCCCCGTTTTTACTTTCTGGTGAATTTGAAGATTTTTTCCTGCTCTGGAATTCCTCAGAGTTTAATATTTTGGACTGATATGATTTATTCAGCTGCAAAATCACTGGTAATTATTAATTGTATGCCTTCTCCTTGTATCAATATATATCAAAGGTGTCCAGTTTCTTTTATTTTTTTAATTTGTCATGACAATCCTTTCCTCACATAATTATATCTTCTGGAAAATATCAGTGGGATACAATAGGTGTTCAAAACATAAGATTTCATTGTGTGTGACTGATATTTTATATTTGCATAAGACAGAAATATATAGTCTTTTCCTTCTTCACCCTCCTTCCGCTTCTCCTTCCTGTTATGCATGAATTTGAGATTTTGTCTGATTAATCTATAAATTTAATTAATTCAGACACAATACCATTGGATCAGAGTAGCGGTCTAGAAGTATTAGGGTTTTAATTTATGCTTCCTTTATTTATCTTGAAAAAATAATTTTCAGTAACACTCCTCAACTTCTAAATTTGAATGTGCCCTATTTTGAGGCAATTGACAGTAAATTTAGACAGATAGCCTACAGGGCCTTTGAGTATTTGAAGTAAAATAAACGAGATTAAGATTAATATAACCCCAAACTTTATGTATATTTTGAAATATATTTATGTATTTATTCCATCATATTATTTTAAACAGACGTACACATTATTGAACTTTTCTTTTCTTTTCTAAGGATATACAATGATGCTTTCATTATATAATTTGTAATTCTCTGTTGAGAAAGGTGAATTTTTAAGTTTATCATCTGGCAATTAATCTATCTTCAGTCAATGTTTGGAATAAGAGTTTTGGAATTCAGCTCTTCTTTGGGCTCAGTGTTGAGCCCAAAGTGTTGAGTGTTGCTTGTATTTATTTCTTATTCTATGAAATATTTTTAATGCTTGAAAGAAAATTTGTTGTGGTATGTAACTCTGCCTAATAAAGCTAACGTTGTGTTCAGCTATCCCTAATACATGTGTTTTATGCACACTTTTGAGTCAAGTTGATAATACTTTATTCAACTACATATTTCATAAGATATATGTTGTGTCCTGAGATCAGCATACTGGCTGGGAAGTTTTCACATAGGTCTATTGAGCAGAGCAGGTAATTGCTGATTGGTTCTTCCCAGTCAGGGTTCTCTATTTAAACCGCAGTCACCACCCTGATCTTTGCTGAAGTTTGCTCACTGTAACCAATAAAGAGCTGAAGTCACTCAACCTGTCTGACACTTTTCCTAATATATACCAATTTGTACATTTATTGTGAACTGACAATGCAGCTCTATTGTCCAAAGGAATACTGTATCTTGATACCAGGAGTGGGTTCTGACTTACCTCGCTGCTGGTTCACTTCCTCCCACGCCATGTGGGTGCGTGTGTGTTGCACGCCGTACAGCCACGCTGCGCGGGCACATGCACAGTGCTGAAAACCCAGCTTATGCGCGTGTGTAGCTTATGCGCATGCACAGAAGTGAAAAACAAAATGGTGCCACCTACGGCGCCACCGAGAGAGCCGGTTCGGGGGCGTGTCCAGATGGCCATTGCTGCCAGTTTGGCGAGCGGTGGGAAGTTTCTGTTACCAGTTCAATAGAACCAGCAGGAACCCACCTCTGCTTGATACACTAGACTAGAAATTGGCATGAATAAATACTCTCTGATAAATACATTTAATGAAGAAAGATCAATAAAGCCATTATGAAAGAACTCCACTGACTGCTATGTATCAGATGAAAGTCCTAGTTATAGTAAAATCAAATTCAAACTTTTGGGTTTCTTTCTCTTGCCAATGTGGTATAACAGACTTGAACCCAATCTTTTTTGTGTGAAAGGGACAATCCCCACCTATCTTCTGTTTGCAATGCTTGTTTCAGGCTACCTACTATGATACTACCTCTTGTAATATCCATACTACATTGGGGTACAAATAGATGCATTATATTATGATGTTCTGGAAAGGAGTGATAGAATGGCATTTATAAAAAAAATAAAGTAATTCTTTGCACAGAAGATATCAGATTTTTACATTTATTTTTGGAATCTTGCATGCAGAGTCATAACATAGACAGCAAAGCCAACAGTGCAATAAATAAGTTTCTAGCTACTTCACAATCACATATTCTACAAGAGCAAACAGACATATAGTATGTATTGCTGTATACCCAATGCGTATACCAATAAAGAAGAACATCAAGGTGTTAATTTCTTCTTTTGTTGTTCTTTTGAAAGGGTATTGGAAGATTCCAGGATTCTGTGTAGGAAAAGCTCAGCTTTTCCAACACCATCTTTCTATCATTTATATTATATAAGTCAAAATATCTGTGCTGGTTCTCGTATTAAACCTTCACATTTATTCTGATGTACACCCTTTCTTCTTGTTTTAATGCTCCAGTTCCCTCCTCAAGGAAAAACAACTTTGTTTATTAGGCCCAACCATGCAATCATGATAGATAGCTGTGTCCTTCAGCTTGTTTCCATTTATCAGCTCTAAATAATCCCAGTTGATAGTTTAGTCCATATTTTTCAGCATTCTTATCTTGTTCTTCCCTTTGCTCACCATTTTAGACACTTAGTAATAGAATGATACTTATGGAACATAGAGAATATGATCTCAGAATGAATATGCTAGAAGTATACATATAGAGATTATAATATAGACTGGAGGTATTATATGTGTAGAATACAGTATACCCGTATTTTTCAGAGTATAAGACGCACCGGAGTTTAAGACGCCCCTTAGTTTTGGGGGAGGAAAACAAGGAAAAAAGGCCTCTGCCTCCCAGCAATTTGCCAAACAGCAAACAGCAAACAGCACAGATGATATACACTGTTTGCTGTGTATTTTTGTGCATGTGTGCCTGACCCATAGAAATAGCAAAGAATTGGAGAAATGTACATCATGCCAGAAAGTTTTCTTAAATGTAGTCACACTAACTCCTCCCAATTATTTAAATAGATCTACTCCAAGGTAAGTCAGGATTTAACTGAGCTGCTTTATCTTAATACTAAACAGGACACTGTTACATTTCAGACTATACTTGTACAGAGCTGTTAAAATTAATTAAAATTTCTGGAAGTATACATTATTCTCTATTATTTAAAAGAAGATACAATAGCACTGGGCCTCTTCAGAGAAAGCATTTATTTTAAAAAGCTTCTTCATTTTGTTAAGTTGTCTAGAACAATAATAAAGCAGTCTTTAAAAAATAAGTCTAATAATTTGAACATTCTACAGACATTTATAATTATTCACTTACCCCCTTGCATCCAGTTCAGCAGAAAATAAAAATCTGTGAGTCTTTCCCAGCTATTTGCCTCTTTGCAACTAGTTTCAGTTTCATTTTAGCACATGGCAAATCAGCTGGGGGTCGGGAAGCTGCTAATGACTTGCTTGGCTTAACAGGCTCTTCCCTGTTTGCTGCAAGCAGGTAAATTGCTGGAAGAGAGAGGCCAAAGGGTGGGGGTGGGTGAGTGTGGCTACATTCGGTGTATAAGACGCACCCAAGTTTTCACCCTCTTTTTGGGGGTAAAAAGATGCGTCTTATACTCCAAAAAATACGATACAGTATATTTAAAATCACAATGCATGACTTTATTGAAACTCCTGCAGTTGCTGGTGTGTCTGAAGTTTTAAATTACTCACATCAGGGCTTGCTTCTACTGTGGCATGGGACATCCATTCTAAATAGCTTGCTACTTTGCATTTTTGGCTAATAAAACACTGTTATTTATTTATAATTCTTGACTTCTTGTCCCAAATACCCTCTCCTGCAAAATAAGAATGTCTCGAAGTGACAGAAATGGCTTTCCCTTTCTTGTTTTTCTGTATAGAAAATTTAGAAGCTAAGGAAATATTATAAATCCTGAGCACCCAATGTTCATTGAGGAAAAAGGAAATGACAATTCAGTACACCTTACTGGAAACAGGAAGGCTATTGCTTAAATTTCTCTTCCCACATAGAAAGGCTACCTGAGTGCATCATTTCTTCACAGAAGCTTGTTTGGTTTCTTTAGACTCTCAAACTAAAGTCAGGGAAACAGAGAAAAATACTATCCAGTTCTACTGTCTACCAGATTATATTAACTAACAAGAAAGGGATCTATCTGTAACTTCCTTTGCCTCCCAAATGACAGAATCAAGAGAAACTATTCATCCATCAGGCTGAATGTCAAGATTCCTAAACATCACTTTAAGTCTGGGAGACACTGTCAAAACTAATGCAGTTTCTATACCACCCTCTTTGTGACACGGACCTCTTTAGCTTTGTGGAGAAAAAAGTTGTGTTTGTTTTGAAAAAAAAATCTTAGATTGGAAGGGAAAAATTGCAAGGATATGTTGCATAGTACCCCTATGATTGATTACATCAGGAAAAGCATCTGAGGCCTGGGAAGGATGGAATATTGGACAGAAGCTGCTGAATAGTGATGAACAAGGATATAAGCAACTCTACCCAATCCAAAACCAAAAGCACACAATGATTTCCCTCCTACAACAGGAATCTGTTCCTTTTTTTTCCTTGAAGTGGTTCTCCCTTGCCTTAATCTTAAAGACCCCCTAGGTACCATCTAAGCAGGCATCATCAACAAGATGGCAACGCATGCGCAGTGCCAGAAATTCGGCTTCTGCACATGCTCAGAAGTTCCCATGGTACAGATTTTTTTTTTTTTTTGCAATAGTCTATTTGCATGTGGGTGGACCCGCCTGGAGACGGATAGAGGAGTGGTGTCTCAGTTCCTAAGACCTTCGGAAATATGTGTTTTCCAGTGGTCTTAGGTGACCCCTGTGAAAGGGTCGTTCGGCCCCCAAAGGGGTCACTACCCACAGGTTCAGAACCACTGGTATAGGGTCTCCTGACTAAGCAGGGGTTTAGATTAAAATACTTCCAACGTCCCTTCCAACTCTGTTACACTGTTACTCTGTTATTGTTGTTTAGAGAGCAAACAGTAGAATGTATGATCAGAAGACAAGAATTTTTCTCTTTGGATGTTGCACCCAAAACTATTTAATTTTGTGTAAAAGCAACTTAGTGCCTAATTGCTTGAGGACAATATTAGCTCTTAATTTTAATATTGGAAAAGTCTGTTACTGTTCATACTTTTCATGATACCTTGTCTTCCTAGCCAAGAATCAATATCTGCTTGAAATGGCAAAAATGAAATCAAAATTATATATATAAGTGTGTGTGTGTGTGTTACAGAATTCTAGGAGAAGAAGGCTTAATTTTAAAAAATATTATATACACATATTTTAATTATATTTCACTATTATATATAATGTACATTATGTATATAGTTATACAGAAACTAATTAAAAAGAAAATCAAAAGGTCTATATCAGTGATGGCGAACCTATGGCGAACCTACAGGTGGCATGCGGAGCCATATCGGAGGGCACGCGAGGCGTTGCCCTATGTCAGCTCCATGGACAAACTAGAAGTTTGGAAAAACGCATTTCCGGTTTATCATTGGGGTGTTTTTTGCATTCCGGAGGGTTCAGGGAAGCTTCCTGAAGCCCCGGAATGCGAAAAACGGCCCAACGGACAAACCGGAAGTTCAGAAAAATACACTTCCGGTTTGCTGTTCGGCTGTTTTTTGCACTACGGAGGATTCAGGGAAGCTTCCTGAAGCCCCAGAATGTGAAAAATGGCAAAATGAGCAAACTGGAAGTTTGGAAAACGCATTTCCAGTTTGCTGTTGGGCTGTTTTTTGCACTCTGGAGGGTTCAGGGAAGCTTCCTGAAGCCCCGGAGTGTGAAAAACAGCCCAATGGGCAAACCGGAAGTGCATTTTTCCGAACTTCCAGTTTGCCCATTTTGCCATTTTTCACCATCCCAGGCTTCAGTAAGGCCTTTGCGTAGTGTGTGTGTGTGTGCGCATGCACAGGGGGCAGTGTGGGAGGGTTGTGTGCATGCATGGGGAGAGGGAATGGGTGTAAGCACGTGCACGCGTGCTAGCATGCGCACACACACACTTTTGGCACGTGACCCAAAAAAGGTTCGCCATCACTGGTCTATATACTGTCACTTCATTTTTTTCATTTGTAGGACATAAAGACTTCAAAAATAGAGAACATATTTATATTCAAAATCTTTAACTCATTCCTTAATATCAAAAAGAAAGTGCATTTCATCTACATATGATTACCTTTTCTGAATTACCCAGATTCATTAGAACCAAAACCTTCATGAAATATTCCATACTGCAATCTGTCAAAGTCTTTAAACCCATTATAATAAATCAGGTGATTCAAGAAATTGATCTCTTGCTTGGCCCAAGTGTTCTAACAGGACATATTTCCTACAATCTTCAAAGTGGCTTATTCTACACTATCAATTTCTCATTCAGGGTCAAAATTTAACCACTTATCTACCAATAATCAAATGTATCCGTAAGGTTTGCTGAAAGCTGAAACTGGAGATTCTCCCCTCTTAAAAAAAATTCCAAGATTTCAGAGAGGTTAACCACTTGCTTTCCAAATAGACCCAAACATTGATTGATGACCCTTTTAATTTTTAAAAAAATATGTTAATCTGAAAGTTTAACACATGAATGGTTGACATAGGTAATCAATTGTTACAGGGAGAAGGAAGAATGAACTGAAAATCTTATTGCCTATCTACTCATAGTTATTCTGATGTGTTTGGGATGCTAAGGAATAGCTGGAGGAACAGATAAGAAGGCAGGAATGAGCAAGACAATGGAAGAAGACTTTTAACAAATATCAGGGAGTCACCTAGACTAAACATCAAATAAAAAGAACACAAGCAAACTAGCTGTTCTTTTATAACATTGAATCATTACATAATTCAGGCAACTTGGCTTTTGTCTTTAAAATAAAATAGAAAAAGAATTATTGACTCTACTGATTTACATTCCTGGAAGAAAATAATAAATTCACAGCTTTGCTTGTACAAAGAAAAAAATGCCTTGCTACAAAAGCAAAAATAAGGTTTATGATGGAGGCACTTAGATTTCCTCAGGAAATATGTGTATGTATATATATTCTGGAAAAGTCCAGGACAATGTTGATGTACCAAAAATAATAATCTCAGTATGAATTTCAAAATCTGGATAAGCTCAAGAATGACCTTGATATATTGCTGTAATTTAGTATAGTTATAAGAAAAACTCTTCTAGTATATGTTGACTCTGTTGAGTTAAATTCAGAGAAATAAATATGCTGTTTCACCTAGGTTAGCAGATAGTATCCTACCATTCATGCCCCTCTAATTGTTTTGTGAACAGATTTGATTATGGTCTTAGTGAGATCTCTAAAATTTACTTCTTGAAAGTTGGAATAATCTTGGTTAAAGAAGCACTATAAATCTTATTTCCAATTAGGTTAAATACTTTAAAAAACCACTTGAGTCCTCTCTAAAACAGTTTAGATTTGGACATCATCTGCTACTTACTACTTAATTGTTTCTGTCCGGAGATTAAGTAATAAATATACAGTATATAGGATGATGGCAAACCAATTAGAAATAAATGACAAAAGGACACAAAACCTCGTTAAGATGCTCTTAAGCTTCTACGCAACAAATGGCTTAAATGGCTTAGATGTTTCATCCCAGTTAAGAGCTTCCAATTGATACTGCTGTGATAAGCAATAAACACTACCTACCAGTCCTTAGAAACTATTCCACAATATCTTTAGTCACATGTCTCATAAATCTGATTTACTAATAATCTGCAAATGCTGCATAATTAGTAGATTATGTACCAAATACAAAAACTGAGGTTTGGCAACAAAATGTTCAACTGCGGGATCCTTGGTATTCTCTGAGCTTGGTTGTTTTCTTATATTTCATTACCAAACTAGGGAACAAAATTCAACCCTGAGCTACAAATATTGTCAAATAAAAGTTCAACTAATTTTTTTTAATAGCTTTGTGTAATTATCCCATTCTCATAAAATTAAGTAATTTTTCCCATGCTCTTTTAGGCAATCCAGTCCAATGTCCTGCTAGTCACGTGAATATTAAGTCACCTTGGATAGATGCTCTCTACTTGAACTCTTCCAATGAAAGACATTCATTCAGCCCTCTAGATAACTAATTCAACTTTTACAATAGGAAGGTATTTTTAACAAGTTCTGTATTATTATTATTATTATTATTATTATTATTATTATTATTATTATTATTATTATTATTATTATTATTATTATTATTATTAATTTATTTGTTTGTTTGTTTATTTATTTATTTATTTATTTATTTATTTATTTATTTATTTATTTATTTATTTATTTATTTATTTATTTTTATTGCATTTGTATGCCGCCCAACTCCTAAAGGACTCTGGGCGGCTAACAACAGTTGCAAATACAAAAAATATAAAAACAATTAAAATAGATAAAAAACAGATTTAAAAACTCATACATACCAGAAAACTGACTCTAACTAACTTTCCAATCCTTCAAAAACAGTCTGAGGATGATATGGGATTAAGTGACAATTTTATAACACTACGAACAAGCAGCAAAGGATAGTGTGCTGCCTTAAGCTGCAACAACTCCAGGAAAAACACAGAAAACCAAAATAAAATAAATTGCTTTACATGCACAGACACACAGACAGATAATCCTCCCATCTTCAACCTTCTTTCACATTATGTACATTCAGTCATATGGAGAAAAATCTGAATAGTTCCTATGAGATGTATCTAAAAGACACCAAAGTTTCTTTACCTTAGAAAGGACCATTACGGCTGTTCAAATCTAAATTATAGACTAAGAGAAGAGTGCCTACAAACTGAAAATAGATCATCCAAAAACTCTGAAGAATCACCATGCAAAAAAGACTAATTTAGCTCAAGTATACTGGAGCTGAGGGAGAAATGTTGTTTGTTTCTACTCACTGAATGGCAACAAAGTATAGTAACACATTACTGACATCCATTGAAAAGGAAAAGTTAGATATATTTATGTAAACAAAAGCTTTTAAAGATTTGGGGAAATAAATATCCTTTGAGCCCCTTCCTAAACTAATAGGGATAATAAAGCTTAATTAAAATAAATACATTTTTGAAACTCACAAATACAGACAAGTGATCGGCCAAAGGCCACAGTAAAACCAAACACATGCAATCATACATTAATTCATACAGACAACAGCCTGGAATCATAAAGATCCAGATTTGCTTTCAAATTAAGTCCTCATGCAAAAGTGCATAATTTGGGTGATGCTGATTTAGAATAACAGAATTGGAATAGCCCATTGGGTCTTGAGTCAGCCAACAGCTCAGCCTAGGAATATACGTACATATCCGTTTTTCCTCACACTTCCTCATCTATAACAGCTGAACAGCCTAAACCAACTAAAACCAAGTTCCCCGTGGGCTTGAAATAATTACATCTTTTTAATTAGGTCAAGGGAAAAATTGTTATTGTATTTCATAGCAATTATCTAAATTATACATTTCTTGATAAGATGGAAAGAATACTGAATTTTAAAAGTAATGAATGGAAGAAAGTCAAATTCATAGAATTAACTTCGAATATGCAATTAAGCAATCTGTATGAACACAGATCAAATAAATTTAGCAAGATTTGGTATTAAATTCAAACAGATTTAATACAGTTTCAAAATCATTTGTGTATATCAGAAAAATATAATCCAGATCATAAATGAAATCACTGATTTTTTTTAAAGAAACCCATAAATCTATTTACCATGCAACTATATCTGAAATAAACTTTACATTTAGAAATCTTATCTCTCTATCCGTATCTTCTATAACACAGAATTTGCACAACATCACTAAAACATAATCATTTAGGAATCAACAAACAAATGAGATTAGTTAGGGTTATATTGCATTATTTTCATGTCCTTTTATTGGTAACAACAATGAACTACTTATTTTCAATTTCTTTTCTATAAACATTTTCTGCTGCTATTTCTAAAAGAGGCAGTTATGAATTATGAGACTTAATTTCTCTCAATGTGTTTTGCTGCCATCATAAAGTTTTATAGCTTAAAACATAAAGGTCAATATTTGAATGGTTTATGTTGTAATTAGAGGAACTATTCAATTAGCTATTCAAAACCTGACTTTGCAATGATATTTTTACATTTTTCTTACTTGAGAATTCCAATTACTAGAGCTATACGATTTCTTTTTGTCTTGAAATTATAATCCAATTGTTATATGTCTACAGCAGATGTTGCCAAAAATGAAAAGCAGTGTGTATTTCTTTTTTAGGAAGATGGGCAAATGCCATCATTTGTTCAGAAGCCAAAGTTATTCTTTTCATTTCAAGTAATGTCATTGGCACTTCTTTCTAAAGTAGTAATTTTGCTACCTTCTAAAGTTAAAAAAAAATAGTGTAATAATTGGAAATCAGTTAGCTGCCATATTGTAGTAAAGAAACACATTTATGAATTTATAATTATATGTAGAAGATAATATTTTGAGGAATATTATTAATAAACTAGCTGGATAATGGTCAGTTATCACCTCCCCCCCCCCGTCTTTAAAAAAAATTAACCCAAGTCACACCACTCCAGGTGCAGGCTGAATGTCCTTGGCTCTCAGAGAAAGGAATGTTATTATGGCTAGGTATCTCCGTAACTCCATGCAATCCCCACTTCCAGTTTCCCACAGCACTAAGTGTGGCAGCCCTGAAGATCCAAAGAAAAAGATGGCCTCCAGGGCTGATACCTACATTTCTACATTTTTGAACAGTCTGTCTACAAAAATATCAACCAGATATATGTTTCAGATCTCCACTGATATTATCCATTAGATATCCACTGAAGTTAAATTATGAAATCTCTATTGAGTTAAAAATTATCTAATAAAGACACAGGTCTCAAAACTAAAGATTTTGATTGATGTCAGCTATGCATCATTCTTCTAGGTATGACTTGGTACGACCACACTTGGAACACTGGATCCAGTTTTGATAGCCACAAAAAAGATGTTGAGAGTCTAGAAACAGAGTACAGAGAAGAGCAACAAAAATGATTAGGGAATTGGAGGCTAAAACATATAAAAAACGGTTGCTGTAATTGGGTATGTCTAGTTTAATGAGCCGAGGTGGCGCAGCGGTTAGAGAGCAGTACTGCAGGCTACCTTAGCTGACTGTGATCATTTGAGTTCAGCTGTTCAAATCTCACCGGCTCAGGGTTGACTCAGCCTTCCATCCTTCCGAGGTAGGTAAAATGAGGACCCAGATTGTCGGGGGGCAATGTAAAATATATACATTGCTTAATGGTGTAAACCACTTAGAGTGTGCTTGCACTATGAGGCGGTATATAAATCTCATAAATCTCATAAATAAATCTCGTAAATAAATCTCATAAATAAATAAATAAATAAATAAATAAATAAATAAATAAATAAATAAATAAATAAATAAATAAATAAATAAATAAATAAATAAATAAATAAATAAATAAATAAATAGGAGGACTAGGGGTGACATGATAGCAGTATTCCTATATCTCAGGGGCTGCCACAAAGAAGAGGAAGTTAACCTATTCTCCAAAGCACCTGAAGGCAGGACAAAATCAATGGATGGAAATTAATCAAGGAGAGAAGAATTAAGGAGAAATTTCCTGACAGTTACTGAGAGTTACAGAGAGAGAGGGAGAGGATAAGAGAGATACAGAGACAGAGGGGGAGAGAGAGACATAGATAGAAGGGGGGAGACAGAGATAGAGAGAAAAGGGTTTTGTGGTTCCCAGTTCTCTGTCCTAATGACTGGCTGGGTAGGCATGGCTAGGGGGGTCATGTGACTGCGTAGGAGTGAGTGATGTCGAGTTGGCCATGCCCACCCAGGTTTTGTGGCTCCTGGTGTTTTTTTTTTTTTCTGTGAGGAACGGATCCAAATGGCTCTTTGAGTGTTTAAGTTTGCCGAGCCCTTGTATAGAGTTTCCTGCCTGAGTAGGGGGTTGACTAGAGCAGTGTTTCCCAACCTTGGGAACTTGAAGATGTCTGGACTTCAATTCCCAGAATTCCCCAGCCAGCGAATGCTGGCTGGGGAATTCTGGGAGTTGAAGTCCAGACATCTTCAAGTTCCCAAGGTTGGGAAACACTGGACTAGAGGATCTCCAAGGTCCCTTCCAACTCTGTTATTCTGTAGTTCTATCACTACATAAAAACAAAAGTATGTTACAAATTTTGTGTAGCTAGCGTTTAATACCACCTTAATTTTATAAAATTTATTATAGCTCCTCTCACAAACATTGAAATATTGCGATAAGTAGGAGACTGGGGAGTCTTGATGCTCTCTGAGTTTGGTTTGCTTGCAGACATTTCATTGCTCAATTAGATAATATTATCAATGCTAGTGAGTGTAGGATTTGCTCCCTGTTTATATACAGTAGCTTGTCTGCCATTATTGGTGTGGTTTCCTTAGTAGTTCCTTGATCAGAGTATTGGTTTTTGCTGTTTGTCTAATGTTAATTCCTGCTGTTAGAAACAATGTGCTCTAAGTCATTTTGTTTCATTTTAAAAATGGTTTAAGTATTATTGTCTCTTTTGAATAGTGTATAAATATGGTTTAACCCACTTTATGTGTGCTGATGATTGATCTGAGTGCCAGGCTTCCAGGAATTCCCTAACATTTTTGAATTTGACTTAATCTTGGAAGGTCACAGTTTCCCAGTAGAAAATATGGTTGAGTCTCTCCATGTGTTGTGAGCTTAAGGACTTCATTGTGTCTTCTGACTGCTAGTTGGTTTTCATGAATGTGCTCTGCTAATATTCTGCTTTTCTGTTCTACATAGTGGTTGTTAGCAATTCTTACACTGTGTGTTGTAGATGACTCCTCAATTTTTCTTCTTGGGCTAAGGGGTCTTTTGGTTTACTTAAGAGATTTTAGATGTCTTTAGTGTGCTACAGTGATGTCATGTGGTTGTAATAGTTTGTTGGTTAATCAACCAAATATATTTTTCAAATCATTGATATTGTCTATCACAGTGGTGGCGAACATTTTTAGGCTCGCGTGCCAAAAAGGGGGGGCGTGTTTGCGCGCGCTCGCGTGCCCACACCCATTCCCTCCCCCCCACGCATGCGCACAACACCCCCCATGCTGCCCCCTGCGCATGCACACACACACCCCCCCCACACACAAAGGCTTACCGGAGCCTGGGACGATGAAACCGGCAAACCGGAAGTGCAAAAAAACGCACTTCCGGTTTGCCGGTGTGCTGTTTTTTGCACTCCGGAGGGTTCAGGGAAGCTCCCTGAAGCTCCGGAATGCAAAAAACTACAAAATGGACAAACCGGAAGTGCGGAAAAGTGCACTTCCGGTTTGTCCGTTTTGTAGTTTTTTGTATTCCGGAGCTTCAGGGAGCTTCCCTGAACCCTCCGGAGTGCAAAAAACAGCTCACCGGCAAACCGGAAGTGCGTTTTTCTGCACTTCCAGTTTGCCGGTGGGCAAACACGTGCCATAGGTTCGCCACCACGGATCTATCAAATATCCATTGTTGAATTATGAACTCTCCTTTGGGTTAAAAATTACCTGAGAGGGATTCAGGTGTAGAAAAATGTAAATTGAATTGAATTCAATCTTGACTTGAATTTGGAAGTAGAAGAATATTATTATTTAAAATATTGAAGTTTGTAGACCAGAACTCTGGGTGTTCAGTAGTTGGAATCCTTGTAGATTCATCCAACAAATCTAATTAATTATCCTACCACACAAATAGAGCACATATGAATAGAGACACAAAAAATAGGAATAGGCCTGCTTTCCCGATCAAGGACAGCATTTTGTTTCTCATAGACATCTCTTCAATTGTTCATCAGCAATTGGCATTAAAACATATGCTTTCTCAAACTTGGAGTTAACATTGAATCTTCCACTTTAACAGTCTTTGAGATACTTTGAAGAACCTGACCCACTTTACATTGAGGGGGGACTGTGTGGAGAGAGTTTCCTTCTTTAAATTCTTGGGAGTCTATCTCAGCAAACTTCTCACCCGGAAAATCAACACAACCCAGGTAGCCAGAAAGGCCCAACAGAGACTCCACTTCCTTAGGGTCTTGCGAAAAAATAAAGTGGAGCAACAACTGATGACCTCCTTTTACTGGTCCACAATAGAAAGCGTCCTCACTCATTGCATTACGGTGTGGTATGCTGGCTTGACAGAGGGACATTAGAAAGACATTACAGAGGGTGATGAGTACAGCACAAAACATTGTGGGCTGTCCCCCTGATACCGCTAGACGATATCGCTAGGCTCACTGACTTAGAAGAGTGAGAAAAATCCTCAGGGACGACTCACACCCTGGTCAGCCCTTCTTTATTCTCCTACCATCCGGAAGGAGATATAGAAGCATAGGCAGCCGGACAAACAGGCTGAAGAACAGTTTTTATATGTGGGCTGTCAGACTTCTGAATGGAAAGTAACTTTACAACAACATAGTACGAGTACCAGTCGGGCTTCAGGAGCGGCTACAGTACAGAAACTGCCTTGGTCGCTCTGATGGATGATCTCTGGCGGGCCCGGGATGGGGGGAACTCCTCCATCCTGGTGCTACTTGACCTCTCAGCGGCTTTCGATACCATCGACCATGGTATCCTTCTGCATCGTCTCAGCGAGTTGGGAGTGGGAGGCACCGTTTTGCGGTGGTTCTCCTCTTATCTTGCTGATAGGATGCAGTCGGTGCTGGCAGGGGGGCAGAGGTCGTCCCCTAGGCCCCTATCATGTGGGGTGCCTCAGGGGTCGGTTCTCTCGCCCATCCTGTTCAACATCTACATGAAACCGCTGGGTGAGATCATTCGCAGACATGGGGTGTGTTTCCATCAGTACGCTGATGACACCCAGCTGTACATCACCACCCCGTCTGACTTCAGTGAGGCAGTTGATGTAATGTGCCGGTGCCTGGATGACATTAGGATCTGGATGGGGAGGAACAGACTCAGACTTAATCCCGACAAGACTGAGTGGCTGTGGATATTGCCTCCTAAGGATCATGACAACTGCCCCTCCTTGTTCCTTGAGGGAGCGAAACTGACTCCCTCGGACCGGGTCCGCAACTTGGGGGTCCTCCTAGATCCACAGCTAAAATTGGACCATCATCTTTCTGCTGTGGCTAGGGGGGCCTTTGCACAGGTTCGCCTGGTGCACCAGTTGCGGCCATATTTGGAGAAGGAGGCTCTACTCACGGTCACTCATGCCCTTGTCACCTCTCGTTTGGACTACTGCAATGCGCTCTACATGGGGCTACCCTTGAAGAGTATCCGGAGACTTCAGCTGGTGCAAAATGCGGCTGCGCGTGCTGTGGTGGGTGTGCCAAGGTACACCCACGTGACATCGATACTCCGCCAGCTGCATTGGTTGCCCATCGGTCTCCGGGTCCAATTCAAGGTGTTGATCACCATCTTTAAAGCCCTTCATGGCTTAGGACCAGGTTATCTACGCGACCGCATTCTGCCTCATACTTCCCTCCGACCGGTTAGGGCCCACAGAGTTGGCCTCCTCCAGGTCCCGTCGGCCAAGCAATGCCGAGCCCAAGGGGGAGAGCCTTCTCTGTGGCTGGCCCCGCTCTCTGGAACCAACTTCCACCAGAGACCCGAACTATCCCCACTCTGCTGGCCTTCCGAAAAGCCGTTAAGACATGGCTCTTCCTGCAGGCGGGGGGTAGAGCTTAATTCACTCGAGCTCACCCCCCAAGTATGTATGATGTTGAATGGTTGTTGATTTCTTATATTGTGTTTTAATTTTTATATTGTTTTAATTACTATTTTAGATTTTGGTTGTTCTTGTATTTTTCACTGATGTACGCCGCCCTGAGTCCTTAGGGAGTTGGGCGGCATATAAGAATTCCAAAATAAATAAATAAATAAATAAATAAATAAATACGATTGACTTACAGAGCTGGTGCAACATGCAATACATTCACATGGTGCAATAGAACTGGGTGTTTGTTAGTAGGATTCACTGGGTTAGAGATTTTCTGTATTTCACTGTGAGTTGTATTGTGTTGGGGGGGGTTGCACGAAGGGAGGCTCAGCCAATCTCATTGTACATATGTTGTACTCTGACAATAACAGTTTGAAATTGAAAATTGTATTTCACAAATTTATCCAGTCCTTTATTCAGGTTAGTGGTCATCACTGCATTTAATGATGATTAATTTCTTTCTTTTATGCATGATTTTATAAATTCCAGCATCATCTGTCCTTTTTCTTCTCTATAGATTCCTAAACTTTCTAGTTTATTTCTTGCAAGAAAGACATTGAAAGCCCTGAGCATTTGAAACATCATTTTCTACATTCAAAAAGCAGTTGCCAAATTGTTTTCTAATCAAGGTAGTCAAACCCTCCACTCAACCAATTCTGAAAGGTTAATTTTGATTTATTGACCCTTGTACATTAGTATTTATACCCTGATGAAAACTACGCCTTACACACAAAGAAATCATAAATGTTGATTGATATGTTTAGACATATTATTTCAGTGGCATTAGGAAAACATCTATGTACAAAGGGACCAGATTTTCCTTGCCTTCCAGTTTAGTTATTTATTAAAAAGTCACTTCAAAGGGGAAAATGGTACAGTTTATGGACTAAAGGCTTCAAACCCTGAGATTCTAGTAAATACATGAATTTATTTATTTATCCAACTTTCATGATGTCTCCAGATGGTATACATCAATAAAACCAAAGAAATGCTCAAATTACAATTCAAGTCATTGATATCAACAAAATCAGAGCAAAAATTGATATACCCTTAGTGGACAATCAGATGTCATCATCCACTTCCCAAGATAGGCTGCTTATCATTACTGTTTTTTAAAAAAAGTTTTTAAATCATCTTAAATACTAACAGGATTGGGGACATGTGAATTTGGGATATTATAGTGTTAGTTGTATATTTACCATATTTTTCAGATTGCAAGACACCCGGACTATAAGACGCACCTAAATTTACAGGAGGAAAACAAGAAAAAATAATTTTTGTCCTCCGTGCGTCGCGTTTTCATCCTTCCAAACCCCCAGAAGCACTCTGCAGTGCTCCGCGTGGCCTGTTTTTGCCCCAAATGGGCCCGTTTTCACCAAAAACATGCCCGTTTTTGGTCTGCAGAGTGCTTCTGAGGGCCAGGAAGGGTGAAAATGCAACACACGGAAGGTTTGGGAGGCCAAAAATGCCAGTATTCAGTCTATTCACCTAAAATTTCACCCACTTTTAGGAGGAAAAAAGGTGCGTCTTATACTCCAAAAAATACAGAAAATTAAAAAGCACTAGGAGTCAGATCAGAATGACCCCTTTCTATTCTCTCTTTTGTGAATATTATGTTCTAGGATTATAGCATTTTAGCACTTTTACTTAAAGAAAAAATAATTGCACAATATCTATTTTATGTATTGTTCTGTATGTATTGTATATTATAGTTTTCAGCCTAGTGTTTATTCTCTTAGCAGATTCAAGATACTTCCTTCCTTCCTTCCTTCCTTCCTTCCTTCCTTCCTTCCTTCCTTCCTTCCTTCCTTCCTTCCTTCCTTTCTTTCTTTCTTTCTTTCTTTCTTTCTTTCTTTCTTTCTTTCTTTCTTTCTTTCTCCCCTCTCTCCTCCCTCCCTCCCTCCCTCCTTCCCTCCCTCTCCCCCTCTCTCTCCTTTGCTGGTGATAGTATGGAGATTAACAGAAGAAAAATCAGTCACCTTTTGCAACTTTGAAAGACTAGATAAGAATTAGTGATGCTGCAAATGCAATCTGTTAAACTTCTGTGCTCTTTCTGTCTCTTTTGTCTTCTTTCCCATTCAACCATCATATGAAATTGAGTTCTGCAAAGTTGCTTGGCTATAATTTCAGTCTTTTACCTTTTCCAAACTCATAAGAGGAAGAATACAGTGCTTATTGACACAGACCGTTTAATTTGCATGATCCTGAGACACCCTGCTTAATTGACTTAAGACAATTGATGCAAGATATAATTAGCAAGTTACTTTCTCCTATCATTAGCATATATAAAAATGAAAAAAAGCAACGAGTCCATTGAAAACATTTCAGATGAAGGCAACAAAGGAAAGATGCGACTGAAAATCTTTGTGACTTTTGTGACAGAAGTTATTCTGATGAGCATCCCTAAGAACAATTTTGCCACTGCCTCTTACCATCCTTAAATTACAGTGTTTGAGCTCTGTGTAACCTTCATGTTGGCATAGCTAACATTTTACTTTCAACGGTATTGATGGGAAGATATCAAAGATTCCTCTTGCACAGTGTCTCTGCCCTTGAGAGGCAGAAGTGAAAACAGAGGCCCATCTCCTACAATGTCATTTTGTAGAGATATCTAAGTGACATTGATTATACCCTTATTATGGAACTTGTCAAACATGGAAACCGAAAGTTATGTGTTATATTTTTTATCACACTGAAATCTGGACATGATCTACAAACTTCTCACTGTTGTTTATCTCACAAGCTATCATTGGTCGATAGTCAAGAATTAATGTGCCTGGTTTTACTAGAAATTATAGACAATACATAGCATTTTAAGGACATCAATAAATTGAGGCTTTTGGTAACTCTTGTATATATTCTTGTCTGCTATTATTGACTTCTAATATATTTAACTGTAATAAGCTAAATTAACTGTTAGATAGTAAGGTTATATGAGATCACTTTTAAAAGACCCTTGTAGTTTGGAATTTCTGCTTAGAACCTAGCACAATATAGTTCAAAACCTCATATATAACTTTAAAAATCCAATAGATACTTGGAAGTGTATAGATTTTTGCCCTGGATGCTATATTGCACTTTAGTTATCATTGTCAGAGAAAAATCCCATAGCTTCATATTTGGTAGCAGCATGGTTATTCAGAGAAGGACTGTCTGTAGATAGAAAAAATGTCCTTTTCAGGAAATGGCACCAGTACTCTTTATTTAGGGAATATATAAAATTATATAAAAGAGCAATGTGGGTTTTTCCCTTTTCTAATGTCAGCAATGCATGTATTTGAAAACAGAATAAATATATACTGAGTTTTTTTTTCATGATAAAAGGATATTATATTTTAATGATAATCTAAATACGGGCCCTGGAGGTCAGCGATACAGGCCAGTTGAAAGACTTATATCTGTAGCCATATTGTTTTGAAAGACCACAAAATATGGAATGTCACGGACTTCCGGTTTGGAGCGCTTCATCGCGGACGTCCCTCGTTGGACGCCTTTCCGATCTTTGTTAAAAGCCGCCAGAACAGCTGTCTGGCGGCTTTGAAATCTCTTCCCCGGGCAAAGGGGAGAGATGAGAGCCTGACAGGTGGGGTAGAGCCCCCCCAGCGCCCTAGGAGCCATCTGGTAGGGCGCGAAGGGAGAGCTCCCCATGCAGCCTGTCTCCAGCTCCGAAGATCAGGAAACCTCTGCTTTTGCAGAGCTAGATGTCGTGACCAGCCGCTGCTTCAAGAATGGGATTTATAATTATATTTAAACTACAGAAGCAGACAGAGAGAAACAGGCGTGAGATGGGCAAGTACTGAAACCTCTTTTTTCCTTTTTTTTTCAACTCCTGGGCAAGCTTTCACTTCGGCAAGGGAACAAAGGAAACAGAGTAACAATATGGCGATTGAGAAGTGAAAGTGACTTTCGTTTTCCCAGAGGCTTTTTTTTTTCCTCTCTCTCTCTTATGGAAACTTTTAACTTGGAAAAATGGTTTTTTCTCTCTCTGTCTCCTAACTTTGGATTAAAGTTATAATAGAAATATTTCCAATAATAAAAGACTATCTGATTTTTAAACTGGAAAGAACTTTAATCAGGCATCTGGCTTTCTTTCTTTTTTGTACTCTTTTGAAACACCAATGGCTTCAAAGTCTGGAAAGATTGTTTTGACTAAAAGAAATGACTATTCATCTGGATATATTTCTAAAATGCAACTTAACACTGAGCTAACACCTCCACAGCTTTTGACACCTGAAAATTTATTAAATAATTTAAAGATTATGAAACATGAACTTACTTTGGAATTTAACCAGAAAATAAGTGAGATAGACAAAAAAATGCAGGCTGCTTTGAAGAATATGAATCAACAACTAAGATTTGATGTGTTAGAGGTTTGCAAAGGCTTAGCAACAAATATTGAAGTTTTGGCAGAACGTATTGAAACAAATAAACAAGCTTTGGCAACTTCGGTGAATTACATAGATAAAATCCAAAATGACATTGCAAATTTTGAAAAAGAGGTCTTAATGACTCAGTTCAGATCCATGGAAGTTGCTATAAGGATTAGAGGTTTGAAAGAAGGATTATATGAAAATTTAAAAGGCAGGATGGTTGACATATTGGATCAGGTGTCTGGAATTTCTAAAGCGGAATTGGCTACACAAATCGACAAAATATACAGAATCAATTCGTGGTACGCTAAACAAAAGCATTTACCAAGGGATATTGTCATATATTTTACCACAAGAGCTCTACGGAACAGAATTATACAAGCAATGTTTAACAATAATCTTATGGTGAATGGTCAGGAACTAAAGATTTGGAAAGAAATCCCCTCTAAAATGCTTAAAGCCAGAAAAAGCTATACTTTTTTGATTGATGAATTTAAGAGATTAAATTTACAATATAAATGGGAAGCGCCAGTTGGAGTAGCAGTGAAATTTTCTGGAAAAAGATACCGGCTCAACACGATAAAAAAAGCTACTGAATTTTATGTCAATGTTCTAAAGGCTGATATATCCAAGATTCCAGAGGAAGGATGTATGAAAATAAAAGAGGAGGAGGAGGGGAAGCCACCTTTGATGGATCAAAAGGAAATAGATTCAAAAATCCAAAAGGAGTGCCTGAATCAGATAGCTGGGGAAAAGGAGATGGAGGTTTGGGATTAGACGGGAGACGACTCGACAAATTCGAATTTATTGAACTATTAAAAGATGAACTATCAAGATACAAAACGATGTGATGTTGAAATATATTGGACGGATAGAGACTAATATGATTGTATTTTATCTTTTCCCTATCTAATGATTACTTATGCAATATTTAGTTAAGTTTTATATAATTTTGAGGTTATTTTTAATGTTGATAATATTAGATATATATAGTTTGTTGAAGATTTGTTTATTCTTCTTTCATTTTCTTTTTTTGTTTATTGAAGTTAGTGAATTAATTTAGAATAATATTATCTTATTAATATCATGATGAAATTTAATATTTGATGATCACTTATGTAACATTTAGTTAAGTTTTATCTTAGAGGTTATTTTTAATGTCAATAATATTAGTTTAAGATTTGTGTATTTTATATTTAGTTATTACTTATGTAACATTTACCTTGTATAAGATAGAGGACTGAAGGGAGGAGGTAGGAGGTTTGTTTGTTTGTATTGTTAAAGAGTTTTCTCTTTCTTTCTTTCTTTTTTTTTCTCTTTTTTGTATCTTTACTATTGTATACAAATGCGATATATTAGCAGTGTATAATTTGGAGTTGAAGTTTTTTAAAAATAGTGTTCTTTTTTTCCTTTTTTCTTTCTCTTTTTATTAACAATTTAAATTTATTATTATGCCCTGTATTATCTCTGGGAAGTCCGGGGGGGAGGTGGGGAGGGAAGGGGGTGGGTTTGGGGGGGGGGAGAAAAAAACAAAAATGTTTGTACTTTATATTTAATATTTTGCTATTACTTATGTAAGTTTGTACTAATAAAACTTTTTTGAATAAAAAAATATGGAATGTCACCACTACTTAAATCGAGCTGCAAGAGTGAAGATATTTTGAATTTTGGTGTGAGACAATTTTTTCTCCCAAACAAAAGTGACCATACTGTGGTTTTCAAATGTCATTAGGAGGGCTTGTAGAACTGTAATATAAACCATATTTTTTTTTATTTGTCAAACATGTACAGGATAGTAGTTGTTTGTATAAACATAACATAAGTAAAAAGTATCGATAATAGAGGACAATAGGACAGTAGGACAGGGATGGTAGGCACAGTGGTGCGCTTATGCACGCCCCTTACAGACCTCTTAGGAATGGGGAGAGGTCTACTGTAGACAATCTAAGGTTAAAGTTTTGGGGGTTTGGGGAAGAAACACAGAGTCAGGTAGTGCATTCCAGGCATTGATCACTCTGTTGCTGAAGTCGTATTTTCTGCAGTCGAGTTTGGAGCGGTTTACATTAAGTTTGAATCTATTATGTGCTCATGTATTGTTGCGGTTGGTTAGAAAAAGGCCATAAGGCACAGATCTATACCCACAGACATCAGAGGCCTCAACCACATTGAGAGAAATAGCTTTTAAAACAACACCAACAGTAATAAATGACCTATCTGACTCTTGACACCCTCTTGTCTCTTCTGGAGATTTCCATGAGAAATAAAGTTGTAGAAGACTATCCACTTTTCTTTGAAGTTCAACAAAACCTTTTGCAGTGAGGGAAGAAAAAAAAGCTATGATGTCATATTAGCAAAGAGGATGGGTCAAAGATAGGGGTAAAAGGAAGAAGTAGATTGGGAGAAGAGGGGAAAAAATACCATGATGTGGCCTTACAGATAAATTACTGTAGTGCCCAGATACATATGGGAGGGCTAATTCTTATTCTCAAGAGTGCCATTATGTGTAATGGATGCCTCTCATTATCTTATCAATTTAAAAGCTCCTTCTACCACATACTATATCTCCTTTCACAGCTCAGGTAAGGTGCCAAAAGCTCTGTTTGCTGATAATGAAACCCAAATGACTTCGCTATTTCTCCAACCTTAACACACCTTAAATCAGTTGGTGTTGAGGACACTGCATTATGCTTTACTGCAGTAGCAAAAAAATAGCAACTAGAATGAGCATTTAATTGAAAGGACATTTGACCCTGTATTGTGGGAGAAATCAAACATTAGTACTACAATTTATAAACTCTCTGTTTACTCAGAATAATTGGATGACCTCCTGAGGAAAATATATATTTATGGAATAATTAGAGAGTTAGAGTAGAATAGTTATATCTATACTGTATATGTTTCTCACCATGAAAGTTGGCTTGCCAAATGGAAAAAGAAAATGCTGTTACGACAGTTACAGACCTAGCTATGAAAGTGAAAGAATACAATTATAGTCCAACATGGGGGCTCATATAGATTAATCAATGGCTGGTTTTACTTCTTAGGAATCTCTTTTTAAACTGGTTAGGTGGGAAATGATTCATCTTTGGTAAGAAGTTTCCAAAATTATCTACTTCACAAGGAACTCTCATAAATATGAATATGAAAGAAAATGAAATAAATAGCTTCAACTATCCTGGCAAAGAATTAAGTGTTTAATAATTTTTAAACTGGCTTTGGAACCCTGTATAGAAAATCATGTTATTTATATGTTACGTCACAGAAAAATCAAGACGTTACCTGAAACTTGATATAGACATTTGAAACATTGTTAGGAAGGAAAAGAGAATTAAAGCCTCTTTCCACCCAAGATCCTCAATTGTCTGTGTCTGTGTCTGTGTCTGTCTCTCTCTCTCTCTCTCTCTCTCTGTGTGTGTGTGTGTGTGTGTGTGTGTGTGTGTGTGTGTGTGTGAGAGAGAGAGAGAGAGAGAGAGAGAGAGAGAGAGAGAGAGAGAGAGAGAGAGAGAGAGAGAGAGAGAGAGAGAGAGAGAGAGAGAGAGAGAGAGAGAGAGAGAGAGAGAGAGAGAGAGAGAGAGAGAGAGAACTATTATATTTTAGAATATACCAGTATGACTTATTTTGGACTCAACTCATTGTTAGTATAGAAGAAGTTTGGTGGCTGAAAGAAGATTGATATTTTGCTCTATTTATGGTTGCAACAAAGTATCCTACACAAAATTTTGACTTTGAATAAACATCTAAAGCAACAGCTTATTTTGATTTTTGTTTTATCCTTAGCAGCTCTAGTTTTTTTTAAAAAGCTATTATAAAAGCAATCATATCTTTCCTCTGTAAGTTTTCTCATGTGTTTTACATGCAGATTTGAACCACTCTGTTCAACATTTGCCTTCAAGTTTAATTCAGAAAAATGGCATTTGCAAATTTATGATCAAATTGGAGATCATCCAGAACTGTGTGTATGTGTTTCAGTGAGATTGAACAAGTAATCCTTAGTATACATTGGTTTATACAGCAGGAAATCAAATTGTACTTTTCCTGGCATGGCACACTTTTAAATATGAAATTGGATTTTTATAAGCTCAAATTGGAGATGTACACAGATCCTTTTGCAAACAGAGTAATTCGAACCTGAACACAAAGCTAGTTTTTAGATGGTTTCCAAGTTTAATTGTCAAATACTACTAAATTCTGTTCAGATGTATCAACTATAGCAGTGAAAGTATTAAAGTCCAGGGCAGCCAACATATTTTTATCATTCCACCTATCCAGATTTTTTATCAATCACCTCTGTCTAATGTCCTTTTATTTCTTCTTCCCCTTCCCATACAGCTTTTCCATCCAGAGTAGCCCAAGATGAGAAATGTTTGCAGATTTTATTCAATGCATCTCAAGTTCCACATTCCTGGTCTTCTGCATAGAAGCAGATCTAGGATAGATGTTTAAGAATTTTTATGTGTGAATTCTGATACAATTAATCACAAGGAGTAACACTCAACACTCACACTTTACAAATGTTCCAATTCAATTTTCAGTTTAATAAAAGTAAAACAAAAGTTTAAAGTACATAAAATTGTGGTCAGCTGGCAAGAAGGGACATAGCCTCAACACACACAATGGATTTGCATTTTCTTTGTCTTAGATACCAACTCATCTAATTTGTGTTTTACCCTGCAGATAACTTTTTGGAAGTTTGGATTTTGTTTTGTCCAGGGAACTCTTTGTGGAATTTTTTTTTTAAAAAATCAGGAGTCAGATTCTGACATAATTATTTGTTCCATGTACTAGTAAAATCCTGGAAGCTGGCTGGAATAGGAAAAATAGTGTAAAAGAAAATTTGTTTGAGCTTGTTAGACAAGCAATGGTGATATTTTTCAGACTGATGAAACTCAGAGAACCCACATGTAACTGATCCAGAATTTATTCAGAAGGTTTTCTAATTATCAAAATGTTGAATATGTTGGTGAAATATTAAGACCAGAATCCTAAATCCTAAAACAACCTAATTATGAATTGTATGAGTAATGAAATACAACTTTATTATGAACTGTGTGACTGGATATAAATCTAATATACAGAAATGCACAGAAGTGTTCTGGGCAGGTGGGCGGAGCCTCCCGCTGCCGGCACTACCAGTTCTAAGAACCAGACCGAATCGGGAGCAACCCACCGCTGGATATTGCCTTTCTAAATATATACTGTTAAGTCCTAGGTGTCATTTTAAAATGCTGAGTGTCATTTCTAAATTTTGTTTTGGTGCTAAAAAGGAAAATATGTTCAGTTCCAGAGAGAGACTAACACAAGGTAATATTGTGCAATTGTTATTGATTGTTATTGGATTATAGTTCTAACTTTAAATTATAACTGTTATATAATGGACTTCAACCTGAAAGAACATATAAATAATGTAAAATTTCACCAATCCTGCCTTCCTATATAAGGCAGCCAATGAATCTATAAGAATATTGGAATTATATAATGAATATGAAACATGTTCATGGAAGTTTATTGATCATTAAGGAATTGTGACAAGGTCATGGAACTGCCACATTCAGTCAAAACTATATAGTTTCCCCATTGAAGATCAAGTATGTACAATGGAAAACAGCAGAAGAGTATTGAGAAGAAAGAAGGAAATAGTAGCAAAATATCACTGAACAAGACACTGGATCCCATAACTAAGAAGGAAACTTAGCTGCTAGACCTGTACACATAGCATCATGCTGCTGTTTCAATTTAAAAGGTCATAAATAAATCATGATATGAAACTGGGGATAATAATGAAAATAATAAGAAATAATAAGGAGTCATCTAGCAGGATGTCCTTCAAATTCTTCTGCTTTTTCTTGTTTTAGGTAGGCAAAAAGAAAGGGAGAACAAGCCCATAGTTGAATCAAGAAGGACCAGTACCAGCCAGGCACAGAAAAGATAATGACTTCATTTAAATTAAATACATTCAAAAGACTTGACTTTTTTTAAAAAAAAATTGGGTATGTTGCTTTAGTTTTGACATCATGTTATCTCAGTTATGTTTTTAATGTATGTATTGCAAATATTATAAGAGAGGAGGGTTTTTTTTGAGCAGGGCACCTCAATTAATCAAATACTGCAAGTACTTGTTTAAGATATGGAGATATCCATGTTCTATTCTGGCCACAGTAAAGGATAAATGATTTTACTAACTAACTAACTAACTGACTGACTGACTGACTGACTGACTGACTGACTGACTGACTGACTGACTGACTGACTGACTGACTGACTGACTGACTGACTGACTGACCGGCTGACCAACCGACCAACCAACCGACCAACCAACCGACCAACCAACCGACCAACCAACTGACTGCCTGACTAACTAACTAGTTTATTGGTGTGGAAGATCTTATAAACTCCCATCCAAGTACTAATTAGACCTAATCCTGATTTTTTTTTAGTTCAGTCAAGGTCAGCTAAGCCTTCCTAAAAAGCTTTCTCTCTCATATCCCAAATTAACCACCAAATCTTAAAAATCAACTTTGCCAATTTCTAAGTTAAGGACAACTCGAAATGCTAGATGCAAATAAGTTATAGATTCATAAATTAGAAAGTACTTACTGTGACAGTCATCAAATCCTACTACCTACTAAATCTTGTATTTTATCAAGAAAGCAGACATAGAGGCAAGGTTTACGGGAGAAGGAAGTTAGTTCAGAAATCATTTTATCATATTTATACGAGGGTGAGTCAAAACGTAATGCCATTTTCTTTAGGTCAGGTATAATTACCAACACAGGAACTTGTAGCTTACAACAAAATGAAGATGGTCCTCTGTGGATCATATCCCTACTTCTCAACATAGTTACTGTTTCTCTCAATAGCAATGTTCCACCTTCATTGAGAGGTGAAGCGAATGAGAGCATGTATCCCTGTCTCATAAAATTTTGTTGACTGTTTTTTGAGCCACTTCTTCACTTCAGTTTTCACTTCCTCGTCACTGGAATAATGTTTGCCTCTCAAACCCTCTTTCATGGGGCCATACACATTGCTATAATCTAAAGTATTGTCCTGAAACACATTTTGTAATCGTCTATGAATGTTCACAGGGGTTTCCCCCTCAGCAACAAGGAATTTAATCACTGCTCTTTGTTTTTGACGCAACTCTAAGGGGGAAACCATTTTGAATTTTCCTTGTGAGTCTAAAAACCTGAACAGTAAGAAACAAAATATTTCAGAATGTAAATGATATAATCATTTATAACTGGGAAAAATTTCAGGTATTTTTATCAAAAACTTCACCTGAAATAAAAAAAATGGCATTACTTTTTGACTTACCCTCATATTTTTGCAAATTGTCATCTTTGTAAAATCCTGGTATAGATCAAAAAGGCATATCATACCTGATTGTTATCCATAATCCCAAAGCTTGTTAGAAGTGTCCAGCACTATTTATTTATTTTTTTGAGATCATTTATTTTACATGGACATTTTTTTTGACATCATTGTGTCAGGTCATGTGAGTAATCATTTGTGAGACGTCACATCTCTTATTTATTTATCACAATTCATTTGAAGAGGAAAAAGGTCTGAGAAGCAATCAAAATGAAACTAGCTAGGCCAAAAAAAACTTTGGTAAAAAGAATACTGGATCTAGAAGGATAAGAATATGAGACAATTAAAAAAAATCAATAATGTGACATTTCAACAAAGAACTAACAGTATGACTAGTCTAGAGTTAACTGATCATTGTTTGTACTTGTCTATTATTGATAATTTGTTATCAAAATGTTACATTTTTGTATACATTTGCAATTATGCTGCATATTAAAAATATTTTAATAAACTTTCCCCAAAATGTATTCTGCTTATTTGTTTACCATACACAGGCACACATTTGTTTATAGTTCTTGAGGATAATTATGAAGATAACCCAATCCTGAACTGTCATCTTCTCTTAAGCTATATGAGAGGCGAACATTTGTCATAACTGGGAAAGAAATAGTTCAGTCTGATGCCTTGAAGGCAATTTGAATGTTCAAAAACAAAATGGGATTTCAGAAAAGAGAGCCACATATATTTAAATCAGCGCTTCAAATGTAATATTCACAGCATTAGTTCAATGGTATCGCACACAGAGCTGCAGAGCTTTCCGTTTATTTTTCAAAGATGTGTTTTTAAAGATCTCATAGAAAAAAGAACAGAAAGTGGAAAGAAGTTTTGCATTAAAAAGGATAGGCAAAATGAAACAAGAGATGAAAATTAATTACAATCTTAGTGATTGCATATTAATTTTGTTGATCAATATTCCAGAATATAGCTGTCCTCCAGTCTTTGGGCACTGACCTCCAGAATATTTTAATTTGGGCAACATAGAGGTCTATTTCTATTTATGGGCTCTTTGTCTATCTGCCAGATCGGCAAACCTAATATTAGCCATAGAAAGACTAGAACTATATTTATTGAGATTGGCTATAATAACAGATCTTGCAAGCCTGATTGTGCTTTATCTGATCTCATACCCCAATGAATCATGAAGGAAACTGCTTAATTTACTTTTGAATACTATCTTGCCTTCACAACTTAAAGAATATGTCAGCCTCCTTTGCTTAATTGTATAATAGGCAAATTTCTTGCCTATTTTTTTAAGGTCTTCTCCCAGACTGTTTAGCTACCATTAGAGACCAATATTAGATCAAATAGTAGGTGCTCAGCACTGGGATGGCTGTGTCATAAAGAGAAAATAAAATGGGTCTTAGTTTTTTCTGGTACATTTTTATAGTATTTGTCAACTGTTGTGCAGGCTACTTTTGAATATGAATTAGTGCTATCCAAGGGAATTCTAAAGCTTAAAAGAAGTCGATGAGCTGATAACACTTCAAAGTTGGGAAACTTTTGAACACCGGTTTAATGCTGCTCTATGATTGTGCTCAAATCAAATGAGTTTGACCTCCAACTGATATATGAGCTCTATTTTAATATATTCACAAAATCACATGCACAAAACTAGAGTGAATTTTGACAAACAGAAAAACCCACTGATTTAGTCCTCTGACAAATGTTACTTCCTACTCTGAGTCTCTGACCTAACACATTCTACATTAAGGAAAGTAACCAGTAGATGTTTTCCTCTTGCTTCTGATGCTTGATGTAAAAAAGAGAAACAGGGGCAGGAGAATGTATTCATTCTTGTCATTGTCATGCCATAAATATAATAAATAAGACAGCAACATTTGCCAGCATCATGCCTGTGGCAGGATAGGTATTGTCAATGAGGACAGCAAATGTTATGTTGGTATAATTTCTGTTGCTTAAGGGTTAGTAGCCAACTGAATCAATTTTGATTAATTAATTAAGGATTAAGATTTTTAGGACATATATTGTATATCTTAAAAAATAATTCTGATAAGAACTTAGAAAGAGAGAAGATTGAATCCTTGACACTTGCCTGCTTCTGTTTAAGCTATGTCGTTGTGTTTGCTTTTTTAAAAAAAGAAGCACTAGTTTTTAATGTATAAAGAAGGTGTCAAAAAGATGACAAATGCCATAGCTATAGCTGCTCTGTTTCATTTCTCCCATTAAACAGATACATTTATTGATCTTGCTTATTGCATCTGGCAAGAATTTCACTGAGCTGAATATGCCCTGATCTCAGCTGGACTGTTGAATGGTCATTAACCTACAGATATCACTATCCCAATTAGGCACAAATTATTGTTTGGCAGATGAGCTCCTGCTTCAGTAACAGTATCTAATGTTGATGGAATTAAGTTAAGAGAGAAGCAGAAGGATTACCAGGCCACTTTGATCGTAGTTTACTGCAACAAAGGAAAAGCTGTTTAGCATTTCTAGTCCTAAGTACAGCAGAATCCAATTTCTTTTCTTCTTGCTTTTTAAAATATCTCCTGCACATAACAACTATTCCATTTGTTGACTTCATGTTCAGTTTCTTTGTAAATGCTCAGTACACAGAATCATTTGATTCTGTTTAAAGAATCAATAATCCTATAAACATTGTCAGGTTCCCTCATGGTGGTTGCATCTTTTATTACTTTCTATTACAAACTCCATTTGCTCCTTTTTAAAAGTCTCTTTTGAAATTGTCAGGATGCAAAAAGGTTAATTTCATAGATGCTCTGATTTGGATTGGGAATATTTGATGTGCCTTGAAAAAAAATTAATGTAGGTGAAATACACACACACACACACACACACACGGTACTGGAGCATGCCAACTGTGGTTGACTTAACACTCACAATTCTATTCACACTTGCTACAGGATAAAACTGAGATCAATGCAGTTGATGTTGAACAATCTGAGACTGAAGAAGACAATTATGTGGCATAGTGAGTTCAAACAAGGAAATCTGGGCAGAATTACAAGGGAAAAGTAAACAACAACAAGAACAAGAACAAGAACAACAATAATAACAAAGACATTATTGTGTATGTTGCAGGCAACACTTCTGTAAAATGCTTTCCAGGATGACTACAAAACTTTTTTTATATAGAAACAGAGATACTAATAATGGGAGATTATTAAATTATATAAAACATACATTCTATAAATATAAACAAATAAATCTGAAACAGGTGGTTGGAGAGGTAAAAGGAGTGGGGATTTTGGAAGAAGTGAGTACATCACTTGAGATTTCAAGATATTGCAGAAAGAGGAAGTGAACCAGTCATGCATGAACAATAGAACTTCAGGGAAGTAAAGCATTCACCACTCAAGCTACTATACAATGGGGTTGAGTGTCTTGATGGATTTGAATAAAAAAAAACTACCGTAACTAACTAACTTCAACCAACTTAGAGAAATACTAGCAGATCCTGGGGATGAAAATCATTAGTTCAGGAAGCTTGCTAACTTTACAAAGTACAATTATATAACATTCCAATGAGAAAAAAAAATAAGGATGGATAAGGAAATTCATCAAAGTTTCAAAAGAGACCTGTACAGGAATTGACAGATGGATATAACCAGGAAGATATACCAGCAACTAGCTAATATGGGCACTAAGATTGTCAGAAAGGCTAAAATACAAAAGTCAGAAAGGGATGTAAAAGCAACAGCCAAAGTTGGCAAGTAATTTTAAACCTTCGCCCTTAATGAACCCATTAAGGATTGTGAAGGGGTGGGGAGTGTCTGAATTAGTAATTGCAATAGAAGAATGAAGAAAGTTTAGTATTGATGTTAAGCAAAAGTGTTTAGGAGAATAAAGAAGAGAATACGTATGTATGTATGTATGTATGTATGTATGTATGTATGTATGTATGTATGTTTGTATGTATGTATGTATTTATTTATTTTACATACATACATACATATATACATACATTTCTGAACTGCTCATCATCCTCAAAGAGGGATGAAGGGTGGTGTACAATAAAATAGGGGTCTCCAAACCCCAGGCCGTGGACCAGCACCGGGCTGCGACATGTCAGAAATCGGGTCATGCAAACAAGCAAATCCCCATGCATGGGATGTAGGCAGCATGTGAAATCACACCCCATCCAGTCTGCTGAAAAACCTCTCTCCATGGAATCAGTCCCTGGTGCCCAATAGGTTGGGGGCTGCTGCAATAAAACATCAGAATATAAAAATTAAAATGTTAGAGTTAAAAAATGACTGTGTGCCCTTTGGTCTTCCCATGCAAGGGGGAAGACCATTTGAATTACTGCTTCAATGGGATAGGTAAGAAGTACATAAACGGGGTGGCAACAGCAACCACAGGAAAGCCGAAGCATGATTGGTTATGAACAAAGTGACCAGATTTTTTTTTCTTCAAGCGGGACACCATTGACGGGGGTGGGTTTCTCCATTTGAGTTTTGCCCTCTGCGCATGCGCAGAGGGCAAAAGAAGGCAAATGTTGGCGTCCAGATGGGGGGGAGGCCGCAATGGCTTGGGCTGGCTGGCAGGCAAGATCCTTACAACCGTCAGGTGACGCTCTCGGTGCGCTGTTTTAATTCTTCCCCCATGCTCGGGCCCAGCGTGCGCAGGCACAAAAGAGGAAAACAAGTGGCGGGGGGGGCGGAAAGGGGTTTTTAGCCGTTTCTAGGCGTCTCGGCCGGTGCCTGCATGTCCGCTCTGTGTGATCCGGCGGGGGTGGTGGGGCCTCCGGGGTCCGCCCCGAGCCCCAAACCGGCCGCCGCGCCTCCATCGCTCAGGTAGTTGGGGGTGGGGAGTGGGAAGGAGGGAGGCTTCGGAGATGATGCCCGGGCCAGCCCTTTAGAAGGGGTGCGTCGCCCCCAACCGTTTGTGGTTGCCATGGTGATCTCTGGCATTTGCAAATCCCATCATTCTGGCGATCTTTTGGAAGGGGCTGCTCTGCTCTGGGCGCTTAGCAAGGAACGCGACTGGAACTACTGGGAAAAGTCCCAGGTAGGACGCGCGCCCCGTCCTGCCCGCCAGTGCTGCCCTGCCCGCCCAACCCCCAGCAAGAGACGCGCGTCCTACCTGGACTTTCCCCAGTAGCTCCAGTCGCGTTCCTTGCTAAGCGCCCAGAGCAGAGCAGCCCCTTCCAAAAGATAACGTCTCGCGATCTTTTGGAAGGGGCTGCTCTGCTCTGGGCGCTTAGCAGGGAACGCGACTGGAACTACTGGGAAAAGTCCCAGGTAGGACGCGCGCCTCGTTCCGCCCGCCAGTCCTGCCCCGCCCACCCAACCCCCATCAAGAGACGCGCATCCTACCTGGACTTTCCCCAGTAGCTTAAGGTGATCAGATGTCCCGATTTTGAGAGGGCCTGCTGCTGCTGCTGCTGCCCCTGCGGCTGGGCCCAACCTGGCCGTCCTCGAGTGCCTGCAGGCCGATTTTTTGAAAGAATGCCCTAGTCGGGCATTGTTTTAAAAAATTGGGACTTTTTAAGAGGGCGGGCGGGACGCGGGACAAATGATTAAAAAGCGGGTCTGTCCCGCCAAAATCAGGACGTCTGGTCACCTTAGTTATGAATGAGGGCCTGGTGCTGGAAAGTTGGCTGAGTTGCCATCATGAGTTAGCTTGAAAGAACAAAGATGGGAAGGGTTGAGGGCAGGGGTGGGTTCCAGTTGCCTTTGCTACCGGTGCGCATCACGATGTTTCATGCATGTGCCCTTGCTCTGCTTGTGTGCGCGTGCCCCCCTTTGTGAGATTTTACTTTTGTGCATGCTCAGAAGGAGTTTCGGCCCGAAACACAGCTGTGCTTCAGCCGAAGAAATAAAGGTCGGTATTAACCCAGGGGTGGGCGGGAGGGCTTTTTTTCAAAGCAGAAGACGAGGAGAAGCCAACCAAACCCGAAAAAACTGCCGAAAATTCTGGAGAAAAATGGCGGCGCGCACGGACCGGCACAGACAGAACCAGAACCATGACACCAAAATTACATCACCAGTGGATCGCTAACGGTTCGGGCGATCTGGTCCGAACTGGGAGGAACCCACCCCTGGTTGATGGGGGTAAACAGAGGAAGAAGGATTAAGGTAATCATGGACAAGAGATATGACAGTAAGCATAGCAGGCTGTCCTGATGAAAGAAATTAGAAATTGGAAATCAGAAGCCATTCCCCATTTCTATCCAAATAGCTGAGACCCGATATTTAGAAAGGAAGTGACTGTTTTTGTTTTTTGTTTTGGCAGAGTTAGTCAATTTCCTCCCAGGTTTCCTTTGTTACAATCTGAAACAAAGGGTGAAAAAAAAATTCCAATAAAATATAAGTATATATTTTTAAAGCTACGCTCATCAGTCAGACTCATGAATTGCTTTAAAGGTCAAATTTACATGCTGAATGCCTTTAGGGTATAATTGATTCTTTTCTTCTTTTTTTGCCTGAACTTGGAAATTGCCAATTGATCGTTTAGGAAGCAAGAACATTTGTAAATTACATTCTTACTTTGGGAATATAGTCAATTGCATCTAGTAAAGACAGATTCATTAAAGTCAAAGGGTTAAACGTATGTGCCAACGTTTGCGGTTAGTTTTGAATCTGCAGTCCAGTAAATGCAAAGTTGGCATTATACAGTCTCGCATTTGCATTCTGAGATTGGGAAAAATATCTGGGCAAAAAAACCCTCTCCTAAACAGACCTGGATTTTATAAACTAGACATATTTGATGCCTAAATCTGTTATTTTTAAACCTTATTGCTGATAGAGAGAGTAACAAATGTGTGTGAAAAATACAATACAAAACAAAACAAAAAGCCATTTCTTTTTACAAAAGACCTGGACATTGAAAATGATAATTTTAATCACAGAATTATAGACATGGAAGAGCCCATTTAGGTCATCAAAAGTGCAATTCCTGTCTCTGTGCAGGAGTCGTAATTTATGTATTCTTCACAGATTCCCTCTGCTCAAATATGAAGTGAAGTCCTTGGTAACTGGATTTGTACGAAGGTGAGTCAAAAAGTAATGCCATTTTCTTTAGGACAGGTATAATTACCAACACAGGAACATGTAGTATAATAATAATAATAATCTGGTGAGTATGGAGGATTATTATTACATTGATGAGCTTCAATTCACATTGGGAGTGTTTTCATGCTATTGTGTGGTGTTTGTTATGGATTGTCATCTTCCCTACCATTTAAGCCAGCTAGTTCTCCTTCTTAACTAGTTAGTGGGATTGCTAAAATATAATACTAACTAATACTCTGCCCTGGTTCTTGGGGTTTTTTTTGTCTTTAAGGTATTTTGTCTGATGCAATATTGAAACTGGTTTAATTAAATGCAGATTTCATTGCCTGTTTTCTCATCATCCTTACTTGCCCTTCTCTGTACCCATTCAACTCTAGGTTATCTGAATCTTGTAAGAAGAATTCAAAATATTACATGAAGTGGATTTTTTACAGTGTTTTCTGTCTTCAAATAGTGTTAACTCCTGACAACTAACTGGACAAGTCCCTGAAGTTTTCTTGGCAAGATTTCAAAAGTGGTTTGCCATTGCCTCCTTCATAAGGCTGAGAGGGAATAATTGGTCAAAGGTTACCCAAGTGGCTTTGTGTCAAAGGTAGAACTACAAGTCACGGTCTTCTGATTTATTCTGGTTTCTTGACATACATAGAATAGAATGGAATATTACTTCCAACAATATGCCAATTATCCTTTTGATGAGTATTTGAATAACTTGTGTTATTCAACTTATGTTATACAGATAATTCTTGACTTATGACCACAATTTGGACTGAAATTTTGGTTTCTAAGCAATACAGTCATTAGGTGAGTCATTCACATGAGTGTACTCAATTTTATGGCAATGCTTCAGTCGTTAAGCAAATCACCATGGTTAAGCCAATCACATGTTCATTAATAGAATTATTATTATTCTTCCCAAAATTGTTAAGTGAATCCAGCTTCTCCAATTGACTTTTCTTGTTGGAAAGTAGCTGAGAAGGTCACAAATAGTGATCATGTGACTGCAAGATGCTGCAACCCTCATAAATTAGAGCTGGCTGCTAAGCAACTGAATTGTGATCATGTGACCATGGTGGTGGTGTGACAGTTGTAATTTGAGGACAGATCCTAACTTTTTCTGAGAGCGTTATAATTTTGAATTAAATGCATAAACTGAAGACTACCTGCATCATCTCGCAGATCTCTATTAGTTTGTCTCCCATTACAATTCCAATATCTTTTTTGCATACAATATATACATCTTATATTTCACGCTATTTCTTTTTTTTTTAAAAAAATAATCTTTATTCGGTTTTTAAACTTTAAAAAAAACATACATAATAACACACAACATCAAAGAGAAAAAAGAAAAAAGAAAACATTAAGAAAAGGGGGAAAAAGGAAAAAATATATAAACACTAATACACAAAAAACGGCATTTCATTTTAACAGCTATACCTTTGTGTAACTAAATCCAGTTTTGCAATCTTACTACATTGGTTGCTTTTAACCTTTATCCCTTTTACTATTTAGTTCAAACTAATCTAAAAAGTATTTATACATATTTACATTATTTTTCATATTTATATCCTCGATTATGTGCATCGATAATAATCATTTTTATTGTTATGAAGGAGATGGTAAGGAAAGATTTTTCGGATCAAGTCTTATTCTGTGTCCATAATTTTAAATTTTTATTTGATTGTAACCAGGAATACCATTTTGCCCATATTTCATAGAAATCAGAGTTGTCTTTTTGATGAATGTCCATCGTTAACTTGCTCATTTCTGAGCATTCTAAAATTTTCCTAATTATCATATTTGAGGAGGGAATAATATCAGATTTCCAATTTTGGGCATATAATAGTCTAGCTGCGGTTGTTATTTGCAAAATTAAATATCTTTCTTCTTTAGTAAATTTGCTCCGGAAGATCCCCAGTAAGAACATTTCTGGTTTTAATTCCATTTTCACATTTAAAATCTGTTCCAACCAAGATCTAATCTTTTTCCAAAATACTTGAACCTTGGGGCACGACCACCACATGTGGTAGTAGCTCCCTGTTTCCTTTTTACACTTCCAACATTTAGGTGATAGCGATGGAAACATCTTTGCCAAGCGATCTGGGGAAAGATGCCAACGGTATACCATTTTATAGATATTCTCTTTATAGGATGCAGCTAGTGTCAATTTATAATTGATTTTCCAAATAACCTTCCATTCATTCAAATTTATTTCATATCCCAAATTTTGAGCCCAAGCGATCATATAGCCTTTAACTTCGTTCTCTTTTAATTTAGTTTTCAACTGCAGATTATAAAATTTGGAGATCGTTTTTTCATCTGGCCCCATAAATATTTTGTCTAATTCATTACTGTTTTGGAATATTTCATGCTCTTTCATTTTATTTGTTTTAGATGAAAATACTTGAAGTTATTTCTTTTAAATTTCATTGTTATTTTCTATATATTTTTTCTATATATCAGTATCATTTTGTGTTCATGAGTACTTGTGCCTCATGTTGCCATTGAACTCTGATAGCAATTTTTGCATACAAATTTCAAATCCTGGTTACACTTAGTTTTGTTAGCATAATTTAAAGGAAGAAGCCAAATCCAGCTTGTGATAGGTAAACAATGCAAGATCTTCCAAGTATTCAAGTAAAAATATCAAGCCCAGATATCACAAGGTCTCAAGTAAAAACATCAAATAATTGAAATGTCTCTAAATTTCATTTGAAATCACTAGAATCTATGAAATTTTCACGATCTCTCAAGATTCTATTTTTTAAAATTGTTTTTATTTAAATTCTGGTTGTTATAAGTGGCATGTTGGGTGTGAAAAGGCAAAGAAAGCCTTGGAACCTATAGATAGCATGTTTTCAACTTATATAAAGTCTTAGCTTGATTTGATTTAATCCTGGTTCAGAGAAAACTTTCAAGTCCAATTAAAAATGCGTCACTGGAAAAAGAAATAGTTGATAACTACGATATATCTGTATTTGGAGAAGAGTCACATTCTTTATTTTAATTGTTTGGGTTCCTGTTTTGACTTTCTGTTTGGATATTGCTGTTTGTAGGTCACCTTTGACAATTTTGTTCTCTATGCTGCCAAAATCAGAATGATTTCCAGAACTATCAGTTTCTCAGTCAAGGTGTATTCAAGGATCTCTTAAGGTCCATTTTGTATTAACAAGAACAGTCGGAAATGATTACTTCTTCACCATATCCAATTTTTCTGCTTTCTTCAGAAGTAGCAGTGAAACATGCTGTGAATATAAAATAGTAGCTGGTGAATTATCTGTAGAACTAGTTGATATACAAAACCAGATATTTAAAGGTCACAGGATTCTAAATATTACAACACAAAAGAGGCATGGAAAACACTGTAAGAAGAATAGCTTAGCATTAAGTTAAACTCACAAGTAAATTATGAATTATGAGTAAGTCATCAGAAAGATTTGCATTGTTTCATACAGCTGCATATACTTTATTATGGAAATAAATAGCAAGAGATGGGACGTTGGTACTCACCTGATACGTCCTTTCTCGTAGGGTGGAGCTAGCCTCCAAGAATGGGTTAAATCTGCCCTCTAGCCAATCAGGACCGAGTCTAGAAAGTATAAATATGACCTCCTCTGGTTTAGCACCCCCTCTTTTAAACGAGGAACGAAGGTCAGACTCAGCGTGCATTCCCAAAGGACCAGTCAATCAAACAACAGATATAGAGGAATGAGAAGAGACATGCCAGCCAGGCCCGATATCAGTGGTGGGACTTGGAGGCTAGCTCCACCCTACGAGAAAGGACGTATCAGGTGAGTACCAACGTCCCTTCTCCATAGTGGGTGGAGCTAGCCTCCAAGAATGGGACATACCAAAGCAGCCTTGTCCCGTGGGTGGGCCACTTAAACCTGGCTGGAACCCCCGCTGTCTAGCCCCACCTGGCGTCACACCCAACGTCCAAGGGCCACCTCCTCAGAGGCGCAAGTGACCCATATATAGTGATGGACGAATGGGGTCATGGAGGGTCCGGCGCCTGCACGACGAACCACCCTAATGGACGCAGGGAGATGCCACGCAGTGGTGGCGGGTCGTGCTGCGTGTGGGATGTGTCATTAGTCCGGAAGGTCAAGGTAATGACAATCCGTCCTAGGCCGAAGAATGGCCGCCGGAGTCCAACGATCCACCGTGGAGGAGGATGCGTTGTGGCACATGGAAAAGGGCTGAAAGGATCCAAAGAACGTCTCTGACCACTGAAGCTAGAGATGCGGTGCAAGCCAACGTGGAAGGCCCGGCTGATGTCCAGCTGGCGGCCATGTACTGTCAGTATAGACCGCAGGGAGAACAAGCTCCTAGGTGAGCAAGGAACAGGGAAACCAACCCTAGAGCAAAGGGTGGACACTATCACCGCCCAACGACCCTGCCAGGGAGAGCCAACTCCTACGGAGAACCCTGCCAGCGCCGATGGTTCCCGGACAGGGTAGTCGCCTGCAACGACTGTCACCCGCTATCCAACGACGGGGCGACGCAGTTCGCCGAGGTTAATAGCACGCCCCTGTACTTGAAGTGATTATTTCGGGCTGATCCCAGGTGGGGGAGATAGATGAAACGACTCCTCCGTGAGCCTGGATATCCGATGACGATCCGGGAGAGACTGTAAGAAGCAACCTGGAAGTGCCGATGAGTGAGCCGCCGAATGGCGGCGGGTCGAGTGGGAGGGGAGGCAAGCGGCCAACCCAGGCGCCAGGATGGGAGCGCCGAGCCAACGGGCAATGTGACAGGTGATAAGTCACCGGCAGAATCTATCCTGACACATCAAGAAGAGCTCCTGAGTGGAGTGGGGCCACATCTGGGCGAATCAAGAGGAGTTCCTGAAGGGCGTGGGATCGCGAATAGTGTTCGGTGGCCCATCTCGCTCGTACTGGGGAACCGAGGAGCATCAGCTGATGAATAGAAGGTAACAGGCCCTGGAGGCCCCCATGAGGAGGACCTCGACGATGCTTAGACCACCGAGGTGCACTGAATACAAGCGGGGAAGCCCGGCAGGGCGCCCGTGGGGCTGACCAGCACGAAGCGAAGCCCAGGGGCCGGTCAGCGATCTATAGCCCCGAGAATCAAACTGACAACAGTGTCTATAATAGTTAACCACGGGGAAATCAGAGTCAGTGAAGAGTCCGCTGTTCATAGTGTCAACCCATGTGGCGGCTCGTCTGTGTGCCTTGGAGAGAAAGGCGAGAAAGGACCCAGTGGCCAGATGCTGGAATGTCGTGGCCACATTGATTTTACATGTTTTCATCCGTTGAGAATTATTTCCAGCCAAGAAGGCAAGAATAAAGGCAGTCGGTGACTGTACTTGTGCACCTGGGTCTATAGCTAATTTACAAGTGAAGTGGTATGAAATAGGTAGGAATGGTGAGTATGTTGCACCATGAGGATCTCCCTGACCAGAATTGGAGACCCTGGGTACAGTACAGAAGGCCACAGGGGTGTGGATAGAGCATCAGAGCGAGATCAACCCGAATGGACCCTCAAGACTGAGTCACCGCGATGGACACCTTCCATCGACCGTACATGAATCTACATAAATGGCCCGTCCGCCTCCGACGGGCAGCACTGGAAAGCACCCACTGGGAGCTGCGGGCTGAATTGCGGCGCACAGCTGCAAGAAACTGCTTACCTGTAAGGGACAAGCCCTTTCCGTCCTATGGTGACGTGACCTATGCAGTCGACCTGACTCCTCATTGAGTCTTTGGGGAAGAAATCCCCCCCCAGGTGTAAGTAATGAGGGAAGTCGGAAAAGAGGGACGGAGTGGGGCTGGGGATGAATGGCTGGGAGACCAACAGAAGGATCCTGGAAAGGCCCTGGCTGCCCGTAGCGGAGCTGCGGCCGGTAATAGTGACCATTTACATCAGGTGTCAGGCGGAGGGTGGCGGCGTGGTGTGCCGTTGACCTGTACAAATAAGGACGTGGAGGTCTCAACAGCCCCTGCCACTGCTGGGGCGCACGACAATGGTGTAGGGCCTTGTGCCTGTGGTGCATTGGCAGCTGGGATCCAAGTTGTCAGAATCCTGCCTGGGCCACATTACAGAGTTGTCTTACCAGTAAAGACGTATCGGACCCTAGTACAGGACTCAGTGGGTGCCTGGACACGGGCACGGCCTCAGCATACGGAACAAGCTCCGGGGGCCACAGGATGGTGGGGAGCTGGCCTGAGTGGCCAGGATCCAAGACTGGGGAAACCCGGGCGAGAGCAAGGTCTACCTTGCAGAATCAAAGCTGGACCAGACCACCTGATGGGAGGGTATGGGAAAGGCAAGTGTGCCATCGGCCAGCACTAGGCTGGACACTACGTGATTAGAGGTAGGCTACAATCCAGCTAAAACAAGATATTCCGCTTGTCCATACCCACATAGGATGTGAACTGTGGCAGACGTGCTGTGGTAGGCTATGCTTACCCCCTTAATCTCACCAGTTCTTACCCGTTTCTGAACTCTGGGATCACATCATCATTGAATGTCCTTAGTGGGCATGGTGAGCTGGCGATCGTCTTGGTGAGAGAGTGCACTGTCAGCATAAAAGTATCGGAAATAGCCCAGATTGCGAAGCCCCCTGAGCCAGGTCCGTCCAATTGCCCCGATAGGCCGGCTGTATTCCTGGACGGCTTATGAGCCCTCTTGGGAGGCGAGGATGCAGGCAGGGCTCCACGCGATGAAAGACAGTAGGCCCCTTGAGTACCGGGAGAATGCGGCTGTGGGGGCGGTTTCTGTCGCCCCCGTGGGCGTGCGTGTCTTCTGAATGCTACGGAAGGCCTGGTCGTGGTCGCAGCGGCCCCCAAACGCCAGCTGACAGGCGGGGAATCCTCCGCTGTCGGTGATGACGCGCCTGGCTATTAGGAGGCGTGGGCGGGTCCGGAAAGGCCCGCGCAGGCTCGCGCTGCAAGATTGGCCAGCTGGAGGGTGGGGCGGCCTCCTCCAATCCCGATCGACGAGCTCTTAAGCGCCTGCGCGCGGTAAGCAGGGCCAGCTGGAGGGCGGGGAAGCCCCTTCCGGAGCCGCGATGCCTCCTGACCTCACCCGAACTAGGTGCGCCTGCGCGGCGCCTTCCCGCCGAACAGATGGAAGGCGGGGCATTCCAATGTCATAGTTAGGTTGGGCGACTTAGTTGCCCTTGACTGACATGGCCCCTGTTTACCGCCGGTCCTTGGAGCAGAGCAAACTCTCAAATTGGGGGCTTGAAAGGTTCCCAGGGCAGCTTTGTTTCATTGGTGGAAGACCCTTCCGAGAAGAAACATTACGCTGTGAGCGGGGCACGAAGTCGTGCAAGGGGATCCCTATTGGACTGCGAGTCCCATGCCCTAACGACTTGTGCGTCGGGGCGTTCAGAAAGGGAGGCTGACAGCCCCTCCCCTGAGGTCCGTAGCCCGGACAGCTGAGAAGGGGCAGTACCGTAGGGAATACCCCCGCGTGAGGGATCAGGTACTAAACTGCCGCAAGAGACTGAGCCGGGGAGGCCCTGCTAGCTGGCCGAGGGGACCATTGCTGGGCTCCGCGTTGCTCGTTATAAAACCTGAAGGGGCCAAGCGGTGCCTGACTGAGACATCTCTGAAGTCGGCTGTTTGCGACGCGCCAGAGGTCTGAGCCAAGTACGGCGCTGAGGTGCGGCCGGAAGGAGTGGCGTCAATTATTACAGAACGTTCACCATTTGTCCGACCCATAAGGAGGCTGTGACTGCGCGCAGCGCTCATCCGGCCCGGTGAGAGCATAGTCATGGCTGAATGTAGCCTCTTCTTGATTCACCGGGATCTGAGTAATGTACAGCAGTGAGGCGTGGCTATAAGTGGTGTTAATGCCAACAGAACCGTTGCTGATCGGACGAGCCTTAGAGTCTATGGCTGTGTGTGGCTCTCGGGCCCGTGAAGATCAGCCAGCTGCAGCTGGGCAGAGCATAGCTTAAGGCAGCCGATCAAGCCTTAAATGCGGCTGCGCGTGGCACACAAGGAATCTAATAAGGGCCTCAGTTGTGGCGCAGTTAGGAGGGGCGTTGCCGGTGGCTGAATAGCTGCTGTGAGATCCCCGATATAGATTTATTCAAGTAAGGGGGGGGAAATCCTTGATCCTAACTGCCCATAGAAACGTGCGATGTTTGCCCCTCTCTGGTGCCCAATTTAGTGTGGTATTGCCCACGTTGGTAAAGGATCGCCGGCAGTTTGCAAATTTGCCAGACGGTTCGGGACATGCTCGCGGCTGCGGCCCGAGGATTGCGAGCCCGCTAGACCTCATGGAGTGTGCCCCCACACTGATTGCCCTCCCCCAGGCTGACAAGACCCGGCCGTAATCCCCTACGGTTGCCTGTCGGTTCTCCGGCTGTGGGGGTAGACTAGAGCCATGCTGGATCAATCGGGAATGGCAGGGGACTCGCCGCTAGTGGGATTCTGCCCACGAACGGCTTATGGGAGGGAAAAGGAGAATCCTCCATCCCTTCTGCGTCCTTTTCTGCTGGGACAGCCCGATTGCCCTGAGCAGCTTCCCTGGATTTGTTCTCCTCCGCCAGGTCATCTGTGGGGAGGGGGACATGCAGCGCCTCATGGGTGCGGCTGTAGGCCAAACGGCCCGAGCGAGCTGCCATGGAATGAGTAGCCCCGTGTGCCTGCTATCGAGATGATTTGGGGCCTCGCTGATGGGACGCTGTCAAGATGGACGTCGGAGTAGCAGTTAATTACCTTAACGGGCGGCAATGGCCTTCGCGCCAAGCGCGGTGGGGCGGCCTGGCCGATCGGCAGATAAGGCTATTTACAGATATTCGCTTCAACAGGCCTGCGTGGAACCTCGGCCTGGCAGAAGGCCTCTGCTGGAATGGCCGGAGAGGTAGGCCTGTCAGATAAGGTAATCTGCTGGGGCGGCCTTGCAATTGGGAGCAGCAATTGTGACCGGCTGTGGGAGGAAGTGCTCCAGCCGGGGGAAGAGAGCCGATGGCCGCCCAAGCGCTGGGCTTCTGCGGCTTGTGAACTAACGTTTTCTGGCTCTCTTCCTGATGCGATGAGTAGCGTTCAGTGTCGAAACCGCTCATTTTCGTTTTTCTTTTCCGCTTTTCCTCTTTCTGTTGCTGCAGGAGTTTAAGTGCAACAAGTGCCAAGTTAAGGTGGAGGGCTCTATTAATAAACCTCTGGCAGCCGGAATGGGAGAGCTAGGTTCTTAACGCTAGATTCCCTAGGCTGGAGGTCCGGCAGACAGCTGGGCCTAGGCCAGTAGCCGTCCTCTCCCCAGATGTTGATGACAGCTGTCACTGGGGAGGAACTCACTGCAGATTATCTTAGTGATGCGAAGAATTTACCTCATAGAAATTGGATGACTGGAGATTCTTCAAGATGGGATGCACATGTCCTGTTATGGCTAAGGACCGAGTTTAAAAGAGGGGGTGCTAAACCAGAGGAGGTCATATTTATACTTTCTAGACTCGGTCCTGATTGGCTAGAGGGCAGATTTAACCCATTCTTGGAGGCTAGCTCCACCCACTATGGAGAAGGCCACTACTCAAGTTTCTATGTTTCCACCATATGTAGATCCTATTTTCCAGCTGGTGTTTTTAAATATGTTGATCTTCAAATCTGATTACCCTCAAGCCAATAAGAATAAAATAAGTCCTTAAGAGCTCTAAACTAGATTGGAGGAATAATTCTCCCTGGCATGGAATCCTTTGGATACATTGGACAACATAACTGTGACAGGGAATCATAAATTTATAATTCAATACATCAAGACAGCACTCTTTTCTTTCTTTAGCCAATACAGTATCTAACCTGGTTGGCTGGTTGGAGAAGCAACTGCAGATTTTATTCTACTGGACAGATTTTCTGAAGAGATTTACGCTATCCCACTGAGTATATAAGAAAGGTCCATTGGCTACTGTAAATCTTGTGGCCTGAGGGAAGATTTGCATAATCCTGCTCACAATACTATCATTTTCTTATGCAAGTCTTTAAACTACAGCCAAGTACAAATTGTATAGTGGCTCAGCTTTGAAGGGTAAAACTTTCAGTAAATTGCTTTCTGATTGTAAATGGTGCAGAAATCTTCCTTCCTTCCTTCCTTCCTTCCTTCCTTCCTTCCTTCCTTCCTTCCTTCCTTCCTTCCTTCCTTCCTTCCTTCCTTCCTTCCCTCCCTCCCTCCCTCCCTCCCTCCTTCCTTCCTTCCTTCCTTCCTTCCATCCTTCCTTCCTTCCTTCCTTCCTTCGTTCCCTTCCCTTCCCTTCCTTCTTTCCAAATTGAGAAGTAAATAATATAAAGCAGATTTTATACTACTGAAGTTGAAGATAACAGTTATAAAATAGAAAATTTAAAAAATGGAGGTCATTTACTATAATCTTTAGAATTCTCTGCTTAGGATTGACATTTTCAGTTCCCAAGTCTGCAGTTTCTTTTGGCATTATTGTATGTGCATAATAGATGACAAGAATATATCTGCAAATTGCTATCAATATCCACATACTGTATTTTAGATGAATAGGTAAGGACACAACAACGTTCCATAACACTTCCAATATGACATTGTATGTTTCTTATCTTTGGCTTATTACCTTAAAAACAATGATGCAGAGAGAGAAGGAAAATGGACAATAGATAATAGAAATAAAGCATTACTTATCCTTGCAATGTGTCTACTCAGAAGCACACACTTCATTGTTTTGTATTTGTTAAAGAGATAGGAGGAATCCTTGTAATTCATAGGAGTGATCCAGATAATACTTTGTATAGCAAGGTCTAAAAAGTTTGAAAAAAGACATTTCAGATCTCCAAAGTTCTTTGAATTTCTGAAACTTAAAAAGCATTGCAATTTAGGTCTTTTTATCTAATAGATAAAGACAGTATATGAATCACAAGAGGCATCTTAACTTTATACAACAACAGCAGCAGCAATAACAATAACAACAGCAGCAGCAGCAGCAGCAGCACCACCACCACCACCAACAACAACAACAACAACAACAATGACAGAGTTGGAAGGGACCTTGGAGGTCTTCTAGTCCAACCCCCTGCTTGGGCAGGAAACCCTACACCACTTCAGACAAATGGTTATCCAACATCTTCTTAAAAACTTCCAGTGTTGGAGAATTCACAACTTCTGGAGGCAAGCTGTTCCCTGATTAATTGTTCTAACTGTCAGGAAATGTCTCCTTAGTTCTAAGTTGCTTCTCTCCTAGTTTAGTTTCCACCCATTGCTTCTTGTTCTACCCTCAGGTGCTTTGGAGAATAGTTTGACTCCCTTTATACTACTGAAGTTGTTTAGTTGTTTAGTTGCTTTAGTCCAATCTACTTGTATAAGGAACCTGGAAATCTCCTGATGCTATTTTTTTCATAAGACTTTACTAAGTTTCAAGAAAAGATAAAATATAAGGAGAAACAGAAAAAAAGGATTAGAAAAATAAAACCAGAAAAAGAAAAAATAGGAATGCAGAAAAAAAGATTTAAAAAGCCTTCTGACTTTCTTTGACATATATATATATATATATATATATATATATATATATATATATATATATATATATATATATATATATATATATATATATATATATATATATATATATATATATATATATATATATATATATATATATATATATTGTATTTATTTTGTGTGTATCTATCTATCTATCTATCTATCTATCTATCTATCTATCTATCTATCTATCTATCTATCTATCTATACATATATATACATACAAAATAAATACAAAATACATTAACCTCTTACTCTAAAATTAACAATAATATATAATATTTCTATAATCATAAACAGTTCTAATAGTTGAATCCCGAAATAAAAGTTTCATTTCTGTCAGTTTCAAGCAAAAAGTCCAAAAATGGTTTCCAAGTAGGTGATTTTATTGACTTATAAATCACAGCAGAGGCAGTGATGAAGGTTGCTGGGAGAAGTAATTCACCCACACCTGGAAAGCTACGGCTTCATCCCTGCCTTTCTTTCTGGATTTACAATGTGTGATTTTAGTCCTTCAATCATAAAGCATTTTGTGGAGCTAAGCCATAGAATTTACATCTGTTGTCACCTTTGAATCAAGTTTATCTCAGGGACACTTACACAGATGCATCCGTACATTTGTACATCCATTCTGCAAAAGTGGATTTGCTCTTGTTTTTCCCCAAGATTTTTATTCATTCATTTTTTTATTGGGTTCTTAGTGTTCTGTATAAGCCTGGACGTTCCAGATAGTAATGCATCCAAATATTAACTAAAGCCAAGTGTACTTAGCTTTTTTTATATCAGGGATTGTGCCATAAATATTTCTACAGAACAAATGTTAGTACATTATTTGTCAAGCATGCTTTCCATTCTAACTTATGCATTTTGGCACTAATTTTAAAGGGTATTTGTTGCTGCATTTCCTAGGAGAGGATACTAGTCCTAACATTCTTAGTTTCTTTTTTTCTCTCTTTTTAAATTTTTATTCATAAACATTTTTGAAAAACAGTGCCTTGTCAGGATAACATTTACAAATTGAGCATAACCAAAGAAAAGTTGATAGTAAACCTTAACACACAAGCTAATAACAATAAGAATAATAGAATTAATAGAATAACAGTAATTATAATAGCATAACAAAAAAAACTTAAACTAAATTTCTTCTTACATTAGCTTATTTACATTTTTATCCCTTACTATCGTTATAGTTTTATGCATCTTTGTCTTCCATACTAACAAACCCCTTATTAACATTCATAATCTTACTTTCTCTCATTTCTACCTCTTGTCTCTATCCATTCATAAAATTTGTTCCATGTCCAATAATATTCTGAGTCTTTTTTATCTTTAATTTTTAATATCTTTAAACTCTTAGTTTCATGTGCTATGCCCCCATATACAGGTAGTCGATGATTTACAGCTGTTTGTTTACTGTTTAAAATTACAATATTAGTGAAAAAAGTGACTTATGACAGGTCCTCACCAGAGGTGAGTTCCTGCCGGAGCTGCCCAGTGCGCAGCTCCGGTAGGGGGCAGCCAATTGCACAACCGCTCTCGAGCTCTCTCTGCCAGTCCACTGCACGTGTCACCATTTTTTTCGGTGATTTTGGGTCAATTTTGCTTCTGCGTATGTGCAGAAGCAAAATCGCGCTGAAATCTTATGAGGGGATGTGCGCGCGTGTGAGATTTCGGTGAGATTTTGCCACCGCGCATGCACGGAAGCAAAATCACGCTGAAATCTCTCGCGCGCATCCTCTCATGAGATTTCGGCGTGATTTTGCTTCCGTGCATGCACAGAAGCAAAATTGCACGAGGGGGAGCGCGCGCGTAGCGAGCGCGTGCATCCCTGAAGCGTGGAGATGCGCACACATGGCTCCGGCAGTGAGGTAAGAAAGCAACCCGCCCCTGGTCCTCACAGTTACAACCATTGTAGCATCCCCATAGTTATGTGATAAAAATTCAGGCACTTTGCAATTGGTGTGTATTTACAGTTGCGGAATTTTAGGATCATGCCATTTGTGACCTTCCCAGCTGGCCTTGAATATCAAAGTCAAATTTACTTAACAACTGCATGATTCACTTAACGATCATGGCAAAAAAATGTTTAAAATTGGGTGCAATTCATTTAACAATTCACCTAACACAGAAGTTTTGGTCCTAAATATCTTTTTAAGTTTCATTCAATACATACTATAGCCCAGTGATGGCGAACCTTTTTTGGCTCACGTGCCAAAAGGGTGTGTGTGCGTGTGTGTGTGTGCACCCACACCCATGCCCTCCCCCCTGCGCATGCACACAACTCCCATGCTGCCCCCCGCACATGTTTTTCGCACTGTGGAGGCTTCAGGAGGCTTCCCTGAAGCCTCTGGAGTGAAAAACTGCCCAACGGGCAAACCGGAAGTCCATTTTTCCAAACTTGTTTGGAAAACGATTTGCCCATTGGGCTGTTTTTCACACTCCGGAGACTTCAGGAAAGCCTTCTGAAGCCTCCGGAGGGCAAAAATGGCCTTCCTCAAGGTTGAAAATCAGCTGGCCAGCGTGCGCTGGAGCATAGGGCAACGCCTCGCATGCCGTCCGATATGGCTCCACGTGCCACCTGTGGCATGTGTGCCATAGGTTCACCATTACGGCTATAGCCCCTTACAGTACAGTAGTACAGTACAGTAACTACATCCTCCCCTCCCCTCCCCTCCCCCCCTCTGCATGGTGAGATCACAAAGACATTTTAACCAGTAATTTAACCTGTCATGGAGCCAAATTCATCACACATATTATCTCTTTTTTAATCTGATTGCTGTTTGATCATCTTAGTCATACACTCATAAACTTTTTTTTACATACTCATCCCATCCAATCCTTCTACCAGATGCCAGATGGAGGGAAACACAGAGTGATCTTTAAATCCAAAGATTTACATTACTGTCTTAAAATCTGAAAGAGGAGAACTATCAAAGATGCTGACAGGTACATGAAATGCAATCCATGGCCACAAGTTCCTAATTTTAGTACAATAATGAATAATTCTGTATTTAGTAGCCCATTTAGATTTTTTAATGAAATCACATTTTTAGGAACTTAACTAATGTGTGACTATTTTCAAGTCAAAATAATACGGTTTTTAAATCGTATTATTAAATAATTTTAATATAATTTTTAAATCTAGAGTGAACGACCCACTCACACTGCTTGCAGTGGCAATGCAAAAGACTATTGTTATTGTGAAGACACATTTTGATTTCTCCTTCATATTAAGAAAAGTCTAGAAGTTTAGAGCTCATTCTGAAATAGCCTGCTTGTTATTCACTCTTGGCTGATGAACAAAGGAGAAAGGGGGGGGGATCTTTGCACAGCTTCAAAGCTTTTCCCACTGTGAAAGTCTCAGACTTTTGATTCCCATCCTAGAGTCATATGCCAGTCAGTCAAGGTCAGGACTTGCAGTGTCCTGAGTGTATCATGGCCATGAAGTCATGGTGCCAGGTTTTGATAAAAACTATGGGATTGTTGTTATTAGTTCTGCAACAGAACTTCAACTGGGTACTGTTGAAAAATTGGCCAGTCTTCGGATATCTCTGCAGTTGTTATTAAGCAGGTCCTGATAGCCTGTAAGAGATGTTGGTATTGTTCTGACCCAGCTGCCGAACCAAGGAAGGTAGCACAAACCTTGTTTGAACAAACCTTGTTTTAATAATTACAAGCTACTAATTGACTTTCTTAGTGGTCATTTTTAAAGTCAATGAAATGGTAAATCAGTCTTTTTGGTGCAACCGCTGTTAATAACCCTTCTTAACAGCTGGCAATAGTCCAAGCAACAAGAACCCAGAGTTTGTCTGATAACAGGAGATAAGCCACTCAATCTTACTGTTGTTGGTGAAATGCCCAGAAGCAATTTGCAGGAAACTGGATGCTTTTCAAACAACAGCCAAACAGGAGTTTTCAAGTCAAAGACCAAGTGGGAACGAAAATGAGTTGTTTCCTGCAAATTGGCCAGTCATTTTCCTCACTTAAATAGGCTATGGGAGTGGCCAATTATCCACAAGCCTTACTCCCGAGTAGTCCTTCTCCTGAGGAGCCATTCCTGCCTTTTCGCAGCTCTGCGCTTGTGCGCATTGAGAACAAGCTCCTCTTCCTCCCCTCCTCCTCCTCCTCCTCCTCCTCCTCCTCCTCCTCCTCCTCCTCCTCCTCCTCCTCCTCCTCCTCCTCCTCCTCCTCCTCCTCCTCCTCCTCCTTCTTCTTCTTCTTCTTCTTCTTCTTCTTCTTCTTCTTCTTCTTCTTCTTCTTCTTCTTCTTCTTCTTCTTCTTCTTCTTCTTCTTCTTCCCTCATGATAGTCTCTGGAGGTTCTGAAGGTCCTGGCTGAATCCTTGCCTCTGGCACCAAGTCTTCTCCAACCTCTTCACTGTCTGACTCGGGTGCCAGCTTCACAGGCTGCTGGCAAATCACCACACCAGCCTCATCTCTGTCAGAATCAGCTACCAGCTGCATGGGCCACTGGCTGGCCACAACAGGTATTACCTTCCCTGAGATGTATGTTTTTTATGTTATGCTTTTCTGTTTGTTTAAATAAAGTTTAAAATCCCTTTATTTACTGATTTACTTATTGTCTCTTGATCCAAAAGAACCAATTGCCTGGGAACCTGATTATTGCACACTGACAATTGGCAAAACACTGATTCATACCTTTTTATGGTTTCCAGAAGTTCCAAGGCATTCCTATTCAAATTAGGGGTGGGTTCTAACTTACCTCACCACCGGTTCCAAAAATTCGCAAAAAATCCCCCCCCCCAAAAGGCAAAAACAAGATGGCGGTGCATGCACAGTGCTGGAAACTCTGCTTCTGCCCATGTGCAGAATTAAAAAAATCAGCAAGAAATTCCAATTTTTTTTAAAAAAAATGGCAGCGTCCATGGACCGGCACCAACAGAACTGGCTCTGTGATGTCACCAGTGGTTTGTTACCAGTTCTATAGAACCAGTGCGAACCAGGAGGAACCCACCTCTGATTCAAACCCCTTGGTTCTTTGAGGGAATATTTCATGACTGGGGCACTTAAAGCTTGGCTTGCTCTGGAGGTTGATAAGTACCTAAGTGATGGTGAAGTTTACATATTAAGTGCCGGCATCAATTTTAATCTGTTTTGTTATTAGTATAGATCTGCTTTTTTTCAGATCCTATGTATGATTCTTCTCAGTTAATAAAGTAAGAGCTGTTCTGTCAATAATAAACTTGACATCTAAACTTACCAAATACTATAGCAGCACCTCCTGCTTCTTTGAGTCATTTCCTTTCAATCTATCTTGTTTTTCTTTTTTCCTGAGTGTATTAAAAGCCAAGTGGTGCTACAAATTCCATTGATTCCTCTCAAGATTTATTCGCTAGAATCACTAAAATGAGCATGAATTTACTTGACTTTGTACTTAAGCTTTTCTCCATTCTTTACTCCTACTCTGTTGCTTTTACCTAATCCTTTCAACTCATGTGGTTATATGAAGGGGCAATGAAGATCCGGTGACCTCCATACACTAGAATTGCAGTTTTGTAATCTCTTACCATTAGCCTTACTGGCTGGCAGTGTTTGGAGTTAAGCTCCAAAATATTTATTTGGCACCTGGTGATATAAACTTGCTCTAAATGACTCTTCTGTATTGTTACTTCTACAGTGTGCCATCTCCTGCCTTTCATAGGATAGATTTATAGAGCACCACCTGGAGATTGTGTAATTTTGAGTTATAGAAGCTGCCATCACAATGTGGTGATAGTGGCAGCCTGTTACGGGTTATCAACTCAACAGTCTCCTCAACAGCCAAAGCAGATTGTACAAACAATTTAAATGGTGCGAACAACCAGATTCAAAGCTTGGAGGCAAATGAACATTTGGTATAGTTCCTGCTGAAAAGACTGTATTTTTCGATAAAAGTGTGGAAAAAACAAAAAGGCATGGGATCATTGCACAACATGTGTTTTTCCGATGCTATCTAACTGTAAGAACACCTGTGCTGAAGAACTTTTTGCTGATCTATTCAGAGAGGATTTAATAGTCCTTAAAAATCTATCATTTCTTAACTGCAATGGGCCGATGCTGTTTGCACATTAAGCTGGATGAGCCATGATACGTGCAGACAGAAGCAGCAGCCTTAAAGACTTATTTGCCAGTCAAATGATCTGTCTGGAACTTTGAACAATGTGCTTACTCAAACACTCCTAATGGCTCTGCTAATTAATGAACTGAGTGTTATCGAATGCTTCTTGATCTTTGACGTTGAGAGTGGATCTGACTTACATTATATCATGCTAAGGGGGATTGATATTGAGAGGGAAAAAGGATTCAGCACGCAAAATTATAATCGCTATTCAGTTTAAGGCAATTTACCCTTAAACTCAGGTGTGGTAGACTATGGACTTTTTGAACAGTTGTGTCTTTATTTGCTGGCACTGCTAGAATAACACTGACAGTGCTAGAATAATGGGCCAGGCTCTATATACTTCAACTGCATGAACGGCAATATCACAACAAGCAATTTAAAATAAAAAAACCCACAGTCCCAAACTTTTAACTGACATTCCAAAATAATTAGAAAAAGTTTGTCTGAGAATTATTGGAAGGAGAAATGTATTAGTATAATATGATTGAGTTGACTGGATGATTGAGTATTCATGGATTCAATGAAATATAGTATGTTCTTCTATGTGCTTGTAATATACAAGTCCAAAAGGAATAAAATAGCTAGTCAGAAATGGAAGAAGGATTACTACAACATAAATAAAGGACTTTTTTCAAGGTTACAAATCAAATCCAAATGTCTAGTTTTTGGAAGACGGGGTAAAGCATTCTAACTGAGTACAGTATATATTCCACAGTCGCAGTTAAAGATCTTAACAGATAGGTTTTTTACAAATAAAGGCGAATATATGTGTCTCGGTATAATGTTGCAGGATCCAATCTGGGTTGGTCTCCGGGACCACAGGTTTTGTCTTCCGAGCTTTAGGACTCGTGCTAGAGGCCATCTTCAGAGAAATTTTTATACAGTGTAGAGAAAGGGGTCGAATTCGATTATTGGATTTGGACAGTTGGACACAATATTAACATTAATTGCTTTTTACCATATGCTTGAGATTAGTTAGTATTGTTCTTCCAGCAGCAAAACAGATAATTCTAGGAGACTAAATTACCTCTCATTCTTGATTCTCATCTTTCCTCTGAATGAACTGAAGAAAATTATGTAAATTTATGTAAATTCAGGATATGCAGAGAATAAAATGGGGAAGAGATAACTTCCAGTTCTCAAACTAAAAGTCACTTGCAAATTATTGGACTTACGTCAGGGACAAGTACAAAGCTGAGGTGGCACAGGGGTTAGAGTGGGTACTGCAGGCCACTTTAGCTGACTATGATCCGCAGGTCAGCGGTTCAAATCTCACCTGTTCAAGGTTGACTCAGCCTTCCATCCTTCCGAGGTAGGTAAAATGAGGACCCAGATTTTGGGGGGCAATATAAAAATACATTGCTTACTGGTGTAAACCGCTTAGAGAGTGCTTGCACTGTGAGGCGGTATATAAATGTCACAAACAAACAAACAAATAAACAAACAAACAAACAAATAAATAAAAGCCTACAATAGGAATGTCCCTTCTTTGCCCCAAGAGATACCTAAAACTGTAGCACATAAGAAAGAGAAAAAATCCACAAACTTCTCTTTAAAAAAAATCTTGAAATGGTAGTAGACTTTGGTGGACATCCATTTCGATGTAAGTTCCTGCACCTTTATTTTCCGTTTGGAAAGAACATCCTGCAATATATTGTCCTGTCTTTCAGCTTATGGATTTTAGCAGGCGGAAGAGAGATGATCAGCAGGCTAGGTTTATTGTCCAGTGGGGATGGCTAAAAGACCCACCAAGCTGAGGAACAACAACAGTTGGCTGAATAAATTGCAATTTCTAATTTGAATTCAGATGCTCATTCTGAAATTAATACTTGAGGCTTATTTTAAAAAGAATTATATTTAGATTGCTTTGTACACCAATTTCTGTCACGAATGAATGATAGATAACCTCATTTGTTCAGCTACCATGAAACTAATCCAACCATTTCACTAGAGTTTGGCAGTGCAATTGCTGGAAAATGATGATTACAATTCTCATCCCATTTTGAGATAAGAATCACAATAACTGTGCTCTAAATTCTAAAATAGGCGAGGAATAGAAGGGAGGAATGGGGAAGATCCATCCTTATACACGATGCAATGTCACCCATCCAAATAATTAACTAAATAAATGAATACAGTATTACAGTCTCTATCAAGGATAGTTCTCAGGTGCCCTGATCGGGATGATGTAGTCCAATATATCTTGAGAATTGGGGAAGGCTAATGTCAATAATTCTAAAATTTATTATATACTTGCATTATTTATCAGGCAGTTTTAGTAGCGCACATTTAAGTGACTGATACACATTGGAAAATAGCCTATTTGCAGTTTACATAAATAACCTAAATATGTGATGTCAATAGCCAAGAAAATACAAATAAACAAGGAAGTAACAGACGTTTTATACATCTCTAATTGTGTACTGATTTTATTTTGCAAGCTAGATGCTGAAGTCAGTGAGCCATTTAAACACGCAGAGTAAAGCATAGTTCAGCCCCAAGAGAATTCAGAATGCAGGCAGAAAATCACATATTTAAATGCTGCTCCTTATCAAATATTCCCAGCGTGTTCAGAGTTTGCAAAAAAAAAAAAAAAGAGAGATTGTTCATATAGTCTTCCTTATTCTTCCCCCGCCTATCCTTTTAATTTAAAATAATCCACAGAGTGATCTTTGGAAGGTCAAGAATAGCAAAAGAAATCTGTTGCTTGTTCTCAGTCCTCCTGGCTCAATTTGGCCAACTTAGAAGATGAAGCAAGACTGGGCTTTTTGGCACTTTAAAATTGCATTTTAAAATATTTGCCTCTCCCATTGGGACTAAGAGAACTGGATTTTCTTGTCCAGAAGGACGGGAGTAGGGGACATAGCCTGGATAGGGCTCATGCTTCTAAGAATGCTAGCAGCTTTGGATCTAGCTGAAACTAAACTTTTGCTACTAACATGGGAATTTTCCTGACCTCTCTACATGGACAGAAGTTTCCAATGGGTTTGTATTAATGTTCTCTTGATTACAAATAGATTCCTATGCTACAATTTCTTGAATTCTGGAACTGTCTCAAGGGCATCCAGCTTTGCAGAAAGTTCAAAATATATACAGTTAGGTGAAATGGTCACTAAGTGAAACTACAATTGTGCTTATGATCTTAATGCAGCTTTCCTTTGCTTTACATGCCTGCAAAAGTCATGAGTGCAAGGTTTGGTCATAAAGTTAGTTCTTCATTACCGTCCTGCGAATGGTCACTAAAAAAAGGCAGTTACTAAACAAGGACTACTTGTATAATCAAACCTAAGAAGAACTTACTGCAGAAGTCCCCCATGGAGCATTATGGTTGGGGGGAGGGGGTCATCAATATACCAACAAATGTGTGTGTGCACATGCGGGCATGTGCTTGCAAAATCTCACCCATTTTATATGCATTAATGTAATGCTTGAATTAACCAAATGGAATGATATGGAAGAGTATACAGTATATGCTTGGTATGGATATATGTTGGCTTCCAGACAGCTGAACATTAAGGAGGAGGAACTGCAAAACTTAAGAAAGCTTTTTACAGGTGGATAACTTTAAGGTTGATTGTGTCTTCAAGTACTATTTTTGGCTTCCAGAATGTTATCTGACTACAATTGGTAAAAGATTTAAGGCATATATTCTCATTATTCTAAAGCAGTAAACACATAAAAACAAGTTTAAGCTCTAAAACAATGTTAATATAATTTCAACTTTTAAAGTCATAAAGAAACAAAAAGAAACAAAGAAACAAAGAAACAAAGAAAAAGAAAAAGAAAAAGAAAAAGAAAAAGAAAAAGAAAAAGAAAAAGAAAAAGAAAAAAAGAAAAAGAAAAAAAAGAAAAAGAAAAAGAAAGAAAGAAAGAAATTCAAGAATACATGACACAGCTCTAGTCCAGTCCAGTATGCACTTATCCTTCCCATAAATATACGAAAATGGGGCCTTTGGGAGTCAAACGTCAGCCATCTCTGCTTTACAGAATTCCTCAATCACTCAATCAATTAGTCTATGACATTACTTCAGCTTGGCTGCTTTAACTGACACTAGAAATGTTCAGAAGAGGACCTACTGAGAAGAAGGATGTCGAAGAGCCTTTTTCAATAGCCATTTTTAGTATATGCCCCTTCAGAATGAAAGTTTGCAGATGAAAAATATGGAGATCAGAAATAAATCTTGGGGAATGCATGCTTAGAGTATTCTATGGTATTTAGAGAAAGTAAAAGAAACTGTGTGAAGTGTGAAAGTGGCATTTCTTTTCATGTAGAGTGACTATGACATATCCAATTTTGCTACAGGTTCATACAAATCTTATTCTGAAAAGAGAAAGTATCCCTGTGGGAAATAATAAAATATACTCTTGACAATGGAATTATTGCTGTAAGCTTGAGAAGAACTAAATGCTCAAATGTTCATTCCTTTTTCCTGCCCTTCTGTAACTGAATAACTGTTGTTATTTAGTCTGAAAATGTGTGGCACCTCTCTGAAGAGCTGCATAAGGTGCTTACCAACATGTCAAGTGCTAGCATCAGCTAAAAAGAAAACTTAGCATATGCATATTATTTCCTTGATTAGTTTGCTTCCTGTTTTAATGTGATTATTTCATTTGGCAAAACCAATGGAAACCAACCTGTTAGATTTACACGTAAATGAAGAGGCGAGTCACAGGAACAGTTCAGCACCTTTATCGTCTATTAGCTGTAACTAATATGGACTGCCGGCAGGCTGCAGGGAAGCCGCTTTTAAGGGCTTTCCTGAAGCCTGCTAGCCACTGACAGGAGTTTATTTCTCCCGCTGCTAAATTAGCCAATCAACGGTGGCTATGCAAATAACCACTACGTCCGTACGTACGTAGCAAACCATTCCCTTAATACTGAGAGACAAATACATTCTTGCATTTCATTTCCAGTGAAGTTGTTATTGCTAAAATTTATTATATATGTTTACCTCACTTCTCACTTCTCTGTCTCACCCCTGTATCTCCCATCCTGCTCATTTTCCACAAGGAGGCTGTAAGGACTTTTGTTTTATCTGAACACAATGATATCTAGAGTTTCAGGGACAGCTTTATCATTTCAAATGTGGGCTTTTGGCATTTCCTTCACACTTCTCCCGCTGGTCATTTTTGACAATACCATCTCCTCTGGAATTTTATTAATCCTACCCTCTTTTTCCCCCCTCTCTCTTCACCAGTAGCAGACAAGAGAAAAATGATCCAACAAACAAACAATATCCTAATAAGTAAAATATCTAAGTTCTGATATTTCAGCAAGAGATTGTATTTAATTCATGTCTTACTGGTGACACAGATTGGGTATAACACATAACTTCAGTTTCGTTCAATAAGGATGTTAATGAGCATTTTATTCAGAGGTCTTTTTAATGTACTAAGCTAGCATTAAATATGCTGAGCATTATCTGGCCAAATCTGGAAAGCTAAAAAGGGTTAGCCTGTTAATTTTAGGTGGAAAGCAAGCACGGAATAGTAGGGAGGCAAGCTAGATGATGAGGTTAAAACAGATGGGTGGCCATGAAAGTGTGTTAAATCCTGCTCTGCTGCTAGTTAAAATTTTTTAGGGAGGCTACCTCTATTCCTGCCTATTACACATGTTCCAGAGAAAAACAATGGAAAATTTGAAAATTTGAAATGAAAACAATTTGAAGTCAACCAGAAGACAAGTTCAACTTACCGTATTTTTCAGAGTATAAGACACACCTTTCCCCCCCTAAAAGAGGCTGAAAATTTGGGTGCATCTTATACTCTGAATGTAGCTTTTTCAAAGCTTTTTTTCCCAGACCTAACGAGGTGCTAACGATCTTCCCGGCTCTTCCCGGCTTGTTTTTATTTTATTTTTTTCCAGCCCTAAGTCTTTGCAGGCTTGTTTTTATTGCTATTCCCTCCGAAAAAGGTTTTTTCAGCCCTAACGAGGTACTAACGATCTTTCCGGCTTGCAGGATTTTTTTTTTCATTCCTACTCCCTCTGAGGAAATTTTTTTCCAGCCCTAAGTCTTTGCAGGCTTGTTTTCATTGCTATTCCCTCCGAAAAAGGTTTTTTCAGCCCTAACCAGGGGATAAAATAATGTGCTGAAGCTGACCAGACTAAGGACGCTAGCCAGATGAATACCTGGTAGGTAGATTTCCCCCCCTATTTTCCTCTCCAAAAAGTAGATGCGTCTTATACTCCGGTGCGTCATACTCTGAAAAATACGGTATATGATACTTTACTATACTAATGTAGTCCAATGTTTTTCAAACTTCCAACTCTAAGATGTGTGGACACATTGTCATGTGATTTGAATTCACTGGTAGTCTGAAGAATAATGTTCTATTCTGTTTCAAGAGCTGCTGTATAATTTCATTCACAACATCTTATTGCTTTACAGGTAGTTCTCAACTATTTGGACTACACAAAAGCTACTTTGACCCAGTTCTGATGGCTGCTCCTACCCAATAGCCATTTGACCACATTTTGGATATTTGGCAACCGACCTGCATTTATGGATGTTTGCAGCATCCCATGGTCACATGACCACAATTTATAATTTTTTAAAATGGAAATAACCTTTATTTTTGGTTTCTGGCAAAAAAATCAATTCATAGCAACCAATGAAATAAAATCAGGTTGGCCCCCTGTTACAACTGCCATGACTTATGACCATGATTGCCAGGCTCAATTATGGTTGTAAGTCAAGGGGTACTTGTAAGTTAGCCTTCATTTTAATATTAATCTGTTCATCATGACATATAAATATTCCTACTGATATTCCTATCAGTAGTCTTCCCTGAAGAGAGAAGAACATTAATTTTGTTAGATGTTTGAATAGATGGCAGAGGATGGGAGTTAACATTTACATTTTGTTTTCTGAAATCTCTCAGATTTTGTTTTCCTTCAATAACTTGGCAGGTTAAACATTTATTTAGAAATTTACATCAAAGGCTAAACACTAGTATAGTACAAACTGAACATTTTAGCAGGTTGGTGTGATTTATACAGGTTTTGCCACGCTGCTTAATTAATAAAAACACATTAATTTATTTGATATGATTTTTCAAAGCCCTGCATTAAAAACACAAATGTGATAGTTGAGCTAAAACACGAGCGACTTTTTAAACTTAGAAAATTATTTCCAACTCAGTTACCTTTAAAAAAACCACAGTGACTGGATGAGTAGGAGATTATTATTCTGACAGGTTTATTTTTATAGTCGGTGTTTAAAAACCATTTTAACTTTCATTGCAGACTAGGTATTTAAAATTTATGGACAATGCTTGCAACAGGGTATAATTGCTCACTGCCATTCATTTTTCTTTCTTTCACACTGAATATAAATCCCTAGGTCAAACTATCTTCTGGGAGCTGTTCTGAAACTCATTGAAGATATTAAAGGTTTCACTTGGTGCTGCTTTTTGTTTCTACCTTAAAATGCTCTCCTTGTTCTTGTTCCATAGACTGATCAAACACAATCCTTTATTACTCCTGTGAGAATGACCCTTGGGATTTAACACATTTGGATACATTTCACAAAGCTGAGTCCATGGATCACCAACCAGTATATAAATAGTATGTAGAATGAAAAATAGAGAGAGGATATATGATTAAAACAGGGAGGGACTAAAATCAAACCATCCCTAAATTATGCAGAAATGAAATTAAAAATTGAATAAGTCTCTAATTTATACTTACACTTACAGGTATGGTGATTTGGTTCTATCATAAACCTATTACAGGTAGTTCTCGACTTATGACCGGTTATTTAATGATCATTTGCAATGGACCATTTATAATGGATTTCAAAGATCTACTTACAACACAGTCTCAAAGTTATATAACTGCTGCCTCCTCTCACATGATCACATTTCAGGCTCTTGACAACTGGCTTGCATTTACAGCATTCTTAGGTCACGTAACCATGATTTGCGACTTTTTTTGTGTGTGCTATTTTTGAGTAGAAAACAGCAAAAAGTGCCCATTGGACATGGCAGATTCACTTAACCACCACACGGTTTGCTTAACAACCATGGGGTTTCGCTTTGTGGCCATCTTAAAAGCTGTTATAAAATCAAATCTGTTCATCTGGTATTTGGATTTATGACCACAACAATTTAAGATAGAAATCCCATGCTCCATTGTGGTCATAAGTTAAGGACTACCTGTAGCTAAAGCTATTAAAGTTTGTTGCAAAATCAAAACCAGAAGCGCACACAGATGATTGATTCAGCTGGATTCAATAACTTCTTTATAAACATAATAATATATATATTTACAATACCATTAGCAGAGTTCTTCTTCAATGTAGCAACAGTTAAAAGTAAAACACAAGCAGGAGACTTAGTTTCATTTCAGCCGAGTTCAGAGTGGAAGAGTACAGAGTGGAGACTGGAGCCACACCGAGCCTTAAGCTTAAGTTCCAGTTTCGATTCTCTGCACAGACTCAGAGGTGGTTAGCTCCCATTGGCTGACTTAGTTGTTATGCCTATTCATTGACTGACCTTGTTAACATGGCTCTCCCAGTCATGAATATTCTAACAAAAGCTTAAGCAGCCAGTAGTGGTAATAGAGTACCAGGCTAGAATCCTGGCTACTGTGAGTTTTCTTTCCACTTTAGGCCTGAAGCCTAAAGGGTGACTTTGTGTCAGTCCCTATCACCCAGTCTTCAGAAGCAAGCAAGGGAAAAATCGCTTCTGAAATCTTAGTCTCTGAAAGAACTGCAGAGACTTGCCAGGAGTCAAAATGGACTCAAAGTGAGGGGAGGGGAGTTAAATCTGTAATATTTCTACATAAAATACTTGCGCTGAGCATGAATAGTTATTTTGCTGTTTTTGGTGAAATATACAGAATAGTAGATTCAAAAGTACCAGTCCATATTCCACATTTTTTTTTAAAAAAAGAAATGATTGCCATATTCTTTAGGCTAGGTTTTCAAAGAATGCAGTTAATGAACCATTATAATAAAACTCCTTTGCTGTAATTACGCAAACATTCTAGTATACCCATACAATTAATGTAAAAACTGACTATTAAAAAAGCAGCTGTGAGTAAAAAAAATCAACAGTCTAATGTAAGCTAAATCACCAATTTTAACGTTATTGATGAGGAAATAGAAGCAAGATTTATAGGGAGTGCATTGGCAGAGTTGACATTTGGCTGAGATAAATGGAGGCGGAATAAAGAAACATATTGATCAGCTGTAATCTTAAAATAAGCTCACGCCATGGAGCAAGAAGATACTAGAAATCAGGTACAAAACCTTATCTTTTGAACAATAGCTTTGATTTATATGCTGAAGAGGGTTTATTTAGATATTTGTACTTCTTTTTCCATTAATGTCCCACATAGTCCTACTTCTAGAAAGTATAGCAGGAATCGTAATATTTCCTCATATAAATATTTCCTCATATAATATAAATGGATAATAGAAAAAAGTGAGCTTTTTTGTAATCAAAGAATAAAGAATAATGTTGTGTATATACTTCTGTTTGCTGCAAAAGAAATTGGAAGCTTCTTTCTTTCTGCACTTTTTTTCTTTCTCATCATTCCCTTTATTTGATCTCAGTTTTTGTGCTCCTCTTTTTAATTTTTTTTATTAAAAAAAACCCAACAGCCTTGGTTTTGCCACCAGGCCTGGGGACATTATAAAAGTGGGAAGCTTCTTAAATGAATGGTATATTGATTGCACTTTCTCCTATCTTTTGTGATTATAGTTTTAATTGCTTTAACTATTTTAATTATTAAATTAGATCAAATGTTTAGCTTTTGTTTTGTGTACACCACCCTGTCACTTGCAAATGGGCAGTTATTTAAATTCATAAATAAAAAATGATTTCCAAACTCTTATGTGATCTCACAAAATGTTGTGTTCCTGTGCAAGATCACACTATATTTAGATCTTTTTACTAAGGAACACTTATGAAAAACATCATGATATTACGTCCATCTGTTTCTATCATTATGCACTTGTGAGATTTTTGAGTTCTTCCACAATTTCACTAAATTTCTGGAGAGAAGCAGGAAATTTCTCTGGATGCCTTTAAGGAGATATCCTATTGCATAGCACTTCAGCCACAATATTATTTGGAAGCAGCTTTAATATATTTTGTGAAATGAAAGTGTCATAACTAGTCTAAATAATATTTTACAGTAGCATGTAAGGCAATAGAAGTTTTGAACCAAGGTTCTAAATATCAGAAGACAGATTCCTCTCTGGCCAAATAGGAAAAAGATGAGCTGCCAAACTTTTTTCTGTAGATAAATAGAGAATAGTATTCATCCTAATAGTTCAAAGGATGTCTTAGCATCTCAAGAGTATCCTCTCAGCACCAATTCTGGCAGGATAGTTCTGCTGCTGCATGATTCCATGACTTTCTTTCTGCTTCAAATTTGAGCCATACAGCTATTTTGATTATTGATTCCCCCCCCCAACAGTTCTGTCCTTTAAATGTTTCCCTTCATCTCTAATTTGTTCTGTTGTCATATAAATGGTACAGCTGTAGTAAAGCCTATTTCATTGTATTTGTTAAGATTCTGATGCAGTAATTAATACTTGTTTGAAGCAGATTATCAAAAAAGCAGCAGCAGCAATAAAATAGTTTTATAAGTCAGCAACATCGTGTAACCTTGCAGATGTTGGTCTTCTCTAACTCCTATTAATTCTAAGCAACATACTAAAAGGGCAGGGATAATAGTAACAAAAATAATTTAAAAGCCACATATCCTTTTCAATTTTAGAACTTCTGAATCTAGTCTATTCCTAAATCTGAACAACTGTTGCTTACAGGCTGAATTCTTGTTGTGTATTCATATATATTCATATATATTTCTCAGATTGACCGTTCTTCAGCAGTGATATGAAACTGGTTGCAAATGTTTTATTTTGAGATTTTTTTTAAAATTATCTGGCCCAGTGATAATCTTGCAATGCTGGGTTATTCTTCCTCCATGAATTAGCCAGGACCAAAGAATTAGCTAGCATCTTTTTTTAAATTATATTTACCAATATTAGCAAATAGATAATTACTAGATTTTTACAAAATCCTCCCACCCTCCTTCTCTCCTATCAAAATAAGCACTAAATAAAATACTACAACCATCAAAGAGATGTTTATGTTCCCAAGCAACTGTATAACTACCAGAGCTAAGCAAACCTACTGAATTCAATTTGCCATTTTTCATTTTTAAAAATTTATCACATTCCATTTTGGTCCATTTTTTGTTTTTGTAAATCTATTCATTTCAGTTTACACTTTTTGTATATACTTGTATGTATTGTAGTACATTTAGCTACAGATGTATGTGTACTATATGTACAGATTTTTGTTGGCAATATTAACAGATTTTTGCAGAATTGTTTTAAAGTAAATGTTCTTACAATATACTCCATATTTACAATTTATATTACATTATAGTTTGAGAAAGTATTGTTTCACATAAGGATTAAATGAATGTCTCTTTTATTCTAACAATTACCATGGATATCTTAACAGTGATGAAATTAAAAAATTAAAAAATAAACAGGAGATTTTATATTCATAAATTAAAAACTAGAAAGAAAGTCCCCCTCCTCTTCAGAAAAGAGAATTCTAGGCAGTATTAATTACACATTTTTCCCATCAGACAAGCTTGTCTCTATTGTCTCCTCCTTTAAAAAACTAAAGCAGAAGTGCTCCACTGCCATAAATATTAATTTCACTCTGGCTATTGCCTCTTTGAATAGTTAACTCGGTACAGCAAGTTAATTTATAACAGTGCTATGCCATATTAAATCTATAAAACATCTGCTTTGATATAATTACCAGGAAAGGAGGGGACAATAGAGGGTAATTAATATCTCAGCTGCATGGGAAATCCAACTTTCCCAGGTGTCAGCCCTAAAGTTGTTAACAGGAAGAAGGATTCCTTGTTTAATTCAAAAGGATGATTTAAATCATTGTAGCACTAGGAATTTTGCCTTTGAGGCAGCTTCTTGCACTGGAGAAAGATTTTGACAGGGCATAATCCTCATGCTAGGAATGGCTCTGGAAGCACAACCTGCCCTAAAGGCAGTGTGGCTACAGAGAAACTAATGAGAGATCTGCCCTGTGGGTAACACATAGCTTTGCTGCTGAAAAAAAGTATTTTCATGTTTTCGGCTGTGAATATTATGTTTTCAAGCAAAGTTAGTTGGATGGTAGCAAATTGTGTGTGTGGGGGGGGAGCGAAAATAGCTGTATTAAAATGAGGAAATGAGTTAATTATAGTTACCTCTGGAATAGCTGGCCCTATATATACCCAGGTGTCAAGCAATAAAAGGCTTTATAGATCAAAACCAGCACTTTAGATTGTATACAGAAATCGAACAGTGCAGGCCCTACAGAGTTATGTTTCTACAGCAGGGCTGTCAAACTTACGGCCCGCAGGCCAGATGCGTCATGTTCTGACCACACCCACACCCAGTTTAGCGAAGGGGGAAAAAGTCCTGATATGTCATGTGACGCCACCGTGATGACGCAAGTTTGACACCCCTGGTCTACAGTATCAAGTGTTGATCTGCTCCTTCACAAATAGTACTTGCTGTCCAGAAATCACACTGATGTTGGTATAGAACCTCAAGGGGGGGGGAAACAGTAATTCAATATTACTTGGCTTCAGCCTCTTCTTTCCCACCCAGACTTTTATAGCCCCTTACCTCAGAGTTGATGCAGCTTCAACTTGAAACTTGAGCTACCTTGAGCCCAGTCTTGTGAGGCTATCTGGATTAAAATTTGATTTTGTAATTCCCTAGGAAAGTAGACTGCCATCTCTTTGTTAGATCCTGGCCCCTCCTATGTCCAGTAGCTTCAGAGATGGCCAAGGGGTGGGTCTGTGTAATGGTATCATTCTCTTTGAAGCCACAGCTAGATAATCATGAACTTTCTCCTCTTCCCCTTTGTGAGGAAGGTTGTGGAAAAGGTGGTTGGATAATAGCTACAAAGGATCTTATATAGTATGGGTGTCAAACTCGCAGCATCATGTTATCGTCACATAATCTATTGTGATATTTTTCTCCTTCGTGGAGCTGGGGTGGGCATTGCCTACGCATGATGCATCCAGCCCATGGGCCACCAGTTTGACACCCCTGTTATATAGGAAACAGGGAATCTGAACCTATTCCAGACCAGGATATAGTAAACAACATTGTTAGCATTTGTCCAGGACTTTTACTAGTGCTGGTGTGAGAATGCACACAGTGTGACTATTTTTGAGACAATCCAGGAGCAAAATACAGTAAACAGAGGTTTGTGTTTCAAATAGTGGTTTATCTACAAGGAATATATACATACAAGTACTAGGCAAAGTCAGGCAAACAATCATCAACTATAGTATGGAAGCACACATGGAGAGAGGGACGCCCTCACAGGGCCTCTCTTATATGACAACCCTATGACAATCATTAAGTGTTGTACCTCATGATTCTTGACGAACGTATCTTTTCTTTTATGTACACTGAGAGCATATGCACCAAGACAAATTCCTTGTGTGTCCAATCACACTTGGCCAATAAAAAATTCTATTCTATTCTATATATATAGAAACCTCTTAAAGTCGTATCAGCCCAAAAACCTTGCTGACTCATTCCCTGCTTTATATCATTGTAGCAGCTGGTCAGCTCTTAAAGTATTTCCCTGACAGCTGGGATGGGATTGGTAGATCCATACTTTTGTTTTTTTGACCTCCTGTGGCTTTTAACAACATTGACCATAGAATTCTTCTGGAAGAATTAGGGCAATTGGGAGGCATTATGTTGCAGTAATTTGCTTCCTTCCTCTGGTCATTTCTGGTCAGTATTGATAGGATTAGGAAGGGAAATATCATACCCAGAGACCTCACCTGTGGGGTTCCTCAGAGCTTGCCACTTTCCTTTAGCATTCACAAAAAACTAAATTGGTTGATGCATGTAAAACAAACAACAAACACAAACAAACATAGCAAAAGGTTGAAGTTGCAATTTTTCCTGAACTCTTCTGCACTGAGGAAAGTCAGAAATCACTGGTTTTTTTTCCTTTTTTTCTTTACCTTTGCACCTCTACTTTCCTTTTAATTTATCTTTCTTGATTTTTGCTTCTATTTTATTTTATCTTATCATAAACTTAATAAAGTTTAAATTGGGAAGGCTATTTGTTAGAGTATTGTTGATACTGAAATCTGAACTAAGGTTACCCAATTCTACATTTCCGCTTAGAGAGGGCTGTAAAAGCACTTTGAAGCGGTATATAAGTCTAAGTGCTATTGCTATTGCTACATTTCAACTCTGGGCTGTGTAGGTAAAAATGTCAATGTACTATATGTTTCCTTCCTTAGTAGCATTCATTCTTCAAGCATAGGCAGTAAATATTGCTTATATGTTCTGTTTATTTCACATTCAACTTAACCAAGTATTTCCTGTTCTTCTGCATCAGTGGTTGGAGCATAAACCTGATTAACTGTCATATTAAAGGTTATCTGTGAAATGTAATTGATGTAACTTAGTTATTGACTACAATACTGTTTTTGCTATATCCCTCCTGACTATGAAAACAATATCATTTCTTCATCATTTTTCATGTTCTGAGTAGTAAACGGTATGATCTGTCTGGAAGTGCAATTTCAGCCTGTCTCAATTTCCTGGTTCCCAAAATGTCAATCTGTTGTTGATTCGTTTCATTTTTTTTCTTTACTGTGTTTAGCTTTCTCGCATTCTTGTTCTTATATCCCTTGTTCCCACTGCAATTTTGTCATTGCAGCTTTCTTTTCCTGAATGGCAGCATCAGTAAATAGATGTCCTGAAGTTGTTAATATAGTAATATAAAAAACCGACCAAATAAATAAATAAATAAATAATAGTTGTGTCATAAATATCATTAGTACATCATTAGAAAGATCTTCAGGTCTCCAGCAGTAGCATGTTGATTGTCATCTGAGCTAAGGGACCAATCATTCAGCATTTTATCATTAATCATTTTCTATTCATATGGTTTCTTTGGTAAAATAAAAGAATGATTTATTATTGCATTATCTCACATGGTATAATATGATGCCTTTGTTGTTGTTACTAAAATGACAACATTTTGTGTCCAGCATCTTTCTTTATTGTGGTTGCCCAATATAAGTACCCGGTTGCTTTAGCTGGCACTTTGGATGACATACATACCTTCGGTGATCTTCTGGATTTATATAATCTTGGTATATATTCCTGATTGTGCTCTAATCATCCTTTTTATGAACACTTTAAGATACCCACCCACCTATACAAACATAAACACACACACAAATACATAAAATTTAATTTAATTTAATTTAATTTATTAAATTTATATGCCACCTAACTCCCAAAGGACTCTGGGCAGCTTAACAACAAAACAAGCACTTAAAAATATCTTAAACATTAAAACAATTTAAAACCCATACATATCATTTCATGGCCGGATGCATATATACCATGCAAATTTAATAAAAACAAATAGACAGCAGAAATCCTATCTTAAATAACTCAGTTTTTAGCAATTTACAAAATGTCAATAAGTGGGCACTATTCAAAGGCACAGGTATTTCCAGGGCAGGCATATGAAAAGCTATACATGGATTTACTTTTAGTGGATCAACTGTTCTATTAAATAAATGGAAAACAATAGCAGCTCTTTGCAGAATAGCTACTCTAGTTTGTAAGAGTAGCCAGAATCCAATGCAAAGATCTAAAAGTTGCACAGGAAAAAAATTCCATTGATTTTACACACATAAACACCCACCCACCCACCCACAGACGTACAGAGTGTGTGTGTGTGTGTGTGTGTGTGTGTGTGTGTGTGTGTGTGTGTGTGTGTGTGTAATTACTTAAATTATGCCCCAATCTTCTACTGAATTTTTTTTTAGTGAGATTAACAAAATTTAAAAGTCCAATACAAGAGACTAAAAGTCATAAAATGAAAATAAGTACAGGTAAAAAGTTATAAAAAGAAAATAAGTACAGGTAGTCCTCCACTTATGATCACAATTGAGGCCAAAATTTATGTTGTTAAGTGAGACATTTTTAAAGTGAGTTTTCCCCCATTTTACGACTTTTCTTGCCTCAATTGTTAAGTGAGTCACTGCAGTTAAGTTAATAACCCGGTTGTTAAGTAAATCTGACTTCCCCTTTGACTTTGCTTGTCAGAAGATCACAAAAGGGGATCACGTGATCTTGAGACACAGCAACAGTATTCTATAGCCTGGAAGCAATGTGAGAAAAGATCTTCTCCTGCATGCCAGAAAGTTGGGCTTCTGATCTATGACTGTATGCAGCCACTAAGGACCATTTGCCAACCTACCACATGAGCTTCAGAAATACAGTATGTCCTATTCTATTTGCTAATAGCATTGATGTAGCACATTTTTTCTGATAAATTCATGAGAAAAGAGAACTGATGTCCTGCCAAAAGAAAGAAAGAAAGAAACAATCAGTTTGGAAGAGAAATAACGAGGGATGAAGGAGAAGGATGATTCAAAGTAGAATTTTGGTTACTGAAGCTTCATTTATTATCAAGTACGTGTTGGTAATATACATAGATATATCATTGTTTATATACATAAGATGGGTACTAATAAAAGGGAACATTAGGACAGGGACGGTAGCACGCTGGTGCGCTTATGCACGCCCCAAAGGATCCAAGACTAATGAAGTATTCCAGAGGAAGCTGGGTCTAAACTCCTGAAATGAATGTTGAATAAGTAGGATGAGATCTGAAAACCACTAAGAAGGGAAATGATGGATAAATTGGGTCAGTGCAGAGGACCCTGGAGAGGAGATGGCTGAAGATAGAACACATCCTGCCAACTGAGGGTGATTCCAAAACAATATAATGAATGTCTTTACAGTTATAAGTGTGGAGTGCTGTTGACAGAACTAGACAGATAATTAACTGGATATACTTCAGTAGATGGAGGCAGCTTTAGTTTGCCAGAAGACAAAGAGTTAACTTGAAATACTTGAGCAGGCATACATAAATCATAGTTTTATTGCCACTCAGAAGGAAGGAGGTGGAAGACAGGAGAAAATTCAACAAACACAGTTGTAAATGTCTTAGGTAAATGCAGTTTGACTTAAAAGAATAAGTACTGTTGAAAGAAGCACTTCTCGTCTTGCTTATGATGAAATAGGAAAAAAAAATCCACAATAACAATTTTCGGTGTGCTGTGTGTTGAATCATTTCTCCTAAACCCACAGAGCTCACATGATATGAGCACCTTTTGAAGGGTCTGCTAGAATCTGGTAAAGTTATTAATAGTCAGATAGTTTCATAACTGAAGAGTTAAATCATGCATCACTGTCTAGTTATTCCTGAAAGTCTCTAGCCCCTTAGAGAAGATTGTCAGGGGCAGCATATATATATATATATATATATATATATATATATATATATATATATATATATATATATATATATATATATATATATATATATATATATATATATATATATATATATATATATATATATATATATATATATATATATATATATATATATATATATATATATATAAACAAAGCAGGGTTTTTAAAAACTAATTTGCATTTCTTTGTGAAAAAATAATGGCCAGGGCCCCCCAAAAAAGTTCAATTATGTTAGCTGGAACATATTTTTAGGAGAGGGTTAATATTGAATGAATCACTGTGCTCTCATCTCTTTAACTATTTTTTTAAAGAAATAGGAAATAGGGTTTGCTGCCATATCAGCAAGTCTCCAGCAACTAAGATATGATTGATTGAAGCATAGCTCACATATAATTTGACTGTCAATGCAATTTCAGCAGTACAATAACATAATATATATACATTTTAAATAAATCATATTTTTAGGCAGTTGCATTGACCTGTTTGAAAGAAAAGAGTAGATCATTTTACGTGTGTCAATCAGAAGGTGGTGAGAAATCAATTTTACATGTGACTGACTATGAAAAGAACAAGCATTGTGTATAATTTGTAGGAGAATAGAATGTAATAATTTAGCCTGTGATAGGCAGGAAGATGGAAATTGTGCATGTGTGAGCACGCAGCAAATGAGAAGTTTTCAAATATGCCATCCAATGTATATTGTCTTTCATACAAATCACTTAATTCAAACAATTATGGAGATGCAGTAGTAGGACTATTTTTGTGTGTTCAACCCTATATGTGGCCAATGATGCGTTGTCTCTGCTATTCATAGTGAAGACATCACTGAAGACCTGATTTCCACAGTTCACAATTCAGTTGTTTGCGGTCAGAAGCCTTGCTGTCCCTATCATTACTTCCACATGAGCTGAAACTTGATAGTGGAGAATTCCAGCTCATGTGGAACCATTCACATGCATGGGAAAACTTTGTATTACAGAAAATCACTCTGCAAATTTGGAGACCTTCTTAATATGAAGCATTCGTATCATCCAAAAGTAATGAATGTGTGCAACATTCTTATACTGCCTTCCTTCCTTCCTTCCTTCCTTCCTTCCTTCCTTCCTTCCTTCCTTCCTTCCTTCCTTCCTTCCTTCCTTCCTTCCTTCCTTCCTTCTCCTCATGCAATGTTGATCTACAAGGCTAAATCTAAGCTCTACAACCATTACCCTGACATACAACCCCCACGTATTTTAGAATCTAAAAGCTATCTCAGAGACAAGTTAATACAATATAACTGAGCTCTCTTCTCTTCAATACATAGACAGTTTTAACTTAGCATCCAAAGTGGATTTAGCAGTATACAAGGAGGTACCACTGTGTTTCCCCCAAAATAAGACCTATCCTGAAAATAAGCCCTAGCTTGATTTTTTTATGCATGCGCCCAATATAAGCCCTACCCCCCAAATAAGCCCTAGTTAAGACCTCACCCACTCCAATGCACCTAGTTGCAAGAGTTACAAGAGTGAGGCACATGGGTAAAAATCAAGCTAGGGTGGGGATGGTGGGGTGGAGCTGCCCCACGTGCCCCACACCCACTTACCTTAGGCCAGTTGCAGCCAGGCCTCTCACATCCCAACACCTGCCTTGCCTTGTCGGCCCACTTCTTCTGTGTCCGCTTGCCGCCACTTGCACACGTTGCCCCCGGCCTCTGTTTCAGTGTCAGAGGCCTTCAGGAAAGGCCTCTGCAGCCGAGAAATGAGTTCAGGTTTGATGAAGGCCTCTGATGGTGAAACGGAAGCCAGGGGACTTCGCACATGTCAATCCAGAGCTCGTTTCTCGGCTGCAGAGGCCTTTCCTGAAGTCTCATGGGCTCCTGCTGGGCGGGGTTTTCAGTGCTGCTGCCTTAAGGTGGAAGACATCTCTCAAAAATAAGACCTGATTTCTCTTTTGGAGGCAAAAAAATAAAATAAAACTGGGTCTCCTTTTCGGGGAAACATGGTAAGAATCTGTTGTAATGGCAAAAAAATCATTAACCAGCAAATTGAGACCATTGGAGCCACTTAGTAGTTAAATAAATTGTGCTATTGGTAACTATAAGACCAGCACTAGTTCCTTGTTCAAGCAGCACTGGATTCTATGCTGAATATGACAATGTAAACAATTTCTGTTTTGCTTATTATTATGATAAGCAAGAAATATTATAGATTCCATTAGTAATATCATATTTTGAAATTATATTTTGTGCTTATCATGGTAATTTCTAACAAATTGAAGACTTTCTCAAACTGAAATATTATTTAAAATAGGTACATTTAGTTTATGGAATTTAACATTTTGTTCTGCTAATGTACAGAATATATTTTTAAGTTCTCAAGGTCAGATAAACTGATTCTTTATGCAGCTGTTACAAAAGCTGGTATAAAAGCTCTGCTAAATTGGAACACAATTAACGTGGTAGGTTAATGAAGCACAACTGACTATGCTTCTGAATGATTCAAGGGCATGATAGATTTATGTGCTCTGTTTTTAGAAAACCTTAATATTAGTTTTCCAGAAAGGGAACAATAATACGTGCATATTTTATTAAAGGTAAGTTTTACATATTACATACAGAAACCCAAAGGGGAAGTTTGCACTGAATTTTCTTCTTATTTAATAATGAAAATCTTGGTATATTATAGGCTCTGTATTCTCAGCAAATTTGAGATTATGATACTTGAAATGTCATTTTATCAGATTTGATCAAACCAAAACATCAGTGAAAGAAGGCTTTATTCATAAGGCTTTATTCAAACAGCATCTCCCATTTAGATCCCAGTTGAAATCTTGGAATTGGCAGTTGCAATAAAACCTGTAGAGGGATCATCTCTTCCTCCACCACTTTTGAGATTGTAGACCTGTGGTATGGGAATGCCATGAGTTGAAGTTCCAAGATATTTAAGATGTATCAGATTGGGAAAGGGTATGTTAATAACCATCTTTGCTTACCCATGATTTCAAGGGGTGGTAGTAAAAGTAATTTAATCAGGAAATTATCCAGCTGCAAACATTTCTATAAATATTCTGTTTCTCTATGCAGTGCATTGGTAAATTCATTCTGCAAGTAACATCTGTCAAGAAAATCTAGATAGATGGTTGTATAAACAGACAGCAAAATCTTTCTCTCTGTCTCTGTTTCTCTCTCTTTCTCATCTATCATCATCTATTATTTTAAACCACCCATCTGTGGTTCTATATACATTATGTGTTACTGTGTCACTCTCACTATACTTAAAATAGCTGTATGGGAATGACTTCTGTTGGGCTTAGATATGTTTCAATAAAAGAAAGAAAACATGGAATTGTGCCAAATAGCTATTTGTGAGATTGAGAATAATTTTGCTTTGGATGGATTGTTGGCTGGTTTGCTTATATTTTCCATAGTATGCATATCTACCACCCTGGCTACCTTTGGAGGGGGAAAAAAACCTAACTGGAAAATTATCACTGTATATGTATTACTGTACATTGGCCTATTTTATCCTAGTTCAGAGCACCTATTGAAGACAAAGGAATTATGCATTGAGATGTAGATGTTTGTTTTCTAAGTGAATTTGCTATATGATTGACCTACATTTGTGGTCAGATTTTGATAAAATCAAAGCATGAGATATGAATTGCTGCTATTTGTACTTGAAGACTGTTTGTTCTTCTTTTCTCCCCTCTTATTAAGCTACATATGCTAAGTAAGCAAGTTTTTGTTGCTTTTAGATAGAAAATAGCTTGCGGCAGGGCTAATATACATACAACAACACAGCTCAATCCATTTTCTAAGTCGCTATTTAAAAAACCCATTAGCTTTTAACAAATGTTAATCAAACTCCTTTTACAGCTAATGATTTAAAAAGTGAATCTGAAAAGAAATCTCCCAAAGTGACTAGTAAAATAATTTTGGCTTGTGTTTCCTCCTCCTCCAATTCCTTCTCTGTCTCTTTAATAAAGCTCAGACAATAAACTGCACAAGACAGAATATATATTCTATATTTTTATTTATTTATTTATTTATTTGTCAAACATGTATAGTAGTAATTTGTATAAACATAAGTAAAAAGTAACGATAAAAGAGGACAATAGGACAGTAGGACAGGGACGGTAGGCACAGTGGTGCGCTTATGCACGCCCCTTACAGACCTCTTAGAAACGAGGAGAGGTCGACTGTAGACAGTCTAAGGTTAAAGTTTTTGGGGTTTGGGGAAGAAACCACAGAGTCAGGTAGTGCATTCCAGGCATTGATCACTCTGTTGCTGAAGTCGTATTTTCTGCAATCGAGTTTGGAGCGCTTTACATTTAGTTTGAATCTATTACGTGCTCGTGTATTGTTGCGGTTGAAGCTGAAGTAGTCATTAACAGGAAGGACATTTTGGTATATGATTTTATGAACTACATTTAGATCAGATCGGAGGCGACGTAGTTGTAAATTGTCTAATCCCAGTATTTCAAGTATATATTCTATAAATAAGGGTATGGCTAGCTGATGAGAGCTAAATAGCTTGAAATAGATCTATACTAGTCTCCCTTTATTTCTTTATTAGTAAAATATCCAGCAAGAAAAAAAAGGCAAATAAATTTTAGGACAAGCCAAAGTAGAAATTACCTCTTATCTCTCCAATATTCTGAAGAGAACCAAATGTGTCTCTGGACACTACAAGTAACTCTGAATTGGTGGGATTCAAATATCTTGAAAAATTAGAACTCCTACTATACATAGAATAGGATGAGCAAGACTGAATTAAAACTGAGCTTTGGTTGAACTGCGGCTTATTGGCCAAAACGTGTCAAAATTGACTAGTGCTCTTTTTAATTTTAGAAAAAAAAATTAGTAGAAAATATGCATTGCTTTAATCACTATAGCTGCTGAAAAAAAAAGGTTTCTAGGTCTTCACGGACCAATGAAAGCTGGAAGCCAGTAAAAGGCCTGTTATTTATCTTCCTTTCATCTCACAAGGAGTAGGACTTTTTAAACAGATTTCTCCCATCTAGATATATGGACTGGAAATTATATTAAATATAAGTTATTACTTTGGAAATCTTCTACTACCTTTTTCAAAAACTACAGAGATTTTAAATTAATCAATTCAATGGATTTATACATAAACTATGGAAACTAGTTTATATTTATCTGGAAGAAAGTTCTCTTGTTCACAGTGGTGTGTCTCTGTCTCTGTCTCTGTCTGTCTCTGTCTCTGTCTCTGTCTCTGCCTCACTCTCTGTCTCTGTCTCTGTCTCTGTCTCTGTCTCTGTCTCTCTGTCTCTGTCTCTGTCTCTGTCTCTGTCTCTGTCTCTGTCTCTGTCTCTGTCTCTCTCTCTCTCTCTCTCTCTCTCTCTCTCTCTCTCTCTCTCCTTATATATACATACACTGTTCATTTTACCAGCTCAACAAGAGCCTCTCCATGTGTATAGTAGAAGGAGAGGAAAAGGGGAATGACTGAGACTAATAGATTTTATCAAGCCTATGATCATGGCGAATTATGTTTAGAGTATCTCCATGCAGAATGCATATTAGGTAACCCCAAGGTCATATCATTTAAATTTAGAAAAAGGATGTTACTTTATATATCATTTGCACTGATCTCTCCAGTGCTGTGATACTTCTACCATTACTTCATTTTTCAGAAGCCCTACTTATGCATGGGTATTGGGTATGCTGACATTATTTGGATGCTAAGGATAAATTGCTTACCATCTGCGCAAAAGAATGTTACTGTACACTTTACTATGTTAGTACCATTTATAAGCATAATTATAAGACTTGAAGATGTTTTATTTACAATTGTATTAATGTTTGCATTGCTATTTTCACCGTAAAGAAAAATACACTTAGAAAAAGCTTTTCATGAAACAAGAAAAAATACTTCGTATTAGATGACTGCAAATGTTATTTTATTTGCTGCACTTTATCACAGCCCAGGGCTCTAAAAGGCTTTTTCTTTAACTAGAAAATAAATCTTATGCAATATGTATCTCAAGTGTTTAAGAGAAAGTTAGGCTATATGGTTAATTCTCATATTTGCTTTATGCTTTATGATAGAAACATCTCTGCTCAGCAATGCCATCTTTGATTTCAGTCCAAAAACCCTGTCCTAGTTCTGAAGTTTGCTGTGAATTGGGAAGGGGAAGGGATAAAGGGTTAGTTCAGCATGTCCATTACTGAATTAGGTCATTAATACATAGTTGCATGATAGTTACAAATTTGTATTAGAAGTGCTAAGTCACACTAAGAATGACAAATTCTACATCTTACTGCTCACTTTTTTTCATATGAAGTCTGAAAGGAATTAAGGTAGTGATTAAACAAATAAACAGAAGATTTCTATAGGTTTTGTGCTGAAATGAATACATTTAGGACTAGGAAATTCAGCTTCTATGTCCATGGATATTAGAAAGAGCGAAAAGCTTTTTAAAGTTGCTGAGAAATGGGCACAAAATATTCTTTGGAACACCTATCCAAACTTTCTTTTCACTGCTTCTTCTGTCTACGTACTTTCTTTCTTTCCTCTATTGTCTTTTTTTTTACATTAAAGATAATGTTCCAATAATCAGACCCACCAAGTACTGTAATTATTTGGGGGGATTATATTTTAACTAATTAATTTTCCTGGGTTGATTCAAAAGCAAACTTACCATGCAATACTTGAAATGCTTAGTCTTGCTTTGGTGGGCTCTTTCTGTGTTTGGGGTCCAGAAGGGTCCATTGACCCCTTCAATGGTGCTGAGGTCAGACTTCAGGGGTAGGTTGCTCACTTACCAATACCAGTGCGCTGCGCGCGCATCTCCATGTTTTGTGCGCACGTGTGCTCGCTACGCAGGCACGCCACCTCACGCGATTTTGCTTCTGCGCATGCATGGAAGCAAAATCTCGCTGAAATCTTACGAGGGGATGCACTTGCGCGATTTCAGCGAGATTTTGCTTCCACACATGCGCAGAAGCAAAAAAAGCCCAAAAATTCTTTTAAAAAGATGGTGACGCGCGCAACGGACCAGTGAAGATGGCACCAGAGACATCGCGCGCAAATTGAGCAATCGGACGCCTCCTACCGGTGCGGCAGAGTTGACCGCACCGGGAGGAAGCCACCCATCAGACTTGTATGCATATTAATCATACAGTACAGTGAAACCACCTCTAATGAGTTCGGCATAGCCTTCTTTCCACTAACAATAATTTTGAGAGGATTTCTTCTGTGTTGAAGAGAAGATTGAGACAAGAGCTAGGAAGGGATTCTTTATTTTCTTACTGACTGCCCATTTCCCACTGTAGTTCTTTTTCTATTATTAGGAATTTTCTTAGAACCTGAACTTTTTGGTTAGGGGATGTGGGATACAACCCGAGCAAATACAAATGCTAGAATCAGAGCAAGTTCTGGTTTGGAAGAGAAATATGCCTATCAACCTTCTACTACCATGGTGCCAAGTATTGTCATTCATTATTGTCCATATTTGCTGAAAATATCTCTGAGGATAAAAACAACCAAGTGCCAGCAGTATGAAAAGGTACTGTATAATAGGCAAAAGATTAATTGATTGTTTACTTATTTGTTTATTATATTGACACTGTTAAATACTCAATATTTTGGCATAAACCATGGAAATAAAAAGTGAGAAATGATATTCCTGGTCAGGTAGCATACTGTCTTTGACCATGTTAACTGAAACTTTACCCTTCCCTTCCTTGCCCAATTTCAGCAAACACTGCTAAAAATAATTCTCTCTCTCAACACAAATATCGAAAATAACTGAACGAAACAAATTAAATTCTAGTGACTACCATTTAACTAACTGAAGGTAATCTAGGGATAGTATGTAGTAGATTTTGCCAGTTAAATCTACTTGAATCCAGACTGTTTATCCATAACTGCTTTGAGTAGCACTGCATAACTGCTGTTGTTTTCTGGTATATAGTCCACCTATGTTAAATTAACAAATATGGAGTATTGAGAAATGTGCTCCTAAAGTATCACTGTTAAAAACACTTCACACAAGAGACACTCCAAAGCTCCTTATACCTGGCTCCCAAAATGAAGTAGTCCATCTCTGAATACTGTAATCATATTTTATATAATTATCTATATTTATGGGTGTTGGGAGTAACTAGTGATTTATGAATTTTATATTTGTTCTTGGGGATGGGGTGACTTCATTTTTAAAAAACCTGTTACGAGTTAAGATTTCTGCAACCTTATTGAAGTCCATGTGACACACACAAACACAGATACAAAACCCTCTGGCATTCTTTTCTTTAATAATTAAAGTCTAAAGAGTAAAAGTTGCAGTACTAGAATTGACAGCAAACTCTACAATCCTTCTTCACCTATGGTATTAAATGCACAGCCAACTTTCTTGCTTATGATTAACACTGAAATTTCCAAAATATAGTCAGGCTGTTTAAAAAGTAGTTGGAATTAATCTTACCAAAAGCTATACAACTTGGGAGATAGGAAAAGGAAAATTAAAATCAAGCCTACACTCTGTTGATAATGCAGCCAATGGAGTGAGGTTTGATTTGGCGGTTTGTTAGTTTGTCTCTAGATCTTTTTGCATTATAATTGCAAACAATTTCAACGCTAATCACCCCTGCCTTATATGCTTAAGAAGCAAAAAACAAAACACTTCCATTTACAAATAGATTGAATTTCAAATGCAGTTTTGGAAATGTAATTATATTGGTGTTTACAACGTATTGGTGACTTTTTCTCTCCCGAACCCATATATACTCCTAGCAGTGAAGAAAAGAGGAGACAAAGTTTAGATTTAAAAAATGGTGATTCAAAAGTCTAAATAAATACTTTGAAAATATTTATTTTTCAGCATGTAGGGCTAAAGTAAGTAGGAGTAGAGAACATGTTCTAAATAGGTCACAAGGGTGAAAGAGGAAACATTCACATATAGGATTAAAGTTTTTTGTGGCATATATATTCATCTGTGGAAATTCACCCCATATGCCTGCATGCTGAACAGCTTAGCAAGATTCTTCTTAATGAGAAACTGTAAATTTATTCAGTCAATTATTTCCCCCTTTTTGCACCAGAGAAAATGAACAGTTAGATATAGGAAGCATTTTTCCAGTTGTGTAGCTGACAGAATAAGATTGTGTGTGTGTATGTGAAAGTGGGGGTCCTTTTTGCAAAATTTCATGAAAAAATGGACGAGATACTAGGTCCGTGATGGCGAATGTATGGCATGCATGCCACAGGTGGCATGTGGAGCTATATCTGCTGGCACGCGAGCTGTTGCCCTAGCTCAGCTCCAGCACACGTGTGTGACAGCTAGCTGATTTTTGACTGGCATGGAGGCTCTGGAAGGGCATTTTTGGCCTCTGGAGGGCCTCTGGGTGGGCATTTTTGCCCTCCCCAGGCTCCAAGAAAGCCTCTGGAGCCTGGGGAGGGCAAAAAACAGGCCTACCGGAAGTCGGGAAGCGGGGTAGGGGGGTCGTGCACATGTATGCAGGGGGAAGGGCAGCATGGGGGGTCACGCACACATGCGCAAGGGTGTGGGGTGTGGGGGGCATTGAATTATGGGTGTGGGCCAGGGGCGGGTTCCTAATTTTTTTACTACCACTCTGTGGGCGTGGTTTATTTTGTGGGTGTGGCTTGCCAGTCATGTGACCGGGTGGGCGTGGGCCTTGGGAGCTTGGCAGCAGCCGGAGAAGCAGGAGGGCATTGCCCACCTGCAACGCAGCCTCCTGCAACGGAAGCAGCAAGACCGCGGCAGCAGTTCTTCTAGGAGGCTCCATTCGGCCTGAATGCTTCTCCCCATTCGATGATTCTAGGCTCCTGCTGCCCATTCCCCCTCCCCTCAGCAGCTCAAGAAGCCTCGAACGTGCAAAAATGCCTGGGATCATCACCGCACATTCGTGGCTTCTTGAAGTGCTGAAGGGAGGGGAATGGAGATAGCTCCTGCCGCCCGTTCTTTCAGCATCTCACGCACTCCCTCAGCCATCCTCCCCTGCTTGGACTCACTGTGGGGTAGGAAGGCAGCGCATGCGCAGTGCCAGAAGCTCAACTTCTGGGCATGCGCAGAAGAAAATTTAAAAAAAATTAAAAATTTTTTTTTTAAAAAAAAATGGTGGTGCCCAGGCATCGGCAACTGACTGCACCAGTACTGTGACATCACCAGCGGGCTGCTACCGGTGCTATAGAGTGGACCACACTGGTAGGAACCCACCACTGGTGTGGGCACACACATGCGTGCGATAGCATGCACGCTTGCACTTTCGGCACCAGAGGAAAAAAAGTTTAATCATCACTGTACTAGGTAGAAAAATTCAAGAGGATGTTTAAATACTATTTACTCTGACTTCACTCTGATTTCCTGCCTTTAGACTATTATCAATATCTTTTGTATAGGCAGAACAGGCAAAAAAAGGTGAACATAAATGATTCTGAAATTTTTGTGACATTACTCCAATTGTTATATCATGTCACCAGTAACTTTGGGAAATTAATTTTCCAATTCAACCATGAACCTGTTTTATATTCACTAGCCTTATTCCAACATTACATTTTTAATTGGACACTTTAGCAAGGTGTTAGAGTCCTTTAAGGTGTTAGAGTCCTTGTCTTCAGAAGTTCCGGAATTGCAGCATGTTGATAGTGGGGCTGGACTGTGCTTAATCTGGATCAGAGGTCTTCAAACTTGGCAACTTTAAGACTTGTAGACTTCAACTCCCAGAATTCTCCATCCAGCACAGCTGGCTGGAGAATTCTTGGAATTGAAGTCCACAAGTCTTAAAGTTGCCAAGTTTGGGGATCCATGGTCTGGATTATGGACACTTTAAACCCTGGAGGGTTATTTCCTTGCTTCCCGCCATTCCATCCATGTAAGAAGGCAAGCCTGGCTGTCAGATTACTGGATGGATTGATGTAATAAGGTTTGCCTTTTACTTTGAGGGATTGTTCTTTCTACATTAGAGCCCATGCCTTTGCTTTGCTCTGCACATATGAATATTTTCACAAGCCCTTTCCACATATTTCCTTTGACCCTAAAGCAGATTCTTTTTCTTTTTTCTTAGAGTACCATCGTTGCTCCAATGCTAACATAATCAAAGCATTAGGAAACAGGTTGCTATTTCATTCCTACCTTTCTCTGTAGGTCCATAGAAACTTAGTAGCAAGGAGATCTGATAGTTCAGCTACATAAAAATAAATCAGCAATGTTTCTACACTGCAAACAAAAATTGCTCAACAACTAAAGGGAAGCAAGACTTGGCAAGCTTTGTAGTTTTTTTGTACTATAGTGTTATGGGCTGGAAAAGCCTGAGGAGAAACCACAGGGGAGCCTACTGCCAGATCTAAGAGTTGGATGGAGAATGAGTTTATAGAGCTGAGATAGTTCATTGACTCAACAGGCCATAGGTGGATTGGTGATGATTGTACAAGTAGTGTACAATTTAGGATCACAATTGAACCCAAAATTTCTGTTGCTAAGCAAAGACTTTTAAGTGAGTTTTGCCCCATTTTACAACCTTTTTTGGTACAGTTCAGGGGTGGGTTCCTCCCAGTTTGGACCTGTACGTGCGTACCGTCTGTGCCGGTCTGTGTGCGCCGCCATCTTTTTTGGGGAATTTTCAGCGATTTTTTTTGGGTTTGGATGGCTTCTCCTCGTCCTCTGCTTTGGAAAAAAGCCCTCCCGCCCACCCCCAGGTTAATACCGATCTTTATTTCTTCGTCCAAAGCACAGCTGAGCAGCTCCTCAGCTGTGTTTCGGGCTGAAATGTCCTTCTGAGCATGCACGGAAGTAAAATCCCATGAGGGGACGTGAAACATTGTGATGCACACCGGTAGCAAAGGTAACTGGAACCCACCCCTGGTACAGTTGTTAAGCAAATCTCTACAGTAGTTAAGTGAATCATGAGGTTGTTAAATAAATATGGCTTCCCTCATTGATTTGCTTGTCGAAAGCTGGCTGGGAAGGTTACAAATGGTGATCACATGACCTGTGATACATCCCGGTTGTCAAGCGCCTGGATTTTGATCAAATGACCATGGGAATAATGCAAAATTGTAAGTCTGAAAACTGATCATAAGTCACTTTTTTCAGTGCCGTTGTAACTTTGAACAGTCACTAAATGAATTGCTGTACGTCGAGGACTACCTGTAAAAGATTTTTTTTAAAAAATCAGCAATTGACAACCAGTTGAGAGCATAGCAGCCTAGCAGATGGCTCTGGTTAAAAAGAACAGTTTTGAATCAAAGGTAGAAAACATGAATGCCGGGGACATTTGCAATGGGCTGAAATTGGGAAGATTATATCATCTATTCCCACACTTAGGAATTGGTAAGTGGCCTGTTCCGGTGATAGGCAGCCTGACCTAGGCTTCCTGATTAAATAAAGCGGCACAAACGGCGTATCACAAACCTCCTTTTATGGTAACGGCTGCTAATTATTGTCATTAGCAGTCATCATAAGTCCAAACAAAGTAAAACAAGTCCGGCTAAAGTCTTTCAGGGAAAAGCAGATAACACACATGAACCTTGCTCTTCTTTGGCAAACTGCCAAAGACCAATTTGCAGGAAAAACTTGGCAAATTTAAACAGGAACAAAACTGAGTGTTGAGTTGCAATGACGAGATCTAGAGATGAACTTAGTTGCTTCCTGCAATGAACCCTTTCGTGTTCTCCACTTATATAGTCTATGGGAGGGGCCAATTATCCCCAAACCTTACTCCTGAGTAGTCCTTCTCCTCTGGACCTTCTGGCAGCTCTTGCCTTCTGGCAGCTCTGCGCATGCGCGCATTGAGAACAGGCTCCTCCTGTTCTTCCTCCTCGCTCATGTCAGCCTCTGGAGGTTCTGGAGGCAGGACAGACCTCCCCAATGGCCCTGGCTGAATCCCTGCCTCTGGCACCGAGCCTTCTCCAGACTCCAGGCCTGGCCCAGGTTCCTCCCCAGCCTCCTCGCTGTCCGAATCAGCTGCCAGCTGCACAGGCCGCTGGCAGACCACAACAAGCAGATCTCGCCTATAAGTCTCCAAATCTAATGAGCATTCAGACTTTAAACTATGATCTGTCTCCATTTTCCTTCTTTTTGGTCAGGGAGTCAAATTATGATCGACACATAATGCGAAGCAAGGTTGCAAAATGTGTGTCTATTCAGAAATTAAAGAAATTCCACTGCCATTATGCGTTACAGTAGTTTTATTGGCTGATGCTACAAATATCTAGTATGTAGCTACATTTCTTTTTTCACCCTAATTATATGTATGTGAAGAAGAGACTTACTGCAAACACCTTGCACAAGACAGGAGGCTCACATTCTCTTCTCAGTAAAGTAAAACTCGGGTAATTGAAACCAAGTCTGATTCTTCCCTGGTAAAATCCTTAGTTCCTGTATGTTATAGTGAGAACTGGTTTAGACAAGGTCTGAAGCAAAGTGCCTGAGATCAGATTAGTCTGTTGCAATAACAATGTAGTGATGTTATCTGCTTCGACTAGTCCAAAATACGACATTCCTGCAAAAGCAGTATAAAGGGGTGCAAGATATGAACTATGTTTTTGCTATAAATGTACAATGCAGTTGCTGAAATAGCGGTTCTAGTGGCTTTCTGTTTCTTGCCAGAAAGAACTAGCTTATCAAAAGTTGGATTGTTCATCACTGCTTTACAAGGCTTCTAGATCTAGTAGGGGTCTGAAAAAAACCTGATAAACATTCCAACATTCTCAATTTGCATAGGTGATTGTGGTAAGAATGGTGCACTATTTTTTTCTCCTTCCCATTCAGTCCTGTCTGATTTTTGGAACCTTCCTGGACAAGTCCTTGTAGTTTTCTTGACAAAGTTTTTCAGAACTTGTTTTTCGATTGCCTCCTTTCTAGGACCAAGGGAGAGTGATTGGTCCAAAGTAACCCAGTTGGCTTTGTAGCTAAGGCAGGACTAGAACACACAGTGTCCTGGTTTCTAGTCTCATTAACCAATAAACCAAACTGGCTCTCTCAGTTACTAAATTATTTGGATACAATTAACAAAAGTGAACAGATAAGTAGCAGCATGTTATTTCATATGTTTCATATACAGGCTTTATAAAATCTTTTGATCAAGATTTGCTTTATTAGGATAAAAAAAATTAACTACAAACTACTCCAAATAAAAAGAATTAAAATAAATAAGGAAAATAGTTCAGCGTGTTGTTTTGAATGATTGTCAGATTCATTGATTCAGTTTGTAACATTAATTTTATTGAATGAAAGCTTTGGGCATCCCTAGTATTTATTTAGCTTTTACAAAATGTGCACACCACCCAGGTAATTTACAGCCATAAATATAAAAATATCCAAATATCAAATTCTGTGATAAAATTAATAATATTCTGTAACTTAGAAATGTAAAGCTTGAATGTCAGCCATCAACCCAAGCCAACACCCGGTCATAATGCCACCAGATAAACCTGTTCAGCTTTGCACGAAAACTCAAAAAATAATAAATTTTTGCTAGTAGAGTAATGTAACAGAATGCTGAAAGCCTACATTAAGTATCTCTCCCATGTACCTTTTATCTAGTATATTTAAGATGGAGTTACTCACTTTTCCCGTGTTTATATTTCTAAGATTTTATTAATTAGTAAATTATTTATTTATTATTTGTGTATTACTTTGTTGTTATGCATTTAGTTTAATTAATTAATTAGCTAGATTTCTATTAATCTGGTTTTACAATAAAGTAAAATTAGCTCATTTTCTGTCTGCCTGGGAAGGCTGAGGTCCATCTTGCAAGTCTGAAAGTACAAATTTCCTTTACAGCCCAAGAAGCTAGGGAGGGTCCTTTCCAAGCCACTTGCTCCTCCCACTACCCAGTTGCAGGCTACACCCTCTCTTGTCTGATTGTCTCTTTGGCAGTGTCTCCTTGCCCTGTCCCCCAAGGTCTTTCCCACATACCATTACAGTAGGTGCCAATTATTATTAGTACTTCACACTTTGAACATTTAATAAAAGGAGTGTAATAATTGCAACTACAAGCTTTCAAAAAGCAGTGATTAAGTTTTTAATATTTAGGTCATACTTTAATGGGTTTAAATAGTTGCTGTCATGTTCAATATGTAATATTTTTAATGTGCATAATTTGAGAACAGAAGTGTTCTTCATAGAACAAAAAGTTGGAGTAGAATGGATAGGAGAGGGGAGACAGGAAGGAAGGGGAACAGGACAGGGAGGGAAGGGAGGGGAGGGGAGGGGATGAAGGATTGGAGAGGGGAAGGGAGGGGGACAGGACAGGCAGAGAAGGAAGGCTAGACAGAAATAGGGAGGGGAATTCCAATGCCTTTATGACAACCTTCATCTAGGCAGGTTACCAGAGGTAAGTGAGAGGAAGGGAAAGAGAGGTGAGGGAAATGGAGAGGAGAGGGGCAGAGGCAGGATAGTGAGTGGGAAAGGTAGGAGGAAGGGGAAGGCAACAAAGAGTAGGATGGAGGATAAGGCTGGGTGAGGAAGGCAGAGAAATGAACTGAGGGAGACAAGGGCCAGAGGGGGACAGGGATGAACAGTGGTATGGGAAGGGGAATTTGGAGGTGAGAGGGACATAGGGAGAATGGAAGAGCCAGGAGAACAGGGTTTCATCTCCTCCCTTTTCCCTACTTCCTTCTCCTCCTCCTCCACCCACTCCTCCTCCCCTCCACAGCCTGTTCCCCATTCTATTCTAGTTCTAGGATAGAATCAGAATTACAATAGAATTAGAATTAGAAAATAATTAGAATCAGAATAGACTAGAATTAGAATAGAGTTAGAGAGAATTAGAATGGAATATAACAATTTAGGAAAGGATAGTTTAGACTAGGGTAGACTAGACTAGACTAGACTAGACTAGACTAGACTAGACTAGACTAGACTAGACTAGACTAGAATAGAATAGAATAGAATAGAATAGAATAGAATAGAATAGAGAATATCAGAATTGGAAGGGACCTTGGAGGTCTTACAGTCCAAGCCGTTGCCGAGCAGGAGACCATATACCATTTCAGACAAATGATTGTCTAATCTCTTCTTAAAAACCTCCAGCGTTGGAGCACCCACAATTTCTGAAGGCAAGCTTAATTGTTCTCACTGTCAGGAAATTTCTCCTTAATTCTAGGTTATATATTTGTTTGTTAAGTTTCCATTTGTAAGTTCTGCCCTCAGGTACTTTGGAGAATAGATTGTCCCTCTCTTTGTCTCACAAAGTTAAGTTGAGAAGAACAGTTTTGGTGGAACTCCATTAGATCCCTTTTCTTAGCTTTCCACCAATGTCCCTCTATCTTATTCTTGGAGATTCCTTTTTTAACCCTATCATATAGTTCATTTACAGAAGTTTACTGGTTGCCATGGTAGCATTTTTAGGAGCTCTTAGGATGCGGGAGGGGGAAAAGATGGGATCAGGAATGCATTTTCAAGAATCCTCCTCTATGGACTCACCAATAGCTATCATACAATGACCTTTCTATTACAACTTCTGTATAAACACTTATATATTGTATAAACCTTTCCTTTAAACTATGGAAAACATTATAGATATGTCATTCATAAAGGTGAAATATGTCCTTTGTGTAATATTTGAAAGACACTCATGTTTTTTCAACTGCTACCCCAACTTTCTCATCAAAGCTTATTTGTTTCTTGTTCTATTTTCCTTTCTTTCTAAAACTTCCCTTGCTCCTCCAGCATTATTCTGGATTACTTTAATCTGAAATTCTTTCATCTTAAGTTTTATAAAAGACTTTCTTCTTCCAGGGAGATGGAACTAAATGCAAAAATCCTAAGAAATTTTTCTCAACTTTGGGATAGGATGTGCTAATATTCCCTGGTGGAAAATTCTCTATTGCCATTTCAATGTGTCCAGTGTAATTTAAGTTATGCCTGGCACTGATTTCAATTTTAACTAAAACAGAACAAAGCACTAGAAGAAATCAGCTTATTATTAGAGTTGTTCTAAGTTGATAATTAGGAAAATGCTTCATTCTATGTCCTTAATGAGCACTTCTCCTCCTAGTTCAGAATATTCTGAAGTATTAGACCACTATTTAAATAATAGAATAAAATATATATGCAATTGAGGATGAAATAACTGGCTTGAGGTTTACTTCCACTGGAAGAAGTAGTTGTTTCAAAATAAACAGATTTACCGGTAATTACTGATTTATTACTTGTTGACCCTACACTGTTAGATCTTCCTAAGACTCTGAAGATTTAGCTGTTCCTCCAGGCTGTTGGTGATGTGGTTTTGTTTTGGGGGCATCATGAGTTATACTGTTAAAATGGTTTCAATCTTTGTATGTCACCCAGAGATATTTCTGTAAGATGGGCAGCTCTGTCAATCATTTAAATAAATAAATATCTTAAAGCATTCCATTTGCAAAAGTGTGTCTGTTGTCCTTTTCTCTGTTGTGACATCTACCATTTGGAATGATATGTCCCTTAGTCACAAATACATCAGGCCCTTCAAAATTTTGTCTTCTAAGATTTTTTTTGTTTCATGTGTTTTTCCTTGATAAATACCATCTGTTTCTTTATTATGATATTCTGGCTTTTTAGAATAGAATAGAATAGAATAGAATTCTTTATTGGCCAAGTGTGATTGGACACACAAGGAATTTGTCTTTGGTGCATATGCTCTCAGTGTACATAAAAGAAAAGATACATTTGTCAAGAATGGTTGTCATAGGGTTCAAGTAAGCAATCAGGAAACAATCAATATTAATATAAATCGTAAGGATACAAGCAACAAGTTACAGTCATAAGTGGGAGGAGATGGGTGATAGGAATGATGAGAAAAACTAATAGCAATAGTAATGCAGCCTAGTGAATAGGTTGACAGTGGTGAGGGAATTATTTGTTTAGCAGAGTGATGGCGTTCGGGAAAAAACTGTTCTTGTGTCTAATTGTCTTGGTGTGCAGTGCTCTATAGCGATGTTTTGAGGGTAGGAGTTGAAGCAATTTATGTCCAGGATGCATGGGGTCAGTAAATATTTTCACGGCCCTCTTTTTGACACGTGCAGTATACAGGTCCTCAATGGAAGGCAGGTTGGCAGCAATTTTTTTTCTGCAGTTCGGATTATCCTCTGAAGTCTGTGTCTGTCTTGTTGGGTTGCAGAACCAAACCAGACAGTTATAGAGGTGCAGATGACAGACTCAATGATTCCTCTGTAGAACTGTATCAGCAGCTCCTTGGGAAGTTTGAGCTTCCTGAGTTGGCGCAGAAAGAACATTCTTTGTTGTGCTTTTTTATTATGTAAAGTGGCCAGAATTGGTTAAAGTCAGGTGTTTGCCAAATCCAAATAAATATATAGGAAATATGTCACATGTAAATTAGTCACAGTAAAAAAAAATTTGAATCCAGAACAAACTAATGAATATTTAATTCTGAAAATATGTTTTCGACTGTTTGGTAAAATAGAGTGATATGAAAGATAAATCTAACCTTAGCTTTAACCATTGTTCCTTAATGGAACATATATCCTATATTTAAAGATCAAACAAGAAAAAAAGTTACTTAGAGTTATAGCATAAATGTTTGGGGTGTATCTCCAGAGCTGTAGAATGATTTAAAGCCCAAAATCTTTTGTATATTGTGTCTGTGTGTGAAGGAGTAACTCTTTATGTGGAAAGCACATGTAATATATGTTTTACAGCAAAAGGAGAAAAAGTTCCCATGGCCAGGATATGTTTCATTGTCAGTTAAGGTCTGAAGGCTCTATTTCAATATAGGAAAATCTTATACTTCACTGGCCAAATTGAGCGATGATTCTGTTTTTTTCCTCTCTTCTAACTTCAATTCTGATTATGACTCAGATGGACATGCTTCAAGATTTCAAAACACGTCAAATGTGACGTTCTGCAGCCATTCCTCCCCCTCCCCTCCAACCCGTCAAGGGTTGTCAGCGTGCCTGCCGTCCCTGTCCTAATGTTCCCTTTTATTCGTATTCATTTCATGTATTCAAATCATGTTTATACTTATATATATTATCTAATATGTGCTTGACAAAATAAATAACTAATTTTTTTTAAAAAAAATGCTCCTCTGGAAGCATTGTAAGACATGTCTCTTATGTTGGTTGAAAACTCTGCCAATATACCTGTTCCATGGGTGCAGACTTATTGCCAATGGGAGAAGAGGCTTGTAATACTTTGAAGGCATCTTTGATTGATAAAATCCAAAGCTTCCTTGTTTCCCATCAGACCCTTGACCCCCCCCAAAAAAAAGGACTTGCTGAGATTATTTTTCAAGAAAAGACTAGAATGGGAAGAATTTTTTTTTTACTCTTACCCTTTTTTTTTTCACGAGACCTATAGGAAATTCCTTCATTTCAGACATGGGCATCACAGCAGGGCAAGGAAAGCAAGTGATATCATTTGCATGTAACCCATATAATTGTCATCACTTGTATCATGAAATTGATGCAAATAACATTATGCCAAGATCTGATTCGATACTGATCTAATTCCAAGAGGTTAATTCAGTTCAGCTGGAATAAGCCAAATCCAATTTGAAGGTTCAGTCTCCATTAAATCTAGGTTCTCTGAACAGATTCAAAGGCACTTAATTTATTGTTCCAAACTGATTTGGTAAGATGATTCCATTCAAAGGGATAAATGGACTGAACTACCTTTGAATAAAAGATTTGCATAGTTCCAATATCAGTATTGGAAAAAATATATATGGGGAATTAAGTTATTTCTGAGAGATCAAATGATGGGAGAAGAAAATAAATTGTGCTTCCTCAAATGCAATACTTCCAAAAACAATCCATAGTCACAAGTTCTCTAGGTGTTTTGATATCACAATTTTGATCATCCAAATCCACCAGGGCCATTGTATCGTGAAGTTACAGTATATTTCATAACATCTGAATGTTGTCAGATGGGAAAAGGCTGTTAGCAAGTCTAGCTAGTTTTCCATTCCCTTGCATTTAATGAGGTTTAATCAAAGATACATACAGTATATACGTAGGTATGTAGTGTTAAGTCATCCAAGTGCTTGAAGTTTGATTGAATATATGTTCGTGTGAAATTAGCCTTTGTCTTGATAATTTATAATAGATCCTATAACTAAATTACTTTTTTCTCCTGTAATCATTAGTATGTTAGTTACAACTAGTTACTAAACCTACTACCGGTAATTAGTTACTAATTCTGTATCATTGCTATGATTTGAGTTTGGGCTTAACAAAATTCTATATAATTTCATTTTAGGATATTACATTTGAGCTTAATCCCTAAATATTTCTTGTACAACAAAGTGTACAAGAAAAAGACCCTCATTGATTGATTTGGAGGTGGTACCCCATTTTCAATCAAATTATTCTCAAGATACATGACTTCCCCAGCAGTTATTAATTTCCTCACTTCTACCACTCATCAACTCTTTTCCCCCCTATCTCTGTTGTAAAAAGGGAGAACTATGTAGGCATTCTTTGTTGTACGCCACCCTGAGTCCTTCGGGAGTTGGGTGGCATATAAGAATAACAAAATAAAATAAATAAATAAATAAATTCTTTCTCTGGTTGATAGGCAGGACGAAGATGATTTCCCCTGCTTAAGATAACATGTAAGCCATTCCGCATTCACTTAAAACATTTTATTATGGATCTCCTTCTCCAAGTTTAATCAGTCCACTTAGTTATTTTATTTATTTATTTTATTTATTTATTTATTTATATCCCACCTTTATTATTTTCCTCAATATAAAATATGGAAACTTTAAAAAAATAGAAAAAAAGACATTTCTTGGTTCCCTTTTCAAGCATCAAGTAACATAATGTAATCTTTACAGCATTATGAAGAATGGAACCTTCATTATTATATATAAAACATCTATTTGTGTGGGATATTTTTGGTAAAATATCATTAGAGCTTATAATGCATTTACATTATCACAGACGGGAAAATATTCATGTTTCTGCATTTTAATGGATTTTCCCCCTAACATAAAGAGTTTTGAATGTGCCTTTGCCTTATACATATTTTTAAAAAGTATAAATCTCTCAAAGATAACCTTTTTAATGCAAATTTTCCTGACATTCTTTTTAATGTAAATTTTTATAATGCTGGCTCTTCAAAGATATATTTACCCGGTATCAGCTTTTTCTATATAATTATCCTTTTTTATATGCAATTTTCAAAAATATGTGAACCTTTTTGGGATGCTATCTCAAAAGCTTCTTGTCAAGATACAAGGATGCTAAAAGATTTCATTCAAAGCTGTACCTTTGCCATAATGAAGAAACAAGTTTTCAACATGGCAGAGCTCATAAACATGCTTCCACAGAGATCTGTGGCTATTTTCTTTTTGATGTTTTACATTGGCCATGGGCCTAAATTGCATTATTTTCCTATTTCTTCCCTATTCTTATCCTGATTTATATGAAATTTACAATATAGGAAGCCATTATTTTAAGCAATAATACATTTGATCTATAAATTCAGTAAAGCATGTTTCAGTTCTCAGAACTGCTTGATTTTGATTTTTTCAATATTGTATTTATAAAATTTATATTTTCATCCTGTAATGTAGACATCAACTGCAATAGATGACGGAGGAGCTGTCATATATTGTCAGCTTTTAACATAGACTTCTTAGTTTAATGTCTTCCTTTGTTTTAATGAAACCAGCAGCCTGGAGATGTTATTGAAATTAATGCAAATATTCAATATAAAATACCATATTTTAGATGCATATAGTTTTTGCTATATTCTGCCTAAGGCACATTCTTTTCTTATTTGTCTCACACAGATAATGGAATTTCAAGGCCAATGCACACATTATACCTACAATATGGATGATTCACCACCTGGTGACAGGTACTTTAAATGGTTGATATGATAATAGGAATTGTTGCATTGATTGACAGAATTGACAGCCTATAGAGAAAGAAAAAAAATGAAGTCCCCAGTACTGAAGATATAAAAATTGAAACTATACTTTAAATTTCTAACAAGTAGATTTTACTCTGTCCCTGATTTGAAATTTAATAGCATGTTGCCCTTGAAATGATCATACTTTATTGTAATGTTGTAATTCATGTTATATGTTTTATTTCAATATATATTTCAATGCAATAATGTTTTTATAATATGATCAAAACTATTACATTTATTATTTAAAAAAGACTTAAAAAATTGAAAGTAAAAAGAGGGAAGTAAAATTTTGTCACTAACAATTGCCATTAGGGATACCAGTATTATAAATACAAGATTATTTATTTTTCAATCCAAAGTTGACTATAACATAAAAAAGAACCTACCACTGCAATTCACTTTAAAATATTAGTTTTGTGATTATAAACTTTTAATTTTCCTCTGTAAAAAATAATGCAATTAAGGAAAAGCAAGCATTTTCTTTAGGAATCTTATTTTTCTTCATGACAATTACAGCCTATCTCTCTGAGAGTGAATAGAGATAGATAGATAGATGATAGATGTTAGATAGATAGATAGATAGATAGATAGATAGATAGATAGATAGATAGATAGATAGATAGATATAGATAGATAGATAGATAGATAGATAGATAGATAGATAGATAGATAGATAGATAGATAGATGATAGATGATAGATGATAGATAGATAGATAGATAGATAGATAGATAGATAGATAGATAGATAGATAGATAGATAGATAGATAGATAGATAGATAGATAGATAGATAGATAGATAGATAGATAGATAGATAGAAGGGATGGATGGATGAATGGTGGGATGGATAAAGATTAAAATGTCAAAACAGCATGTTGACTGTTTTCTTAACAGTATGTTAAGCTAAACAGTATGTTAAGCTGTTGGTAATTTCTGAAAATGGTTTCTGTGTTTTGTTTTTACAAAACAAGAAGATCATCTCTCAAAATTAAACTGAAATTATTTTGCTGAAGGTCATAATCAATACATTTGCAGATCAATATATTTGATTGTTTATTCAAACATTGAGTGTTGCAGGACTATGACATAACTTTGTACTTTAAATTAAACACTTGCATATCAACTGACCTTTCTAGCAATTATATACATTCTTTATGATATGCTCCATAAAAGAAAATGCTTAATAAATCTTAGGTGTCTCAATTCAGAAAATCCAAACTGTTCCATCTTGATGTTTCAAATTGAAAACTTGAAACAGGACTAACTGAGCTTCATTAGTCACTAAGGCCCACCAAAAAGTGTCTCTGCAGCACATATGCAGAAACCTCTTTTACTGGATTGAAGTGTTATTTGGCACTTTGCTAGGAAGTGTCATTTCAAGTGAAACATTATCAATTCAAAGTACCTCTTGAAAGCTCTACACTGCCCAAGGATAAATTCACCATAAAATCTGAATAAATGGTGAACAATAAAGCTAGATTTGTCTCTATATCTAACTTACATTCACACAAAAGCATATTTTGTAGCAGTCAGCTATTTCTCAGCTATTTTTGCTCTTATATTACCTTCTATGATCCATCATTTTATCCCCAGTGTTTCATGTAGAGTCACTTATTACAAAGTTTGAGAAAAACTGCATTGACAACAATATGTTGCAAGTAATCCTCCCGCATTTTGTTTCTCTACATTGTATATTGGTATATTTAAATTTAAAATATGACATACAAAGGAGTATGCTTTTAATGTTTGGTTTTATTTTTAAAGTAAGCATTTTCATTTTTTTCAATATCTGTAATTAAAGTTTATTAATGATTACAAAATGCATTATACTAGATGTGAAAATAAAATAATACAGTCTGAATTGAATATTTTCATTTACTGCCACATTTCAGTCATTGCCACTTATCTAAGATTACGCAAATAATTGTAAACAAGTTTATTGTTGTACGGTTTTATTGTATTGTTGCAACAATTGTTCATAACATAATGTTTCATAAAATACAAACCTCTGACAAATAGTCCTTATTAGTAAAATACCTGCTTTCTCATTAAAGCTGTAGAGTGAAGTATACATTTAGGGCTGAGAGCAGTTGGAAAATCCATATGGATAATCTATAGTTAAGCTGCATCAGGCATATTCCCAACAGTTCTTGCATCAGAGAAAACACATGCCTCACTCAGTTCAGTTAGCAAAAACTATAGCTTGATGCTTATTTATTAAATATAATCAAAAATCAAAAAAGTGATTTTCAGCAAAATGGATCCAAAGGCAGGCAGGCGAAAGCAGAGTGGTTCAGGCCTAGCTGAAGAATAATGTAAGACAATTCAGCTAATGTATTTCTTTATTTGAATATGCCATACAGACAGATTCATGCCATACTAAACCTATTCTACTCTTAACTTAATGGGTGTACCTTAGAAGATTCTAAGGAGTGGCTATCCTAAAGCTCTTCCTGTTTTCACAATCCAACATTGGACTGTGCTGTCGCTTCTCTCTTTCTCCTCTCCTTGGAATATGCTATCTCCTTCCTGGGAATACTGCATTACTGTAATCCACCCATCACCTCCTCTTCATAGACACTCCACTATATGGTAGACATTCCTCTATATCAATGGTTCTCAACCTTCCTAATGCTGCGATCCATGCCCCGCCATGCCCCCACCGCGACCCACCCCGCCGCCATGCCTGCCGCCACAACCCCTGCCCCGCCGCCGCAATTTGGGTTCTTTTACCCTCTGCACATGCGCAAAGCATTCTGCGCATGCGCAGAGGGTAAAAGAACCCAAATGGCGGCATCTGGGCGAAGTCTCCTGACTCCTGTGAAAGGGTCGTTCGACCCCCAAAGAGGTCGCGATCCCCAGGTTGAGAACCACTGCTATATGGTAGAGGACAGGGAAGAAAGAGAGCGGTGAGCCATAGGCAAGAATTTACATTATCTGTATTTCTGTGTAGTATACGAAAGGATAAAGAGCTTCCCAGTGCCATTGGAAACAATGTTTTAGATAATTAGCAAGTCTCAAATGGAATAGGTTATGGTTGTTTCAGCTTTAACTTTTTATGTATATAATGGCCACAGAATAGATATGGAAAATAGGACACTAAGTAATCAATCCTCTATTCTGTATACTAAAGGAATAATATGGTGGATGGGCTTCATATATCCAACAAGAGGGTCAATTTTCTTTCTTTACATTGCAATAGGTCAGGAATATATATTCCACTATTAGTTGACAATCTTTTTGTCCTCATGTCTTCCATCTGGAAGGAATTGCCTTAAAATCAAATATTGTTTGGCTTTGGGGGTATTTCTTCAAGAATAGTTTTTCACTTAGCACAGTGCTTCCCTAATAAGTGCTACTCTTAACCTAACAAGTTCTGTTCTCTGACCTTAAACAATTGATTAGGGAATGTGGTAAGGAAGTGTAGTTCTAGTAGGGAGGGATTGATTGATGTTCGCCCATTGTATTCGAAGAGGACCTTAAACAATTGATTAGTATGCGGGAATGTGGTAAGGAAGTGGATTTCTAGTAGGGAGGGAGGGATTGATGTTCGTCCATCGTATTTGAAAAGGACCTTGACATCTATCAATTGGGGGGTATGTTAAGACTTGCACATGAATTGGATTAAAGTGAGGGAAAAGTGCACATAATCAGCCTCACTCTCTCTTCCCAGATTCCATCTTGCTCCAAATAGCAGGACAAGAGTCGAGACAGTTGGAGATGGGCTGGGCGCAGTGGTTGACCAGGGCGTCTTTCGTGTCTTGCCGTGCTCTTAGCGTACCACATCACTTGCAGTGCCTACCTTCATGACCGTTGTCCTATTCTAGTAGGTTTCATCTGCTCAGTCTGCCAGAATCTGTCTTCACATGCTCAGGATAGACTGGTCCCTATCTCACTGAAGGTTGATGACCCAATGGCTACTCTCAACCTGGTTTGGCCAGCCTGTCGAAGCTGTTGCCCAGGGTGTGGCCGCTGCGCATTCTACCGCTGCTAAGGAGCCACAGGTGAGAGCTGAGTGACAGGTGGGGACCAAAGGTGAACGAGCTGCCCTAAAAGCTGCCCTAAAATGAGCTGCCGTAAAAGGACACAACATGCCCCTACACCAGAGGTGCTACCCCCTCCCTGAGCACCCCATACACTCCTAGGGGATACATTACAGAGGAGTATGAGACAGTTCAATCTGCTGCTACATGTGTTAGAGAAAGAAGGTGAAGATAGCCCCTCCCCAGTAGTTTACACAGATAGCTATCTAGTATAGTAGATTCTTCAGTCTGGCAAGAGTTTGTCTATTGGTGTGAAAAGATTAAGATCTCAGCTTTGTACAATAACCACATGTTTTTCTTGGTTTGGGGCCTGACAATTAGTATTTTAGTACCTTTCCACATACTTGATCTGTTGTCTGAAATTGATAAGGTGATAATGAATTACACACTGAAGGTTTTTGCCTCCTAACCAGCTCTAACACATTGGAAAAGGAGACTTTTCCAGGTAATTTTACAGATTTTCACTGTAATTTTTGACAGAATTTCCAGGTAATTTAAGAGTTAATAAATTAACCATTCCAACCTTCCTTTCCAATTCCAACCCTTTCCATGTTCTTTTCTCTTCTTCAGATATCTGGTAACCCTATTATTGGAGCTTACTGGCCTGTTCCTATTTTTTAAGCCTTTGAGGTCATAAAAAGTGCATCGGAACTGTAGCAATATCACAGGAGCCAGTATGGAAGATATTCCCATGCACACAGAAACATTACATTCATACAAAATATAAACAATTTAAGAGAGTAAATTAACAGGTAGCTCACTAATCTCCAGATGTCATTGGCATTGGTCATTCAAAGACTATGTTGAACAACCTGAAAGGTTAATGGAATAAGGCATGATAATGGACTCTTTGTATTATTATCAAGCCTTCCTTTTGTAAGATGTGGCTATGCAATTAAATGTTTTCTCAAAGGACTGAAACAAATGGGGATTAATAGCCTTTAATTGTTTGAAACTGTGATAAATACTTAATGCAAACAGACAGATTTGTAGGAACATATGGTATCAACAAATGATTTCAATGTGTTGGGGAAATGGGAGTTGATTTAGAATACTATTTTTATCACTGTCTCTGTAATTACATTCCAGGATATTACCAAATGTGGAATGTTCACTTTTTGAAGTCAAATCCCAGCCATGAAAATAGTTTTTAGATGTTTTAAGGCAACAAAATGTATTTTCTTTTAGTTTCCATAAATGATTGCTTGGGGACTTTTTTTACAATTCTTTCACTTGTTTATATCTTGATTTCTTGTTTCTATTTCTTTCTCTCTATATTAGACAGTGAAAGACATCTGGAACTTCTTTCATTCTTGTTCAGCAAATGCCTTTACAACGCTAAGCAAAATAAGCGGGTAATTGTAACAGCTTCTTTGCTTGAAATGAACTCCCAACTGTCCAGCCATAAGGTAATAAATTGACATGAGGTTCCTTTATTTTCTGACTTATTGAAGTAGTAAAGCTTTAATTGTATGATTTTCCTTAGCAATTGAGGCCTACCTTTCTTAAATTACCACTCCCTAAGTGAAAGTAATCCTGTGTAGGGGATTGAAGTAGGATTAATTTCCTTGTGAGTCAACAGTCATATTACAAGGACATATGACCCACATCTATGATTTGGTGTCCCTCTGTGGCCAGGCTCCCCACATTTGCTCATTCCATTTTTTATATGAAAGGAGATGACTTATCAGCCCATGCCTGGGTTTCCATGATAGATCAAGACTTCCAATTTTATAAGGTTTCTAACCTGTTATATGGTCCACATCTATCTCTGTAGTTCCAGGTTGCCTTTGGGAGTTTAGAGAGTCAGGATGATATATTTCTCTTTTCAGGGTACTTGCTGAGTGTGTGCTAGGTGAATTAAAAAGGGAGAGATACAATTTGCAATTAAGAATAGAGAGACATATCAGACTGCCATTAAGATATTATTAAAGGCTGTGTGTGTGTGTGTGTGTGTGTGTGTGTGTGTGTGTGTGTGTGTGTGTGTGTGTGTGTTCATATTTATATTTATCTCCATTTAATAGTTCTACATGGTAAATATTTATAGAAAATTACAATAAATGCTTCTGTTATTTTCACCAGCCAGCTTAGTGAACTTACAAATGATGGTGATCACCTAACGGCTTATTTTTGGGGTTCGTGGATAGATAAAAATGGACAGTGTGATGACAAAATAAAGAGATGATTAGTCCCAGGAAGACAACAAAGACAAATTTAGACAAGATAATGAAGGACAAGGACAAGTCAATGATAGCAAAACCTTATGTCTTAATTGACTTTGAATTATGAAATCAAAAGACCTAATATCAGAAATGCAGCTTTGCCCCCAATATGAATTGAAATAATTTTTCTACAGACATACTGTAATTTAAAAACTACAAAACAAAAATAGATTTCTGTTGGGAATTCAACAGAAAACATTGGAGTATTGATAGTGCTATAATGGGGCTCTGTCATATGTATATTCAGTCAATATATTTATACACACACACACACACACACACACCTTATAAGTACTGATTGATTTGGGTCCAATATGTCTGATTTGTGTTGTTGCTAGCTTGACTTCATTCAAGTCTTAAAATGAAAAGAGTGAACTAATTTCATTAAATGTACCTAAAATATAGGATTCATTTTTGTTTCCAGCCCAATTACCTTTCGGTTCCAACATTGCATTTTCTTGTTGTATAATGTAAGAGCAATAAATCTTTCCCATAAATAACTTGCTGAGAAACTGAAGGAAGTGCAAGGCATTTTCTATCTCATAATCCAATTCAATTACTGTTCATTCAAACATTATCTTAGATACAATCTATCTATCATAATTACACATCCAAACAAAAATAGCCCTACAAATAGGCGGTCGTTCACCTTATGATCGCTCCATCACATGATATGCACCCAGGCATATTGGGATCAATTCTATGTTTATAGTTATTTGCTCTCTTTTCAAAGCTTTGAATCAGGATTGATGTTTCTGTAGCCAAAAAGTGATCCCTATTCATAACTGTAATTATAGATTAAGGAATATATAAAAGCACAATTCATTCCTTCAAAGTCTCCGAGCCAAGAAAGAAGTAACAGGGAAGTATCAAAGAGCAATCCTATGGAGGTGAGAACTATTAAGTAATTGAATGAATTGGCACCAAAAAAAGAAGGGGAGGGGCTGTCAATGTAAGCTATCAACATATTTCAATTATTTTCAAGATATTTAGAACTGTGCACTTGTGCGTGTGCATGCACACTTCACCATAGTGGGTGGAGTCAACATCCAAGTATGGGATGACACCGTCCGTTCAGCCAATGAGAACTGAGTTTGTCAGATTATTGATCTCTGCCTCTGCCTCCATTTCCACCTCTTTGACTCAGTCCTATGGAGGTGAGAACTATTAAGGAATTGAATTAATTGGCACTAAAAAAAGAAGGGGAGGGGCTGTCAATGTAAGCTATCAACATACTTCAATTATTTCCAAGATATTTAGAACTGTGCACATGTGCTTGTGCATGCATACATATTCATGTGTATAAGGCTATTTTCCCTGAATAATGTCCCACTCCAATGAGGACTGTTTAGGTTCTGCATAAATTGAAGAAGGAGAAGAAATGGAAAACTGATTATGTGATCTGATTCTCCTGCCATCCTGGGGATTTTGAAGACAACAAGCTTGTGCCATATTACCATTTGAAGGAAACACATGTCCATTCTTTCTGTTGTACTGATGTTTCATTTCCAAGAAAAAATTAAATGGAGAGATTTCACCACATACAACAGCTCTCATGGTAGGAATGGAAGTTCAGAATGGAGAAGCAACAGCTTTCTGGAAGGGCTAATGTGAGATCTCTACAATCCTTATTTTTTTTTTTTGAAAAAAGAATGAACTGTGGGTGAATCAACACATCATTTTAATGTTGCTTAACTGCCTTTGTCATCTTGCATAGCAGCTAATAATTAGTTATCTTTTTATATCAATGGCTACATTGCTGCTACTAATGGAAGAAAGTGGTAAGGTGTTTTTGAAGATGTATTTATTATAACTGAAAAATGACAAGGCATTTCTGCATCTATCTTCCATGTTTTGCAATGGAAGTTCATGCTCCAAAATCTACAAATAGCAGGTTTTGTCATTTGCTAACTTGTTAATGATTGCAAAAGTACTAATTTAAATCACAGGGTAGTCCTTGATTTATGACAACCAATGAGCACAAAATTTATGTTACTAAGTGAGACATTTGTGAAGTGAGTTTTGTGCAATTTTACTACTTTTCTTGCCACAATTGTTAAATAAATCTTTGCAGTTGTTAAGTTAGTAACCTGGTTGTTAAGTGTATTAAAGTTTGTTGCAAAATCAAAACCAGAAGCGCACACAGATGACTGATTCAGCTGGATTCAATAACTTCTTATAAAAACATAATAACAGATGAATATACAATACCATTTAGCAGATTATTTCTTCAAGTAAACACAAGCAGGAGTTAGTTTCATTTCAGCAAAGTTCAGAGAGGAAAAGTATAGAGTGGACAAGAGAACAGAGTGGAGACTAGAACCACACCCAGCCTTAAGCTTAAGTGTTCATTTTCGATTCTCTGCACAGACTCAGAAGTGGTTAGCTCCTATTGGCTGATTCAGTTGCTATGCCTATTTATTGGCTAACCTTGTTAACATGGCTCTCCCTGTCATGAATATTCTAACGAAGTGAACCTGGCTTTGCTTGTCAGAAGGTCACAAAAGTTGATCAACATGACCCCGGGACACTGCAACTGTCATAACTATGAACCAGTTGCCAAGTGTCTGAATTTTGATCACATGGCCATGGGAATGCTGCAATAGTTCAAAAAGGTGAAAAACAGTCATAAGTCACTTTTTTTAATGCCATTGTAACTTTGAATGGTAACTAAACAAACTGTTGTAAGTCAATGACTACCTGTATAATCCCCTAAATCTGTCTCTCCTCTTGACTGTACCTTCTCCCAAAGCCAAATGCAGAAGAAAAGATCTATTGTATTTTTTTAGTTGTACTAAGCACTTTTCCTAGTTTTCTAAGTGGTGTGAAAGTCTTTTACAGCCTGTACTGAGTGTTTTCATATGTTAAATATGAGAGTGAAAAGGACTCATAATTCAGCGGTTATGATTTTTGGTCTATGAGGCTATTATGAAAACTGGCTGGATCCATGAACGAATATTTCTATTGTAGATTTAAAAAATCAGAATGCCACCTGATGTCACAATTGAAATATGATTAGAAAAGCCACATTAAGCACAGTAAGCTGTGTACCTCTGTATCTGAAATCTCAGGAACAGAGTACCGTAATTATTTAAGTAAACTGTTACTGGTATAAAAGTAAAGTTTAACCATAGAAGTTTTAATGTGATATGGTGTTTTCTATTTCAGAGAACATCTTTCTGGCCATGAAAAGTATACTGAAATATGATTTGGGCAAATTACAAATAAAAACAGGATACAAAAAGCCTTTTGCATTACCTTTCCATTCTTTTTCAGCAGATGCCATAGAAAGCACCAGTATTTTCTCCTGAAGGAAACTGTTGCATTTGTGTTTATAAGTGTATTGAGAAACCCAGAATGAGCCATGCAAATAATTGATTCTTTTTGAAATCAATAATGTAACTGATTTAATTTGGATTTCCAAATTGTTTTAGAAAACCCAGTTAGGTGCCTCCAAATTACTTACATCAATTTGGAGGTACCTGGTTTAATTAAATAATAATAGTTTGCTTGGTTTTGGAAGTTAACACAATTAGGAGATTTTTAATTGTTTTTGACTTAGATCTTGGAATCACGATTTTACAGACCTAGTTCTTACCTCATTGAATGAAATGAAGTAGTTAAAAATAAAAGCAAAGCAAAAAAGCAAAACAAGGCAGTTGTTTATTTGCTTTGTAATTCAGGTGAAAAACTGTAACTTACAATAATTCTTTCATCTGACATACATAAAGACAAGAAGGAGGTAGGATGGACAAAATGTATTGGCCAAAAATATATTTATTGATTAAAAGTATCATAAAATAAGATATATAGTACAAATGATTATATTACACACACATATATACTGTATGTATGTATGTATGTATGTATGTATGTATGTATGTATGTATGTATGTATATGTATGTATGTATGTATGTATGTATGTATGTATATGTATATGTATATGTATATGTATATGTATATGTATATGTATATGTATATGTATATGTATATGTGTATATATATATACACACATCCCAGTAAGCGGTATGGCTATCTGACGAGAGCAAAATAAGCTCGAAATAGATCTATAATAGTCTCCCTTTATTTTCATTTATCAGCAAAAAATCCTACACATATAGATTAGTGTGTCGGCTATATTAAAAACAGCCTTAATGGTCCCAGTGAGGGGCTGAAAGGCAAAAAGGAAGCTGTGATGCTTTCTCTCCCATATTTGGGTACACCAGGATAACACGATAGAAAAACATATATAATCCTTTCCTGGTGAAAGAGCTGATTGGGAACAGAGCCTATGGCCTAATGGTTAAGTTGCTGCCCTGCAAGGCAGCTGGCCCGGGTTCAAATCCCAGTAAGGGATATGGCTATCTGACGAGAGCAAAATAAGCTCGAAATAGATCTATAATAGTCTCCCTTTGTTTTCATTTATCAGCAAAAAATCCTATATATATATATATATATATATATATATATATATATATATATATATATATATATATATATATATATATATATATATATATATATATATATATATATATATATATATATATATAATATTCTAAAGTATAAGAGAATATAGTATAATCACTGTAAGGCATCTTTTCTTAGTTTTTGCATGTTTTCTTTTAATCTTATTCTAGTCTTAAATAGTGTTCTTAAAACAACGGACAGAACAAGAGAAAAAGAGTAAAAAAATCATTTCCTTGGAGCACATTTATTATAATTAAGGTGATATAGTTGATGATAATTTTCTTAATTTCCTGTAAAATTGAGTAGTACTCATCTATCACATAAAAATTTGGAGGGTGGAATTAGAAGAGGAAAATTGATTACCATCGATCACCTCCTATGGTGTTGTCACATTTTATTTATTATTGTCTTTAGTTGTATTGAATTACAATGAAGACACAATTTCCAGAGATTCCTAGGTGTGGTGGCAGTAAATTCAACCCCTGAAATTCAATTTTCCTACTTTCCAAAATGTGTAATATGTGCATAAAGATATAATCTGCAAATAAACATAAGTACATTATATTTTAGCTATAATAAGTAAATTTTATTAATGTTTTTTAAATAAATTAATTAATTAAATTGTGTGCAATTTATGCCCTTGTCTACCCTCTCTTTTTGCCAATGCACAAATGGTTACAACACCTCAGATTTCACAAAATAGGGCATGGTGTCTGTCTGTCTGTCTGTCTGTCTGCCCACAGACAGACAGACAGACAGACAGAAAGACAGACAGACAGACAGACAGACAGACAGACAGACACACACACACACACACACACACACACACACACACACACACACACACACACACTGTATCCCATATACTAAAATAGTGCTATGCTTTCTATTCTAAAACCTATATTCTGGAAGTCTTAAGATTTAAGACTTTAAAATATAGTCCCATTTTATGAATGAAAGCTGAGTAGTTGTCTTGAGACCAGTCAATTTTTCTTAACCCAAGACACATTACAGGGTTGTTATTGACTGAAAAATAAGAATCACTAGGTATGTTCGCCATCCTGAGTTACGGTATTTCTAAAAATAATAAAAACTGGGATAAAAAGGATCTATTCCTAAATCTAAATATGTATGCATTTCTGACTTAGATATATAAGGAATATATACCTTAGATATTAAAAAAGCATTGTCTTTAGTGATCCTATTTTTAGGAAGTCATTGGTTGCTTTAAACCATATGCAACTGAAGTAAGTTTGCTTCAGTCAGATTCTCTTTTTCATTAGTTGATTCTTTTTTCAAAATAAAAAGTTCAAGAGTGTTCTTTTTGAAATGTCAGAAACATTTTTTAAAATTGTTTTCTTAAAATCTTCAGTGTTCACCTAAATTATTGTTTTTCGCCTTGGCTTTCAAATAAGCCATTCAACAAATTAAACACACACACACACTAAATGTTACAACGTCCTTCCTGTCAACGACTGCTTCAGCTTCAACCACAACAATACACGAGAACACAACAGATACAAACTCAAAGTGAACCGCTCCAAACTTGACTGTAGAAAATACAACTTTAGCAACAGAGTGGTTAATGCCTGGAACTCACTACCTGACTCTGTGGTATCGTCATCAAACCCCCAAAACTTTACCCTTAGACTGTCCACTGTTGACCTCACCCGATTCCTAAGAGGTCAGTAAGGGGCGTGCATAAGTGCACCAGCATGCCTACCGTCCCTGTCCTAATATTCCCTCTTATCAGTACCCATCTTATGTACAGTATATAAACAATGTTATATCTATGTATATTACCACTACGTACTTGACAAAAAATAAAAAATAAAAATAAAATAAAATAAATGGGTCACCAAAAATAACTGACATTATTTTGACTCATATTTTCAGGTGTTGCTTGTTGGCAGGCCTATGGATCAAGTGCACTAATCTATTGGCAGTACTTGTATGCAAGGCATGGAAAAAATGGGGTTTTTTTGTGAAACGATGAATAGTTTGCTTGAAGGCTAATTAGCATCATCTATATTTAGCAACAAAAGGAGCTGTTTTCTTGCATATGCTTATAACTAAGTCACTCATATTATTGTTACTTCAGCAATCTGTGTTTGTCCTCATTCTTTTATATTTATATATATTTCTGTCCTGTATTAATTTTGAATCACAATAATGTCACAAAGTGACCTAAATATTTATTTTTGACATTCTTTTTATATATTTGACAATGAATGTATAAATATTATATGAGCTCTGCAGGAACCCAGCATGAATTGTGATGTCTCCATTGTTCCATCTTTCTTCTATTACCACTGCTCCCAATCACTGCCACTCACTATATTTCCCTTGAAGGTAATATGTGACAAAACCTAAGATTTTACATATCTGGAGGCTGCCTTTGGGCAGTGTTGGAATAAGGGAAAAACCTATTGTAATGTGTAGGACACAATTTAAATCTGACTCATTGATGGGCTGGAGAATAGACAACATAATGGCTATGCATTATTTTATCTAAATATTCACTTCTGTCAGACAATATATATTATTTCATAAAACCAATTTATAGTTGTATAAGTGTGTCAAACAATATATTTAATATAATATAATAACAGAGTTGGAAGGGACCTTGGAGGTTTTCTAGTCCAACCCCCTGCTTAGGCAGGAAACCCTAATAATTATAATTATAATCCATGCTATGCATTTAATTAAGTTGGCCCTTAATTTTAGTAAGCCTTCAAGCCTGCAAAGCTTGATATTTGACCTGGAAAACAAATCTGCAAATGTTTATATGGTGCTAAAAATGATTTGGCTTAATTTATTTATTTATTTATTTTTATTTATTTATTTATAAGAGCCGAGGTGGCACAGCGGTTAGAGGCAGGTACTGCAGGCCACTTTAGCTGACACTGATCCGTAGGTCAGCGGTTCAAATCTCACCGGCTCAAGGTTGACGCAGCCTTCCATCCTTCCGAGGTAGGTAAAATGAGGACCCAGATTGTTGGGGGCAATATAAATATACATTGCTTACTGGTGTAAACTGCTTAGAGAGTGCTTGCACTGTGAGGCGGTATATAAATCTCACAAAAATAAAAATAAATAAATAAAATGGATAAGGAGATACCAGCAAGCTCCCATTTCTTTGGCCACTAGTTACTTCCTGCATAGCCCTTTTTGACTGATTCACCACTTCTACATATGCAACCAGTGTACTAATAATTAAACCAACCAATACCTGATTAGAGGAAATCACTCAACCATTTGTTTCTTAAACATGTTTCCCTCCATTTCTAACAGGTTTTCTTTCCTTCTAGCCCAAGTGACAGGAAGAATGGCAAAATTATGGTGCTGTTTTCCATCACCCATTGGTCCACCAGTGGATGTGTTAGAAACTGGGAAGTTGCCAAATTTGTGTGAGAATCAACAGAAAGAATTTCAAAATATCTACAAATAGAAACCAGATATCCTCAGAGACTATGGAAAGAAGAAGAAAAAAGATCTGATTGCTTTGCTAGCACAGTTGGAAAAGCCATGGTAACTACAGACAGAACACATTGCCAAAGCAGAAGAATTGATTAAAATCTGTATAAAAGCTAACACGTTTAAAAAAATAAGAAAAAAAATGTTAGCCATCTCATTCATTGTTCATCTCTTGGGCCCATTCCACTTTCTTTCAGAATCCATTTCACCTTTTATGTATTTCTCATGTGCTGCTTGTAATTATTTCAGTGGAGTTCAACCATGTCAATAGTAATTCTTGGCTTTCATTATTTCTTGTGAAACTTTAGAAAGTGCCTATTATTTTCTATGGACATCCTCATCATTCATTTTTTCCTAACTTCTCCTAATGTAACCCCTTTTTTTAAATTGCAAATTACCTTGCTTTGTCCTTTGTTAAGACCTTATACAGGCTTTTTAAAATGTAAATTTCCTCAGTGTAAGCTCTTTTACCTCTTGTTAGCTGTTTATATAATAACATCTTTGTATGCTAGCAAAAATTGAAAGTCGAAATGGAATACTATTATACAGTGAAACTGACAGATTTTCTGTTGATCTATGTCTCTATAATTCAGACCTGTTCACTGTCAGTGGTAGCATTTGTAAGTTAGAAGTATGTTTGTGAAGATCAATGGGTAATTCTACAAAATTCCAATTTTCATGGATATAGCAATAGCACTTAGACTTATATACCGCTTCATAGTGCTTTCCAGCCCTCTCTAAGCGGTTTACAGAGTTCAGCATATTGCCCCCAACAATCTGGGTCCTCATTTTACCCACCTCGGAAGGATGGAAGGCTGAGTCAACCTTGAGCCTAGTGAGATTCGAACAGCTGGACTGCTGAACTAGCAATCAGCTGAAGGTCGCAATGCTGCTTTTAATCACTGCACTATCTCAGCTCCTATATATATATGTCATTTTAAAAAAATAATAATTTCAATATTTAAGAGAACAAATATGGAATTCTGCCACATCAAAACAATATATTGCTATCTATCTTGTTTTAGTTTCGGGTCTTAAGCCACTCAGTTAGGATGGGTGGCTACACAAATGTTTTAAATAAACAAATGAAATCACTTCCATTCTCTTTTTAATACACCTTGAAGCAAACTTGCATTTTTTCCCTACTACATTACCATTACCTACAGTCTGAAAGTATAATTATTAAGCTACTGTTTAAATGTGGAATTAGCACATTTAAGTGCCAGGCCCACTAGTTTATCAGACTAAGAAATCAACTTCATAGGATGTTTAAAATTACTTTTATTCAGATTAGCTATAACAGAATCATGCAAGTTTGATTGTGCTGTAACTCCTCCTCCTCCACTCCAGTGGTATCAATCTCAGTCAAACATGTTTCAGTACTTTTTGCCTAGATAATAATTCATTCTTATATCTGCCAATGTCATCTTGTTTATTTTCTACACTAAGGTTAGGCTTAGTCAATATCTGAATCATAGTTTACTGTTCCTCTTGAGTTTCCAGCAGTTAATGAAATGAACACAAATCAAAACATTTCAAGGTTCTCTCACTACATGACTCTTCCCAATAGTGGCAATTTCTATCTTCTTGGCTCACTGAAGTATAGTGGATATGCATTCTCTGCAGCCTAAACCAAAGCTGCAAAGGGATGAGAAAATCTATCTTGGGTTCAACCATGAACATGTTTTATCATTCATAACTATGCTATTTGTAACCGCAATTGTGCTATAGATAAGAGTCAGCATAGACACAAAGGGACCATAAAATCCTCATGCAATAACAGTGACAACTTGATACCTTTCAGAACAGATTCTTGTTTTGAATTTATTGAATACAACCCCTTTTAGAGTAAACCCACAATGCAATTTACTAAAAAATTCTCACAGTAAACATCGTATCAACAATACAATACAATAAAGCAGATTTCTTTAAAAAAAAGTCTGAAAGCCTTTTCTTTCTTTTTTCTCTGAAATCCCCAGAACAATAAGATTCCCTAGAACAGTGATGGCGAACCTATGGCACGGGTGCCACAGGTGGCACGCGGAGCCATATCTGCCAGCACATGAGCCGTTGCCCTAGCTCAGCTCCAGTGCGCATGTGCATGCCTGCCAGCTGATTTTTGGCTCGCGCGGAGGCTCTGGGAGGGCGATTTTGGCCTCCAGAGGGCCTCCGGGGTGGCGGGAGGGAGCATTTTCGCCCTACCCAAGCTCCAAGAAAGCCTCTGGAGCCTGGGGAGGGCAAAAAACAGGCCTACCGGGCCCACTGGAAGTCGGGAAACGGGGGAGTGCGCAGGGGGCTGGGGCAAATGGGCTTTGAATTATGGGTGTGGGCACGCACGCGTGTGCAATAGCTTGCGCGCGCACTATTTCGGCACCCGAGGAAAAAAAGGTTCGCCATCACTGCCCTAGAAGGTCCTCTGGGCAGAATTCAGAGGGCTCCTTATAAGGACTACACAAGGGCTGTCAAACTGATGGCCTGCGGGCCAGATGTGTCACACACTGGCCACGCCCATGCCCAGTTTAGCGAAGGGAAAAAGTCCCGATATGTCATGTGACGACGCGAGTTTGACACTCCAGAACTACTGTATACCAAAGCTAGATACTGGAAGAATGTGACATTTGGCTCAAGATAGATTCTTACAGTGTACATGTAATCAAACACTAGGTGGGTATGTTATTTATTAGAACTCATATGTTAGAACCCTGTTCAAATGATTGGGTGTGTAAATATATGATTAAGCCACAAATCATTGTTACGTGTATATTGCTTTAAATGCATTGTGGATGATTATTATATAAGCAAGCAAGAGAGCATGCTCAATGTGGTTGATGGTTTATGGTTGATGATTTATGGTTGATGATTTATGGTGGATGGTTGATGGTTGGTGGTTGTGTTTGACTGTGTGTTCCGGATTGAAGACTCTGTGCTGCTTTACTGATGAGTAGATTACTTTATGGCTGTGTGGAATTGCTGTGAAGAGAAGAGTAACTATCTGTGATAGTATAGAATTAAGTGATAGCTGTAATCTTTGTTTGTGAGTTAAAACAAAGATAGGCAAGAAGAAGAAACTTCACATTGACTGAATAACTGTGTGTAACTTGGACTTCCTATTTAACTTTGCTACTATTTTGTACATATTAAAGATATTCTGTTTATCGACTGAATAGCATTCATATCAAACTGCAACACCATTACTATAACACATTTCGCTGTGTATGTGCTTAACAACACAATAACTCCTTAACATCATATATTCAGAAATAGGAGTTGGGTCAACACTGCAGCCTTCAGTGCAATTGCTCTATTTAGTCCAACATAAAAAGAGGAGTCAAATGTTGAATGTCTTCTGAGGATATAATTGATAGTAAATCTTAAAAGTAGCTGAAGAAAGGGAGCATTAAAAAATTAAGGTACTGGCTGTCAATACCCCTTTGCAGACATTATTCATACAAATGAACTTATACATACAAACATAACCCAGATATTATTTAACTGCAGGGCAGAAAAATGCTACAAAGGACTTATATTGCCTTGGTAATTGATGCAAAGGATCTAACCTCTCTCCTTGTTTTTCTTCATGAGAACAATGGCATTATAGTATTATAATATTTAGTCTTAAGTATGTGGGATGGTATTAATATTCTGATCCAAATGACTTTCAAAATCAGTTCCCTGTTTATCTATTCAGGAATAAAAAGCATCCGTAGCCAAGCTAAAAAAAGTCATGCTTTTCCATCTGCTGGATTACTAATTTGAGTTCAACAGGTGGTTTAATATGCAAAGAGTTCAGTAATGTCAATGCCTCCCAAGAGGCTTGTAAAGATATGGTCAGGAAATCTGGATTTAGTACTATACAATGTTTCACGGAATAAAGTGCAGAATAGTAAAACCGTCTTTTTTGTTGTTTTTAAGAAACACCTGGTTTAAACTCTGGAAATTCCATTCCTGTATTCATATGAGCCGGTAATGCTGTTTGCTATTGTAGATGGTATCCTTGTATTTTCCCATGCTTAATAAGTGATCTATCTAACATTCAAATTCTGGAGTTCCCTGAAATAGTAAAGTAAGCAGCAATGGGACATAGGTAAGGTGACCAGACGTCCCGCTTTTGGCGGGACAGTCCCACTTTTTGATAATTTGTCCCGCGTCCTGCGGCGTTTCAAAAAAGTCCCACTTTTTTTGGCAAGGGCCAGTCGTTCGGCGTAGAGCCGATGGAACTGGTGGCGGTCGCGGCGCAGGGCTTCTCCCGCCTGCTTCCCCCGCCCAGCTGGACGCTGACATTTGGGTTATTTTGCTTTCTGTGCATGCGCAGAACGCTTTGCGCATGCGCAGAGGACAAAATAACCCGAATGGCGGTGTCCAGCCAGGCGGGGGAAGCGGGCGGGAGAAGCCCCATGCCACGACAGCCGCCAGTTCCATCGGCTCTATGCCGAACGACTGGCCCAGCCGAACCGGCAGGATTTCATCCCTGGCTGCGGCGACGAACAGTTAAGCCTGCGCCAGTAGGAACCCACCCCTGGCTGCGATGAAGGGGGGTGTTTGGGGGGGGGGTGCACAAAGCTGCAGGATAAGAAAGACGGAACCCTCCCGTCTTGCTCCCCTAGAAACCCCCCCGTCAATGGTTTCCTGCTTTACAAAAAATTAAATCTGGTCACATTAGACATAGGCTATTGCTGAAAGCTACAGACTAAGGTCGACAAATTTAGATCTCATTGAAATCAATGATTGACTGCTAGAACCGAAGTCTAAAATAGTCCCATAGCCTGTCCAGTGGCATCTGCTGCAAATCATAATGATATTAAAATTATGGCATACAAATTGTGAGGTCATCACACAAATATCTCCATTATGTGCTTGTGTCCAAACATGTGTCACAAATACCAATGTCCTGGCATTCATATGACAATATTATTACCATTTGCCCTTCTCTTGCCCCCGTGGATGCTCAGGAGCCATATTTGATTGGCATTAAGTATTTTTCTAGAAACACATATAAAAATGGGAATGGCTCATTTGAACACGTTCCTTGTTATTCTAAAATTGTTTTTTAATTGATTTCCAGACCCCTTTAAATAAAATGGACGTCCTTCAAAGTGGAGTTAAATCTTCCTTGGCTTATTTCATTTCCACCCTTCCATGTTGTAACACAAATTTAAATCAACTTTACTAATGTCAAATAACATTGATATATGTATACATTAGGCTAGGTTATGCCTCAATTCACTACCCACAGGATAGAAATGGCTTCATCCCAGAATGTTTAATCAGATCTTCAATTCAAATTCAGACTTCTTTAAAAAAAATAAAATAAAGCAAACCAAACCAAACCAAACCACAGATACACTGAAAAAATGTTCACAATTATTTTATTTCATTTAATATCTCATCCGAGGCACTGATGGGGAAATCTGGCTCACAATATAGCTTTGGATAGCATTTTTTATTTATACAGTCAATAAAGGAGGAACTTTGTCATATCAAACACCTTACTTCTAAGAATGGTAAAAATGCATAAGCCCAGAATTATCCTTTAAATCAGGGGTCTCCAACCTTGGCAATTTTATGACTTGTGGACTTCAACTCCCAGAATTCCTCAGCCAGCATTGGCTGAGGAATTCTGGGAATTGAAGTCCACAAGTCGTAAAGTTGCCAAGGTTGGAGATCCCTGCTTTAAATATCCTTCTGCAACTTTACACCAAGCTGTTTGATTCTAATTCTAATTGATCCCTAGGGAACAGTAAAGGGATGATGGAAGTGATGTGACTTTAATTTTTGGACACAATATGAAGTGAGCTTACATAGCCAGACATTTCTTCAAATATATTTTCCTAACCTGTAGCCCATGATTAAAACCTGATTCCTTGTCAACAAAAGGGTTTATAATAGTGCATGACGTTACTGGTTTATGGAAAATAAAGTTAACTATTAGAGAACAAGGCATTTAATGCAAAAAACACAGAGCTAAACATAACCTTGCATAGCATATTCATGGTGTAGATTTATCCATAACTTATTCACTGACAGAACTTCAAAACTGATCCCTTTTGTAGATCAGAATTCAAAAAGAGAATTAAGTGAATGGCTTTATGTCAGAGGTATCAAACTTGTGTCGTCATGGCAGCGTCACGTGACATATTGCGATTCCCCCCCCCTTCGCTAAACTGGGCGTGGGTGTGGCCAGTGCATGACAGCCTTGCTTTATGTCATCTCTAGCAAGGCTCCTGGTTCTCCCCCCCCCCCCTTACAGCAAGGCTGGTCCATTATGCTTGCTTACTTGGGAGAAACTCCCATTACATTGAATGGATCTATTTCAGAATAGGCATGCATGGGATTAAACTGAATACTGCAATTTTCTCATTGCAAAAGATGCATTTATAATTTTGCCTGGGCCTCCAGTTAGAGATTGAGAAGAATTGTTACAAAGCCATGGAATTGGTGGCATCAGCTCAAGTTTCTGAACCAGTTTTGTCTAAAATCTTTTGGATTGTTGAAAGGCAATTAATCTTGGTATGACAAATCTGCCCTCTCATTTCTGAATGTAATCACTGCAGAGAAAGAGAACAATATTGATTCTAATGAATCAAACTTGACACTCACAAGAAGTGTCCCAATTTTATAAATAGCAACTGTCTGGGATAAAATGGCCTTCCTCTCTTTTCTAGGCATTTGGATAACATGCATGATTTTTTAATAGATAAAACATGTAATATATACCGTATTTTTTGGAGTATAAGACGCACCTTTTTCCTCCCTAAAAGTGGCTGAAAATTTGGGTGCGTCTTATACTCTGAATGTAGCTTTTTTGGAGCTTTTTTTCCAGCCCTAACTAGGTGCTAACTATCTTCCCAGCTCTTACCTTGCAGGCTTTTTCATTGTTTCTCTCTCCGAAGAATGTTTTTCCAGCCCTAAGTCTTTGTATGCTTTTTTTCATTGCTCTACTTGCTCCGAATAAGTTTTTTCCTAGCCCTAACCGGGTGCTAATGATCTTCCCAACTCTTACTGGCTTGCAGGCTCTTTCATTGTTACTCTCTCCGAAGAAGGTTTTTTTAAGTCCTAACCAGGGGATAAAATAATGTGCTGAAGCTGACCAGACTAAGGACGCTAGCCAGATGAATACCTGGTAGGCAGATTTCCCCCCCCCCTATTTTCCTCCCCAAAAACTAAGGTGCGTCTTATATTCCAGTGCATCTTATACTCCGAAAAATATGGTGTGTGTGTGTGTGTGTGTGTGTGTGTGTGTGTGTGTGTGTGTGTATTACTATATAACAAACATTAAATATGGTGTGTGTGTGTGTGTGTGTGTGTGTGTGTGTGTGTGTGTGTTATGTATGTGTGTGTATATATGTATACATTATACAGTACATATTCTGGTAGATCTTTTTTAAAAAGTTGAAACAGGAGTTTCTACTTCTCTTTCTAGATGCTTCATTGTCATACAAACAGTTATTTTATACAAAGCATACCTGATAGGCACAAAGTAATTTAAATGGTTGGAAATATTAAAATGCAGAATAAACATTGTAAATAATTCAATAGTAAAGGCTTCAGAATTGATCTTGATTCATTGTGATTTTGCGGATGTCATTCACAGTAGTCCAAAAGAGGTTTGCCATTGTCTTCATCTGGAATATCTTTTTTCTGTCTCTTCTCTCTTTTCCATGTCTAGGCCATAGTTCTAGTGTTTCTTAAATAATACAAACCTGGTACCAGTCCTGGTTAACTTTTTGAGATCAGCCAAATTTACCTACACCCTGCTGGCTAGCTGCATTGTAAATACATTTTAAAATTAATTTCAAAGAAATCAAGTCTTCTCTTAAATGAATTAAAAATATTTTAAAAAGCTTTAAAACACATAAGGAGAAATATAGTTAAATTTTAACTTTCCATCCCATCAAGAAGAGAATGGGTGACAATCAGAAAACAGTATTAGAGTGCCAAACATTGGAAGCAAAGAAAACAGGGAAACCCAATTTGTATCCCTTTTTAAAAATAAGTCATGGGCCTTAAGGTCATGTAATTATTATTGATGGATTAATGTTAATTAATTAATTAATTAATAGCAGGGGTCGGGAACCTATGGCTCGCGAGCCAGATGTGGCTCTTTTGATGATTGCATATGGCTCGCAGATAAAACAAAATATTCTCACTTGTTTTAATTAAGGTGACCAGACGTCCCGATTTTTTAAAACAATGTCGGGACATCTGGTCACCTTAAAACACCCACCCATGCCTTTCTCTCTGCAAGGCGGGCGTAGAGAGATGACGTTGCTGCTGTCGGTGCCCCACGCTGATTGGCTGTTGAAGGGTGAGCGGCGGCGGTGACAGCAGCAAGCCGGGAGCGCTCGCCCAGAATTGGAGTCAGCGAGCAGCCGGGCATTGGGGCTCTTCCCCTGCCTTCTCCATCCTCCAGGGTCGCCACTGCGGGGGTTCAGTCTCTCCGGTGGTGCCTGCATTGGAAGGGAAGGGGGGGAAAGAAAGGCAGCCTGCGGGGCTTGGCACGGCTGGGAGTTGCGAGGCGGCGTAGCAACCGGGCTGTTCCTCTGGGTGTGCTAAAGTGCTCGAGTTTTTTCTCTCTCACACACACATGCACAACCTTCCAACGATTGGGAAGTCGTGCTGGGAGATCCAGTCCGACCCGGTCGTTGGAAGGTTGTGCATGTGTGTGTGAGAGAGAAAAAACTCGAGCACTTTAGCACACCCGGAGGAACAGCCCGGTTGCTACGCCGCCTCGCAACTCCCAGCCGTGCCAAGCCCCGCAGGCTGCCTTTCTTTCTCCCCCTTCCCTTCCAACGCAGGCACCACCGGAGAGACGGAACCCCCGCAGTGGCGACCCTAGAGGATGGAGAAGGCGGGGGAAGAGCCCCGATGCCCAGCTGCTCGCTGATTCCAATTCCAGGCGAGCGCTCCCGGCTTGCTGCCGCCGCCATGCATGAACGCGGTCCGCGGCGGGAAGCGAGTTCAAGCGACCCTCCGCCGCTGCCGGCCTGCAACCCGGCACCCCGTCCTGCGTGCCCCGCCCCGTGCCCCGTATGTTGAGTGTTATAACAACATTATTTAAAAGAATAAATTCAGAGGCTTATTATACTGACATTTAGTTGAATTCACTTTTAAAATATATTATATGGCTCTCACTGAAATAAATTTCCAAATTTTTTGCTTTCATGGCTCTCTTAGTCAAAAAGGTTCCTGACCCCTGGTATATAGGATGGTTCAATGTAAGTATGCAGCTACATAATTGGACAAAGCAGTATATTGAGATTAAGGAACTACAAGTGGAATTGAGGAACATATACAGTAAAAAACATATAAAGTTCTATCTTCAAATAGTAGAAAAAAATGCTCTATGGAAAGAAGCCACTCTGATAAAAATTTAATGTATCTCAATTCCTCTTAGAATGTCATGAAATCTATGACTACTTATCTAAGAATAAATCTAAGAATAAATCTAATTCATGATAATATAGTATTTTAAGGAGACAGGAAAATCCCAATTTTTTTAAAGCCAAAAACAAGATGGCGACTGCATGCACAGTGCTAGAAACTCGTCTTCTGTGCATGCTCAGAAAAAAAAAAGATGGCGGCGCCCACGGACCGGCACCGACTGAACCGGGTCAGTGATGTCACCGTGACGTCACCAGTGGGTCGCTACCAGTTCGGGCAAACCAGTCCGAACTGGGAGGAATCCACCCCTGCCAATGGGGGAACATCATACTGGAGATAAGTGATGAATTAAGAGGCCATCTCACCTCTCCCCATGCACATCCTGCTCCCTCCCTCTTTTAACTATAATTCTATTTTTCATTGTAATTTACATTTTTATTGTTTTAGAAATATTTATCTTTTGTGATTTTAATGCTTATAATGTTGTAAACTGAAGTTGCTTTGAAATGAGATGGACAGCACATAAATTTAATAAATAAAAAATAAATAAAATAAACATCTATTTCTGAACCATTTAATTAAACAAAATATGCATTTGCTCCAAATATGCTCACTGATCATTTATTGGCTTCCTATACACAATGCCATGGAATAATATTAATAGGAATAGAATCAATTTCTCACCCATTTATTACTGTTGCTGCACATTTGTGGCACACGTGGTAGGGGCAATTGCCTGAATAATAATGAGTTCAATCTCCACCCAAAAATGTCTAGGGAAAAAAAGTAAAACATCTCTTACATCCCTAGAACTAAAAACAACTTTGAGGATTATTTTCACAAAAATTATTTTATATGGATGGGTATTTTCTAAGCATCCCAGATGTCTTGACTGTTGCTATTTCAATTGGTGAGGCTTTCCCCCCTCATTTTAAAGTATAAGATTATTATTACTTAGCATGCAGTACAATCCAACTCTTCTTTCCATTTCCATGCTTAAAAGTAATTATATATATATATATATATATATATATATATATATATATATATATATATATATATATATATATATATATATATATGTAGGATTTTTTGCTGATAAATGAAAATAAATATATATATATTAGTTTCACCACCCATTATATCTGTCTGTCTGAATGTGTGTATTGTATGTGCCGTCTTTGTGTGTGCCCATGCACATATATTGTTCTTTTTTAGGGACACCTCTTAGTGTTAGGACACCTTTTAGGATTATATTATTGTAATTGGAGACATCAAGAACAGTAATGAATGGAAGGATGGACAAATTCATATCACTCATGTATTGTGTGATTTTTTTTAAAATGTGTGTACATATTTTTGTCTGTATTTGTAAGGGGAAAATGTGTAAAATCTATTTTATTTATTTTATTTATTTATTATTTATTTATTTATTTGTCAAACATGTATGGGATAGTAATTGTTTGTATAAACATAAGTAAAAGAGTACCGATAAAAGAGGATAATAGGACAGTGACGGTAGGCACAGTGATGCGCTTATACACGCCCCTTACAGACCTCTTAGAAATGGGGAGAGGTCGACTGTAGACAGTCTAAGGTTAAAGTTTGGGGAGTTTGGGGAAGAAACCACAGAGTCAGGTAGTGCATTCCAGGCATTGATCACTCTGTTGCTGAAGTCGTATTTTCTGCAGTCGAGTTTGGAGCGATTTACATTTAGTTTGAATCTATTATGTGCTCGTGCATTGCTGCGGTTGAAGCTGAAGTAGTCATTAACAGGAAGGACATTTTGGTATATGATTTTATGAACTACATTTCATCAGATCAGATCGGAGGTGACGTAGTTGTAAATTGTCTAATCCCAGTATTTCAAGTCTGATGGAATAAGGTATTTGGGTGTGAGCGGAGGAGTGAAGGACTCTTCTTGTGAAATATTTCTGAACTCTCTCAATTGTATTAATGTCTGATATGCAGTGTGGGTTCCAGACAAGTGAGCTGTATTCCAGAATTGGTCTAACAAATGTTTTGTACGCTCTGGTTAGCAATGTAATGTTGCCAGAGAAGAAGCTACGCAAGATTAGATTAACAACTCTTAGTGCCTTTTTGGCAATGTTGTTACAGTGGGCTCTAGCACTTAGGTCATTGGATATGAGTACTCCAAGGTCTTTGACAGAGTGAGGGTCATCTACAAGTTCATTTCCTCCAAATTTGTATTTTGTATTCTGATTTTTTTTGCCAATGTGTAAGACAGAGCATTTGTTGATTGAGATTTGAAGTTGCCAGTTGTTTGACCATTCTGCTACATGATCAAGGTCTTTTTGAAGGGTAGCAACATTGTCGGTAGTGTTAAATAGTTTAACATCATCAGCAAAGAGAACGCAGTTGTTTATAATATGATCACAAAGATCGTTTATGTAGAGTATGAAGAGTGTTGGTCCTAGAACACTGCCTTGAGGGACACCACTGTTGACAGGAGCATTTTAGGAGTTAAGTTGCCATTATCCTCTATTTCACACATAAAAATGACAGAAAACCATGCCAACTTTAGACAGAGCAAACTGCACAACTTGGGAAATGAGGCTTGCGGATCTTTGCAGCTTTGAGACAATTGGCTTTCCAGTGATTTCTCGTGTAGCTCCTTTTAAAATTTCTTTCACTTCAAAACTTTATTACAGGAAAGAGGGGGGAAATAATGTTCTCTTCAGAACAAATACAAAACAAACTTTGCATAAGCAGAACTCCTTAAATAGAGTTTTGATTCTCGGACCAAATCTTTTCAAGGAAGATAGCATTCACTTTCTATACCAGGCACTGCTTATTCAGACTTGCAGCTTTCACAATAAGATTGCTTCCCTAGCTATGCTTTATATTGGAATATAATAGGATAACTGTGGCGTAAATTCATTATGGATTGAAGTCTCTATTAGAGGCACAGTTTTTGGTTGAAAAGAAGGGTGATAAGAATAATTACCAGACAGACTGAGTCCTATCGCAATTCTGCGGGTAAAAGAGATTTACAGTATCTGATCTTCGGGAATGGTAAGAAACTCTGTGGTGATTACGCCAACTGTTTATTTCACAATTGTTTTGATGAAAGTTTGCTGTGTTTGGCACAAAGGATTTAATTCTAAATTTTACTGCAAATATTCTGTTCAGACCCCTTCATCTTTTTTTTTCTTTTTGCTTATTATATGAGACCAGGATTCTCATTCAATTCCTGATGAGATTTCCAGTGAATATGGCTTTGATTCTGTGCAAATATGTTTATGCTGCTAGATAAATGCTATTTCTGTATAGAAAATCAAGATAGCTAAAATGCTATCATAAATCTTTAATGAAAGTCAAAGCATGTATAATGACAGTCACTGGAGGGAGATAGCTTGGCAAATAGTATCTCCTTGGCCATAGCAAGTAAAATTACAGAATTTTATAGCATAAGAGCTGAGCATAAGACACTATTCTGGGGACTTTTTATAAAGGATAACAGAAAACCAATATTTTTGAATTGAGGTGAACTTACTGGTTCTACACCCTATGGATTAAAGTGTAAATTAAAGGTTTTTTAAAAAAAATAAGCAATGGGAAGAGAGAGAAAAATTGGATAAAGCAAGAACAGGTCACATTAGAATGGGAATGACAGCGAATTGAAAAACATCATTATTTAGATTAAAGATTAAAGAGCTTTGCCACCTGCCAAACCATAAAGCAGCTGCGGTTGCAATGGCCACACTTACATAGTACGCAACAATATCATCTCTCCTTCCAACCCGAAACCATACCAACCTACCAGAGATGGGTTCCTACAGTTCTAACTGGTTTTTTAGAACCATTAGTAACTCTGTGATGATGTTACAGAGCCAGTTCTGTCGGTGTCTCCGTGGGTACCGCATCTTGGATTTTGCTTCTGCACATGCGCAGAAGCTAATTTTTGCTTCTGCACATGCGAACCGGCAGCAAAAGGATGCAGAACCCACCCCTGCAACCTACCATCAGTAGTGGGTTGCTACCAGTGCGGTCCACTCTATCGCACCGGTAGCAGCTGGCTGGTGATGTCACTGTCATGGCGTCACCGTCAGTTACAGGTCCCAGGTGGCCATCATCTTTTTTAAAAAAAAAAAATCATTTTTTTAAAAAAAATTCTTCTGCGCATGCGCGGCCTTACTGTTTGCACATTGCTGATTTGCTGGCCATAATTGCCCCGCCTCTCTCTCAGCGCCAAATATAAACCGCGCGCTCACCACGCGGTCTGTCCCTTGAGTCTTGTTGTTACTTGACTTCCCGGGGCTCCGTTTGCTGATACTGGCTACAGTGTCTGCATTCTGCTACTTTATTTACTCTTCCTGTCCTGCCGCGGCTCTTTAATGTAAGTAAAGTGCCGCTGTGTGCTGGGCTTGCTTGAGCCCTGGGGGTAGCGTCCTCCTCCCCCTCCCTCCCCCTGCGCGGCGCAAGAATGGCGGCCCCCTCCCGGTAAGCATGGAGGGCTGAGGGCTGAGAAATGCCGCTTTGTGCTGGGCTTGCTTGAGCCCTGGGGATAGCGTCCTCCTCCCCCTCCCTCCCCCTGCGCGGCGCAAGAATGGCGGCCCCCTCCCGGTAAGCATGGAGGGCTGAGGGCTGAGAAATGCCACTTTGTGCTGGGCTTGCTTGAGCCCTGGGGATAGCGTCCTCCTCCCCCTCCCTCCCCCTGCGCAGCGCAAGAATGGCGGCCCCCTCCCGGTAAGCATGGAGGGCTGAGGGCTGAGAAATGCCACTTTGTGCTGGGCTTGCTTGAGCCCTGGGGATAGCGTCCTCCTCCCCCTCCCTCCCCCTGCGCGGCGCAAGAATGGCGGCCCCCTCCCGGTAAGCATGGAGGGCTGAGGGCTGAGAAATGCCGCTTTGTGCTGGGCTTGAGGCTAGGGAACGGACCAGCCAGGAGCAAACCATCGCTCCCCCCAGTGACACAAGGATGGCGGCCGCGGCCCCCTCCTGGAGCCCTGGGAATGCATTCCGTTGCATTCCCAGGGCTCCAGGAGACCGGGGCTATGTTATTTGCAAGTTGCAACTTGCAAAGTACCCCGCTGCTCTTGGGAAGCTTTGCTTGCCACCCGCCCCTCCCACCCCAGTGACCCCACCCCCCAGTTCCCGGCCTCACCTGGTAAGTTCTGGCGTTCTGGGTACTGAAAATTCCGAGCCGGGGGAGCTCAAAAACGGCACCTCCCCTCGAAGGAAGAAGGAGCCTCTGTTGCTGTCTCTCACGGGGCTGCAGCCACCTGACTGAGTTTCTGACCGTGGCCGGCAGGTAAGGAGAGCGCGTGCTACCGCTGCTGCTTTCGTCGCTGCGATATTTCTTCGGTGTTTGTGCGCGGGAGGGCCTGCTGAGCAGAGGCACCCGGCGAGCGGGGTGAGAGGTGCGGGGATAACAGAAGTGGCGGCGTCAGCGGCAGCTCCTGCCCGTCTCTTGCCTTAAGCCACCTCTGCTCCGCGGTCCCTCTCGCGCGCAAACACCGAAGAAATATCGCAGCGGCGAAAGCAGCAGCAACAGCGGTAGCACGCGCTCTCCTTCCCTGCTGGCGCCGCGGTCGGAAACTCAGTCAGGACGGTGGCTGCAGGCCTGCAGCCCCGCGAGAGACAGCGCAAGAGTCTCCTTCTTCCTTTGGTCGGGGCGGCGCCGGCAGGGAAGGAGAGCGCGTGCTACCACTGCTGCTTTCGCCGCTGTGATATTTCTTCGGTGTTTGCGCGCGGGAGGGACCGCGGAGCAGAGGCGGCTTAAGGCAAGAGGCGGGCAGGAGCTGCCGCTGACCCCGCCACTTCTGGTATCCCCGCGCCTCTCACCCCGCTCGCCGGGTGCCTCTGCTCAGCAGGCCCTCCCGCGCGCAAACACCGAAGAAATATCGCAGCGACGAAAGCAGCAGCGGTAGCACACGCTCTCCTTCCTTGCCGGCCGCGGTCAGAAATTCAGTCAGGTGGCTGCAGCCCCGCGAGAGACAGCGGCAGAGGCCCCTTCTTCCTTCGAGGGGAGGGGAGCAACACACCCACCTACCTCGCTTGGTGCGGTTCCCCGCACTTGGCATCTTGGAAGAGGGCTGGGCAAGGGAGAAAGAGATTGGTTTGCACTGCAGGGAGAAAAGGAAGGAAGGAAGGAAGGAAGGAAGGAAGGAAGGAAGGAAGATGGAAGGAAGGAAGGAAGGAAGGAAGGAAGGAAGGAAGGAAGATGGAAGGAAGGAAGATGGAAGGAAGGAAGGAAGATGGAAGGAAGGAAGATGGAAGGAAGGAAGGAAGATGGAAGGATGGAAGGAAGATGGAAGGAAGGAAGAAAGAAAGATGGAAGACAGATAGACAGACAGAAAGAAAAAAAGAAAGACAAAGAAAGAAAGAAAGATGGCAGGAAGGAAGACAGACAGACAGAAAGAAAAAAAGAAAGAAAGAAAGAAAGAAAAAATAATTACCAATGCTATGATGGAAACCACCAACTCAAAGACAAATATCACTGTGGAGCAAGGAAGCAAAGTAGTTTTCACAGTACAAGGCATATGTTGCCTAATTGTCTATTACAAAGCTTGCAATTGTGAAGAAATTAAAAAATCCAAGGTAGAAGAAAAGGGTTCCTGTTATTGGTTCTTTGTCAAAAAATGCATAGCAAAGGCATCAGATGGAGTCTTACTTGTAGGAAAGTATGCAATAAAGTGTGAAAAGGAAAGAAGGAAGGAAGGAGATGAAAAGAAAAGGAAGGTGGGAGAAAGGAAAAGAAGGAAAAAGAGGAAGGAAGGAAGGAAGGAAGGAAGGAAGGAAGGCTGGCAATGGGGGTGCAATTGTTTCTTTTAGGGAGCACAACTGGCTGGAAGTTGTAGTAAGATATCAGTTTAATGGACTAATGGGGAGAAGACATGTCTGTTAAAACAAAATGTCTGTTAAATTCAAATGGTAAGTGGGATTTTTCTTAAGTTAATTTTTCATTTTTAGCCAATGGTATAAGGGATTTTTATGCAGAAGTATAAATTCCATAGGCAGATTTTGTCTGCTGCATCTGAAGTCACTAAACTAAGGGTCTGTTAAACCAAGGAATTACTCTAGAGGCATACTTGTTATTGTTATAGCTTTATTTTGTTGTAAATAATGCATCTTGCAAAAAGAAGCATATAATTCCTATTCCTATATCTTTGGTTTCAAAGATCCCCATCCAACATACAAGTGAAACAATACTTCCTGGACATCGGAACAAGAGATCTGCAGGGCAGAGAAATACTAACTTGTTTTTTGATACTTCATTATGATCTCTGCTCTCACTGCAAAAAGCATCACATTTGCTAGCAGGAAGGTTCTCTAAAATCCTGTCATATCCATACCATCCGTAGAGAATGGGAGGGTGATACCTCCTCTCCAAGAATCTATCAACATTGTGTAGCATAAGTTACAGTTTTCCACAGAGATAAACATTTAATGAAAATCTGGATTTTTAAATAAAAGAATTCCAGGAAATGGTACAGAAAATGCAACAAAAATATCCAGATCCTTCATAAATCAAAGTGTAGCTAAACTTTGAAAGAAATTTCCTTGATTTTTAAAAAGTTAAAGTGGACTCTGGGTGCGTTTTTCCAAATGCAGTAGGTAAGGTTGAATGTGTATAGTTTTAGAAGAGAGGGGTGTGTGTGTGTGTGTGTGTGTGTGTGTGTCTACATACACATACAGTATATATAGTAGATAATGTATATTTTTGTGTGCCTGTGTGTAATATGTATGTACACATTACATAGGATTAAATAGTATATTTTGGATGTTCAGTAGTAGTAAATAGATAGGGAAATTGTATCTCATTGAGGCCTTTGAGATGAGGAGAGGCCAGGCACCCTAACCCTAACCCTTGACGTGAGTGATGTCAAGTTGGCCATGCCCACCCAGTCACATGATCACCAAGCAACCCCCACCCAGTCACATGACTGCAAAGCCACTCCCACCCGATCACATGGCCGGCAAGCCACTCCCACCCGGTCACATGGCCGGCAAGCCACTCCCACCCGGTGACATGACCATCAAGCCACACCCACAAAATAAGCCACGCCCACAGAGTGGTAGTAAAAATTTTGAGAACCCTCCACTGCCTACCATCCTTCTGACACAATCCTAAATGTGCAGTGAACAGAGTATTCCATTTTGGAAATGTTCTTGTGGAAATGTCAGAGTAAAATAATACAGCAAGTTCAAAATGTCTGTTTTTGTACTTGGTAGACAAAGATCAGAAGGAATCTTGATGCTGTCTTAGCTAACAGTTGGATCATTCTTGTTCTGAGACTGTACTTCCTGCTTCTTGTTTATTCCACAAAAGCTTTTATAATGCCTTACTATGCATTTAATACTAAAAGCAAGATATCTATTGGAAACCATTAAATCTGAGATCTATCTTTAGTTTTCATGATTTTTTAAATGAAAATAGGGGAAAAAATCCATGGTACTGTCCCTTTATTTAATAATCTTTTTTCTATTCTATTTCACATGTGGCTTTCTATGGATTTTTCAGTTGTGGTGTTCTTTAGCATAAGTCTGTGTATACTTAAAACTACAATGGCAGGACTGTCTCCTTGGTACAATTGGCTTATTGAATGTGGAATAGAAAGGAGCAAATTAGCATCAGCCCTTCTGTGTTAGAGTCCGTAGAATCCTTGGTGCACTTTGACTTGGTTGTTTTCTTGCAGATGTTTAATTAGCCAATTAGGAAACATGAGTGATATTAGCTAGTTGGGTAGTTAAATGTCTGCAAGCAAACAACTAAAAGAGCACCAAGGATTCAGTTCAACCCTGAGCTACACATATTCTCTTTTATGTGGAAGCTCTCTCTCATGCTCCTCCCTTTCTTAGGAGTATAATTTACTTTTTCATTTACTTTCTCTTACTGGTGTTCCTAGCAATGTTTCCTTTCTTTGGATAACATTATCTCTTATTCCTTTAGACCAGGGGTTGATGCGTCACGTTCTGGCCACGCCCACCTCCAGTTTAGCGAAGGGGGGGAGTCCTGATATGTCACGTGAGGATGAGGTGAGGATGTGAGTTTGACACCCCTGCTTTATACAGAGCATCTACAGATTATGGTAAAGAAAGTCAAGGTGATAGCCATAACTGTGTGCTTGAATTTATGCTATTTGTTTATCTGCATCTCATAACACCAAGCAAATAAACAACAACCACAATTTCAACCACCATGTCATAACTGTCATACTGGCTTTTGGACTACCGTATTTTTCGGAGTATAAGACGCACTGAAGTATAAGACGCACCTTAGTTTGGGGGAGGAAAACAAGGAAAAAAGGCCTCTGCCTCCCAGCAATTTGCCAAACAGCAAACAGCAAACAGCACAGATGATATACACTGTTTGCTGTGTATTTCTGTGCATGTGTGCTTGACCCATAGAAATAGCAAAGAATTGGAGAAATGTACATAATGGCAGTATATTAATCCCAGAAACTTTTCTCAAATGTAATCACACTAACTCCTCCCAATGATTTAAATAGATCTACTCCAAACATGACTAAGTCAGGGTTTAATTCAGCTGCCTTATTTTAATACTAATACTTAATACTAAAACAGGACATTTCAGATTATACTTTTACAGATCTTTAAAATTGATGTGGCTTTCTGGAAGGCTTTCTGCTATTTAAAAGAAGATACAACAGCACTGGGCCTCTTCAGAGCAAGCATTTATTTTAAAAAGCTTCTTCATTTTGTTAAGTTGTCTAGAACAATAATAAAGCAGTCTTTAAAAAATAAGTCTTATAATTTGAACACTACAAATATTTAACAAAATAACATATTAACAGAATCTGCCTCTACCTAGGATAGAACTCACAACCTCCTGACTATGAGGCAAGAGCTCTACCTCTAGGCTACAGTAGCTGTAGCTTACTTTCTTGCAATTTTAACAATGTAACATTGCCACCAGTTTATCTCCCAGCATTTTGTCTCATTACAGCCACCATAGTTAGTTTCATTTTACCAGGTGGCTTACAAGTCTGTCAGCTGTAAGTCGAGAGGCAAGTAATCTCTTAGTGTGCTAATAAGGCTTTGCCCTATTTGCTGCAAAGAGGTAAATTGCTGGCAGGCAGAGGCCAAAGGGTGGGGGTGGCTGGGTGGGGCTGCATATGTGTATAAGACGCACCCAAATTTTCATCCTCTTTTTGAGGGTAAAAAGGTACGTCTTATACTCCGAAAAATATGGTATATCATGTGGACATTCCAGCCTCTACAACTAACTAAGATTTCCAGGTCAATATATTTATTAATCTTATTTATTCATTAATCAAATTTATATAGCTGCCCATCACATCCAATGTGGGCAGCACACAACAAATCCCACATTTGATTAACTCATTCCTTCAGACTCATCTACATTGCTCAAGTCTTTTAACATTATCTAATGAAGGTTTTAAAATGATTTTAACTTAATAATGGCATGTAAATTAAATCAATGAGTTTAATTTCATTTCCTTAGCAATTTCCTACTTAGCAATTTTTGGAGATTTTGTGGAAAAACATTGTTATCAATTAGCTCATGCACAGGATAGGGAGACAACTTTTCCTGAAGTGATATGAAGGCTATTACATGACCTGAATATTGGCACAGAAAGGCCAACTGCTAGTTGAATGGTGTCACTGGCTTCTGTCCATTTCAAATGTAGCATTTTTCTTCTTTTTAATTTTTCAGCCAGGAAACGTACATTGAGTTTCATCTCCATGCAATTAATAGCTTGCAAAATAGGTCAGCAATGTTAAAGCATCTTTAGAACTCACTGTCTGCTGAATACAACACATTTTCTTGAATGATATCTTTCTTAACCCATTATAGTCTTTCAACGTATGAACTTTATATAAATGGTATTGGTTTTTAATTAAATTCAAATATGTCAGATCTTATTTAGCATGTTGTAAAGAGACGCATTTCATTCTTTCTTAGACATAATTGTAAGAACACAGACACACAATTACAATTTGATAATTTAATTCTTAATACTTGCTATTAATTTTTTTTGAGATTTTCTAAAAGACACAATTGGAAAAGTTTTTATTGAAAGATAGGCTTTGTTTTGTGATTTATTTCAAATAACAACATGAATGCCTGAGATCATATGGCCTTCATGGCATAAATTTAATATCTGACAACACACTATGATGCTTGGTCATATGTTTAATTTTCTCTTGCAGTCATCAAAAATCGCTTTCATTAGACAATGCAGATTAACACGGATGGCAGACTTGTAGTAGCATCTCAGCTAACTAATTTGCAAAAGTATGTTTTTCTCATTAAACTGGGATTTTAACATTTACCATTGCAATTCCATTTAATTAACTACTTTATTTTATTACATTCCTAAACTTCATGAACATTTAGAATACATTAAAGAAACAATGGATTCTCAAGCAAACACTGGGATCCTATATGTTAGGGAAAGCATCTGAAATTATATAATATTATGGATTACCTCTCCTTTATTCAATAAAACCTAGAGTTGGATAATTAACTCTCAGCAGACACATGTACTAGATTTCTCCATGATAATCTATACCTAACTTTTCAGTCTTAAAATTCAGACTTGTTTTGGACAAGGATTTGGACTTTAGCTCCTTTTAGTTTCATCAACATAACATGGCAGAGGTCCCCAAACTTGGCAATTTTAAGACTTGTGGACTTCAACTCCCAGAATTCTCCAGCCAGAGTTGAAGTCCACAAGTCTTAAAGTTGCCAGGTTTGAAGACCTCTGTAATATGGTGTTAAAGAACCTGACCCTGAATTCTACGTTTGGTGATTCTTCCTTCAGATCTGTTGGTGAGGAGGACAGAGTAGGAGAAGGAGGAGCTTTGGTCTGCTTGTTTGTTGCTTAATGACTTCAATTCTCTTTTTGCTAATTTTACATTTGATTTTTCCTATCAGCCATCAGTTCAAACAATGACAACTGTTAATTCCTTGAACATAAAAGCATACTGGGGACACATTTCCCCTGATACTTGTTTGTGCTCCCAATTTTGCTTAATACATTTGTGTCCTGCAAGTGTTTTTCTCCTAACATAATACAGTTATTTTTCATTTCTGAGCTGCAGCACAGTATTTTGAGAAGTCTAGATTTCAAATAACTGTTTTATCCTGGGTATTTGTTTCAAAGGTCATACAATTTCCCTCCTAGATATACTGTAACTGGACTTCTTTTCCTTAACAGTAGTTTCTTAACAACATGTCACATTCATAACAAATTCTAAATCACAACCAATGGAACTAAATTTTTGATTTGTGGGTTTATAGATAGTCATCCATCCATCCATCCATCCATCCATCCATCCATCCATCCATCCATCCATCCATCCATTCATATATTTGTTTGAGAGAAATGATGTTTTAAGGTCATACATTTTCAGTCAAATTAGAATTTTATATAAGTAGAAAGAAAATATATGAAAATATATTTGAAGAAAATATCAGACAATACTGATCTTGATAAATGAACATCCCTTCCCTTCGACCGGTCAGGTCCCACAGAGTAGGTCTCCTCCAGGTCCCGTCAGCCAAACAATGCCGGCTGGCAGGGCCTAGGGGGAGGGCATTCTCTGTGGGGATCCCTGTTCTCTGGAAACAACTACCCCCAGAGATCCGAATTATCCCCACCTTGCTGGCTTTCCAAAAAGCCATTAAGACATGGCTCTTCCTGCAGGCGGGGTGATTTGAGACAATTTCACATCTTAGGTCTCCCCCACGTATGTATGGTTTGTATGTTTTTTAAATTCTTTTTAAACTGTTATTAAATTATTATACTGTTTAGTTGTTCTTTAAATGTTGTACGCCGCCCTGAGTCCCCCGGGAGTAGGGCGGCATATAAGAACACTAAAATAGATAGATAGATAGATAGATAGATAGATAGATAGATAGATAGATAGATAGATAGATAGATAGATAGATAGATAGATAGATAGATAGATAGATAGATAGATAAATAAAATCACTATGCATGTTGCATCATTTTGACTTCAAAACAAAACATTATCCACTATAAATCTGAATGTCTGACTGAGAAAGTTTTGATGGCCATTCAGAAAAACCAGCATATTCTCAACTGAATTATAGGAAATGTCACAGGCGACATTAAATTTAAAGCTGAACAATCTGCATTTCACAGTTGTATTCTCTTATTATTCAAAGCCTTTCTTCCGAAAGTGGTTTTATTCTTAAATGTATACTGACAAGAAGGATCATGTAAATTTATTCAGGCTACATAATATAATAGTCTTAGGCACCCATATTTGGATTGACTAGAGAACTGAAGGCAGGGCTGCACAAACAGAAATGACCCATATAAATTAGCTGAAACTTATTTAGGCTAGGAGGAGATAAAATTCAGAAAGAATAGAGCTGGAAGGGACCTTACAGGTCTTCAGGTCCAGCCCCCTGCTCAAGCCCTATCATTTCAGAAAAGTGACTGTCCAGTCTCTTCTTAAAAACTTCCAGTGATAAATCACCCACAACTTCTGAAGGCAAGCTGTTCCACTGGTTAGCAATAGCACTTAGATTTATATACCACTTCATAGTGCTTTATAGTCCTCTCTAAGCAGTTTACAGAGACAGCATATTGCCCCCAACAATCATTTTTACCAACCTCAAAAGGATGGAAGGCTGTGTCAACCTTGAGCTGCTCAGAATCAAACTCCTGGAGTGAGCAGTGAGTTAGCCTGCAGTACTGCATTCTAACCACTGCGTACCATTGCTCTATGGTTAATTGTCCTCACTGTTTCTCCTTAATTAATTTAAGTTTATCCTTAATTCCAGGTTGCTTCTCTCCTTGATTAGATTCCATCCATTGTTTCTTGTCCTGCCTTCTAGTGCTTTGGAAAATAAATTGATCCCCTCCTCTTTGTGGCAGCCTTTTAAATATTGGAATACTGCTATCTTGTCTGCCCTTGTCCTTCTTTTCTCTAGATTGGCCATACCCAATTCCTGCAATTGTTCTTCATATGTTTTAGTCTCCAGGCCTTTAATCATCTTAGTTACTCTTCATTCATGATAAATGAATGCACTGAAGCTTCTGACTTGAACAAACCTTGAATGTGGCTTCAAAATAATTGTAACTTTGTGCTAAAGATAGGTTAGCCTAATATTCATCTCATGATAAGGAATTGGTTTTTGCCTAAACATTTTAGAAACTTTGGGAATGAGTATTCAAGACAATTCCATCTTGATGTTGCGGATGGGCTTCAGGAGTTTTAGAAGCCAAGCTCATTTGTTTGTGACAACTTACCCTTTAGCCTGTATTTGATGCAGATAGATGCTTATGCAGAGGTGATATGTGTATCTAGTTGACAAATATTTCTTCATACCAAAAAGGGGCTGGAACATATTGCATTGGCTCTGTGGTCAAGGCCAGCTTGACTCACACTTATCGCTTGACCTGATTTGTGAAAATATGAAATTCCCATCAGGGGAAGTGAAATTGTCCAGATTGTCTGTTCACTTGGATATTTGTGAAATAATATGATCTCAAACTAAAACTATTCCAAGACCTGGACTCTTGGAGTTGATGAGTATTGCATGATTAGTGTGAATGGCTGTATTTTAATTGGAGCTTTTAATTGCTATGTAGTGATGTTCTTTGGTTACATTACACATTGCACTGGGGAATAATAATAATAAGAAAAGTAGCATGCTGATGATGGAGACAATAACAATCCCTGCACAGCCTCTATACTGCTATAAATCTCCTTCAAATAAAACCAAAGGTCTGTGTTGTGCAGCCCAAAGCACTCTAGTGCACTGGCAAAACTGGCAAAATTTGGCATTTGAAAATGGTAAATTACAGGTGGAAATGCAAAACAAAATACTCCAATTCACACTGACTTGATCCATGAAAGTCACATTTTGCTGTCACCGGACACTTTGCTTATAGCCACCGAGAAGGATATCTAAAGTGTGAAAAAGATGATCTAGGCCTAGATTACTTACGGTATAATAATTGCCTAAATATTTTCATAGTACTTTTCCCGTAATGGAACTTTCTATAATAAGCTGTTCTATCTTCCATTATGTTCATACTTAAGGAAAGGTAAGAACTTTATTTGGCTTTTCTACCCACTTCTACCCCCTTTGTTGGAAGTTATCAAAATTCAACCTTTTTCTAAGCAGGATAGAAAACATTTCAGATATAAAGAGTTGAAATTTGGGAGAAAACAGATTGACAGATTTTTCCATCTTGGCAGAAAATTCCTATGAATCTAAATAAGGAGCTACCAGGAATATAAATATAAAATGATCATTTCCATTTTGGAAAGATTTCTACTTATTTAATTGATTGGTTTATATGGATGAAAAAATAATTTGGGGAGGGAAGATTGGGGAGAAATTGTCAAAATATATCATTTCTTCCTTAAAAGATAGAGAATTCAATAGTGAAAATAAAAATAAAAGTAAAGAGTCACTCAACTATATGCTATGTTATCTTGTTTCTTTAGAATGTAAGTACTGTAATGAATACCAAAGTGGCAGGCACTTCTAAATAAAATTAGTATTCATTGCTCCTGCTCTTTCACAGGAACGTCAGCACTGAATGCAAATTTATTTTAGTCAATGTTTCCCAAGATGTCCTTGCTGATAGACTGCCTCTAAAGTTGGTCCAAACTTTCATTGGTAAATAATCTCAATACAGCAGCTTGTCTTCTCCTGAAACAAAGAGAATTCAATTAAACATAGAGACTTTTTACAATTGGGTCAACTTGTTAAACTGATGAAGACCAACCAGGCATATGTGGCCACATATATTGCATGATAGGTTTGACCACTAGCAGAATCCAAGTAGCACAGCAATGAGTCTTTCAGCAAGTTTCTGAAACTAGAACAGGGGTGTCAACTCGTGTTATTACGGCGGTGTCACGTAATGTATTGTGACTTTTTCCCCTTTTGCTAAACCGGACGTGGGCATGGCCAGCGTGTGACGCATCTGGCCTGCGGACTGCGAGTTTGTCACCCCTGAACTAGAAGAATGAATGGAATAGAAAAAATAGCAATCTCTTCATATTGGGTCTCTTCATATTGATCAAACTGGTATGGAAAGAGGAGAAAACTTTAGAGTCTGATAATCTGGGCATTATTCCTATGTAGGAAGGCAACTCTTTAAATCCTACCAATCCTTATGATGTCAGCAAAGTTCTTTTCCAAGGGATTTCATGTCTTTGATAGAAATGGCACTAATTGGCATATTCTTTCATCCCTTGAGAGTCCTATCTCAAACAGGGTCAATGTTTCATCCTATGTAGTCTATCTGTTAAAACCTTATTGTAGCCCCAATTCCCACAACATATGTATTTGATGATAAATAGCTGCCCATAGTCAACTTGTAGGAGAGATGGAGAGGGATTTAATAAAGTAGAAGTAGAAGTAGAAGTAAAAGTGTAAAATAAATAATAATAAAATAAAAAAATAAAATAAAATAAAATAAAATAAAATAAAATAAAATAAAATAAAATAAAATAAAATAAAATAAAATAATAAAATAAAATAAAATAAAATAAAATAAAATAAAATAAAATAATAAAATAAAATAAAATAAAATAAAATAATAAAATAAAATAAAATAAAATAAAATAAAATAAAATAATAATAAAATAAAATAAAATAATAAAATAAAATAAAATAATAAAATAAAATAAAATAATAATAAAATAAAATAAAATAAAATAAAATAATAAAATAAAATAAAATAAAATAAAATAAAATAAAATAAAATAAAATAAAATAAAATAAAACACGCACACATGCACACACATGCACACACACACACACACACACACACACACACACACACACACACACACACACGGGGTGTCTTACCACCACAGTGTTTGTCTCCGGAGGGTAAGTCATCTGCGTACCAAGTTTAGTCGAAATTGCTCGAGGCGTTCCAGAGTTATGCTTCAACATACATACATACCGTGCATACATACATACATATGTACATATGATTGATATATATATCAATTTTATATATATATATATATATATATATATATATATATATATATATATATATATATATATATATATATATATATATATATATATATATATGTATGTATATAGATGTATATATATATAATTTATATATATATAAATGAAAATTATATATATATATATATATATATATATATATATATAATTTTCATTTATCAGCAAAAAATGCTACACACACACACACACACACACACACACACACACACACATATGGGATGGGAAAAACTAAAATGTTTCTGTAAAATTTATTGTAAACTACTTAGAATTGTGGTGAAGAGAAAACCCAACAGAAAATTAGCTTATGATATGTTCATGAGATGACATTAATGGGAATGAAAAGGGAGACAATTTTTAAAATTGGTCATTAGATTTTCATGGATTTTTATTATGTCAAATCTTCTATTATGTTCATTTCTTGTTGGACTTAAAGGCAAACTGGATTCATATAAATTTATATTTAGTATCTTCAGTGAACAATAGAAAAATCATAACATTCTTATTAATCTTTATTATTATTAATGTTGAGGAGTTTAAATCATAACATTTTCCCTCTTCTATAGCAGGTAGTTTAAGTTCATGTAATTTAATTTGGATGTCAAACGCTATTCTAATTTGATTCAACTGCTAATAATACAAATGTGTCCCCGATTCTGAGACAGAGAGCAATTTAATCCCATTTTTTGCTCCATCAGCTGCACATAGTGAAAGTGATAAACCATAATTAAAGACACTGGCTATCTTTGGATGAAAATCATAATATGAAGTGTTACTGCTATTATATATGACAACTTGGGAAGTCCTTTGGCCATGTTAAGCAGTGGCAACAATTTAATGCTTAATGCTTGAATAGTCATATTAATAATGTATATTAAAGGGAAAAGGTTACTCTTTTATTGTTGTCTGTTTCTGAAGTCCAAGAGAAGGAAATACATCAAATAAGAAGTTAGCAACATATTTCTAGAAACAAGCATAATTGATATGTATAAATAATGTTCTGGTCTTAGTATTATTTCACAAGAACAATGACAAATAAATTGTGTGTGCTTATTTTGGACTGTAGACACTTTTGATACTGCTGTTTTTTCAATTATGATCATAGCAGACATTTAACATATTTTTGAGCATTAAGTATCCCTATCACAATTCCTGAAGCATCAGGAAATTAGCAGGGAGTATTTTTAGAATAAGAATGCAGATAATGTAAACATGCAACTGTTTCAACACTTTGAGATAACATGGAAAAAGGAAGGTCAAAATGTCTCTACATGGGAGTAAGTATTCAATAAGCACACTAATAATTTGAAGCAGGTGGGTCTATATATTGTATGCATTACCTTTCTGGTACACCAGAATGGCTTCAATTGGTTGGAATGGATCCTTCCCTAAATTACAATAAAGGTTAGTTCTTAGTTGATCCAAATATCTCAGAGGTTTACACCCTAAACATAGGGAAGATGAACAGCTTGACATTCACTGATTACTCTTTACCAAGTTCAATGAGCACTATTCACTGATTAGTAGGAAGCTGTGACTACAAATTTAGAGAAGTCATGACAATTTTCTGCTCCCTGATCTTCCACCTGGCATTTAAAAGAAAGTCTGTTTTCTTTTTTCTAAAACTATTTTCTTCTCTCGCCCCCCACCCCCGCCTTCTATTTTCTTCTAAAGCTATTTTAAATCCATTTTATAGCCTTCACTACAACTTTACTTCCCACCTAGAAATGCAAAAGACAGTAAGGGAACCAATAATAGTAAGAGAAGAAACAGCTTTTGGAAGAAAATGGATGAAAGACTTGTAAAGATCTATGGCAACAATAAACTGAATTGAATTGAATTGAATGAAAGAAAGAAAGAGGAAGATGGAAATCTGTAAAATAAGTCTGGAGATGTAAAACAAATTAATAGCAATAGCAATAGCACTTAGACTTATATACCGCTTCATAGTGCTTTACAGCCCTCTCTAAGCGGTTTACAGAGTGCAGCATATTGCCCCCAACAATCTGGGTCCTCATTTTACCCACCTCGGAAGGATGGAAGGCTGAGTCAACCTTGAGCCTGGTGAGATTTGAACAGCTGAACTGCTGAACTAGCAATCAGCTGAAGGTTGCAGTGCTGCTTTTAACCACTGCGCCACCTCAGCTCCTAATGAAAGAGCGAAAATTTTGAAGACTAAGGTAGAAGTTTTAGACAGAGACTTGGAAAGAAGACTAGATAACCTGACTATTGCAATTGAGAGAGAAGGATTTTTATTTCAGATTAGAGCAATTCTAGAGAATTCTGGTGAAAAGTTAGAAAAAAAGTTTATTGAAGTTTTACCAATATTTTTGGATCAGGAAGAGGAGGCTATAATGCAGAGTGATAAAGCATATAGAATAAATACAAGATTTGCAAAAACATGAAATAAAAAAGGGAAATTTTAGTGCACTATGTCAGGAATAAAACAAGGGAACATGTTTTGCAGCAGTATTGGAAACTGATCATATAGATGTAATTATTTTTAGAGGCATTTCTGTTAGAATTTTGTGTAAGAGAAAAGAACACTCTTTTTTGGCTAAGAGATCAAAGCAGAAAAATACTCCATTTTGATGGGACAAAGGTGTGACTTTTTACTTTTAAACATAGATTTCAACTAAATTCTGTCCAGAAAGCAAGGGAATTTCTAGAAAAGTTTAAAGACAAAAACTACAATTGTGTACAAATGATAGACATGCAATTGCTAAGCATGTAAATGTTTAAACTTTTTACTGAAATTTAAAATAGGAGAAGAGTAAGGGAAAGAATGTGTGATAAAGTGGGCTAAATTTGGCTATCATATAGAGATGGTACAATGGAAAATATCTGGTTGAAAGGATTTAAACTTATCCTGTTATAATTTAAAGATAATTTTTATAAAATGATGTACCATTGGAATTATCTAGAATGTATAAAGGCACTTCAAATGTTCCTTCTTGTTCACAAGAAGGGACATTTTGTCATGCTTGGAGGATGTGTAAAAGAGCAAGAAAATTTGGATCCAAATGCACACACTGATTCAGAGGGTTTTAAAAATTAACATACAATTGAGACAAAATAGGTTTTGTTTAGAAGGATAAAAAGTTGGAATAAAATTCATGGAGCCTTGTTTTTGTATATAACTTCAGCAAAATTATTGTATGCACAAAGATGAAAAGACTTGTCATTACCCACAATGGAGGAATGGTTGGTGAAGTGAATGGAACTTGCTGACATGGCAACATTGACTTCTTTGATCAGAGGGGGGGGGGGACAATATCTATGCTTATTTTTCCAGCTGGGCTCCTTTTCAAATTTTGCACCATTAGAACTTGTTTGATCTAACTTGGCCCTTCGAGTCTCAAAATGTGTGTCTAATTCCACCCTGTGTCTAGTCATAGGCCTCGTGAAAGTAGAGGACAGATTGTAGGCGATCCTACTATTCCTTTGCTCTTGCTCCATTATCAATGAGAGATGATTTTCAGTCCGCTTACTTTTTTACTCATATAGGGTATGAACAAGCCAAAATACTTGTAGCAGGGAGGGCCGGTCGAGATTGGGGAGGCCAGCCGAGAGCCAGCTATGTGCCGCTCAAGCGACCTCATTTGCTACGGGGCAGCTTGGGCGGCCCTGATCCAGCATACTGCATCCACACAGCGCTGAGGCAATCCTGATCACCACGTGCACTCAGGTGACCCTGATCACTGCAGGGCAGGTAGGGTGGCCACAATCTGCATAAAGTGGCCATGGAGTGCTTGGGCAGCCCTGAACACTGTACAGGCAATCCCAATTGCCATGGGGCAGCTTGGACAGCACCAATCGAGCCTCATTGTGCTTGGGCAGTCCTAGACGTATGGGGAGGGCACTTGTCTGGTGGAAGATCACTTAGCAGGAGACCCACCAGAAATTGGATGGGAGGGGTGGCCCAAGGAAGGACAGTATAAAGAGGAGAGGTGCATGACTTGAAGGAGAGATCAAAGGAGGAGAGAAGAGAAGAAAGTAGGGAGACAGAGTGTGAGAGAGGAAGAAAGTGGAGAAGCAGTGTGAGGGGAAAGGAGACAGCAGAGATCAGTGGAGAAGGGAGCAACGTAAGCAGACAAGAAGGCGAGGAGAGAAAGAGAGTTGGGAGAAAACAACACAGAACCAGGAAGGAGGAGAGATGAAACAGGGGAAGAAGGGCTTACTGGCCTGCCCTACCACCATCTCATCATGTGGTCCCTGCTTGGTGGGGCTGCATGGGAAGTAGTAGGGGCCAGGGAGGGAGGGAGGGAGGGAGGGAGGGAGGGGGGAGAGAGAGAGAGAGAGAGAGAGAGAGAGAGAGAGAGAGAGAGAGAGAGAGAGAGAGAGAGAGAGAGAGAGAGAGAGAGACATAGGAGGGGAGAAAGAAAAGCCGGCAGGTAAGCAGGCAAGCCAGTGATCAGAGAAGGCACTAGACAAACCAGAAGATAGCAGAAGTGAGCTGATCCAAGTGAGTGGGCAAGCCAGTATTCAGAGGGGACACCAGATGCCCCAAAGAAAGTGGAGGCAAGCTGATCCACTGGAGGATAGTGGAGATTACCTGAGCTGGGCAAGTGGAGGCACTGAGCAAGTGACCAGAGCAGGCTGACAGCCAGGATGAGGGATGAAGCGAGAGACCCTGAGATGTCATGTGAGAGCAGGAACCAAATTGTCTGAAGGAAAGGGACAGAGGGATTCAGACGCTTGCAGCCCTTTCGGGGATAGCATAGCACTACACACTCATTAAATAGCATGTAGCAGACACAAAGCATCAAATGGACCTAGCCAGATCCCCAATTTTTATTGCCAGTGAATCAAATAGTACTCTGCCTCCCCCGTGGCATACTTAACTAATCTTCTTTTTTCTTTTCTTTTTCTTTTTCTTACTTTATATAAGTTTGTATCTTCACTTTTCAATTTTTTTAAATAAAATTGCTCTGAAAAGATTTAGCTCTTTACCTTCTGCCATGTTTGGAGAGAAAGTCACATACTCTTGCAATTAACAAGGATCTGTAACCACCTTGAGATTAATTACTTCACCTTGTGAACTTAAAATGATTCTTGTTCCCAAATTATTTATCACATCAATATTCATATTTTTTTAAAAAAAACAGTGATCTTCAGCAAACAAACAACCAACCAACCAACCAACCGGCCCCTCTCCCGAAATTAGAAACAGAAACAAGTCAACTTTCAGATAGGGAGATAGCTTTAACTGGCTCAAAACTATGAATGAATATTATTGAAACTATTAGCATTCCCATGACTATGTCTGTGAACTGAGATTATCAGTATTATTACATGTTATACCAGAATGCTGTGATGAGCAAATTTCAAGCAAACAGAATTGTTGCAGAATCTATAGCTAATCATATCAAGGAAAATCAATATACAGTATTTCAGTTAAATGGCTATGGTTTTTTTAAAAAAGGAAGGGATTTATATCACACACACATGGCATAAACATATATTGTTAAAATGCTTGGATTATTGAAAGTTTATGCTTATGTCCTTTTAACAGGTCAACAATCTTTTCCTATGGGGACCCAATCCAAACTCTACCCCAAACATTTTCTCTGGACTAAAACTATTACCAGCAACAAATCTGTGACAAGACTTGCTTACTTAGATAAAAAGAAACATGAATTGCAACTACTGAGTCAAGCAACTAAAGTTGGGGATGATTAATTTATCCCATTGCTTTCTAGAATTTATAAAGTAAACTCACAGAAGTTCCTTCAGGAGAAAAGTTCCACGTAATTTAGCGGAGCTTATGGAAGATGTAAGGGTAAGACTGCAGTGGTGATTATTGATTTTAGCTGACCAAGTCAATGAAAGCAACTTTTTTTTGCTCCCCCTAAGGTACATTTCTTTGAATTATGTGTCATTGTCAAGTAATAGAATTGATTTTTTTGCTTTTATAAATAGATTGTTGGAATGTCTCCATCCATTAAAGTCTTTCTGATGATGAAATATATCATGGAGCCTATCGAACATTAATAATGATAGCAATCTTTCTCTGTCCCTCTCACACTGTTCATAACCCATCTTTAAGATTCAGTTTGTATGCTTGATATGCTACCAAGGCACATAATATAATGCTTAAGAGCAACATTCTGATCTCTAAGAACAATCAGAATAGTAGAAGGCAAATTGTTTTCACATGATAATTGGAGTATAATTAAAGAGAAATTGCAAGCTGTAACTCAATGAGTTTCATTAGATTTAAATATAATTTTGGGGGCACCTTACAATTTCTGAAAGAAGTCTTAAGATGTGCTTTTTTTAAAGAAACAGCTATATAATACCTCTTAATATGAAACATAATGACCACCAGGGATAGCATGACCTTGAAAGAGATTTCAACAGTTTTTAGCTAGAATTTCAATGCCAGATGAGGCAGAATCCATATTGACCATTCATGTGATTTTCCTATAAAACAAGTCTGTGCCAAATTTATTTTATATTCCTACTTATAGCATTCCTAGTAGCAAAGGAATGATAAAATATTCAAGGTTGGTGAATGTATCTTCTCATGCTCTTATAGTTCCAGCATATCTGGGAGGCCTTCATTCTCCTAATAGAAAGTGGAATCTGGGATATTAAGGTCTTATATATGCAGATTATTTTTCTTAGCAGTTGATTTGCTTTTGCATCAAGCTGCATGGAAGTTTTGAATTGACAACATGGCCAAATTGATTCCGGTTATGCCAAGAAAGAAAAGAAAACATATTTGACTATTTGATTGCTATTCTTGATTACTGTTCCAATATTTTAGAGAGTGATATACTGAATATTTGCTTCCAGAAAATAAACATCCACAAGCAATAAAACTGTGTGCCATGAGCACAGATTTGACATTTTTAAAAAGTGACTTCTGATTTCCCATAACTGCCTTTAACAAAACCTAATGATTTTCTTTCTTAAAAAATGTATTAAACATTGAATAATACTTAACTAAATAGCTATTATTGCTATTTGTATATTCTAAACAGCTTTCCAATTCACATAGGAAACTGAAAAATAAAGTAGGAAGAAACATAATTGAGGAAGGTGTCTTAGTTTATATTATTATACTGATAATGAACGTTGAATCAGAAACTGTGTTGCTGACAACACTATGGTGAAGCTGCCTTTCTAGCATTTGCATTATCCAAGGAGATAAAAATGAAAAGGTTACCATCCATAAGAGGCCTGTTTTATATATAATCAAACAGTGTAAATACCAGAGCTTAATAACCACAGAATGCAATGATGAAGTGCCAACCCTGAAAAGGAGAAAGATTATTTTAGTATAAAGGCCAAAATTAATCAGCCTGGATAGACAAATTGGAGTGAAAGACCAAGGGCGAGACCAACATGAATGTCCAAGCTTCTTCTTTTTTTAAAAAAAAGATCTTGATTTGATATAAAATAGGATATGGATTGCACTGTGAATTTCAGTGTTGAGGCTACAAAGATAAAATGCATGGAGAGATGGAGACATTAATGGAGCTGAAAACATCATTCATCTATTGTGAACCTGTCTAAAAATAGAGTAGCATTTTTAGTAATGTTCTTGGTGTGAGTGGGTTATAGAGCAAATTCTGCTTCTCATCATCTTCTAAAAAGCAAATGTGAAAATCAAAGTTCAAGTGACTGGGGATAGGAAACACCCAAAATACTACTGAAAGATTTCTAAGCAATACTTTCTATCTATATCAGATATCACAAATGCCTCAACAACTATAGCAACACAGATGTTTTGGTATGGATGGACTCAATTATATGAATCAATCCTTTATACACACACACACACACACACACACACACACACACACACACACACACGTGTGTGTGTTTATGTGTTTGTATGTGTAAAGGATTAATTCATTATAATTGCTTCTAAAAGAGGGTCCATCCATACCAAAACATCTGTTTCTGTGTTGTTATAGCTGTTGAGGCATTTGTAGTATCTTATACTACTAATTGATACTAGTTTTGTTAGTTCTTTAATTGTAGTTTTAATTGTAGGCTAAATAGGACGGCATAGCATCCGCAGGTTGCTACTACCAGTTTGTCCAAACCGGTCGGAACCATCTGAATAGCACCTCTGCATGCATCTATCCATGTATCCATGCATTCATGCATCCATCCATCCATCCATCTTTCCATCCAAACTTCCTGGCTTTCTTGTACAATTATAGTCAAGTCCCACTGAAATATTACTTTATACATTCATGTAGAATATATAGAAATTACATTAAAGAATGTTGGTATTACTGTTGTTTTCAATTATTGTCACAATTGTATTCAAATATTGTCTTCATTCAGATTTTGTTTCTGTGCATTTACTTAAAATATAAACATGATAATGGACTTTTTATTTAGTTGGAACGTTTTAATAATAATATATTAATGTAACACAGAGGGTTACATTTGCTCAAAGCAAACTTTGTTGATATGAGGTAATGCTACAATTAGAACACATTTAAAAACTGGCCTCAAGTTGTATATATAATGTAATTTCTCTTGACTTATTCTGGTCATGCAACACTTGCCTTCACATATTTTTCTCGGAGAATAATAATACCCTATAGCAAAGACATATGAAATCTAAGAATACACACACAAACATACACATAGAGGCACACATACACACGCATAGTGAGAGAAAGAGAGAGATTGATTGTTGACTAAGATATATAGTCAATATCCTATTCATCTTTGAAAAATGGAGATTAACAGAGCAGAGCAAATATGACAAAAAAAATACTGTGTTCATTGGTTTGATTTCTTAAATGAATAGGTTTCTTTTGCCCTCATATATTTTAACGGTTAATGTTCCAGAAGCTGGTCTTTCATGAGGAACATTTATAAAGTTGATGAACATAATTCAGAGATGTGGGTATTTGGATGGTAAAAAAACTAACTTAAAAGAGTTAACTACAGAAGTTAAGTTAACAGACCTTTCTACAGTAAAAACATAAATCATGGGGAGATTTTGGATTTCTGGTGAATATGACAATCGTGTCAGATTCTTGGTTCACTTTATCTTAAACAAGGAGAAAGAACCGTGCCAAAGAACCCTAGAAATTGCAAAGGAAAACATTCCCAGATATTCTCATGGAATATGTGGATGACATGAAGGAATGAAGGGAAGAGATGCTACCTAGGAATCCATCAGAGAAGAGAGCCAGAGGCCCCAAGGGGCTTAACAGAGAAAGGAGGAAGGACCTGCCTTTTTTTGTTGTTGTTCTTGTTAAAACTGATGGAGGGACATTTGTACAGGTAGTCCTTGATTTACAACAGTTTTTTAGTGACCATTTGGAGTTACAACAACACTGAAAAAAATGACATGAACATTTTTCACACTTATAACCATTGCAGCATCCCCATGGTCATGTGATTTACATTCAAATGCTTGAAAACTGGTTCATATTTATGACTGTTGCCATGTCCTGGGGTCATATGATCTTTTGTGACCTTCTGACAAGCAAAGTCAATGGGTAAGCCAGATTCATTTAACAACAATGTTACTAATTTAACAACTGCGGTGATTCACTTAACAAATATGGCAAGGAAAGTCGTCAAATGGAGAAGAACTCACTTAACAAATCTCTCACTTAGCAATATAAATTTTGGGCTCCACTGTGGTCATAAATTGAGGATTACCTGTATTTCAGACTTGCAAGGTTCTGTTAATGTGGCCTTAAAATAAAGTAGAATTGATTTATCTTGTTATGTGATCAGTCTGGTTTACCTGGGAGGGCTGACAGAAATGCTGTAGTGATGTAAGTGACCTAAGCTTAGTACACAAGATCATCTACCTTAATGTCCTACCTGTTAACGACTACTTTAATTTCAACCGCAATAACACTAGGGCTATCAATAGATACAAACTAAATGTAATACGCTCTAATCTTGATGGCAGAAAATACGACTTCTGCAATAGAGTAGTAAATGTCTGGAACATTTTACCTGATCCTGTTGTTAGTTTCTCTAACCCCCATACCTTTTACCTTAAACTGTCTACCGTGGACCTTACACATTTCTTAAGAGGTCCCTAAGTGGGCGTGCATAAGCGCACCAACGTGCCTACTGTCCCTGTCCTACTGTACCCATTTGTATGTACTCCTTTTATGTGTTTATGGCCTATGCTTTGCTTCTTTATATCCATTTATTTGTGTTATTTTTTCATGTGTCCGGTTTCCTTGCACTTGTTGACAAATAAAATAAAAATAAATAAATAAATAAATAAATGTGGTGGGGGATGGGATTTTTAGTGTCCCAGGATTAAGAAGCAAAGGAAAGGGCATTTTCTGTCCCATGGCAGCCCAATCTACTATGCCTTTCTGCAAGAGACTAGGGAGGTGCTGACTTTATCTGCCTTTTATCACCAGGTGAAGATCTGACTTCTTGCTTTAATCTCAGGGCTGCTTGTCCACAGACTGACCATGCATTTGCCGCTGTCAAGCCTGCTTGTTTACTGCTATAAGTTGTAAATATTTTTTTCCAACTTGGTTTCTTGTTTCATCTTGCTTTTATAGTTCGGAAGGCACCATGAGATTCTATAAATATTTTAACACATTGTTTCCTTTGATTTTGACAGCGCCGGCTGGCTTTGATGGCAGCTGCTCTGCAAGAACCCAAAGCTTGAGATTGCTTCAAGTGTGTTGATTTGTATTTATGTTGCTAAACTGCACTTTTGTGTCTCCTGTAGTCACAAGAATCCAGCTGTCAACTATTTAATAGCAGCGATTCATATCACTGTTGTTCTTTCTTCTGAGCAAGCCATTTGTTTCCAGTATAAGACAAAGCAGTTGTTCATAGGGTATTCTAAAAACTACTCATTTGATTAAAAATCAAACTGTAAAAAGAAAGAAAGAAAAGAAAATAAGAATGACAAGATTTACAAGGAATAAATATCACCTAAATGTTTGTTCCTTAGGTCAAGGAAGATGGCATCCCTAGTCATTGCACAAATAGAAATTAATTGGATTGCAGAAAATAAATCATTCACCAATTTTTACAGACATCAGCTTCCCTGCATAGATGTGCATCAGCTAGTTTAGAGGAGAAAAGACCTGCTCTAGTCTATTTTACGCCACTTTCTCTCCTGTGTCCAAAGCAAAAAAGCCTGTTACCAAAAATTGACACTGAGCCTATCCATTATTTTGGGAGCTAAGAGGCTGCGAACACATACAGTTCAAGCCAAGGGTATAGGTAGAAGCAGAGATTAAAAAAAGATAGTGAACATCGTTAACAGATGACAGAGTTAGTAAATTAAATCTCAGTCCTAGGAAAGCGATAAGTGTAAAGAAGAGATTAAAAATAGGCCCACATTGATTCTGTACCATATAAGAGAAGAGAGAGGTAAACTAAAGCAAACTTTCAAAATTCTGCTATTGTATTCTACAGCAGAAATTCTTGTCTTGGGGTTCATGACCTCCAGAGCAGTGGTGGGTTGCTGCCGGTTGGGACCGGTTCTCACGTACTGGTGGTGGAAATTTCCACCCACTCGCCGAACCGGCAACAATGGCCGGCTGTCCACGCCCCCGAACTGGTTTTCCGGTCGCCGCAGCTGGCAAAGAACCCTCTGTGCATGCTCAGAGGATCATTTTGCATGACATGACGGGGGCTTCCATCTCAATGCGAACTGGTAGGGAAGATAAGTGGAACCCACCCCTGCTCCAGAGGATTGTGGAAATATTTCAGGGAGTTACCCGTAATACATTTAGATGGAAAATCTCTCTCCCTCCCTCCCTCCCTCCCTCCCTCTCTCTCTCTCTCTCTCTCTCTCTCTCTCTCTCTCTCTCTCTCTCTCTCTCTCTCTCTCTCTCTCTCTCCCTGTCCCTGTCCCTGTCCCTGTCCCTGTCTATCTATCTGAAATTTACATTCTCCTGGAATTGATTAATAAAGCAGTATATGCATTTCTGTATTACATATTTTTTTAAAAACTATTTTGATAACTGTATTTAGTTGGTTTCCTTTGCAATACAATCTATATCTAGATATTTGTTTTACATACTTAAAATATTATTTTCTCCTAAAAAGGGATCTATAGGTTTTGCCACACTCTCAACGGGCTCCAAGGTACAAAAATATTTTAAAAAACCTGCCTTAGTGCCCTTCAACAGTAAAGCACAGTAAAAAAAAATATTCCTTGTGAGGTCTGATTCCTAACCTTTTCTATCTCAAAGAACTGGCACTGGTTTCTCCATCCCTGGCAGTCAAACTTTAGATTTTTCATTGCTATGTTTCTGACCCTGTTAATGAAACAAATACAAGTCAATCAAATGATTGATCATTCTTAAATTAGTCATAGTAATCATCCTTGAACCATGAATGCCATTTAGCACTAAAATGCTGATCGATGGCCAGTTTATGATGGTCGTGTCTTGTTCTTGAAGATAATGAACAATGAACAATCAAATCTCTAATAGCTACCAATCAAATTATCGTTAAGGATAGATTTCAGGCAATAAGAAAGAAAAAGCTGTTAGTAAAATAAAATGAGTACAGCACTTGTGGTAAATATTTTTTTTAAAAAAAATCTTCAAAAATTGAGATCTGGACTTTTTAGGCTATCAACTGCACCTTTAATATTGATTTCCTTTTTTTTTTTACCTTAGATGTAGAACTGTTTTCCCCAAACAATACCATACATGCCCTTTGCACTGCACTTAACAATTGTTACATTTCTGAGCTTGTTTTCTGAAATGCGGTGTGACCTCTATTTCTGCAAATAACAATAATCAGCAATTTTAATAGAGCTTCTGTGTTTTCAAAAAGAACAAAAAAATGGCTTGGCTTAATATAGTAGCTTTATTGCTGTTTTAGTTTACTAACAGCTTTATTTTTTTTTTAAAAAAAGGCATAAAATAACAAGAAGGACTATCCTATCCAGCTTTTCTCCCCTTCCTTTCTGACAAAGTCATCATTGTGTAGTGATGGGGAAAGAAAAGCCACATCAACTACTGCAAAGCTTAATACAACAAATGAGTACAGAGAGTCCTTGGCTACAATTGGGGTCAGATTTGTAGTTGCTAAGTCATTACGGTCATGTCGATGCAGCCATGTGACTGGACCCAATTTTACAACATTCTTTGTGGTGGTGATTAAACAAATCATCACCAACGTTAAGCAAATGCTTTGGTTGTAAATGTGAACCCATTCATCCAAATGAGGGTCTTTTGCTGGAAACCAGAAAAATACATCACAAATCATGCTCATTTGACCACAAGATGCTGCAACTGGCCATAAAGTTTAGCCGATTGCCAAGTATCCAAAATACCATTGTGTGACTATGGGAGAAGGTTGCACAATATTTTACACAACCAGAAGTGCTTTACAGTCCGTAGAGCACTCATCTTGGATCTGTCGTAATATTCAATGGTCAATAAGTTGAGGACTATTGGTGAATATATTCCCGAATGTATTATTTGATCCCAAAAGATCAAACAAATCTGTTGGGGATCTAAAGAAGAGCAGAAGCCCCCCCCCCCAAGTCTCCAATTAACAAATATTATAAAAAGTGCATCCCCAGTTCTTTCCTGGTATAATGGTATAATGACTCGTAAGCTAATTGGGGGCTAGGATAGAGTAATGGATTCATAAGTAAAACATGATTTGAAAAGTACATAAACCAAGAAAAGTTTTAAAAGTAATTTTGCTAAGCAAGCCCATTGTGATCGTGTAGCTCACATCTGATTAATCATGATGCAAAATTACCTGGAAACTACTTGAATGTCCTAATTAGTTTTCCTGTAAGATTCACATTCTAAATCATGGGTCCTCAAACTTGGCAACTTTCAGACTTGTGGACTTCAACTCCCAGAATTCTCCAGCAAGCGTAGCTGGCTGGAGAATTCTGGGAGTTGAAGTCCACAAGTCTGAAAGTTGCCAAGTTTGAGGACCCCTGTTCTAAATGAAAGAGCAAAAAAGAACAAAATTGCCCCTGAATTTCAAATAGTATTTTTATAACTTGAGTCAAGTTCAAGTGAGAGTTACAGTATAATCCCCTATGGGCTCTAGTACCAGAGAAACAGTGGCTTATGTAAAGAGAGCTTCAAAGTGAAAATAAAACATATTCTCATTAGCCATACAATTGTCACAATAATAAATGCAGACATTCCCAAAGGAATACAGTGATGATTTGCTGAGTAAGAAAAATTACTACTCACCTGAGATTAAAACTATATTCACCCTCTAGCTTGAAGGTCAGCTTCCCATTATTCTCTGCCCCATTTTTTAAATGTTTGGCTCTGACTCTTCTGAAATTGTGTTCCTGGATCTTCACCATGTATCCATCTTGGATGTAAATATATATTTCAACACTTTAATCACAATGTAAGCATCAAGGAAACAGAATCAAATGTTATAAAACAGGTGTAAATTGGAACATTCCATTAGGAAAGGAAAGGAAAAAAAGCAATCAAATCATATTAGGAACCAGTCAATATAAATTGTAAGGATACAAGCAACAATGTTACAGTCATACAGTCATTAGTGGGAGGAGATGGGTGATGGGAAGAATGAGAAGATTAATAGTAGTGCAGACTTAGTAAATAGTTTGATAGTGTTGAGGGAATTATTTGTTTAGCAGAGTGATGGTGTTCGGGGGAAAACTGTTCTTATGTCTAGTGCTCTATAACGTCGTTTTGAGGGTAGGAGTTGAAACAGTTTATGTCCAGGATGCGAGGGGTCTATAAATATTTTCACAGCCCTCTTTTTGATTCGTGCAGTATACAGGTCCTAAATGGAAGGCAGGTTGGTAGCAATTGTTTTTTCTGCAGTTCTAATTATCATCTGAAGTCTGTGCCTGTCTTGTTGGGTTGCTGGACCATTAGACATTTGTCAATCCTGGCCTGCCAATCCCCGGGGCCCAGTCTAGCTAAGGCCTCCTTGGCTGATCACACCATTCTTTTAACCAGTCCATTGCTGGCTGGGTGGAACGGTGTGACAAGGGCATGTCTAATCCCTTGTTCAGCTAGGAATATTGCGAACTGCATGGCAGTGAACTGGGGTCCATTGTCGGAGACCAGCACGTCGGGCAGGCTGTGAGTGGCAAACTTTGATTTCTCGGGTCCATAGTGCACTTGGAGGGTGCTCTGCAGGGTTTGCCAAGGCATGGCTGTCACAGCGGTTGGCAAGACGAGGTCTTTCACAGTGTCGAAGACGTCGATGTCACAGTAGCTGAGGAAAAGGGATCTTTTCCTGTTCTCTGAGAGCCCTAGGACAGTGATGGCGAACCTTTTTTGGTTTGCATGCCAAAAGAGGGGGAGTGGGGGGGAGCGCTGTCCCCCCATGCATGCTGCGTGACCTCTCCCAGCATGCGATGGCCCGCCCATTTTTTGCTCTCCCTAGGCTTCAGAGTCTTTCTAGGAGCCTGGGGAGGATGAAAATGGCCTCCCCACCCACCCAGAGGCCCTCCGGAGGCCAGAAATGGCCCATTTTCCAACTTGAAATGGGCCATTTTTAGCCTCCGGGGGCAGGCCATTTTTGCCCTCCCCAGGCTGCTAGAAAGGCTCTGAAGCCTGGGAAGAGCAAAAAAATGTCCCATTCCTGAGATAGCCTGTGTTTCAGGGGTGGTTTCTAACTTACCTCGCTGCTGGTTCACTTCCTCCTGCGCCATGTGGCTGTGCATGCACGCCGCATGTGTGCATGCACAGTGCTGAAAACCAGCAAAAAAGCAAAAAACCAAGCAAAAAGCAAGATGGTGGCACATGCGCAGTGCCGAAAACTTGGCTTCTGTGCATGGGCAGAAGCAAAAACCAGCAAAAATAGCCAAAAAATAGCCAAAAACAAAATGGCGGCTGCCATGGACCGGCACCGACAGAACCGGTTCCATGACATCACCACCAGTTTACTACCGATTCTATAGAACCGGTTAGAGCCGGTAGGAACCCACCTCTGCTGTGTTCTTCTTCCCACCCTTGGGGCCCCCATAGCTACTTCCATCCCTCAGAATCCCCTTACCTTCTGAAGATCAGTAGAATTCAGGAGACTGGGAAGGAGAAGACCATGTGTGAGTATTCCAGCAGCCTCTTTTTCACCCTGTGTGAAATCTGTGCTGCTGTACTGGGCAAAGTAGGTTTCTGAGGATTTCTTAACTTTAAAACAGGGTCATATATAGCTTTTTTTGGGGGGGAGGTCTGTTGTAACTTTGAACAGTTATTAAATGAACTGTCGTATTTGGAGGATTAACCTTATCCTCCTTAGAGGATAAAAAGAAAAAAATACAGATTGATCTGCTAATAATCCATTACAAATCAGAGTCAAAATGGCAAATGCAATCTTGGCAGGTGAAATCCTACCTCTTTTTTACATCCACAGCATGTGTGACCCTTGTAAAAAAAAGGTGTGGGGTTTTAATTGCATGGACACCAGAGGTGGGTTACTCCCGGTTTCTGACTGGTTTGCCCAAACCGGTAGCAACCTACTGGTGACATCACAGTGACATCACGGAACCGGTTCTGTCGGTGCCAGTCCATGGGTGCTGCCATCTTTTTTTTTTTGAATTTTTTGAATTTTTTTTCCCCAGGTTTTTTCTTCTTCTGCACATGCTGGGCTCGTGTAGATGGAGAAACTGCAGATGCTCTCGGTAGTTTCTTCCACAGTGTTTTCTGGACTGGGAGGACCCAAATTGGCAACTCCTTACTGCGTGCTTTCCCAGGGCCCCGAGGGCCGCCCTCCTGGAGCGCTGCTGCCACCGCTGTGGAACTTTCCTTCCACCACCACTGCAGCTGGAGCTCCCATCAGGATCAAAGGCAGGGAAGCATGTCGGGGCCAAGAGGGGTGGTGGTAGAGCATCCTGGAACTCCCAGGGAGTTTCCCTGCACAGGTTTGGATGGCGGTGTGTATGTGTGAAAAACAAGCTCCAGGCAGTGGCGGGTGGTGGTCCAAAAGGCCGGGCAGTGCCGCCTGCCACTGCCTGGAGCTCGCTTTTCAACCCCCTGCCGGCAAAAGCCTCCCAGGAAAATAATCCAGAGTTCGGGGCATCTTGGAACTCCCAGGAAGTTTCCCTGCATGGGTTTGAGTGGCGGGTTTTTTTTTTTTTGAAAAGCAAGCTCCAGGCGGCTCACTTCCCTCCCCCACTGGCAAAAGCCGCCCAGGAAAAAACTCCGGAGTTCGGGGCATTTTGGAACTCCCAGGAAGTTTCCCTGCACAGGTTTGGGTAGCGGGGTGGGTGGGTTTGAAAAGTGAGCTCCAAGCGGCTCACTTCCCCCCCTCCCCACTGGCAAAAGCTGCCCAGGAAAGAACTCCGGAGTTCGGGAATTTTGGAACTCCCAGGAAGTTTCCCTGCACTGATTTGGGCAGCGGGAGGATGGGTGTTGAAAAGCGAGCTCCAACGGGCGGGAGGGACTTGTGAGCCAATCTGTTCACTGACAGGCTAAGTCCCAGCTGAGGCAAAGGGAAAGACTCATGAGGTCCAAAGCTGCTGTGCGGAGATTGGAAAGATAGGAGCCGTCTTCTCCTCTGCTGGTAGTGGCAGCGCAGAGCCCGTCACCAGGGAAACAAGCAGCTACCGAAGCTTAGTGGGACAAAAAGGACTCTCCGAATGTGAACAACTTTAGGCAAGGACAAGCACTGCTGCGACCGCTGTTTTGGGTCATCCTTCCCCCACCGCTTAGTCCAACCCCGGGGTCATTTTTGCTGGCCCTGCTTGAACACAGCGGGAGACCGAGTTGTTGACGTGACCACCTCCTCCCAGCCTCGTTCCCTCTGCCAGTCGGGAAGCCGGGTTCAGTCCGAGTTGGTCACCACCCAGCCCAATGTCAGCCCCCCCTTGCCCACCATTTAATTTGCCTGTTCCTGGGATCAAGCAGCCCAGCTACGGTCGGCTTGGCTCTTGGTGGGTGAAGAATCTACAGGCGAAGCGAGCCCCTCTGGGAAGGGCAATGGGGTGCAGCTGCCTGGGAGGACCTGCCCTCCCTTCCTCACTCTCTGGCCATCGTGTGGCCAGGGTTGCCGGAGGATTAGGCACCCTGAAATGCGCCTGTGTCGCCGGGTCGACCTCAGACCCCACAAGGCAGCGGAAGCTGGAACGCCGTCACAATCTGCGCTCCCTTTGGAGTGGGTTGCAAACAAGGTGCAAAGGGGCTCCCAAACAGAACAAAGTGTGCATGGCATATCCAGAGCTGCAGTTTCTTTGCAACAACAGAGGACAGAAGAGGTGCTTGGAATAAGCAGAGGCTTTGGCTGCTACTGTGCCCGCTTCGTTGTCCGGTTCCTCTCCTTCCCTCGCTCGGTTGCTACTGCCGGGGTGCTGCCAGGGCAAGTGGTGTGTGTGTGTGTGTGTGTGTGTGTGTGTGTGTGTGTGTGTGTGTGTGTGTGTAGGGGGCATGAACCATTTGGTGCTGAGCTAGAAGCAGCCACAGCAGCGGGGAAAGCGAAGCTTCTTTGCCAGACTCCCAGCTGGCAAAACAGAAATTTTTGCTGGTTCTATGGGCTTGGCTAGGTGGGGAGCACATGACTGAGGGCGTGGGCGTGAGTGACGTCAAGTTGGCCATGCCTACTCAATCACATGACCATCAAACCACATCCACAAAGTAAGCCACACCCACAGAACCAGTAGCAAAAAAAATTTAGAACCCACCCCTGATGGACACTACTGGCCTCTTTACTTTTTTGATTTGTACCCATCTTGGTGAAATTAGATAATGCCTAGAGTAAATGGTTTCTATTTGCCCCAGGCAAATAGGGTAGTCTTCTTTAAAGAGGCACTGATTTTTAAAATATAGATGCCAGGAATTATTTATACTTATTTCCTACTAAGGCTAAGTGGGATCTGTGCACCCATTACCAGGCAAGACAAGGCAAAGTAAAATCAAGCAGCAGAATTAAAATGACACAATAGTAGAACAGGAACTTAATCTTATTTGATGAACTGAATAGATCAGTGACTGGTTTTGTATAACACACTAGGCCATCAAATACTTTTCTTCGTTTGGACTAATTGTTATGTGTAAATGCAGTCATTGCAATTGATTGAACAAACATGGTTAAAACAAGCCACGTCTTATCTCAATGTCAAAGCCAGCATATAAAAATCAAATTGGACAGCATTATCTAGTCACTGGAGGGCATGCTTATTCTGTTAGACAAAATGCCATCATTATGTGCTTCGAGATAATTAATAGAAGGCATTTTATTTAGTGCAAATTTTAAAAAAAGTTTCCCACAGGCAGATTCCTTCAATGGTCTTTCTCAATATTTTTGCAGTCTTGCAAAGCAGGGTGTGATATTCTGCTTTTTGGTATGTTTTAGTGGTGGAACGGTCTATCTGTGGAATTTCAATCAGACCATGGGGAACAAGTTTAAACAGCATCAATTGCTGGCCTTTGTCCAAAGCTCCAGGGAGGTTCAATTTATTGTTCAGACTCTGAATGAAAGTACCTTTCTTTTCATTTACAAAGGATGTGTTTGTCAAAGGGAATCACTGTAGATAATTTTTTTTACAAGATTCCATTTATCATACAGCATAGATTTGCAAACATTTCATCTTTCTCACAGCATCTAGCATGGGTGGGCAACCAAGAATACTCCAGATGTTGTTGAATTATTACTGAGTTATTATTTACTAAAGTAAAGCCAGCCAATAAAACCAATGCTAAGTTATAGTAGAAGCTGTAGCATAGCAACATTTGGAGATCCACAGGTTCTCCACCCTTGCCCTGTGGCAAAATAAATACTTTTTCAAAGAATTTTCACCTGTAATATATGATTTTTAAAAAAATATCTGGAATTCAATGCAATACTAACTACAAATAACCGAGCATGTTTTCCCTTTTAAATAAAAATGGTTACAAAACTCTACACTATTATTTCAGCACTGTGCCTCAGAGAAGAAAACAAAACAGTTATATTTTTAGTATATGTGTTTTATAAATGAATACATCTGTGATGCTTGGTAGTTGTGGAGATAAAAAAAACCAGGTATTTTTTTTAAATCCATGGGACAAATTGCTTTCAAATGATAGATTGATTAGAACACCTTCCATCTTCAGGTGAAGATGGCTGGAGAATGCTAAATGAACTCCTATCTAAGAAAACAACAACAACAACAACAACAACAACAACAACAACAGGGAAGGGCACTTTTAACAATGCTAAAATTTCCATAATTCATGAAGCATCTCCAGAAACGAAAGATATGGAATGAAATTTATAAAACATTTGGAATTTGAGGTTTTGTTAGAAAGTCAGTTTGTGAAAGTTATGTAGGATTGGATTCACTGTGACTAAACTGGGACTACTATTTTCCATTGCCATGATTCCATTGGGTTTCAGGTTTTCTGTGAAATTATATAAAGAATCTAGACCAGATATATAGTACATGCCACAAGAACTGTTTCTTCAAATTTCAGAAAGCATAAAATAGACTAGATGGATGAAGAGAATATGTACCTATTATTTAATAATACTGCCATTATGCCACCTAATATCAGTATAATAACAGTATTGGAATGCATAAATACTTTTGAAATAATCAAGAAAGAAAAGTATAATATAAATTAAGCAGACAGTATGTCATAATCATCCCAGTCAATATATTTGCCTCTTGGTTAACTGTTCATCATGAAGACTTTATTATACACTCTTGAAAAGCAGATGATGATGAGGATGATGAGGATGAGGATGAGGATTTAAACTTATTGGCCACCCAAGAAATAATTTACTATAGCATATGCAAAGAACCAAATGGCAAAACATGAAATAATCTGCAAATAAAATAAAAAGTTTTTAAAAGTTTTGTCGCATTGGACAATAATTGCTGCCAGATTCTCGTAAGCAGTATTAGTTTGGTAACAATGGTTCCTTGCAATCAAATAATTTATTTTGGGATTGTTTACAAGAGAAAACTGACCTAATGATGGAACTTCACTGTATTATAGCAATGATTTATGTAACCCAGAATTTAATGGAAAATTAAAGAAAAACTTCAACATTTTTATGGATTAGCAAGAAGTTTGCTGAAGTCCTGATGATAATAAAAACTTTGACAAAAAATTTGATTCCATAGGATTTTCAGATAATTAAAGTCCAGAATGGTTTTATATGTGTGCAGTTGTAAGTGATACCTGTTAAAAGGGATAGCAAACTGAGCATCACTGACTCCTGCAATTTGAAACCATTGACTTATCACTGTCGAAGCTCCTGCTAGCAATTCCCCTTTTGGTCACAGTAAAAGTGCAAAATGCAAAATCTTTCCTTCCTTTTTTTTTTTTTGCCATTGGAAATAAATGGCAAATTCTTAAAGCAGCACCAGACTTTTTTTTTTAAAAAAAGAGTTCCCCACTGGTGCAGTTATCACGTGACTCAGAACCCCCAATAGACAGCTCCAAGGAATGACAGAGAAAGAAAATGTTCTTTAAAAAGACTGAGATGTCTAATAACAAATAAAACGACTGAAAGAATTGGGCCAACTAGAAATCTACTTCTGATAAGTAAATTAAAAAAGATACCTTTTAAAAAACTCTCCATTTGATGAGTATTCCACACTGCTTTCCACACTAGTGTGCATATTTTTATGTAAGAATTACATATTCTATAAAAGATAATAGGAGATAATTGTACTATGCAGCCAGTCATTTAATGGTCTTTTAAAACACTTGTAGCAAAATGAATGCTGATAATTCTCTCTGTGTGTATATGTGGGGGTGGGGGGAGAGAGAAAGGGAGAGAGAAGGAGAGAGAGGGGGAGAGAGATGTGGTATAGGTATAACAAAAACTGTTTTACTTTTACATTTGTATTAATATTAAGTGGTTCCCTCTACAAAGGGACCATGTTCTACCAGCAATTATTCTGAATACAAGGTGGTTTAATAATTACATCTGTTTTCTTCTTTTAAAAGGAAATATTCAAGGTTTATTTATCAGGATATAAAATAGTTTCCAACTGCAGCTTAGTGAGGAATCCACAATAAAAGGCAGCCACTTTGATTAATTTACAAATGAAAAGAGACATGATGATTAATATACTATGCTATTGTGAGAACTTTAAAGAAAAATTGTTGAATCAGACTTAGTACTTAGCACTTTCCATTTGCAAAAAGATGAAGAAAAAAAACTGACTTTGTCCTGAAGTGAGGAAAGCAGGATGTACTTCTTTATGAAGCTTTAATGCACACCATAAAAATCACATCATTTATTATATATGAAGTCCCCTTTCACTTTTGACTTTACAGTGAGATAAAATGAAAACTCTGCTTTAATTCCTTTGTCAAAATGAGAAGTATTGTGTTAAAAAAAGGAGAAGAAAAGCATAAAATTTGATTAAAAACTGTAATGGAACACTTTTATACTCCTTGGTTGTTTTAATATCATACATGTTAAGAAATTAGTCTTATAGATTATCCAGTAGGAATATGTTATGAGGAGGAGATGTGAACAATTGTGGCATTTCATAGCTATATCTCAATGCCATCAAATATAATGATTAGCCTTTGGACATGGTTTTCAGTGGCAGAGACACTTATCTGTATTTAGACAGTGTGACAAATGTGCCTTCACCTGCTCATGCTATAATAACTTTAACCCCGTTGTTGTGGCCAGGTCGAGTCCATGGCAATTAGCAGCCGATCCCGAGGTAGTGGAGGTAGTGAGGGTGCAGTACAGAAGACCGGTGTTCCTGGCACCAGAGAAGGAGAGTGAAGAGGACGTGGGGTCAGAGACTGGCGAACAATTAGAACCTGATGCATCTCCCAAGATTAGTGACTCAGGAGAAGAGGAGGAGGCTCTTCTGGATGCCAGAGCACGCAGGTTCTCAAAGAGACATGAGTGGCTAATCAGGAGGAGGCTTCCTCGTGAGTAGTAATGCAGGGCTTGACCACGCCCTGAGTGTATTTAATGGTCTGTCACGAGGGTCTTCGTTGCAGAGAACAACCCCGTTCTGTGGTTTCAGCATTTTGCTCTTGTATCTGCATCTCGGATTATCAACTTTAACATTTTTCCTGTGATTAATGAGAGTTTGGATTTCCGCCAAAACCTCCATGAGGTAAGATAAGGCTCTTTAATTGCTCTCTCAGACTCTAGCCAAATACTGGAAAGACTTTGTGAATGAATGATATTCTTTTCAAAAGACTCAACTCTGGCTAAGAATTTATTTGCAGTAAAACAATATTGTTTCCAATTCCTTCTTGTGCATCTTATTTTGGGGGCATGCCCGTGGGAACAGAACACCCGTAAAGCTAGACCAGACCAAAAAACAAAAATAAATTCTGCAGGAAGAATAGAATTATATTTTATTGAAATAGGCTATAATAACAGAATTTTTAAACTCTTCCCTTCCCTGCCTCTTATACCGCAGAGAATAGCTGGGGAGTAGAAGGGAGCAAGAGCTATTCACAGTCTCTTTATAACACTGTTCTACTTTTCTGGACTTCACACATGTTTCTACTGCACCTGGAGTTTGTCTAATGGCCAATGGATTCTTTATCCAAGGTCATCTCCCTGGCTGTCTACAATGACTCACAGTTATGTGCTCATAAACATCAGATATAGACAACCCACTGAACCAACTTAAAGATATCTCATTAGCATTGTCACAAATGCCTGCCATGGGGGATATAATTATTTCCCAGAAAGCAAATGATGATGTTATCTCCATCACATTCTGAAGTTCCTCAGAATAGTCTTTTCTAACCCAGCCTCACTTTTCTGCCATGGAAAAGGGACAAGCTCCCAAACAAAGCAATAAATGAGATCTGTCATTGTTTTATTTTGATACTGAAGCATTTTTAGAAAGAAAATGTATGCTGATATGTGGAATTCTTTATTAGTTATATTATTTAAATAATTTATTATCTTAATGATATTAAAATAAATTAATAAATAAATAAATATGTAAATGTTAGAGGCAGGTAAAGAACCTACCGGTAATAGATACTTTGTGAATATATGGTACCCTGGGCATGTTCCTTAGCTGGATGCAGTTAAATACACAGTATATACAGAACGCTCTCTATGGTAACCAAATTTGCTAAGGGCAAATAAGTCTTTCTTTTATAGACTACAATGCATAGAAGCCTGGCTGAAGTATATCTAGGCCTTACCAGATACCCACATCTTTTCATCATTGTTTGACATATGGGAGAGTTTCAGGTCAATCTACTTACTGACACTACACAAATAGCTGTTAAGGATAGCCTAGTAAACTACCATATTTTTCTGAGTATAAGACGCACCTTAGTTTTGGGGGAGGAAAACAAGGAAAAAAGGCCTCTGCCTCCCAGCAATTTGCCAAACAGCAAACAGCAAACAGTACAGATGATATACACTGTTTGCTGTGTATTTCTGTGCATGTGTGCCTGACCCATAGAAATGGCAAAGAATTGTAGAAATGTACATTTATGGCAGTATATTAATCCCAGAAAGTTTTCTTAAATGTAATCACACTAACTCCTCCCAATTATTTAAATAGATGTACTCCAAACATGACTAAGTTAGGGTTTCTCAGCTGCCTTCTTTTAATACTAATACTTAATACTAATACTTAATACTAAAACAGGACATTTCAGATTATACTTTTACAGATCTTTAAAATTGATGTGGCTTTCTGGAAGTATTCTCTGCTATTTAAAAGGAGATACAATAGCACTGGGCGTCTTCAGAGCAAGCATTTATTTTAAAAAGCTTCTTCATTTTGTTAAGCTGTCTAGAACAATAATAAAGCAGTCTTTAAAAAATAAGTCTAATAATTTGAACACACTACAAACATTTAACAAAATAACATATTAACAGAATCTGCCTCTACCTAGGATAGAACTCACAACCTCCTGATTGTGAGGCAAGAGCTCTATCTCTGAGCCATAGCAGCTATAGCTTGCCTTCTTGCAATTTCAGCAGTCTAATATTGCCAGCAGTTTATCTCCCAGCAATTTGTCACATTACAGCCACCGTAGTTAGTTTCATTTTACCACGCCACTTGCAAGCCTCCGTCAGCTGTAGGTCGGGAGGCAGATCATCTCTTCTTGTGCTCTTCTTGTGCTTTGCCCTGTTTGCTGCAAATAGGTAAATTGCTGGCAGGCAGAGGCCAAAGGGTGGGGGTAGCTGGGTGGGGCTACATTCGGTGTTTAAGACGCACCCAAGTTTTCACCCTCTTTTTGAGGGTAAAAAGGTGTGTCTTATACTCCGAAAAATACTGTACTTTAATTAATAAATGAGACAAATGCCCAGCTACAGTATATTATGCAGCAAATAGCTCAAAAACATAGCTAATATTTGCATTGTTTCAAATACAAATGAACAGTATTTCTTAGTTCAATTAATACTTTCTTCATAAAAACAATGCAGAATTTAAATGGTGTAAGTATAAAGACAGCACCAAAATTAAATTACTGCAATGGTTCTTTTAGCAACTTCAGAATTTTAGAAAAAGAAGCTTAACATTTTATAATGACACCTATTCCTATAATAATATTTATTCCATTTTGTTTCTGCCATAAATAACACTCACACACCTGTGTTAGAAGGGTTTAGTTGAATGAGGTAATTTTTCCACAATGTAGTAGTCTCTTGATCAATTATAAATGAGCCAAAAAAATGTCAAGGCATATTTTATTTTTATAATATTGGATTTAGAGGATTCTTTTATACAAGCTATCTTTCAACAACTGGAATTTTGATAATGATCTAGAAAGAGCAGATTACATCTTTGAAAATATTTCTCAAGGGGAACCAGTTTAGTAGTTCAATTTTTCCACAAGGTCAAGTCTAGATAAAGAAAGCATCCAAATTTAAATTAACAACAGTAAAGATGCTTATATCAATTTTCTTAGATAAATATATTATTACAGTAGGCAGACATTGTTCTCAAAATTATTTGCTAATAGCTACTAATTAAACAGGAAGATTCAGCTATAGAGACAAGTAGAAATTAATGAGTGTTCCCTTTGAAATAAATTTATCATGGCAAACAAAGAGAAATCTCATTCTTGACTTAACATTGCCCTAGGTCCCACATATTAATTAATTTTCTGGACAGCTTATTTGACTGACAGGAAAAACACAATTGTTTAGTTTCCCCAACAACTGCAAAGAAAAAAAGATATACCTATATACTCAATATATACTTATAAGTAATTTTGGACATTATTAATGCAAATGTCATGCCTATTATGAGAATCACAGTCGAGAATCATGTTGGATTCAGCAGGAAGTAACATTTAAGTTAAGCAAAACCTGTAGATATATCTGTTGACTACTTCTCAGGAAGCTCTCAGTAGAATGTAAGATCTATCTGAACAGAATGTTTACATTGATAGAGGGAAAACATCATATGAAGAAATTTTATCTAAAAAGAAACTTTGATATTCTTCCATCTATCTAATTGTTGACTGATATTGCAACAATATATGCATATCACTGATCTGACCACTACATTTTAAGTTATTCAGTGCATTGTGCAATGCAGAAAATAAAGCAATTAAAACACTAAGACCAAAACAAAACTTCCAATTAAATATAGGGCATTATTAGACTGAATAAATATTTAGCATAGCCATATAGAGCTGTGGGTAATAGTATCTTGAAATTATTCAGTATATTTATGATTGGAGAAGACAGTTTCATTGCATTTCTTCAGAAAGAGAAATCTGCCAGTTCTTTTTTTAAGTACTGGCAGCACACTCTGTTCTCTCTTTCTCCCCACTTTTCAGGTTAATTTTATTGCTGAAACATTATTCGTTTATCTTTCTGATGTACGTGCCCTTTTTCCTCTGAGAGATCAAGATGGCTTACATGAGGATATGCCAGATATAACAAATTGTGAGTTAAGTTAGGCTGAAAGGAAATGATTAGCTCAAAGTCACCAAGTGAATTTCCAGTAGACCTGGGAACTAGCAACTCTGTTGATATCTTTTGCATCTTTCATAATGCTCTAGAACTACCATCATTAAAAAGTCTCTTAGAAATGGTAGCTATGGCAAAACAGTGAGAGAGAATGTGTATGTCACAAGCTGAGCATTTTTTATTTTTGTTGCAAGAAGATAGAAGAAAAGCAAAGTTAAAACTCAGACATTCTCTTAGAAAATTATATTTTAAGAAATTCGGGCCTGCTCTATGCATTACAATTCACACAATGTATAGGCTGGCCCTTCAGCGACTTTTGCCAAACCAAAACTACTAAAAATTGAGCCTTAGAAAATTAAAATTGGTGCTTGAAATCAAGATTTGCCTCTTGTGAGTCAGAAGTTTACACTTATGAAGGGGGCTCAACTGGGCATGTAAAAGAAAACCTGTCACAAATTCAGTGGGAGCAAAATGGGACAATTTTCCAAATTAGAATCTGTCATAGCTTGGATGGATTGATGGATGGATGGATAGAATGGGCAGCACTTAATGATGTCTTTAGCATCTATCATTCTTCATTCAAAAATATCACTTAGTGAAACATAAATGGAAATGATCAATTTAAAAAAGTTTGGGCAAGTTGCCTACTAAAAAAGTCATACACAAAAGATAGCTGCATTAACAGTATGTATTAATGAAACTTCAACACAATTTTTTAAATTAGTGAAACAAGAGTACCATACTTTGTATATTAAGAAATTGCTAAGAACAACAGATGCAGATTATTTATCTTTTTTAAAAAATATGCAGCACTGATACAGATCATAACAGATTAATAGAGTTGGAAGGGACCTTGCAGGTCATCTAGTCCAACCCCCTGCCCAAGCAGGAGACCAGATCAGATTAGACTGACAAGCAAATCCTTAGTTTCAGTGACATAATCTGCAAATACAGTTATTCAGTAGAGACCTGCTGTTTGAAGATCAGAAAACAAGTAATAAAAGCAAGTATAGCCACTCTGCAACTCAACCAACAAAATAAGAAACTTCAACCCAAAAAAAGTATCTAAAGTAAAGTATCTAAACTGAACACAGTAAGGAACTAACAAGGGGTTTAGAGACAAGTCTAGCCACTCTGATACTCAAATAAGAAAAATGAGAAACATCAATTAAAGGAAGAAGACTGAAACCAAACTGAATATAGTAAGAAACAATTAACTAACCTAAAAAACCGAACCTTTAGAGAAAGACTGATAGTGACATGTCACTCATAGAAAAAAAATCAAACCCAGTCTATTGTAGTCCAGTCCTACTGATGCTAAACAATTTTATAACTTCTCCTTGGAAGAAAGTGAGCAGATACATGGAGAAGGGACATCATCAAATGTACCAATTGCAGAAAAATGTTGGACAGACAGCACCACCAGCAGATGAAATCATAACTGACTGACAAACATATTGTCCTCCATGAAATTATATTGAGGGAAGTTGGAGTAGCTCAAGGTTCTGTATTAGTCACAGTACTCTTCAACCTCTTCAGAAACCATTTAGATGAGTGAATAGAAGGGGAACTCATCAAATTTGCAGATGACACTAAACTGGGTGGTATAGTCAACATATTAAAAGATGCCACAAGGGTGCTGACAGACTTGACCATTGGGCCCTATCCAACAAAATGCAATTCAGTGGTGAGAAAACTAAGAAAAGCAATAAAAGCCAAATGCACAGATATAGAATAGGTGGTACCTGACTCAAACAGCAGTAATTCTGAGAGGGATCTAGGAGTCCTAGTGAACAACCAGTAAAATATGAGCCAGCAGTGTGCTGCAGCTGCCAAAAATCCAATGCAGTCATAGGTTGCATCAACAGTGGGATAGCCTCAGGGGCATGTGAAGTGTTAGTACCGCTTTATATTGCTTTGGTAAGACCCCACTTGGAATAAGAGCCGAGGTGGTGCAGTGGTTAAAGTGCAGCACTGCAGTTCAGCAGTTAAGCTGTTCAAATCTCACCGGCTCAAGGTTGACTCAGCCTTCCATCCTTCTGAGGTCGGTAAAATGAGGACCCAGATTGTTGGGGGCAATATGCTGAACTCTGTAAACCGCTTAGAGAGGGCTGTAAAGCACTATGAAGCGGTATATAAGTCTAAGTGCTATTGCTATTGCTAGTACTGCATTCAGTTTGGGTCACCACACTATGAAAAATATGATTTTTCCCCCATAAGACATTCTTATAGTTTTGCTGCTATTTCTTTCAGCCACCTCAAAATAGAAACATAACTACTGGAAGAACATTATGCTATGATATCCTCATTCACTCACTCACTTTATACCCCTCCTCTCCATATAACAATATTTAAAGTGAATGACATTTTTTTTAAAAAAAGAAAGCCAAAAAGAGAAAGAAAGTTCCGAAACTAAAAGCAGAAGTGAAATTAACCCTAAAATTAATTGCCAACTAAAAGCCCCTCAAAGAGATGTATCTTCATAGATATTTCTGAATGCTGAAATGAGAGGAGGAACGTCTGAAGTGCATTCCATAAATGGGCCTCTGGTAGCAGCAACTACTTCAAAAAGTCCACTCCTACAGTTTTATAACAGTTGGACAGCCTCATATAGGAAAGATTTGAAGGTGGAAATTAAGACGAACAAATGCTTCATTTATCTCCAGGAGGAAAAAAATATATCAAAGTCTCTAATTTGCTTTTTAAGGACTGAGACCATTCACTGCAAAATCTATAATAGAGTTGAAAGGGGGAAATTAAAAACAAATTCAAAAGATGTGGAGTCACAGGAAAGTGGGAGCTGTCACTGGTTGAATGCCAGGTTTATAGCTCTTTATGGCAGGTACTCAAGAAGACTCTTTGAGAGAAATCTCAGCTTGCAAGCAGAGTTTATGGAAAGCAATTCATTAGATAGCTTGGTGCCAATAGTAGCCACTATATGGAGTGACTGTAACATAAGTGCCAGAACATTTCCTTGGCCTAATGCTTTGCAAATTATAGCTTCTAAGTATAAATCAGCTTTCAGAGGATTGAATGCACCTTCATTGAAATGAGATAAAGTATATCTGCTATAAAGTAGCACCAGGGAGTTATATACAAATATATATTGTTTGATATAACTTCTCTCAGTGTAAATGTAAGCTTTTTCAATTAAAATGTATTATATCAAGTGAAAAATGTATTTTTTAAAAAAATTAAAAGATCACCACTACTCTAAGAGTGCTCATGGGTATAAATTAAATGCAAATTAAGAAATTTTGTACAGAAAATATTCATTAAGATGGCACATGTCTATAATCAATTGACAGTTTTATGTCATTATGGAATATATTCTGTTTCAGTAGATATAATTATCATTATTTTTATGGCAATTGATAGTCCTTTTTCAAGTGAATATTATGGAATAATGTTAATGTTAGTAGCAGTCCTAAAAACAAACAAATAAGACTTAGCCCTTTTCCAAGATCCCCTCTGCTGTTAACATTCATTGTTGTTCCAAACCATCTTTTACCAAATTGATCACAATTGTTTCTAGCTATTTCATCAACCTTACAATTGTTTGGCTTTGTTTTTGGAAATGATGTCAATTCTTGCAGGAGGAAAAGACTTGTGGTTCCTTTTCCCTCCTGTCTTTGTTTAGATGAAATGAACAACTAAGCCACAATATTTGTTTACAGGGGAAAAAACTGGAAATTCAAAAATAGAAAAAATACTATTGTATCATGTCTTGATCACACAGTATATAACTTCAATCTGTGGCATAATGAATTCATGTTTTAGTTAATTTGAGTTCTCATGTTAGATTTAATCAGGGGCATTTGCAGGTACAGACCTGAGCTTCAAAATGGCAGCTAGGGCCAGAAACTTAAAGCCTTCTGTCTCTGCAATGTTGTTCAAATTGTTTTTAAAGTTTTAGTTGTGCTTTTTAAAAATGTTTTGAAAACATTTTCTAGAATGTTTTCTAAGCTCCAAAGCAGAACATTTGCATTTTTTTATTAAATTTGTGTGGCACCACAAATATGGGATACCCAGGGGATCGCAAGAAAAGAACTATAATACAATAAAACAGCATAAAAATAAGAAAAATAAAGCTCAAATACAATAGATTGCATCAACTGGAAACATTCAATTCTTCCTCCCTGGAGAAAAGCTCAATTTTGTTTTTTCCAGAAGGTGGATTATGTTAGTGATGGATGAATCTTCAACAGGCCTGCTGAATCTCTCTCTCCTCTTTATCCTTCTCTCCCTCTCATTCTTTATAATACTTGCCTGAGGAAAAGTTCTTTATGTCTATGGAGTACCTCAATCATCCATGTCATGGTTGTCTCAAAGGTTCTTTTTCCTTAGTTTTTTTAAACATTTTGCTTCTTCAGAAGCTTCTTGGATGAGAAGTAAAATATTAAAAAACAAACAAACCCAAAAAGTCCAGTTGTCTTTTGGAATAGCACCTTTAGGACAACTGTGTCTCTATGTTTACAAGGGAAATAGTTTATTTTTGCTTGCACCATGATTCCTATGCAATACACATTTGTGTTTCAGCACCCATGCAGTAGATTACAAGATAGGATAAGGGAAAAATTTGAGTATTAGATGAGACTAAACACATTCCTTAACTTCTTATAGAGTATTTGTTGAAGACAGCAGTAGGCAAGTCTGTAACAAATGCAGGCAATTTATAATATTCTAATATTGCTGAATTACAATTCCCAATAGCTCAAGAAAGAATGCCTAATAGTATTGAATGTTGGGGGCTGTCATTCAGTAACATGAGTCATTGAAATCTAGCACATCCAGTGATTTTTCTTGTCTGACCTCTTATTCTTTTAATTTCACACCCTCCCACTCCACCTCTAGTCTGGCACTTTGAATGAATCATTCAATCCAGCTACTTCTTAGGTATTCCAAATGCTTTCACGGAAAAACATCACTACATCTAGGCACCTGGTCCAGTCCAAAGACTGGAATTAAATTGCTGCCCATGCACAGGAAGCCATCTGTCTGCTCAGACTTGAAGATGGTTTTGCATGAGTCGTGGATTATATGAATGTATGGCTGCACATACTTTACATTCAGGTCTAGTCTGCTTTTTATGCCTGCTCTGAGATTGGACCTGAAGCATTATTTATTAACTGTGAATCTCCTAGCCTATGATACAAACAAACAGAAGATGTGGCAAAAATACAGTCTCCATGACAGATGAAATGCCTCTATTTTGGGGCAAAAAGGAATTGATGGATCTGATCTAAGCACATCCATTAAGTTCAAATAGGGAGATGCATACCGGATGCATGCTCATTACTCTTGTTCTTGCCAGATTGAGCAGTTAATATAGTTTTCAGCTGTGTTAAGTTGATTTTCCATGTGATTGGATGTCTGGATAAAAAATGGTTCTCAATAATTCATACTAAGTGTGATGCATGCCTAAGGAAATATGTATAAATCCCACTTCTTCCTATTTTACTAGTTAAACTGGCAAAGTTGGAGAAAGTGGGGCAGGGTCAATGCACATAGATGTATTGGGGGAAGGATATAATTGGTATATCTCTGACTTCACTTGCCTTGCTCAGTCATTTGAACTGGCTTAGCATTAGTTTATCAGTGGAGTGTAGCAAAGTTTGGGGGGATCTTGAAACTCCATTTTAAATATTTAGGGGACCTATGACATGGCTTCAAATGATTCAATCTTTGAAACCTCCTTTATAATGTCTTATTCTTAACTGTGCCTACTATATCTAGATTGATGCAGATTAATGATTATTCCTATTTATAGAATCACAGAATCTCATAGGGCTAGAAGAGACATTGGAGGTTTTCTAATCCAACCTTCTGCCCAAGGCAGGAGTCCTTATGCCATCCTGGACAAATGGTTGTCCAATCTTCTCTAGAAAATATCCAGTGATGGAACATCCATGACTCTGGGAGATAGATTGTTCCACTGATTAATTATTCTCACTGTCAGGAAAATTTGCCTTAGTTCTAGGTTGGATCTCTCTTTAATGAGCTTCCACCCATTGCTTCTTGTACTGCTGTCAAATGCTTTGGAGAATGTGTCAACCAGTGGTGGGTTTTACCAGTTCGCCACGGTTCAGGCGTACCGGTAGCGGTGGTGGTGGGAGGCTCCGCCCACCCGTCCGGACGTCATCACGGATGTTCTGCGCATGTGCAGAAGCCGTACATGAGCGCATATCTCCGAACCGGTAGCAAAGGTAAGTGAAACCCATTACTGGTGTCAACCCTCTCTTCTCTGTGACAGCCTGTTAAGTACTGGAAGCCAGCTCTCATGTCACCACTAATCCTTTTCTCCATTAAGCTAGATAGACCTAGTTCCCTTCATCATATGTGTTAGATACTAGGCCTGAAGCACATAGACTTCAGTCAGGTCCTTCATTTAGGCGGGAACTATACTGACTGCTGATTGGCTGAACTGTCTGGTAGTTCCCTATAAAAGGGCTGGCTAGCAGACAGAGTCTTTGCTAGATTGTAAATAGTTGCCAAATAAAGAGCTGTTGTTTTGAAGCCACTTCTGTCTGCCTCATCCATTCACCCTATCTCACAATATGGTTTAGCCCAAGACCTTTTATTATTTTTGTTGCTCTTCTTAGCACTCTTTCTAAGGTCTCAACATCTTTTTGGTATTATGGCAACAGAACTGGATGCAGTATTCCAAGTAGGGCCTCACTAGTGCATTATAGAGCAGTACAGATAGTCCTCAACTTACAACCACAATTGAGTCCAATGGGTCTATTGTAAGGTGACCAGACGTCCCGATTTTGGCGGGACAGACCCGCTTTTTAATCATTTGTCCCGCGTCCCGCCCGCCCTCTTAAAAAGTCCCGATTTTTTCAGTTTGCCCGACAACAAAAATTTTTTTAAAATAAACAGCGGGACGTCTGGTCACCTTGAAGCCGGCGCTGATTGGTCAGAGCAGAGAGTCTACTCTACTGTTCTGACCAATCAGTGGTGGCTTCACATCAGGCGGGAGCGTTAAAAGTGCTCCTGCCACCGCCGCCGCCATTTCGCTGCACGCTGCCACCTTGTTGTAGTCGGCTTGTAGTCGGAGAGCTGAGCGAGCCGCCCTCTTTGACCGTTCCTGCCTGCTGCTGGCCGAACCCCCTGCCGCCTGAAGCCTGCTCCCGGCCGCCGTTGCTGAGCCGCCATACGGTAGGATTTTTTTTTAATTGTTTAAGGCAGGGGGACTTGCCAAGGCGGTGCAAGGCCAAGGGTCTTCCTAGTCATGCTAGTAGCAGTAGCCGAGGTTTTGAGGCGGCATGAAGCGCTTTCTGGAAGGTCGGCTTCACTTCAAGCAGCCGGGGAGGACGGGCCTGAAAGGGAGGGCAGAGGCGCGTCCACACGGCACCGTCAAAGAGGGCGGCTCGCTCGGCTCTCCGACTACAAGCCGAGTTAGGTGGGGGAAAAGAGATGAGGAAGGCGAACGAGGGAAGAAACGAGGGCGAGCTACGGGGGTGGGTGGGGAGGAAACCTTGCTGCCACCTTCTGCTTCCCCCGTAAATACGTGGCCTGGATTTCAGAGGACGGGGTGGATTGAAAAAAAGTTGCTCCATTCAGGGGTGGCCAAACCGTGGCGCATGCGCGAAACGTGGCGCATTGGATGATTGCAAGTGGCGCATTGCAATCATCCAAAGGACAGAAGCTTTTCTGCCCGGCGAGCGGGACGGCAGCGCACGCGCAAGGAAAGCCGGAGGACGGCACTGAGGCTCTCCAGGCAGCGGCAGGTGACAGCGGGCGCCGGCCGAGTCATCTCACAGGCAGCTGCGCTGACCCTGCCTCCGCCAACGAGGAGGGGGAAAGGAAAGCGCTCCCGCAGAGCATCCCAACTGCAAGTTATCGTCGCCCGTCCTGCCCAAGTGGCCACGCGACGTGACCCCGGAGCCGGATGGGCACAAGGGCAGGAAGAGAAAAAGAAAGAAAAGGTGATGCCCCGCTCGCTGGGCGCCTCTGCACCGCGGTCGAAATCACTTCCGTTCGCTAAAACAGCATCACCTTTTCTTTTTCTCTCTCTTCCTGCCCTTGTACCCATCTGGCTCCGGGGTCACGTCGCGCAGCCGCTTGGGCAGACGGGCAACGATAACTTGCAGTTGGGATGCTCTGCAGGAGCGCTTTCCTTCCCTTTCCCCCTCCTCCTCGGCGGAGGCAGGGTCAGCGCGGCTGCCCGTGAGAGCCTCGTGTGCTCAACGCCGTCCTCTGGCATTCCTTCTGCGCGCGCTGCCGTTCCATCCGAGAGCCGCCAAGTGGAGTGCACTTGATGGGCTAAATCACCGCCTTTCTCCTCCTCCTCCCCCCTGGCTGGGCTGACGGCTTCCCGTCTTCCAGGAGCCTCGGTAGGTTGGTTGCTGCTGGATCTTCTTCAGCCAGCTCCTCTCCACAGCCAGGAAGGAAGGAAGGAAGGAAGAAGAAGAAAGAAGAAGGAGAGAGAGAGAGAGAGAGAGAGAGAGAGAGAGAGAGAGAGAGAGAGAGAGAGAGAGAGAGAGAGAGAGAGAGAGAGAGAGAGAGAGAGAGAGAGAGAGAGAGAGAGAGGTTAGGAAGGCAGGAAGACAGAAAGAAAGAAAAAGATGTTAGGAAAGAAGAAAGATGAAGGAAGGAAGGAAGGAAGGAAGAAGAAAAAAGAGACAGACAGAAAGAAAGAAAAGTTAGGAAGGAAGGAAGACAGAAAGAAAGAAAAGTTAGGAAGGAAGGAAGGAAGACAGACAGACAGAAAGAAAGAAATGTAATGCTGATTAATGATTAATGACAATGACTCTACTGGACTGAACAGTGAAAATAGAGATAAAGATAACAGTGATAATGATAACAGAGATAAAGATATCAAGAATAATTATGTTCAGATTGATGATAAGGATTTTGAGATATATAAAATGGAAAAAGGAATGAAGAAAATTAAATATATACAGAAAGTAAAATTAAGAGAGAGGAAAAGAGCGTGGGGAAAGAGAACTTATTGGTACAAAATTAAAAGAAAGATGAAAAAAAATTAAGCAGATGGGGTGGAGGAAATATATATATATATAAACAAAGTAGTTGAGAAACTAAAAGGGAATGGATGATGATATTGGAATATTATAGAAATGTTTTTTTAATTTAAAATTATCTTATTAAGAGAAAAAAATTTCTGTTTTTTTATATACAGATTAATATTGTTTAACAAATTAAAAGATTTGATATTTTAGATATAACAAAGTTAATTAAGATGAGAAGTATGAATGATAAATATAAGTATTAGAGCTCAAAAGATGTATTATGATTGTGTATTTTTTTTCATTTATTTCAATTTATTTTTTCACATGAAATTTGTTCAAATGAAAAAATCTTAAAGGGGAAAATGTATTATTTTAAGAGTTGAATATGTAATTGAATAAATTTAGAAAGAATTTTGATGATTAGTAAATGAAACAATATATTATGATTGTGTATAATTAATATAACGTTAGAAATTCAAAGATTTTTTTTTCTTCTCTTTCGTTCTTTTTATAAAGATTAATAATGTTTAATCTTTTGGAATAATGTGGATAAAACAATGACAATAAGAGAAATATGGAATAAATATGATCACTAGAATTTAAGGGAAATTACTTAAATATTAAATAATGAACAGGAAATATGAATGTTAATTACTTTAAAATTTATTAAACTGAGAGTTGATAAGTTAATTGATTTGGATTTTTTCCTTTCCTTTTTATATTTTATTTTTTATTTACTACTTGTTGAATATTTATAGAGTGGATAAAATTAGACAGAATTTTGATGATTAATATGAGAAATTAAAAGAATAATTGGGCATTTAGTTTTTTGATAGAACAAAGGATAAAAAACAGAAGCAATGAATAAAGAGATTAAAGAATTAAAGGAAGCAATTTGGCTTAAAATTAAAAAACAGGAGACAGTAACTATCTTGGAAAGTTAAGCGAATAGCGATCTATTTGGATGAAAATTTGGAATTAACTGGTGCATATCCCAGATGACAAAACTAGAAATTAGATTTTTTTTCTTTTTTTCTTTTTTCTTTTTTTGGGGAGGTAAGATGGAAATAGCAGCATGCATGTACCTAGAAGAGAGTATAACATAAAAAAATAATAATATAACTATAATGATGTTTTTTTTTAAAAAAAGAGATATGATTAGTTTAAAATTGGGATTAGCATCAGTCTGCCAAATATAAAATGAGTTTAGTATAAAAGCACTCCAGGAAAGGCAAAGAAAATGAAAGAGGAAGTGGAAGGGGAGGAAGAGAAGGTGTAGAGAGGGTTGAGGAGGAGGGAAGGAGTTAGAAAGTAGGAGGAGAAGACCCCCCTCAGGAACCCACCCCTCAGGAACCCACCCCTCAGGAACCCACCTGACCGACACCCCCCCCCCCCGGTCAATGGTGTCCCTCTTTAGCAATTTTAAAATCTGGTCACCTTAGTCTATTGCCAAGTGAGATATTTGCTGAATGAGATTTTGCCCCATTTTACAACCTTTATTGCCACAGTTGCTAAGTGAATCACTGCAGTTGTTAAGTTAGTAACACAGTTGTTAAGTGAATCCGGCTTCCCCATTGACTTTGAAGGTTGCAAAAGATTATCACATGACCCCAGTTTTTTGACCAGAATGGTTAAAAAACTGGCAACTTCAAATCTCAACCAACAAATGCTCTGTCCTAGACATTGGCAAAAAGAACAGAATACAAAATACAAACTTGGAGGAAATGAACTTGTAGACGACCCTCAATCTGTCAAAGACCTTGGAGTACTCATATCCAATGACCTAAGTGCTAGAGCCCACTGTAGCAACATTGCCAAAAAGGCACTAAGAGTTATTAATCTAATCTTGCATAGCTTCTTCTCTGGCAATATTACACTGCTAACCAGAGCATACAAAACATTTAGTTATTAGTTATTTATTACTATCAGAGAGCTTCCTAAATCATGTTGACATGCAGTCAACCAGCCTCAATTTTAAGGTCCTCACAATTCCCCAGTAAGAATATAGAAGGGTTGTTGTTGCTGTTTTGCTCACAATTGTTTGGAATTTTTTTCTGAGGTGCATCTCTACCCCTGCAAAACAAAAAAGAAAAAGAAAACTGACTTATTTGGAATATAGCAAAGCCTGATCCAACTCTCAAGCTAATAGAGGTTTTGCATTCCAGTGCAATCATTTGTAGTTCAGGATAGATTTCACACACTGTGGACTGCCAAATATTGCTGAACAACAACTCTTATAGTGGAGCCTGAATGGCTAGTGGTGAGGCAAGCTAAGAACAAGCAAATATAGAGGAGCACAGATTCATTTCCATTTTTGACTCAATAATGTCAGCACCAGTTTGTTAACTGGTGAATAAGTTTTACAAAGGGAGGAAGAAATTCCTATATTGTACTTTACAGTTTCACTGCATCTAATATCCTTGGGAAATCTAATATCATCAGAGTTATGAAAGGAAAAATCATGTAGAGATGTCTTGTTTGGCTATTGGCAGTGCTTTCTGAAAGAAACCAAAGATAATTGATTTGTCTTTCAGCCAACCACACAATATTAAAATGTAGCAATGCTGACTATGCTAAATTTAAAGTAATATACACTACAGAAAGTTGCTTCAAGTGGGCAAACAAATAGAATTGTTGATGCCATAACTTTATGACATTCAAGAACTCATGGAAAGTTTGAAATCTGTTTTAGAAAATCTTTTAGGGCAGTCTTGGACTGATATATTTTAAAAAAAAATATGATTTCTTTCTCATTCCCAGAGTGGGTAAAAGAGAGGAACGTAGGGATGGTTTAGACTTAATCACAGGGCATTTTTATTTTTGTCAATGATGCTAAAATATAATCAGTCCAGTATCAATAATCTTGTTAGCAAAGAGCTACTGATCAGAAATGGCTTATAATTGGTTATTTACCAAGATTTGTGGGGCTAAAACTGCATAGTTCAGAAAAGGGAAAGAGATTAGGAAGTACAAAGTATGTTATCACAATTGAAGTTGTTCTTATATTAATCTTGCAACTTGAAGATTTATAAAGATTATAGTCCCCATGGTTCTTAATCAGCATTTATCCATTACTACAGTAACCAAGTATATTTGAACAGTGGGCAAACTATCTTTAATATTGTTCAATATGTCTGAGAGTCAAGGGCAATAGGAAAAGCTGCCTGTTTTTCATCTGTGTTACTTCGTGTTTTGACCCATAGATTTGTTCTCCATTCATCTTTGATTTTAAAATCTGTGTATCACAGATTTTATCACGACACAAATAGAAACTCCAGTGAAAAATTATTTCACCCATGCACATTATTTTGAATAGTGAAGATTGGGTGAACTTCTATAATTATGTGCAAAGATCTGACTATGCAAACATACTTGAGGTGGTTGATAAAATCAGTAGCTGTATATTGTCATAAGGCATAGGACATCAATTAATAAGACCAGTTAGTCGCTATAAATAGCAAGCATGTATATGCTATGTATTGCTATGTATTGCTGCTGATTTTATCCATCCCTTCCCTTCCCTTCCCTATTTCCTTTCCTTTCCTTTCCTTCCCTTCCCTATTTCCTCCTTTCCTTTCCTTTCCTTTCCTTTCCTTTCCTTTCCTTTCCTTTCCTTTCCTTTCCTTTCCTTCCCTTCCCTTCCCTTCCCTTCCCTTCCCTTCCCTTCCCTTCCTTCTTTCTTTTCCTCTCCTCTCCTCTCCTCCCCCTCCCCCCCCCACTCCTCTCCTCCCCTCCCCTCCTTTCTCTGTAGACTTGGTTCCACAGTAGTAACTGAGGACCTGTAAAATATACATAACATTTCTCCATAGTATGCTATATAATTGTATAACCTTGGTCAAATCTTACCAATTGAGTACTGCTGAACAAGTTAGAAGGGGGAGGAGCTTGATGAAAGGAAAAAGACTGGATTAAGTTTAGTTCCAGTTAGAGTATTTATGCAAATCTCATAACAACTAGCTGCCCACATTCAATACAAATATATCCACAATTTGTTAATGTTCATAACAGACCTGACCTTTTGATTGCTGCATTTAGGAAATATATCAGTAGATGGGGAGCTGAAACACTTCAATCCTCCCTTAATTATTTTCTATTGCCATTAATCAAGCATTTGTTGAGAGCATCATTCCACTCTTCTTGAATGGACATGTTGTCATCATGTCTGTATGTTTATTTAGAAGAGTGCAAAATTGCTCCTTTCAGAATTATAAAGTGTTTCTCCTTCTTTCACAGCCACCCACTAAATTTACATAATACAAGATAAATGTATTGCAAATTAGCAAACCTGCTTGCTGGTGCTTGTTTGAAGTGTTGTCTTAAAGTGTTGCTACAAATGTTACCGAAACACTTACAATATGCACAGCAGCCTTTTCCCTGGACCAAAATGGTTTATTTTCACCTGGCAAGTGTGAGTGTGACAATGTCACTATTGATGGTAATGCAACAATTATGTTTGTCCCTTTTTTAATGTTAGTACCAAGAGGTTAATTATTTATTTTTGCTTCAAACCCCATAATTCTTTCATGTTTAATTTCTGCAGTGGGAGAATTGGTCTTTCCTTCCCTCCCTTTTGCCAAAGCATGACTTTCTATTTTTGACTATCACTCTATATTTTTCTTTATATTCTTTTATGCTGTGCAATCTGTTTTTGCAGCAAAGTGGATAATTTTTGTTGCTATTAAATGGAAAGCAAAATGTGAAAATTTTTGCCTCATCATTAAAATCCTTTGCCTTTTAATTTTGTTATATTGGAAAGTTAGAATCAGAAAATTTTCTATTGAAAATTAACAGAATATAAGCTTATCAGGGGTGGGTTCCTGCCGGTACGCTCTTACCTGTTTTTCACTGCAGAACCGAAGAAGGCGGTGGCGTTCGCAGCGCAGGGCTTTCCCTGCCTGCTTTCCCCCGCCCGCCTGGACGCCGGCATTTGCGTTCTTTTGCCCTCTGCGCAAGCAGAATGCTTTGTGCATGCGCAGAGGGCAAAAGAACACAAATGGCGGCATCTAGGCGGGTGGGGGAAAGCAGGCAGGGGAAGCCCCATGCCACGAACGCCACTGCCTTCTTAGGTTCTGCGGCGAAAAACAGGTAAGAGCGTACCGGCATGAACCCACCCCTGATAAGCTTATATAGCTCCAGGGCAAGGCTTCCAAAAATAGTGCCATAATCTAGTCCAGAGGTCTTCAAACTTGGCAACTTTAAGACTTGTGGAATTCTGGGAGTTGAAGTCCACAAGTCTTAAAGTTGCCAAGTTTGGGGACCCCTGATCTAGTCCTTGTTTTACTTCTTGCAGGAAAGATTCTCAGCAGACCCTCCCTAAATAATCAGATGACATATTGATTCTTGCAAAATTTTCTATGGGTTGTGCCATAAACAGCATCTTGGTACAGGTATTGTTGTAACTAGCATACCGTTGAAGCTGGCCATGCCCCTACTCTTCTTGGCTTCCATGGTCTGAGCAGCATCCATGGCTTCAGCAGAAGAACTCACAAGGGACAAACCCCTCCAGAGTAGCTACAGTACATAGCAGGGATGATGCTATTAGATTGCCAGATCTAATTCTGATTCTGATACCTTTCCCCAAATCACAGATGATGACATCTAAAATGTTTCATGATAAGCCTGGTTTATTTAAACATAGCTCTCAAATAAAAAACAATGGGCTGCATTCACATGTTATGTTGCTTTTGACTCTGGCAGTGTCATGCAGTGATTATATTGCCTGTTATATGTATATGCAGGGAGCTGCATCCCTATCAAATATAATGGTTTATTCCTGAGCACGTGATTAATATGTTCCTAGTACGCATGTGTACATTCCTTTCTTTGATCCGCCCTTCTGTTTCAGCTTCTGTAGAAGCAAGACGTGTTTTTTATAGCTAAGATGTGATTAATGAGATTTATTGTTTTTGTACCGAAATAAATATTTTCTACTTAGAACTTTAAACTGCGGTTTCTTTTCTAATGTCAGAGTTCCAGGAAAAGATCTATTTTCGCCTCTGATGAGAGTTATTCTTATCTGACAGGCAGCTTATACATTTAGAATATAAAAATAAAATAAAATCTAGACACCATTGTCAGGCTCAACGGTCAACATGAAAAGCCCCTAAGATACCACATAACAGTGTTCTATTACAATGGAGGATATTCTATGGCAAGACAGCTTTCTTTTGTGAGATATTTATATGGGGTCTGATGAGCTGGGTCATAACTAATTTCAATATGGGAGTTGCCGACTACCAATCCTAAAGTATGTTCAGGAAATGTAATAGGTTTGAAAGAAATGAAAACTTTAGGGAGAACTTAACAAAAAGAATAAAAATTAATGTAAGCGCACCACTGTGCCTACCGTCCCTGTCTTACTGCCCTATTGTCCTTCTTTGCTTATGTTATGTTTATACAAATACCTACTATCTTGTACATATTTTACAAAGACAACAAATACATAAATAAATAAAAATGTAAAATATTGTGATAACCCAAAGTATTGGTCTAAGAGACTTTAATACCACTTTTGTGTGTGCATGGAGTCAATTTTGACTCCTGGCAGGTACATGGTCAATTCCATATGGTTTTCTTGGCAACATTCTTAGAAGAGATTTTCTATTGCCTTCTTCCTAAGGTTGAGGAAAATGACTGGTCCAAGGCCACTGAACAGGCTTTGTCTGAGCCACTGAGCCACGGTGGTGCAGTGGTTAGAGTGCAGTACTGCAGGCTACTTCTGCTGACTGCCTGGATGACTGCAATTTGGCAGTTCCAATCTCACCAGGCTCAAGGTTGACTCAGCCTTCCATCCTTCCGAGGTGGGTAAAATGAGGACCCAGATTGTTGGGGGCAATATGCTGACTCTGTAAACCGCTTAGAGAGGGCTGTAAAGCACTGTAAAGCGGTATATAAGTGCTATTGCTATTTGTTGTTGAGCCATAACTCATGGTCTCCTAATTTCCTGCCTTTAACCACTATAAGAACACCATAAAGCCTAAGCCTTAAAGTTTTAAGTGCAATATCACATGCAATATACAGTACATGTAGGTCCAAATGAGCACAGCTAAGGAGCTTTAGAGGAAACAACTGTTACATTTCTGTACATGCCTCTTTCTTTGTGTATCCACTCTAGAATGTATGCTTGTGCCTATGCAGGGCATCTTTTTGTGTTGTTCTGAATTAAAATGTGTGATTAGGATATGTTTGTAGACATAGATAGGGTAAGACATCCACTTGTAGGATTATCCCTAACCACTCCAGAGTCAGGCATGTTTTCTTTCTAATGCTAAGAGACATGTACCAGCTCTAGACTGTGAAGATGCCTGGTTTTTTTCCCCAAGAAAAAGTAACATCTCAGCTCCACTGATGGAACCAAGCTGTCTTACTAGTTATTCTTTTGATGTGGTTTGCATCTGACACAACCATTTATTTTATTTTATTTATTTATTTATTTATTTATTTATTTATTTATTTATTTATTTATTTATTTATTTATTTTTGTCAAGTATGTATTGGTAATATACATAGATATAACATTGTTTATATACATAAGATGGGTACTGATAAGAGAGAACATTAGGACAGGGACGGTAGGCACGTTGGTGCACTTATGCATGCCCCTTACTGACCTCTTAGGAATCGGGTAAGGTCAACAGTGGACAGTCTAAGGGTAAAGTTTTGGGGCTTTGGTGACGAAACCACAGAGTCAGGTAGTGAGTTCCAGGCATTAACCACTCTGTTGCTACAGTCGTATTTTCTACAGTCAAGTTTGGAGCGGTTCACTTTGAGTTTGTGAAAGACTCAAAAGAAAAAAGAAAAGTAAAAAGAAAAAAAGAAAGGCTTGGGTGAATTGACTTTTTTTTTTCTAATTTGTATCCTGACATTGTAAAATCTACATTCTCCCAATATGGTAAGTCTAAACTAAGCATTATTCATTAGTACGATGCACAAACCAAGTTTAAGCTATCTTTGTCAGACCTTTAAGAAGTTTAGGCTGTTAAATGGCAGAGGTCTGTAGCCAATTACTTTCTCTTATTCATTTTCTGAATAAATGCCTATCCTGATATATTCCCCTCAAAATAAAGAGATTATTAAAACAACAGACAATCTTGAGGTTTTCCCAGGGCATAATTTGGGATATAAGTTGCTGAACTAATTTGAAGAAAGGATCAGTGGTAGGAAATGTAATTCATATGCACTGCAAGAGGAAAATTCCAACCATAAGATATCTGAAATTTAACGGGAAATCGGTAGTTTTCATCTACCTTTACACAGAATTCTCAATAATAATTGGAGGCATACATTACTTTCAGAAGTGTAAAAAATGAAAGGTATACACTAGGTATTTAATAAATCATGTAATTATCTTCCACTCTTTAAATAGACACAGATAAAAATATATTTCAGAATGAAAGATTTCTAACAACACTAAAGTGTAATTAAGTAGGGTTTTTTCAATCATTAGTAAACATATAGAAGTATTGATTTAGTATTGGATTTTTAGACTAGTTTCATTGATGGCTACCATAAAAGCAGTATTAGACTATTGGAGCATTTCAGATCAAAGTCCATTATGACTACTCTAGTTTTATGGCAGACACATACTATGAAATTAATTTCCACTTTAAATGTCTTTGGTATCCTTTTAAATTATGAAGAGGGTAACTGTGTATTGATTACACAGTTACAACTGTATATTGACTAAATATATTTAATCTGAAACACTGTTGTTGAAATTAAGTTCTTTGATTCTACTTCTCTCAAAGGGATAAAGACAACATTGCAGATGATAAAATTCATCTTAATTCCCTCTCAAACCCCCCCCCAAAAGATCATTGAAAATTCGACTTACCACCTATGTAGCTTGCTGTACTATTAGGAAAGTTTCTTGCTTCAAAGACTGTCCTACAGAAAGTTCATTTAACAGTTGGCAGTACTAATAGAACCTATCTTTTTTTTTTTATTTTTTTTATTGAAAAGTTTTACAAGTACAAAGTACATACAGTTTTTGTCTTTTCTACCCCCCCATCCACCCTCTACCCTTCTCCCCTCCCTCACCCTCCCCCCTCCCCCCTCCCCCCTTCCAGACTTCCCAGAGAAAAACACAAGGTATAAATTCAATACAAAAAGTATAAAATTACCTAATACTAAAACAGATTGTTAATTCAAAAATATCTTATCCTTTCTTAACTCTTTGTTATGCATAAGCTTGAAAGTATAATCTATTATTTCTTCAAACAGCAAACAAAATATACTATTTAAATTATATTAATCTGAAACTTTTTCTGAATATATTCCGTCCACTTACTCCATTCCAACACATATTTTTCATTAGAATAATCCTTAAGATAAGATGAAACCTTAGCCATTTCGGCCAGATGTGTCACTTTCAATGTCCATTCTTCAATTGTAGGTATATCTTCCTTCTTCCAATATTGCGCCACCAACAATCTGGCAGCCGTTATAAAATTCAAAATCAGCTTAGTCTCTATAGGTGTACAATCCGTTGTTATTCCCAGTAGAAAGAACTGTGGTGTAAATTTAATTTTTTTCTTTAAAATATTTTGTATAATCCACCAGATTTTTATCCAGAAAGCCTTAATTTTTTTACAAGTCCACCATACATGGAAATATGTAGCATCATCACATTCACATCTCCAGCATTTAGGCTGTAAGTTAGGATACATACATGCCAATTTTTTTGGGTCTAAATGCCATCTGTAAAACATTTTATAAAAATTTTCCCTCAAATTTTGAGCCTGCGTAAATTTAACATTTATAACCCATATCTTTTCCCATATGTCCATCGTTATAGGTTCTCCAAAGTTTTGAGCCCATTTTATCATACAATCTTTAACCAATTCCGATTCTGAATCCAGTTCCAATAAAATATTATATAATCTTTTTATATGCATTGGACCATTATCTTTAATTTGTACAATCAAGTTTTCTTCATTTTGCACAATACCAATTTTTCTATCATCGCTCCATCTGGCCTGTAACTGTCTATATTGGAACCAGGTCCTAACTATTCCTTCCTCTTTTAATTTCTCAAATGATTTTAGTTGAGATAGTGTTCCATCTCCAAGGAGAAGTTCTTTATATGTAACCTTATCTATGTTTTGTTCCAAGTTTATATTTTCTATCGCGTGTCTAGGTACCGTCCACCAAGGTATTTTATCATTTAGCTTACATTGGTACTTTTTCCAGACACGCAATAAAGCATTTCTCAATATATGACTCTTAAAAACTTTGTCTATCTTTTTATCATATATTAAATAGGCATGCCACCCATAGAGCAAACCATATCCCTCAATATTTAATACACTTTCTTCCGTTAAGTTAATCCAATCTGTAATTGCTGCGAGAGCTGCTGCTTCATAATACAATTTTAAGTTTGGCATTTTTAAGCCCCCTCTTTCACGTATATCCTGCATTATCTTCTGATTTACCCGCGGCTTCTTCCCTGCCCAAATGAATTTATTTATACCCTTCTGCCACTCCCTTAAGGTTCCGTCTTTTTTAAGTATTGGTATCATTTGAAAAAGGAATAGAAACCTTGGTAAAACATTCATTTTAACAGCAGCTATCCTTCCCAACAGTGACAATTGCAGTTTTTCCCAATTTTCCATATCTTTCTGTATTTTTAACCATAATGGTTCATAATTATATTGGTATAGTTTTGTATTTGTGGACATAATATAAACCCCTAAATATTTGATCTTTTGAACTACTTCAAAACCTGTTACCTTTTCTATTTCTTCTTTTTGACTTCTTGTCACATTTTTAACTATTATTTTTGTTTTGGCTATATTTATCTTAAAACCAGATACTTGTCCATATAAGTTAATTATATCCATCAAAATTTTAATAGATTGTAGTGGTTGGGTCAGAGTAACGACCAGGTCATCCGCAAAAGCTCGTAACTTATATTCTTCCTGTCTGATCTTAATCCCCTTTATTGTGTCAAGTTCTCTTATTTTGCTGAGTAATATTTCCAAACTCAAGATAAACAACAAAGGAGATAAAGGACATCCTTGTCTTGTTCCTTTTTCTATATTAAAATTATCTGTTAACCCACCATTGATTATTATTTGCGCTGTTTGTTTTTGGTATATTGCCTGAATAGATTGTACAAAATAATCTCCAAGTTGTAATTTTTCTATTAACTTTAATAAAAATCGCCAATTCAATCTATCAAAGGCTTTCTCAGCATCCAAAAATATCAATGTTGCAGGGACCTGGTTGTTCTTTCCCAAATACTCTAATAAATTAACAACTTGTCTAACATTAGTTTTCATTTGTCTACCTGTTATAAACCCAGTTTGATCGTGATGTATTGTCTGTTGTAAGACTATCATTAGTCTATTTGCTAAAATTTTTGCAAAAATTTTATAATCTAAGTTTAGAAGTGAAATCGGCCTGTAATTTTTTGGGTCTGTAAGATCTTGACCCTCTTTTGGGATCAGAGAGATAAAAGCAGTTTTCCAAGATGGAGGTACAGTGCCTCCCTTTTGGATATAGTTAAACAAATCTTTAAGTGGTTCCACCATTTCCTCCTGCAATTTTTTATAATAAACAGCGGTTAATCCATCTGTCCCCGGGGCCTTGCCCACTTTTAATTGTTTAATTGCCAATGCAATCTCTTCTGAAGTTATCAATTGATTTAAAGTATCCCTCTGAATCTCAGTAAGTGTATGAATATTTTGTTGCTGTAAGTACCTATCTATCTCTTCTTCCCTTACTTTGTCCCCACTATATAATCCTGAGTAGAAATCTAAGAATGATTTTTTAATGAATTCTTGTTCATAAGTTTCTTTACCCTTATATCTAATTTTTTCAATAGTTCTTGATTTTTGCTTCTTTCTTAACATGTATGCCAGCCACCGCCCTGGTTTGTTTGCGTTACTAAAAATATTAAATTTTGCATACTGTAAATTGGTTGCAACTTGGTCTGTCATTAACATGTTAAATTGACCCCTTAATAAGTTAATTACCTCTTTAATTTCTAATAGAACCTATCTTAACTCCATTTTTATACCATTGCCTACTAGCCATGAAACCATTGCTAGGCCATTGTATCCCATGAAAAATGTTTACCAAAAAAAGCCAAGACAGGAGTCATTTATATTTACTAGTTAAATATAAATATTTTCTGGCACATTTGCAAGTGAAAATGAATTGTTTATACCATTAGTTTCAGTTGTAGACTAGTTTGCACCTCAGATCAGATTCTTAGATTGTGTGCTGCTCCACCCCCACCCCATGTACAGCAAGAGTTCTACAGGTGTTTATTCAACCCCTCCAAACAGGTCCTCAGGAACCACCCCCATTGCATAGGTCCAGATTTTGAGCTCAGCACGGCAAGTGTCACTTGATAACCAAATCGAATGGGCACACACAAAGTTCAGGAAAGCAATCCACAATTTGAATAGGTCAGGATACATGGCATGAGCACACAAGGCATAGAACTGTGTACATTGCTCTAGCTCAAGTCCTCAGGGCAGGATTAAGTAGGCAATACCATAGCCCTTCATTAGAGGTGAGGTTGCCTCCTCATGAATAATCTAGCTGACCAGTGTTGTGCCTGTTTCCGCTCTACTCTGTGTGTTCTTGGATCAAGAGGTGAGGCTGCTTCATCAGGCTAGCACTCTGAGCCCTGAGCCTGACCAATACTCAGCTCTGCGCTTTCCTCTGCAGACTCAACTCACTGTCCTCCTCTGAACTCGCATCTGGAGAAGAGTCCAAGGGTAGATCCATTACAGATTGTTAAACAATCTTCTTTTCCTCCTTGCTGCAAGAATTTTTATAAGATTTGGTCTATCTTAATTGTTGTAGGATATCAATTGGCTTTATGTTCATTCATATCGTAGAGGAAACTGAGCTTTGAAGAAGTTGGTCACTTGATATAATAGACCAAATTGTTAATGGCAAAGAGTTGGGGGAGGGTTTCAAAGCATTGTTAAGTTTTTATATAATAATAATAATAATAATAATAATAATAATAATAATAATAATAATAATAATAATAATAATAATAATAATAATAATAATAATAATAATAATAATAGTAGTAGTAGTAGTAATAGTAGTAGTAGTAAAGGCATTATCCCAAAACGAATGGAGAACCACTTGACCACCATCAGCATTGACAAAAATCACCATCAATCAATTGCAAAACACAGCTTTATTTGGAACTGCTTACATCCTTTGAAAATACCTTTAACATAAACCTCTACCTATCTCAGGTCCTTCCAGAGGACTCAATAGGTGGATAAAAATGCCATATCTAAATAACATCATCATCATCATCATCATCATCATCATCATCATCATCATCATCATCATCATCATAGCATATGTATTATATGCAGAATTAAAATACTAATTTATTAGATCATGATATATATGATAACAATATAATAAGTTATACTAGATGGATATTTTCATGATTCAATTGGAGCTTCCCTAACCATGAGAGCTGTTAATTGGATTTTTAAAAAGATTTTGATCCCCCCCTGTGTTGTACTCATGTCTTCAAAGATAACACCTATCCATTCAGGCACAAAATCAAATATCTATTAAAAGCTATTGCATGTATTTCAGTGTTTCAGGGTTTAATTAACTGGAATTAAATATAGCTGCTAGATTTCCCTCCTCCTATGTACCATTATTAGCTGCTTGTTGTAGCACTTCCAAATTCAGTTTAAAAAAATCTATCTGAAAGAACATCTTTTGTAATTTGTTTTTGCAATTTAAATGTTATATTTAAAGCATTCAAAGGCATATTGGCAGTGAGGGAATGAAGACTCTGCAGTATTTATTTATTTTATTTATTTTATTTAGCGATTCTTATATGCCGCCCTACTCCCTGGGGACTCAAGGCAGTGTACAACATGTACAAGAACAACTATAATACAATAAAAATACAATAATAAAATTGCAGTTTAAAAGACTAAGAACAACACAAGCAATACATACATGGGGGAGACCAAGATGTTCAACGGTCTCTATGTATATATGTGGGCATATAAAATGTACACATTAAAATTTTTGAAAATAAAACCAGAACACAAACAGTTTTGGCATTAAGTATTTCTCAGTTTTGTCAGTATACCTATGCAAAGGCTTAAATAATTTATGCCCAAGGTCAGCAATGTCTTCAAGCCCTGGGTTGCATGTTTTAGGTCTTGTCAACAAAACAAAAAGCGAAGTGAAGCAAAGCAAAGCAAAGCGAAACGAAACGAAACGAAACAAAACAAAACAAAACAAAACAAAACAAAACAAAACAAAACAAAACAAAACAAAACAAAACAAAACAAAACAAAACAAAACAACACAACACAACACAACACAACACAACACAACACAACACAACAAAACAAGGCTTGCTCCTGGAACTTCACCGAATCTGGCTATTGTTCTCCAAAGTCTGATAAGAGTTTACCATTTTGACTAGGTCAGGGGTGTCAAACTCGGGGCCTGCAGGCCAGATGCATCATGCGCTGGCCACTCCTGCCCCCATTAGTGAAGGGGAAAAGTTGCAATACGTCACGTGATGACAACGTGACGATGTGAATTTGATACCCTTGGACTAGGTAATAAATCTTGTAAGATTTGGCAATCTAAGAAGGTTTCAGGTGTTTAACAGATACTATTTTTGAAATGGTTTCCATATGCTATTTTATTGGTCATTCATGTGTACAAATATTGGATAGGAACCAAGAAATTAGAAAAAGGATTGAAAGAACAATAGATCAACAAAATAAAAGCAAAACAAAGGAATTAAAATATTTTGAGGAAATTATTGCAAACCCTGCTGTGATTATTGTCACTTAAATCAAAACAAAAGAATTATCTGTACTATTATATTAACAGTGCATACTGTGGAGCAGAACAATTGGCTTTGCTACTTTTAAAAATAGTTTTAAAATCTTGGCTGGTAAAGTTCACCTTTCTGGCTGATTCATGTTCTTGTGTGCACATTTAAATATTCAGTTTCTTAACCTGCTGAACGTTCCTAATGCAAGTTGGCTGCCTCATAAATTATCAAAATCAAATATAAAATATGTGAAGAAGATGGCAAACACTGAATCTTGGAAGGGAAGCTGTGAATTTTTTTCTGAGCTTGAAAATTCTAGCCCTTCAGTCTGGTATATTTTATGACCTCAAAACACCTTATTTGGAAGTCCATATCACATTTTGTAAATATCAAATCAAAACTTTATTACAGTCAAAAACCAGCATGGGTTCTGTGAAGAGATTTTTCATTTTTATCAGTAGAACTGAATGCAGATGAGGAAGCAAAAAACAAAGAAAAAAATGCAAGAGGAAAAGCTGAAATAGGATATGGGAATAGCTAACACAAAAAATGATACTTAAGACTGTATTACTTGGTACATAGCAGGGGTGGGTTCTAACTTACCTCACTGCCAGTTCGCTTCCTCCTTTGCCTCATGGGCGCGTGGTCGCAGTGCTGAAAAAATATAACCCTCCCCCTAAAAAGCCAAAAACAAGATGGCGACACTTGCGCAGTGCTGGAAATTCAGCTTCTGCCCATGCTCAGAAGAAAAAAAAACCCAGAAAAAAAGATGGCAGAGTCCACGGACCGGCACCGACCGAACCGGTTCCGTGATGTCATCGTGACATCACCAGCGGGTTGCTACCGGTACGGGCAAACCGGTCCAAAACGGGAGGAACCCACATCTGGCACATAGGCTTTACGCATTTAAAAAGGAAAGTTGATATAGCAACCAACTGGAGCTATGTATTTTCAGCATTCTTCACTTTATAACCAAATAAAGTGGAACATTTCACTGTCTTTCTCAAGGAAGATAAATCTATAACAAGTTTTTGTAGGTAAATATGCCATTAATTTTTATATCAATACATTTATATTTTAAACTGTCAATGAAGAGATTAATTATAGCAGCTTTCTTCTGACCATTGTCCTTTATGCTTTCCTAGATATAGTGCTGTGCCACAGGGTTTTTACACATTAATTTATTAATATTGGGGGCGGGGGCGGTTTGCCTGGTAACTCAAGTTCTGTACATACAGCCCAAACAGCTCTAACGGGTTATTTCTCTCCTCCCTTTTAACAATTGCAGTCAAAGGATCTTAATCTGTTTGAAATCTCATATGAGCCTCTAGAAGAGAAGTTTTTCTATTTTCAAAGGCAGAAGAGAAACCAATTGGAAAAATCTTTCCTACTAGATTGTGATTAGCCCCTAGTATGCTCTTACAAAATCAAAAGTCAGTTATCTGCATCCTAGTGTAGTCCTAAATCTTAGAACAAAATGACCATGATCCTCCAAGATTCCTGGGATATGAAAGTAAATATATTTCAGTTATAGCTATAGAACACTAGATTTCCCTTTAAGAGAGAATGGAAAGAATATCATTCTCTCTCTCTCTCTCTCTCTCTCTCTCTCTCTCTCTCTCTCTCTCTCTCTCTCTCTCTCTCTCTCTCTCTCTCTCTCTCTCTCTCTCTCTCTCTCTCTCTCTCTCTCTCTCTCTCTCCCTCCCTCCCTCCTCCCCCCCCCTCTCTCCCCCCCCCAGTGTGTTTATGTGTCTGTGTCCAGAGAATGAAAGGGCAGATCCTGAACTGCTTCTGACAAGGGGCTGCACATTTTAAAAGAGATTTTATGAGACCCTTCTGAGGGCATCATACAATAGGAATAATGTTGCTTTAAAGATTACAAATGTTGATCAGGGAATTACAGGCAGTTTTAAGGTGTAAAAGGGAGTATCTAAAGCAGTGGTTCCCAAAGTGGGCGGTACCGCCCCCCAGGGGGCGGTGGGAACCCTTAGGGGGGCGGTGAGAGGTAAGGGTGGCGACAGGGGGGCGGTGAGAGGGGCCAGGGGGGCGGTAGGTGGTTCGCCGGTCCTGTCCCCGCGCCGCCACCCAATCGCCCGCTCGCCACTTTTCCCGCCACTCTTTTCCCGGTGGGGACTGGGCGGGCCGCGAGACGGGTGTCTTACTGGACTTTTAGCAGCTCCGTGTGTCTGTCGTCTGGTCTCTTTGCACTGGTCTCCAACCTTGGCAACTTTAAGACTTGTGGACTTCAACTCCCAGCAAAGCTGGCTGAGGAATTCTGGGAGTTGAAGTCCACAAGTCTTAAAGTTGCCAAGGTTGGAGACCCCTGGAAAGCTTGCAAAATACAGAAACTCTTCTCACGAGGGTGAGCAATTAACAACTCGCAGCGAGAAGAGTTTCTGTATTTTGCAAGCTTTTTTCCCTAGAGACCAGCCGACAGAAACATGGAGCTGTTAAACCAGTAAGACACGGGATTGGGGGGCGGGCAGGGGCTGGGTTGGGGGATTGGGTTGGGGGGGGTGGGAGGAGGAGGAGGAGGAGGAGGAGGAGGAGGAGGAGGAGGAGGAGGAGGGAGACCTTGTGGGGAAATCGCAGCTGCCTCTTTTCCGCTCCTTTGGCCAAGAGGCGCCGCGGCGGGAAAGTCGGTCCGGAAAGAGGGCAGCGATGGGGGGGGGGGGAGATCGGGAACAGTTGCCCGCCAGAGTTTCTGCCGCCTTCGCCTGCCTCCCTTTCCTTTCCTTCCCTTTCCTTCCTTCCTTCCTTCCTCCCTTTCCTTCCCTTTTTCCTTCCTACTTCCCTTCCCTTCCTTCCCTCTTTTTCCTTCCTCCGTTCCTTCCCTTCCCTTTCCTTCCTTCTGTCTCTTTCCCTTCCTTCCCTCCTTCCCTTTCCTTCCCCCTCCTTTTCCTTCCTACTTTCCTTCCTTCCCTTTCCTTCCCCTTTTCCTTCCTACTTTCCTTCCTTCCCTTTCCTTCCCCTTTTTCCTTCCTACTTTCCTTCCTTCCCTTTCCTTCCCCTTTTTCCTTCCTACTTCCCTTCCCTTCCTTCCTCCTACCCTTCCTTTTCCTTCCTCCCTCTCCTTTTCACCTTTAATTTCCCTCCCTCTCTTTCCTTCCTACTTTCTTTCCTCCCTCCCTCCCTCCTTTCCTCCCTCCCTCCCTCCCTCCTTCCAATTCCTTCCTTCTCATTCCTTCCTTTTCTTTCTCTTTCCTTTCCTTTCTTTTCCTTCCTTCCTTCCCTCCCTCCCAAACAACCCCAAGTTAAATCCTCCCCTTGGCCATTGTGCGTGCATGTGTGTCTCATCTTCTAAAAATCATAACTCCCCATCCCACCCCAAAAACCCAGTACCACCCCCTTCTCCATCCCACTGAAGATCCCAGGTGCCCAGCCTCCTGCGCCCCCCCTGCAACCTCTCCGCATGCCCATCTCACGATGTGGCCTTCGGCCTCACCTCCTCTGCCCACCTAACACACTGCTCTCGCTCGTCCCTGCGATGCCATCTTCCCCTGCCCCCGGATGGATAGCAATTTAGGCAGGCACGACACACCACCAGGTGAGGAGGGGGCTTTCCAGCTGTGCCTGCTGGGTACAGGAGTACCCCCCTCCACCTGGCCTCGGTCCTCTGAACTGCTCTGTGCCAAGGAAGGCAATTCGGAGGGTGCCAGCGCTTCCCACGGGGGAGGGGGTATATTTCCAGGAAGCCCCTTGAATGTGCCAGTGTGGGGGGAGGGGGAGAAGACCCTCCCCCATGTGCATCTGTCCCACCCACCCCCTCCATTGACCACTTCTGCAGTTTTCTTTCCTTTCCAGGCTCTGTTTGGTCATCCAGTTGAGCCAGCCTTGGCGAGGAACCAAAATGGCTTGTGTGTTTGTTTGTTTGTTTGTTTTTGCAACCAAATACAAACCAGGTTTGGGGGAATTGGTTTCAAAACCTCCCAGTTTTCCAAACCTGGATGTTTTTGGCCACACACGCACACACACACTCACACACACCCAGTGGCTCAATGTGGAATAGATTTCCCACCCACCTCCAGCCCCTCTTTTCAAACACGCCCCTCTTCCTCGCAGACAGAAGCACATTTTAAATTGCCATAGGCAGAGCCCAGAGGAGCCAATGTAGTCCCGCGGTGTGTGATATATATATATATATATATATATATATATATATATATATATATATATATATATATATATATATATATATATATATATATATATATATATATATATATATATATATATATATATATATATATATATATATATATATATATATATATATATATATGGAGGGAGGGAGGGAGGGAGGGAGGGAGGGAGAGAAAATAAGGAAAGAAAAAGGAAGGAAGGAAGGAAGAAAAGAAAGAAAGAAAGAAAGAAAGAAAGAAAGAAAGAAAGAAAGAAAGAAAGAAAGAAAGAAAGAAAGAAAGAAAGAAAGATGGTAGGTAGGAAGTAAGACAGAAAGAAAGAAAAAGATGGTAGGAAGGAAGGAAGACAAACAGAAAAAGAAAGGAGGGAAGAAGGAAAGAAAAAGAAAAGAAAGATGGTCGGAAGGAAGGAAGACAGAAAGAAAGAAAGAAAAAAGATGGTAGGAAGGAAGGAAGACAGACAGAAAAAGAAAGGAGGGAGGGAAGGGAAGGGTGGGATGTAGCAAAGAAAAAGGAAAGAAAGAAAGAGAAAGAAAGAAAGAAAGAAAGATGGTAGGAAGGAAGGAAGACAGTCAAAAAGAAAGGAGGGAAGGGGAGGGAGGGAGGAAGGAAGGAAGACAGAAAGAAAGAAGAAAGGAAAGAAGAAAGAAAGAAAGAGAAGGAAGGAAGGAAGGAAGGAAGATGGTAGGAAGGAAGGAAGACAGAAAGAAAGAAAAAGAAAGAAAGAAGGGGAAGGGAGGAAAAGAAAGAAAGAAGAGAAGGGAAGGAAAGAAAGAAAGAAGAAAGAAAGAAAGAAAAGAAGAAGAAAGAAAGAAAGAAAGAAAGAAAGAAAGAAAGAAAGAAAAAGAAAGAAAGAAAGAAAGAAAGAAAGAAAGGAAAGAAAGAATTATGACCACAATTGAGCCTAACATTTTGGTTGCTAAGGCAAGAGCGTTGTTAAGTGAGTTTTCACCACACTTTTACAAGTTGGCCATGCCCACCTGGTCACCTGACCACTAAGCCACCGCCCACCTGAGGGGGGGGGGTGGGGGGCGGGGTGAGGATGAGTTTGTAGCACCAAGGGGCGGTGGACTGAAAAAGTTTGGGACCACTAATCTAAAGTCTTACATTAGTTTAGAATGAACTGAAAATATTGGCTCTGCCTACTCTGGGCTTCTGTGGAAGCCATAAGAGCAGATCTATAATTTATAACTAGTGGTCAAATAACTATGTATTTTTAAGCAACTTCTAAAGTCCCTTCAAGTTAGCGGATTGCTTTTCTAAAGAAAATCTATTCCACCAGCAGCGTCACAGGTTGTTTCATTCTCAAGATACCAGTTATAGTAATTTCACTCTCAAGGTACCAGTTTCATCCAGTAATCCTTATAAATTTGAAGTTCAAAAATACCCACTCCAGTAAAACTGTACTCTCACTAGCTTAATGTCCATTATGGCATGTAGAACTCTATATAGATGTCAGGTTTTTCTTGACAATGCTAGACTGGAAGCAGGCATTCAATGTCACAAATCTCTGGTAAGCAGATTTATTATAGAAAAGCCAATTAAGCTTCTGAAAGAATTCCAGTGCCTGCCATGTATCAAATGCAAATCCTATTTATAGTGAAATCAAGCTTTTATTTTTGTTCACCTTTTTCTTCCAGTTGCATGGTGTAAATGAGTATTTGGGACAGAACGATAGTTACCATATGTGTTGGTTTCGTTTAGCTGTGCCCTTCTGAAACTGGCTCTCACAGTAGATTTCATATCTTTGATGTATATAATATATGGGCAAATATATTTAGTTATGGAGTCCCAGATCTTTTTTCTGTGGATTTTTGTCCTTTTCATAGCTTTCAGCTTCCTTTTTTCTGGGTCCTTTCCTGGTTCTGCTGCCATATATGTTTCCATGTTTTCTGACATCTAAGCCAAGGTGGAGCCACCTTTACGAGTCATTATAGGCCTATCTATTCCTGAAAGTCTTCTAGGTCTCCTGCAGAAAACATTGAAAATTTGTACCTTTTGAACTGACAAAAGGGGAAATTAATCAGCATATGGTGACTAATTTACATAGTGAATTGAATAATTGATTTTTCCCCTCCTGACCCATCTACTCTGGGAATAAATCCTTCAGCCTGTCAGTGGCTAAGTGTGGTCCTTGATTGATAAAAAGTAATATTTATCTAGATCAGTGGTTCTCAACCTTCCTAATGCCGCGACCCGTGCCCTGCCCCCGTGCCCCCACCGTGCCCCACCCTGCCACTTCGCCTGCCGCCACGACCCCCGCCCTGCCACTGACATTTGGGTTCTTTTACCCTCTGCGCATGCGCAAAGCATTCTGCGCATGCGCAGAGGGTAAAAGAACCCAAATGGCGGTGTCCGGGTGAAGTCTCCTGACCCCTGTAAAAGGGTCGTTCGACCCACAAAGTGGTCGCGACCCCCAGGTTGAGAACTGCTGATCTAGATGGAACAATAATTTACTATAAAGCAACTTCCCAGAGTTTTTTTTCTGCCTAAGGAAAAGATGAATTCTTTCCCACATGAAGGCGAGAAGATCCATTTGCACAATCTGACAATTTTTGGCAATTTTGCAACAATTTTCCTGATACGTATAATTATATCTATTTAGACATGGTCATCTTCTATTATGCTGATGAAGTTGATTCATTTGATAGCAAAGTGTTCCCTCAATGAAAAGCAAAACACTTTTAAAAATATCTAAAGAAATAAAGAATTGTTTATGAATGCCTTACAAGATGCACATATACTGTATATGAACAATTAGTTTGGTATATAATTATTATACAAACTGTTTCCTAAGCTAGTACAAAATCATTACTGTAAGATTAAGGAATATTTATATTCCATTTAAGTTAAACTAATGCAAACTATTAGTATAATAATGTGCTACGTTAGCTTATTTCAGAACAGAAATTATGAGAATAATGCCACAGTTAGCAATGGAATTTTTAGACTGGTATTAACAGGAATATAAGGGACATACAAATAGAAGGATTAAGGAGAGACACAAACTGCAGTTTAACTAGAGAGGTACAAACCAAACATCACCAGAATTATATTCTAAGTATACAAGTTTAATATCAAACATGTATGACTTTACATAATGTAACTTGTCATAATGAATTTTCCTAAGTCTGTGAAAACTTTGAATCAATAATTTCATTTAAAGGGTATTCATTGAATCATCATTTTTAAACCATTATTTGAATTTAATCTTCAGATTGAGTCAAGGTATTTAATTAAATCAGGGATTTCCAAATCACTTTGAACAAGTCTGAAAACAGAGTTTCAATGTATTTTGCAGTTTTGAACAATGGTGCATATTCCTTCCACAAATCTGATCAAACTAGCGAGTTTTCTGATACTGACATAATTGTCCAATGATTTTTATCAGTCAGAAACCATGTCTATCAGAGCATTTCAGAGACAGCAGTTATCTTGGTCGTGTTACTTTTTGCTTGGAAAAGAACAGAATGACAAAAAGAGATGTGATTGTATGAATGGATATGAGGTGACATTATCACTATTACATCTGTATATGGCACAATAATTCATTCTTAGTATATTATATATGAATAGTAGTGAGGCAACTCTTCTCAGACTTTTTTAAATGGATCACAATTATAACATTTCATTCCCAGAGTAGATCAGTCTTGCCAATAAAACCGCAGGTTTGCCAGTTTAAAAATATATGTCAGAAATTGATCGATCCTTCGATCTTTATTAAAAGCTTGGTCAGTAAAACCATTTGTAAAAGGCTTTTGTTTTAAATTTTGAGTAGGTAATTCGATTCAACAATTTGCTAGACAATTTGTAAAGTGTTACTGTATATTCTCTTCTTTCATCCCTGGCATTCTCTCCGCTCCCCCATCAAATTATCCACTGGTAATCTTTCTATATTAATGTTCTTTAAAGATGTCCCCTTCTTGCTATTTTCATGTCATTCAGCCAAAAACTGAATGTTCAACATATTTTGATGCTTTTCCATAAAGCCTATGATCACAGCTCTCACTGAATTTAACTTCAAATTGGTTTAAATTATATTTTGTTGCCTTTGAAACTCAGATAAAACTTCCATATTGAAGCAGCTACTTGCCACAAATGTGGGAGGAGAGACTTTGGAGCTCTGCAAATGATGATGATGTTATCTATTTTAGTAATGTCTGATTCTTGGCAATTCTATGGGCCAGATCTCTCCATGTCTTCCAATCTTGTACTACTTCTTTGAGTTGTTCTAGGCTTTGGCTGGTATCAGCTTTGATGGTGTCTAAGCAAATTGAATACAGCAGTTAAACAAAAAAAAGGTGGTGGTCCCCCCCAGAATGAGTAGATGATCTAAAAGAGAGGAATAGAAGAATAGAAAACAAAGCAAATGTAAAAAAAAAAAATACAAGAGCTTTCCATGCTGGCCATTAACAGAAAATGAAGGAGAAGAGGTGGGATTAAAGACAGAACATACTTATTTAAAAATATTAATACATATTATTAATAGCATTGAGCATGGTGCATAGATAATTGTATTAGAGTAATAGGTAATACGTATAGAGTATAGGGTATAGAATAGAATAGAATAGAATAGAATAGAATAGAATAGAATAGAATAGAATAGAATAGAATAGAATAGAATAGAATAGAATAGAATAGAACAGAATTCTTTATTTGGCCAAGTGTGATTTGGCACAAGGAATTTGTCTCTTGTGCAGAAGTTCTCAGTGTATATGCAAAGCAACAGAGTAATAATAATCATAATAATGATACCAATAAGAGGGGGTAGTGAGAAAATGAGAATGATAATAATAATAATAATAATATAGCCATATAACATGGGTGAATGTACTTAGATGTTTGACAGCATTGTGAGGATTAGGCATTCAGCAGAATGATGGTACGAGGTAAAAATTGTCCCTGTGTCTAGTTGTTTGGGCATGTAATGTCCCATAGCAATGTCCCGAGGGGACGAGTTGAAACAGTTTATGTCCAGGATGTGAAGGGTCTGTAGTTATTTTCTCAGCTCTCCTTTTGACCCACACAATATACAGATCTTCTGTTGAAGGCAGGCTGCTTGTAATTGTTTTTTATGCAATCCTAACTATCCGTTAGAGTCTGTACCTGTCCTGTTTAGTTGCTATACCAAACCAGATAGTTATAGAAGTACAAATGACAGATTCAATAATTCCTCTGTAGAACTGTATCAACAGTTCCTGAGGCAATCTGAACTTCCTAAGTTGATGCAATTGTTCAACCTCCCGTCTACATGCAGAGTCATCACTGTCTCAAATGAGACCAATGACTGTTGTATCATCTGCAAACTTCAGTACCTTAACAGAAGGTAGTCATAGCAGTCATTGGTATATAGAGAGAAGATCAATGGAAAGAGAGCACACAGCCCTGTGGGATGCCAGTGCTAATTGTCTGGATGGTCAATGTGACTTTTCCTAGCTTCACTTGTTGCTTCCTGTCTGTCTTCCTGCACCCCCCCCCTCACAAAACTTCCAGACATACCATGGAATACCTTTTAAATCTGCTGTGAACAAAACATATTAGGATTTTTGCAAGACAGTCTTATTTATTTCTCATTGTCACCAACAAACGGGCAATTAAGACAAGCCATTTTTATGAGATTGGAACAACTTCATTTCATACCAGCCTGAACAAACAATCGCAAAAATATAACCAGAGATTTGACTTCAGATGAATCTGTCTTAAATCACAATATTACCAAGGATGAAGCACAACTACTGTACTGTATACAATGAAAATATGGAAAAAATGAAACTGAAGATAACTCATTTAGAAATAAGATTAGGATAGTGCAACCAGGCAGAAAAAGCACTAGGGATTGCATTTTCTATAATGAAGGGCAATTCTGTGACTGATATATTATGCAATCAAGTTTACAGGCATATTTTAAAATTATTTACTAATAACATTTGTATATATACCACTTTTCAATCCTATAGAGCCCAAAATTGGAAGCACGAGATTAATATGCAATCAAATTGGACCACAATAAATAAAAATAAAACAATAATCTTTCAAATCAGCTATTTAAATTGAATAGTCATTAAAGCAGGACATATCCATAGCTAGAAAAAGGCAGAAGCAGAAAAAAAAAATGAGTTTTCAGGGATAACAAAAAAGCAAATCCAATTTCAGTGAATCCAACAAGCCTGGAGCCACTCTAGAAATACATGGTTCTATTTTCATGACTATAAAACATTTGTATTCCTTTTTTTTGAATTTTTTTCCTCCAAAATTCCATCCGTATTTCAATACACATATACCTTAAAACCAGTGGTGGGTTCCTACAGGTGCGGTCCACTCTATAGCACCGGTAGCGGCCCGCTGGTGACGTCACAGTACCGGTGCGGTCGGTTGCTAATGCCTGGGCGCCACCATTTAAAAAATTTTTTTTAATTTTTTTAAAAAATTTCTTCTGCGCATGCCCAGAAGCCGAGCTTCCGGCACTGCACATGCGCTGCCTTCCTACCCCACAGTGAGTCCAAGCAGGGGAGGATGGCTGAGGGAGCGTGTGAGACCCTGAAAGAACGGGCGGCAGGAGCTATCTCCATTCCGCTCCCTTCAGCAGTCCGAGAAGCCACGAACGCGCGGTGATGATCCTAGGCATTTTTGCACGTTCGAGGCTTCTCGAGCTGCTGAGGGGAGGGGGAATGGGCGGCAGGATCTATCTCAGTTCCTCTCCCTTCAGCAGTCTGAGAAGCCATGCCCAGCCGGTCACATGGTCGGCAAGCCACACCCACAAAATAAGCCACACCCACAGAGTGGTAGTAAAAAAATTAGGAACCCGCCCCTGCTTAAAACATTATAATAAAATACATAGCGGTAGTTATACATTTGGATTTCAGTCATACAAAAATCAATATCTTATTTTACACCTATTTTTTGATATTCCAAAGTTCTAAGTTAACAATACTCCTCTAAAATTTTATTATTATATCATTTCTATTATAAGCGATATCTTACTCTAGGTATATGCTACTAAAATTATATTGCTTCCAACAAAAATCTAATTTTGTCTTCTGGGATCACCACCAATTAATTTCAAATTTTTACTCCAAATTAACTGCTATCGCTTAAATTCTCAAAGATAGTTATTATCTCTCCACCTATTAATTTTAAGCCGTATTGCTTCCTCTCCTACCTTAATCTTTTTATTCATCATTTGTTTTTCTTGTCTCCTATCTTAGCATAACTAAATGCTCCATAAGAATCAATATTTTAATTGTATACATTATATTAAAGTCTTATAATCATATAAATTATCCATTCAGCTTCTCAATTTAATCAAAATTCTTTCTGTAATATTTCAACTTGTTAAATTATACGATCCTTATAAAAAAGAAAAAATTAACAATAATAATCATTCAAATTCTATATACTTCCCCAAAATTGACCTATTTTCATTCTTTTTTATATTTTATCTTTTCCTTTGATGGTACAGATATTTAATTTCATCAATTTTAAATTAATTTAATATACCATTCTTATAGCAATCTAAAATATAATTTTAAATTCACAAAAAGAAAAAACCAATTCATATACATGATTATATTAATTATTTAAACAAAACATTTGTATTCCTTAATACAATATTTGCTGTTGCTTACACTCACAAGACACTGATTTCTATTAATCATTAAAAAAAAAACCTTGTGATCAAAAAGGAATGAAGGAAAAATAAAGGAAGGATATTGTAATGGCTAATGCAAATTATTACTTGATCATTTCTCCTATTAATTTTATTGCACAATCATATGGTTGTAAATGAATAACTCAAACATATTTTAGAGACAAAATCCTATAATTTAAATTAAATAATTGGATAAGGATCCATCAAATTACCACTCACCCAAAAAAGTTTTCATAGAAAACAAGCAGAAGAAAATTAATCATTCAAGTAAGACTCCTTATTTAATTATTACCACAAAACACTTTTAAGATGTAAATTTAAAAACTACATTTGTGAGGATGGATATATTTGCTTTAAGAAACTTTATTACCTACTAATCCTTCCAAATAGAAGCTCTCTACATTAAATTATAAATGAGGATGAGAGATCATGAGTCCTTGTTTTTAAATGTTTTGTAAGATGGTAAAAGAGTTTTCTTTTTTAGATAGAAATACCTCATGTTATTAAAATATTCTGATTTCTCTTGCCTTGGTTTCCCCCCTCTCCTGTTATTTTTATATGTTTGAATGTCTAGCAATATGGTGCAATTAGGAAAGGAAATTTTGAATTTTTAAATTATAAACTTACTGTACTTGGTTGGAGGCCATTCAAATCTTTCTATTTAAAAATTAGATTTTTAAGGTTTTATAATAAATAAACATATAGCTAAATACATTTACAAACATAATTAGCTCTTGATATACAGTAAGTGTCCTGTTATCTTGATATATTGCAAAGACTTCTTTTATGTTTCTATAGCTGAACTATTTAGACAGAGCTCTGTGCATTCCTTATTCTCTTCAGCGACTCTCCGATGGGATGGAAAACTTCATGGTTGCCTCAGCTGAATAACAATAAAATAAAGAAAATCATATTGCCTCAGGTATGGCCTTGCTCCATGTTTTCATAGAAGCAGAAGAGATTCTGAGGAGAAGATTCTGTCCTGAATAGAAGCGGACAACATACAGAACATGAAATTTCATCCTCAGGATTGAGAATCTTACTTGTACTGTAGATATGCTGTTTTGCTGCAGACTTTGTTAACATGAGAAAAATAAATGTTACAGTTGACTAGCAATCCTAAAGATTGACTCAGCAGATGCTGATTTCCAGCAGCATTTATAGTGCTTTGTCACATTTTTGGATATGCATACAATGTTTGCAGTGTAAGCGAAAGGGGAAAGGAATTTGCAACGCAAGGTTGTGGCATCATTTGTGGCTTTCTGAACGACTTTGATTCTTCCCTTGCCACCCCACAGATGCTATTGTATCTTTGTTTTCATGGTTAGATGATTCTACTGATTTCTCCTAGGAGCTTTTAACTAAAGTTGTAGGATGGAAGTGGTGAGAATACAGATATATATTCACAATGAGCCAAAGGTGGAAAGTTATTCCATTATCTCCAATGGTTTCTGCCCTAGCGATATGTTCTGGCAAATTAGATGGGCTCCAGGTCCCCTCTACAAAATGTTGTTATTGTCAGGGTTCCAAATAGCATCCAAAACTAAATCAGAGTCCGAGGCAACGCATTCCTCAAAGTTCCAATTTATTAATAGAGCCATGTTGGCACGTCTGTGAGAAACCCGAATCTAAAGCTACGAGGGTTTCTCCACCCAGTTTAAAGTTCATTCCCTTGCCCCCACACCCACAAGTTCATCACGTTGACCAGTCGTCTTCTGCCAACGTGTCCGTTACTCCCATCAGCTTCCAGGCAGGTGCTGAACAAAGGATGACCTTGAGAATCTAGAAGGAATTTGTTATGGCTACATCTCAACATCCTTCATGCAACAGCCCCTCCCAAGTTCCCACAGCAAGAATACAATCTAAAGCATAAAGCCAATCAAAGATGGCTTCGGCCTGACAGTCATCTTGTAGGACTGGGGAAGCATGCCTTCTCTGATATGGCCCCCTTTGGAACAGTATCCCCCTAGAGAGAAGGAGGCACCTTTTCTCTTAGGGTTCAGGAAAATTCTTAAATCTGGCTTTGGTCCCAGGAATTAATGTATTTTTGTATTAGGGGATATCTGTTTTCTTTTGTTTTCTTAGTTTTGTGCTGCTTAGTCTGGACCATCTGTGTGGCTTTATGTTTTACCAGTTTTATCGATTTTGTTTTGTTTTCTTTTGTATGCCAGCCAGTGTCCATAGGAGTTGGGTATCTATAATACATTTAAACAAATAAATACTTAAAAATTTCTGTACTGATATTTTATCTTATAACATATTTCTATTATTTTTTCAACATCCCTGTATATCAATATAATCAAATGCAATGCTCTTGCATCACCATTGTATATCTAGGACATACAACCAAGTATTTGATATATACATATCAAAATAATATTTAAGTTATTGTACAAGTTGTTTTGGGCTATGTGTGTTGTGCTTGTGTGTGTGTGTGTGTGTGTGTGTGTGTGTGTGTGTGTGTGTGTGCTTTGCTTTTGCTATGCTTTTCAGTTCATAATGGAAAAAAGCTAAGGAAAATTGTATAAATGTGCATAAACGATGGCAAGGAGTTAAGGTACAAGATAGTGGTATTCAAATGTCTGTCTTGGTATTGCTGAAAGGTAAAGCAATCAATATGAAAACAGAAGAGACATCAGCTTTCCTTCCTAAATAAATAAAAGTATTCATTTTAAAAATCAAAAGTAAGTAGTTGGTACTAAAGCTACTACAAGCACGTATGAAATTGTATGGATTTTCTGTCTTCATCCAACAATATTAGCTCCAACTGTCTACCATTCAATTTTGCTAAACCCTAGCTAATAACTTATCAATAAAATATTAGACTACTTGTCTACTTTATCATAAACAAATCCTCTTTCTTCTCTTTTTTAATATGTGTATGCATGTGCATGTATGTCTTTTTACAGTACTTAGTATTATTTTACAAAAATCAAAACAAACATAAACAACAACAAAACTTATATTGTAGAGAGGATGAAACTAAGAAAATTGAAAATTCATTCATGATCAACTTCTTAGAATAGAAAGTTTGCTTTCTTTTTAAAAAAACTATATAGTTTACAAGATAATTAATACAGGTGTAGCGGTATTTCTAATGTTTTGAGAAATAATAATAAGAAAAATATGGCAAGAAGAGATCTCTAATAATGTTTCCAAATGCATAGCTTTTCTCTTCCCCACACCTTCAGATTTTAGGGTAAAATTGATCCAGGCTGCTTTGACAGTTTGCAGATCTGTTCCCTGTTTTCCTTTCTTTACAATCCTTCTGGCATATGCAGTATATGGAGGTAAATAAACTGGGGTGAAATTGATCAGAGTCAATTAGTTAAAAGACCTGGAACTGTCTAAGTGAGGCAATTTTGAGAGAGAAAAGCCACCCCACTGCCTTCGCTCTATCAGACAAGCCAGCATGCAAAGTTCAGGCTGTTTCTTCTCTGTGTGACTTGTGTGGGCTGGAAGTTTTTTCTTTTTTGGGGGGGAAACAGCTTTAGCATGACCTGCTCAGAAAAATAGTGGCGGTATATGGAGATCTATGTAAATGCAAGTATTTGGTCATGAGATGAATTAACCTCCAGAGCAGCAGTCCCCAACCTTTCAAGCTTGGCGGCCTGGTGTGGTGTGAAGGGGGCGTGTGAGTGGCAGGGGCAGGTGTGCGTGCACAGATCCATTTGTGCAAGTGGTGCACATGCACACCCTCCATTTGTGCAAATAGACCTTCATGTATGGGCAGAGGGTGCTTTCACTCGCACACTCATGCGAGTGGCAGGCATCTGTGCATGTGCACAAAAGCTCCACTTGTGCAAGTAGAAGGCGCTCATGCGCAAAGCTCCTTTTGTGCGAATGGAGCTTTATGCATGAGCACAAATGCCCTTTGCTCATACAAGTGGAGCTTCATGTGGAAGTGCAAGTCCCTCCACTTGTGTGAGTGGAGTTTCGCACATGGGTGCACACTTTCCCACTGCTCACGCAAGTAGAGCTGTGTGTATGTTTGCCCATCTCTCCCGTGGCCCAGTTTTGAGCTGGCCGTAGCCCAATAGTGGGCCACGGCCTGGGAGTTGGGGATCCTTGCTCAAGAGGACTCATCTAATATCCAACCTGAGCAGTGGTGGGATTCAATTTTTTTTACTACTGGTTCTGTGGGTGTGGCTTGGTGGGTGTGGTGTGGCTTGGGGGCGTGGCTTGGTGGGCATGGCAGGAGAAGGTTACTGCAAAATCCCTATTTCCTCCCAATCAGCTGGGACTCGGGAGGCAGAGAATAGATGGAAGCGGGGCCAGTCAGGGGTGGTGTTTACCAGTTCTCTGAATTACTCAAAATTCCGCTACCGGTTCTCCAGAACTGGTCAGAACCTGCTGAAACCCACCTCTGAACCTGAGATTATACCCTAGATGATATGTACATATCTAGTTATTACTTATCCAGTGATGTTTCATGTGATTCTAAACTCATATTTCAGGAAATATTTGCATCCAGGCTCCTCATTTTCATAATAGATGTTGCAATTCCCCCCCTCCCAATCTTTTTTTCCTAAATAATTTTGGAGAAAATTATTAGGTATGAATCAATTTTGTTTTCTTCTACATTTCATTTTAAAAGAACCAATTACATGGCTCTGTAGGAAACAGAGTAAATATACAGTTTATTCTTTGTCATCTTTTCTATTTCAAGATATTCTCATTCAAAATAAAACATTAAAAAATCTAATAGGTGCAATCCTGACTGATAGCTATTAAAATAAATACTTGGTAAGATAAAAGAAAAAGAAAATAACAATTTGCATTATCGGAGAAGGAAAGCCAAAAGTTTCAAGCCATATTTGTAGATTAAGATGAATCTACAAACATGGCTTGATAACATGATCTATTAAGATGTTCATGTGAAAGTTCTTTAGAAACAAAATTCATTGTTGAATCAATTTATCACCCTGATGGAATTTATACCCTGATGGAAGAACAGAACTAAGCTTGTTATTAAATAGTTCTTAAGTGAAGAAGTTACAAGTCTTTGTCTTTATCCTCTACAGAAAGCTGTGATGTCTGCTTACTACATTTTTACAAGATTGGGTTATTTATTTACAAGGTTGGGTATGAGTAAATAGCCAGACCCTCAACTGAACAATACCTTGATAGGTTGCTGCTTCATCTGCCTAACTCCTACATAAGTCATATTTAATATGTTCTTAAGGCAAAAGAATGATGGATAATTCAAAGTGAAAAAATAGTAGATATGATGAAAATCTATGTAAACTACAAGAGATGTGCAGTTTCATCCACGTTTGCAAAATAGAGAGCTCCATTTACACCCTTTAATAGACTCAGAAGATGAACTTTCAAAAGTCTTATTTGAGATGTGTCAATGCTTTGTGGTTTTTTTCTATTCAAAATAGTATCTTATTAAATATAATTTACTATTTAACCAATGTTAAATGTCAGTTGACAATTCAAATAACTGTGAAGAAAAAGAGTTCACTGAATATAATAGAATTCTATTACAGGAGCAGGTGTGTTTTTTTCTTCCTCAGAGGTCACAAAAGATTATGCTGGCCATCTTTTACCTTTCAGCTTATAACTGTACAGGCAATTTCTTTTTCATACTAGAAACTTCCTTTTCATATCTGAAATACTTCATTTGTCTTTTACAGTTATGAACAGTTCTTGATAGAAAAACTTATTCTGTTGCTCACCCTCAGCTGAAATAGTTCTTACTGCAAATGTGCACCCCCACACACACATGCCCAGTCAAAATATATTTGATCATGGAACACGTTTGTTTGTTTGTTTGTTTGTTTGTTTGTTTGTTTGTTTGTTTGTTTGTTTGTTTGTTTGTTTGTTTGTTTGTTTGTTTGTTTGTTTGTTTGTTTGTTTGTTTGTTTGTTTGTTTGTTTGTTTGTTTGTTTGTTTGTTTGTTTGTTTGTTTTATATAGATGCCCATCTCAGCAAATGATTCCAGGTGACTCACAATTCAAGTTTTAAGTTGTGTTCACTTGGTATAACCTATGTACAGCTGTTGTTATTTACATTAAGTTGTTGTTGTTATTTGTTGTTGGTATCTAATAAAAAGAGGATTCTCTGAGACAAATGTGCTGTAAATGTGACATGTAAATGTAAACTGGAGTTTTATAAAAAATATGTAAAATGTAGTTTTCTTATATGAATATAAAAAGTCCAAAAAGAATGTGTTACAAAATACTACAAAATTATTTGGGGAAAATAATTCTGCAAACCTACTTTTTCTAATCAACAAGAGGTCAGGCAGCATCTTATGCAAATATTTTATTGTCCCAGAATATTATGAAAATATTCCAATTTTTGATTAATTGATTTTATTCTAATTATGCTGGTGAAATTTATAATCTATATCATGCTTTATCCCTTGCATAGTCAATCAGTATTTCAATCACCTGGAAACCACTAATGCCTTTTCTGTCTTGTTTCTGTTGGCAGTCATTTAATACAATTTGGATTCAGCCTAATTCAAATACCTTCTTCCATTATGATTCCTGAAATTAAATATCCCTTTAAAAACTCTTAAATTCAATTTGGACTGCCTCTTGGTAACATCACTGTCAAAATAAAACCATTGCATCAGTGGTGGGATTCAATTTTTTTTACTACCGGTTCTGTGGGTGTGGCGTGGTGGGCGTGGTGTGGCTTGGTGGATGTGGCTTGGTGGGCGTGGCAGGGGAAGGATACTGTAAAATCTCCATTCCCTCCCCACTCCAGGGGAAGGTTACTGCAAAATCCCCATTTTCTCCCGATCAGCTGGAACTTGGGAGGCAGAGAATAGATGGGGGTGGGGCCAGTGAGAGGTGGTATTTACCGCTTCTCCAAACTACTCAAAATTTCCGCTACCGGTTCTCCAGAACTGGTCAGAACCTGCTGAACCCCACCTCTGCATTGCAGGCTTCCAAGTTGGCCTTTTCCTATGTAATCATTCTGTCTGAATTATAGAGTTCAGGTGGGGGAGGGCGGTAACATGGGAGAATCTAGATAAAGTTGTTTCCCATTCCCCCTTTTTTTGTTATTTTATTGAAACACAAAAACTTGTATTGTTTAAGAAAGAAATAAGGAATAACTGTAAAATCTCTCTTGATTGATGGTTGGAACCATCAATCTTAAAGAACCATTTTTTAATTAAAAAAAACCTAATAATTTTAATACATAATCATAATACTTCAGGCCCTGGGATACTTCAGGCAGATGTTATTGTTTGATGGTGTTAAAATTATCATCACAGGATATAAGCTATTCGAGCAAATTGCCTTCTATAATTGACTGAATGATTTTGTCAATGCTGATGGTATCATTATTGCTGTTGTTGTTTGTCACACAGTCAGCCAGATGGATTTGGCATTTTTGTCAATCTATGGAGTCCTTGCCAAAGACTTAGGATAGGCATAAGTTGTTGTTATTATTCTTTCTCGAAATAAAGGTAGTTATCCCACTTAAGTGTATACTGTATATATCCCTGCAATATGAAAATAGCTAAGGATAAGCAGAAGCAATATTATTATATTTTTCCTTATTCCTTATTCTTAAATGTGGGATATGGAGGAATGAGTGGCCTTGAAAATGTTGAAGAACAGCTGCATGCAAAGATTAAAAGGTCAGCAAACACTGAGTTAAGAAATGATAAAAAGTTATATTTGGAAAGACAGACATCTACAGAATCAGCGAAAAGATGGCAGAGACTATATAATGTGGCTGCTGAAGAACAGTAAGACTCATTGTTAGGTTAATGATAGAAAAGATGCACCCTTCTCCATAGTGGGTGGAGCTAGCCTCCAAGGAATGGGTTAAATCAGCCCTCTAGCCAATAGGACCGAGTCTTAAAAAAGGTATAAATAGTGCCCTCTGAGATTGGCACTCCCTCTTTTAATCTCGGTCCGTAGCCAAAGGGCAATTGTGCTTTTCCATCCTTGGAGGCCAGTTCCACAGCTATTGATCAAGACTACATTTCTACTTTCTGAGTGAGTTACCAGTTGATTCCATAAGTCTCCCCAAGTGACACCTGTCATCTTTCCTTGGGTTGAGCCAGCTCAGGCGGCTGCCTGGGCTGCTGCTTCCAGGCCCCGGCCAGCATCTGTGAATCCCTGGGCCTATCTCACTGCTGAACTAACTGATTATAGGGGGAGAAGCCAGAAAACGCTAATCGGCAAGCCGCAGAAGCCCAGCGCTTGGGCGGCCATCGGCTTCTTCCCCCCGGCTGGAGCTCCTACTCCCACAGCCGGTAGCTGCCTTTCCCAGCGTTATTTGGCCGCCCCAGCAGGTTACCTGCCTGTTAGGCCTTCCGTCGACGGCCGCCCCACCAGAGCCTTCTGTCAGGCCGTCTCCCAGCTGGCCCACTCAGGCGCTTCTCAATTGGCGGGAAAGTCCGTTAACTGCCTCAGCCGCTTTCGAAGTCTCCGGCGGCCATCTTGAAATCGGGGATCCCGCTCCTGATTGGCTGTGACGTCAGCATCCATTCCGTTCTGTTGCTGAGTGCCTGCCGCTGTCGGAGAAAGCGCGCGCATGCGCATTGAGGCCCATTGATCGCGCCGAGCCACAGGGACTTCATCGGAGGCAGCGCGTCATCAAGAACACTTGCCGGCTACCCTCCGAGTTCCGGAAAGTGCGCGCAAGCGCTCAGGACTTCGCCGCCCGACTCTCCAGCGACAAACCGCCAATAAATAAAGGTCCTTTTTACTGCAGCATGTCGGAGGCGGCCAGCAAGGCGGGCAAGGCCAAGCACAAATCCACCAGGCCTTGCCCGTCAGAGGAGCCTACTGGGGAGGCACGGTCACCTCGTACCACCAACAAACACAGGGACCGATCCCCCCTAAGTACACCCCCACCTCCTAAGGCCAAGAAGCCCACAAAGACTCCTTCAAAAGGGGAGTCTCATAAGGGCTCATCCAAATCATCTTCAGGGAGTGCAGGGGCGTGTCTTCATGGGGCTCCCCATTCCAAGGGCACCCCGGATTCTGATCAGGGTGGTGCCAGGCATGCAGCCCAGGGACATAAGACAGGGCGTGCAGGCTCTCTAGATAATGTCTCCCTTGATTCGCCAACTGTTCATCTGCGGGAGGGAGACGTGTGGGGTGCCACAGAGCCCACAGCAACAGCCATTCGTCGCAAGACCACAACTGCTGTTCATAGTGACCCACTGGATGACCCGGTCATACAGCAGAGAATGGATGCGGCCATCAAACAGGGAATCGAAGCCGCTGTCAAAGCTATGGCTCACACATCCACCCGCCCCGCCCCCCGCAGACCTGACTCACCTATACCGGCTCCTTTGTCCTCAGATGAGCTAGAAGCGGATGATTACTCGCTTCACAGTTCGCCGATTCCACTAGGCGACCTGGAAAAGGAAGAGGGTGAAATCGATGAACGGCAGGTGGGGGATGACCACCTCCAGCCTCAACTATCAGAGGATGAGGACTTGGCTCCCGAGCCATCCACATCCACCTCTCTCTTCCACCCTAGCCTCTTCCGTTCCCTGTTGCACAAGGCAAGGGCAACAGCCAACATTCCCCCGTCAGCCACTGACCCTCAGGCTTCAACATCGCTGGGGGACCCAATTTTTGGCGAAGCTTCCTCCTCACCAACGGAGGTAATCCCTATGCCTAACTTGTTTGTCACAGCTGTGACCAAACAGTGGCAGTCACCCGCCACGGGGCCTTCTCCCACCAATTTGGATAAGCGCTTCTTTAACGTCTCATCCCAGCTGGCCCAACATCTGCCAGTTCCGGAAGTCGACCCACCGGTGTTGGCGCTATACTCCAACGCTCCTGTTCCGGGGGACCCGGATGACCTGCTGCGACCGGAAGAACGTCGCACCGAATCCATTCTACAGTGCACTCACCAGGCGGCTGCCTGGGCGGTGAAAGCGTCTACCACGGCATCATTTTTTTGTCGCACTTCCCTAAAATGGTTACATGGCCTGCAAGACCACATCCCGCAGGCTGACACTAGGGCACACCAGGACATAAACAAATTGATCGCTGCTGCCCAATTCACATCAGATTCGACTCTCCAAGCGGGACGCTTTGCTGCCAGGGCGATGGGGACTGCGGTGGTGGCCAGGCGCATGCACTGGCTTCACAGCTGGCCGGCCGACTTACGCCATAAGTGGAAGTTGGCCGCTGCTCCAATATCGGGTCAGTCCCTGTTTGGTCCTGCCCTGGACCGTATTACCACCGAGACCAAAGATAAGAGGAAAGTCCTTCCCTCTTACACCAAAAAATCCTTTAACAAAGGCTCCTCTTACCGCCGGGGTCCTAGGGCACCTGACACACCTTCTAATAGGTACCAGGGCCAATATCCATCTGGCCAGGGGCAGTATGGGACGTCCCAGGCTCAGTATAGTGCTCCCCAAGGTTCCTATGCCCCTAGACAGCGCTCTGCTGCCGACAGGCCGTACCGGGGTGGGCAGTCCAAACGGCCCTTTAAAGGAGCCGGTGGTCGCCCTTACCGCCGGTTTAAGTAATCCCAACCCGATCCCTCCCATTGGGGGTCGACTGGCATCCTTTGCCAGTCGGTGGGAGGAAATCACCAATGACGCATGGGTTTTGCAAACCCTGTCGACAGGACTGTACCTGGAATTTATTTCCACCCCTCTGAGGTTTTTCTTACGCTGCCCCTTGTCTTCAAACATTTCCAAACGAGTCCTCGTAGATCAGGCCATTCAGCACCTCCTGGATATTAGAGCCATCCAGAGGGTGCCCGAGGACCAGCAGGGGCAAGGATTTTATTCCATCTTATTCGTGGTTCCAAAATCCTCGGGGGGATGGAGAGCAATTCTCGATCTTAAACGCCTTAACAGATACGTCAGGTACAGGAAATTCAAAATGCACACCCTGCAATCAATTCTGGCGGGCATTAGGCGCGGTGACTTTCTCGCCTCAATTGACCTCACGGAGGCCTACCTCCATATTCCAATTCATGCATCTCATCGCCAATACCTCAGGTTTTGCTATGCAGGGGTGCACTATGAATACCAGGCGTTACCCTTTGGCCTGTCATCAGCGCCAAGGGTATTTACCAAGGTTCTGGCCGCCTTGACAGCCCATCTCAGGGCTCTTCCCGTGCGTGTTCAGTGTTACCTGGATGACATACTTATCCAGTCCTCCTCCCTGCCTCAGGCTCATCAGGACATCCAGGTAACCCTCAACACACTTGAACACCACGGGTTCCTCGTTAATTTCAGCAAGAGCCAGTTGGCCCCCTCTACTAGGGTCACCCACCTGGGGGCCATTATTGACTCTCTGGAGTGCAGGGTCTTCCTGTCCCAGGAACGGAGAGACAGCATATTGGAATTAGTCCAGCAAGTTCTGGCCCAAACTAGGGTTCCCCTGAACCAGCTGTCATCCCTCCTGGGGAAGATGATTTCCGCGATACATATCGCCCCATGGGCGCACCTGCATTCCAGAGACCTTCAATGGTTTCTTCTCCCCTTCCAGCGGGCAAAGAGAAGCAACTCCCCAGCACGGGTCCAAGTTCCGATGACGGTCAGACGGTCCCTTCGATGGTGGTCCTCTCCCGCCCTGAGCAGGGGCACCGACCTTCTGGAACCTCAGCGTCTGACGGTAACGACCGACGCCAGCACCACGGGCTGGGGGGCTCATTCCGGCTCCCTGGTCGCACAGGGCACCTGGTCCAGGTCGGAGCAATCCCTCCCCATAAATCTGTTGGAGCTCAGAGCGGTCCGGTTGGCCATGGTCCAGTTTCAGCACCACCTGCAGCATTCCCACGTCCTTGTCTTAACAGACAATGTGACGACAAAAGCTCACATAAACCGGCAGGGGGGGACAATCTCCAAGGCCCTTATGAACGAGGCCTTCTCCCTGGGACTCTGGGCGGAACGCAACCTGAAATCTGTCACCGCGGAGCATATATCCGGGGTGAGCAACACGACCGCGGACTGGCTCAGCCGGAACACCATCGACCCGGCAGAATGGTTCCTACACCCGGACATTTTCCAGCAGATTGTGGAGCGGTTCGGCCTACCGGTCATGGACCTTTTCGCCACCCCGGACAACACCAAGCTCCCCAGGTTCGTCACCAGATTCCGGACCCCGGGCGTGGAACTCATGGACGCTCTCCGCTGCCAGTGGCCTCAGGGTCTATTGTATGCCTTCCCCCCTCTTCCGCTGATCCCCAAAGTCATCAGGAGGATCCTGCTGCTGCGGGCGGAGGTCATCCTCCTGGCCCCCCATTGGCCAAGGAGGACCTGGTTCGCGGACCTTATGTCCCTGTCCGCGTCACCTCCCTGGCGAATCCCGCCGACAGAGTGTTCGCTTGCCCAGGGGTCAGTGCATCATCCAGAGCCGCACTGGCTACAACTGACCGCCTGGCGCTTGAGCGGATCACTCTGCAACACCGCCTAGTTCCGGACAATCTTTCTGCGATTATGCTAGCCTCCAGGAGGCCGTCGACGGAACGCATCTACAACACCACCTGGCGCACATTCTGTCATTGGTGCTCTCAGGTGGGCTATTCGCCGGTGGAACTCTCGATCATCAATGTTATCCAGTTCCTGCGACAGGGACTCGCCAAGGGTCTCTCCCCTAATACCCTGCGCAGACAGGTGGCAGCTCTTTCTACCGTTCTGTCCTGCCCGAACCTGGACTCGCTGTCTGCTCACCCACTTCTGAAGCAGTTCCTGAAGGGGGTTTCTAACTTGTGTCCACCGGTAGTGCACAGGTTCCCAACATGGGACCTTACCAAGGTACTCTCCGCCTTGACTGTGGCCCCCTTTGAACCCCTGGACACTGTTCCCCTGTCCCATCTGTCCTACAAGGTGGCGTTCCTTGTGGCGATCACTTCCGCACGCAGAATATCGGAGCTCGCGGCTCTTTCCGTTAGGAACGACCTTTGTGCCTTCCACAGCGACAGAGTGATTCTGCGTCTAGATCCTGCCTTTGTACCTAAGGTAAACACACCCTTTCATAGAGCGCAGGAAGTTATCCTGCCTGCATTCTTTCAGGACCCGTCCACTGAACGGGCATGGCACATGCTGGACGTTAAACGCGCACTTGGCATTTATCAGCAGCGCACATCCGCTCTTCGTCGTACAGAGACTCTGTTTGTAACATTCTGCCCCTCTTCCCAGGGGCGCAAGGCTTCCTCCGCTACAATTGGACGGTGGATTCGGACTGCCATTTCTCTGGCTTACAAACATTTGTCCTTGCCCAAGCCACCGGGTTTAACCGCACACTCTACCCGTAGTGCTGCCACCACGGCTGCATGGAATGCTAGGGTTTCGGTATCTGAGGTCTGTAGGGCGGCCACCTGGTCCTCCCTAACGCCGTTTATCCGGCACTACAAATTGGACACTTATGCCTCCGAGGAGGCGGATTTTGGCCGGCGGGTGTTGGGGCAGGTCTTGTCAGCAGGCGATCCCCCCCAGCCAGGACAGTTGAGCCCACCCTAGGGACGCCAGGCTTTGGTATGTCCCATTCCTTGGAGGCTAGCTCCACCCACTATGGAGAAGGGACGTTGGTACTCACCTGTGAGACGTCCTTTCTCGTAGGGTGGAGCTAGCCTCCAAGTCCCTCCCTCATTAGGGGCTGGCTGGGCGCTCTGCTCCTTTTATGCTGTACATAGTTATTCAATTCTCTGACCCGGGACATGTTCCCTCTGTATATAGTTCTTACATTCTCTGAATATTGGTTGTACATAGTTAATAAAATTGTCTGGTTCTTTGGAAAAGCACATTTGAGTCTGTCTTTGCCCCTCGATCAAAAGAGGGAGTGCCAATCTCAGAGGGCACTATTTATACCTTTTTTAAGACTCGGTCCTATTGGCTAGAGGGCTGATTTAACCCATTCCTTGGAGGCTAGCTCCACCCTACGAGAAAGGACGTCTCACAGGTGAGTACCAACGTCCCTTTACCTTCTGCTCACAGTGCATGTTTCAAAACTTTATTACAAAAATATAGCTCTTTGACATCTTCCTGCTTGCTTCAGTTGATTTCAAGCTTTGAATAGTTTGGTGATGGATTCGCTATCCCTTCCATTTTTTTAATGTAGTTCTGTTACAATATTTAAACTGATGCTCCGCCTCAACAGTTTTTTTTAAACCAGTTGCATCAACATTGAGAGAAAAATTCTATGAAGCAAAATTGAATGCTACTGTGTCTTTTGGGTGCCACTGTGTCTTCTATAATTACACACACATCAATGGAATTGTTTATTTCATGCTCTGTATAGTTCAAGTTAGCTACTTATATTATTAAGACATTTCTGGACTCCATTTTAATAAGCAACATTTTATTTATAGCCCTAGTCCAATTGTTAATGGTTATATTATGTGTTTGTTTTCAGTTACGAGTTAAATTGCATCAGACAAACTGGGAAAGATAGTGGATGTTTAGTAGACTGTTCTTTTGAAAAAATGTCACTGAAACACTTTGGGGACTACCAAATAAATAAAAAATACTGCAATAGGTGAATATTACTTGTTTCATATTTTTAGAAATATTTCCATCCACCTAAAATATTTGCATACAATAGCAAATTTCTCAACAAATATCCCTTACTTTTGAAAAATGTCTCTATGGACAACATGACATTTATTTTGTTTCCAAAAATCCCTTCAAAATATCGGTTGTTTACCTCAGTTTGCCCTAAATCTCTCTTAAAAAATAAGTAGGGAGTAGGGAGAAAATAAATTGTTTTCTCCCTACTCCCAAATATTTAAATGCTGTATTTGTATAAAATACCTCAACCTACTTGTCTGAAACACGCTAAGATTTACTCCTGATGTAAAGACAATTATTGTTGTATATGTTGTCCAAAATCACTATTAAAAGTGAAGAGCACATAACTTTAAAACCTTTGCAACTACTTCTGTGAAATCAAGCATTTTGGAGCCTTTCACAGTTGTCTACAATTTGATCCCATGGGGGGGGGGAATGAAGGCATGGATCCTAACTCATACTGAGCCCTTAACAATTGTGTGTTTGTGTATGTGTGTGTGTGTGTGTGTGTGTGTGTGTGTGTGTGTGTGTGTGTTTGAATTGTATACGTATATATTTACAAACTTGGATACCACCCATCTCACTGAAATACTCTGTATATATTATTATTTCAATTAGATATAAGAGATCCACAGTGTGCTTTAAAGGAAGCTTGAGGTACTGATCTTGGTAATCTCATGCAGAAGATAAATTGACAGAAATTATGGAAACTAGAGAGATTCACCTCAACTTAAAGTAAGAACTGTAATGGAAGATTATATACTGCTGGCACTAGACTTCAGTTACTTTGGCACATATAAAGTGGTTGTAAAAAGAGGGTCATTTTTTAAAAAAAATTGTGGTGAATATGCGATAAAGTTTTATCCTTTGGGCATTAAATAAGTCCCATTACTAAATATGGAATTGAATGGTCTCTAGAATTAGACTTTTTGCATTTGTTTACTGTACCAAACCTGATGCTTAAATATAAGGAACTTATTATTATTTAATAATATTAGCTGAAATAATACTTGCCTAACACTGGAAAACTCTAGTGTTGGGCAAGTAATTCACAGTTGAAATGTGGATTAACAAGGCCTCTTCAATTGGCACATTAGAAAGAAGTCACAAAGTTCAAATAGTGAGACATCAGAGGGAAAAACCACAATTTTGTCAAATTTGGATGAATTTTATAACCACCATTTCATATTTCCTAATAAGTTAGATATCCTTACACACGCAACTTTAATACAAAACAAGAGGGCAATTTATCAGAAAAAGTAAGCTTCATATTAAAATTGCCATGCTGTATCTGACCTTCAAAATTTAGAGTCCTCAATAGAGGCCAGCAAAGAAATAAAAAACACTTTATCTGCTTTCTTCCATCTAGTGGTTATTAGAGTTTTTACAGCCTAGATATGACATGCCTAATTAAAATTGCAATTTAAAAAAAAGCAGCACACAACACTGTATTAGTCGATACTCAGTCAGAAGTAAGGTCTCTTTAATTTCTTATGGATTATGCCCAGTATAGTGGAAATAACTGGGTGAAACTAAATTAGATAGTTTTCCATAAGATTTCCTTCTAAGGAGAAATTCATAGAAGTAGATGGGAAGATTATAACCCTATACATGTTTACCCAAGAATAAATGAGAAAGCACTGACTGGATTTTGTTGAAAAATATATTTTAGTAGTTTGTAACTTGGCATTGAAATCATGCGTTGAAACTGCAAACATAGCATAGAAGAAAAATGGAATTTTAGAAGTTTTTAATCCAAAAAGCTAATACTGCAGAAAAAAGTATTTCTCTCTGTTAAAAATATCGAGAAGCAAATCTGAAACTAATGTCTGTCTCATTAAAGCTGATGTATGCAGTATCTCCTGCAAATACAGTTTGCCTTGCAGCTTAATCCTTCATTTTAAGTTTTTCTTCCTAACTAGCCACGATAACAGAGGTAGCTACTGAAAAAAATCACAGGAGACCAGTCTCAATCTGTTTCTCTGTGTTAAAGACATGCATCTGAAAGTGTTGATGTAATCATGTAATGCCACATGTAATATGTTAGCACGTCTTATATTCTTGGAAAGCAGAGAATAAAGTAAACCAAACACTGTTTATACTGTAGCGAATGAAAAGTAGATACTCATGAGTGGGATTTGATAGATAGATGATAGATAGATAGATAGATAGATAGATAGATAGATAGATAGATAGATAGATAGATAGATAGATAGATAGATAGATAGATAGATAGATAGATAGATAGATAGAAGAGAGAGAGAGAGAGAGGGAGGGAGGGAGGGAGGGAGGGAGGGAGGGAGGGAGAGAGAGAGAGAGAGAGAGAGAGAGAGAGAGAGAGAGAGAGAGAGAGAGAGAGAGAGAGAGAGAGAGAGAGACTCTACAAAATTGCTCAACCATTCAAACAGTAGATGAAACCGAGTTCTATTATACTGTTTAATTCTAGGCTGCAGGATGACAATTAGGCTGTTTATACTTACAGAAAAAACAACAACAGAAAGCCAAGAAATGTATAATCGTTAGATGACTAAGGCTGCTGATGTTTGAGCTTGTGGAGCCCCATATAGATGCTCTGTAGTATGACTCCTGCCAGGTGAGCCATGGGCAGAAGGATTTGGGAAGGGATTGGTGCCACTCTGAGAGAGGCATTATACCACTTGCTTTGAAAGTGATGACAGTGTGCACTCTTCTGCAGAAAGACCATATCTTGATAAAGCTTTCCTTATTTTCTGCAACTTGCTACTTAGAGTATGTAATATTGCTAAGGAGGTAATAGAGAATCATCTGCATTATAAAACTTCAGAGTTGCTGCTGCTGCTGTTGTTGTTGTTGTTTGCAACTTTGTACTTTTAGAGAAAGTTGCTAAGAAGGAAGTAGAGAATCAGATACAAAAACTGTAACACAACACAGCCCTGAACAACCTAAGGCCTGCTGGATGGGTTCTGCCCACCAAACAACCTTGTGCTATTCACCATCACCCCAAAATACTTGCTGCTGGGCACATCCAGGTCTCACTGCCATCACCAGGTCCAGCACAGTCACTGCTCCACTAGCTTCAGAAAAGCTGATCAGCATGTCAGGTATTGAGGCCGATGATGACTTTTATTCATCATGTTAATTTATCAATGCGATCCTTTCCTCTTTATAAATGTGCATGCCTGTCCCAAGGAGGCAGACCATTAAGTGTCTTTCTGTCATGATTCAGATCTAGGCATGAGATAGAAACATTGTCTATTGGAGTGGATGATCTAAATTAGGATGTCCCCTGCAGGACCAGATCTGTCATTTGGGAGATTTTTCTGACCTGTAACTGATGCTTTTCAAGAAACAGGATATTATTGCTGGAGGCACATTTGCCCAACCTGGGTTGGTGTACCAGTGATAGCCCAATCTTTGTTCAGAAAGCCTTAATGACATTAACTCATGCCAGCGAGATTACTGCACTAATTCTGACTTAAATTACAACCAAACAATTGTAATGGGAAACTCACAACTGTAGAGTTCCACATACATTTTGAACTGGCTACCAGTTGACATCTGAGCCCAATTTGAAATATCAACATAAAGATCAACAATGTGGGACTGGGAAATATCTTACTAAGTATGATTCTGCTCATTCTGTCTAGGCATTTAGACATAATTTTGTTAAAATCTCACCCTCATGTGAGACAAAAGACTGTAAAAGTATAAATATGCTGGTAGTGTCAGCGTTCCAGTAGAACCCAACTCCTATTAAAAACTCCGAGACAGACATTTTCTCAAAGTTCCATTTGTTAGAGTAGGTATACTGGCACATCTGGGAAAACCAGAATCTGAGAGTTCCAGGTTTTCCCTCAGTAAAACAAAACCCCAAATCCACCCCCTGCACCCATCAGTCCATCACATGGTCCAATCACCATCCATCCCAACTGGAGCCATCCCTTCAACCACTCCTCCTCCAGGTGCAGGAATACCATGACCTTAACCAAAAAGAAGAATGCTATTATGTCTAACTACGTTCCCTCTACTAAATTCCCCCTCCTAATTTCCCAAGTACAAGACTGTGGCAGCATGGAAGCTTCTGATGCTAATATGGCTTCCAAAGCTGACAGGTAGGTAGACAAACAATCATAATATGGCAGCAACATTAACATCAAAGGCTCTACAACCATTGGAAACTGTGTAGGAATTAGTCTAAGGAAGGTCCTGCCTCATCAATCAATTCTGAAACAGCCTTCAGTTATTAATGGTTCCCTGAGTGGTTTGTTCCCATGATTTGGCCACACTTGTGATGATAAAATACCCACCTCATTCACAAACTTCAACCTTCAAGTTTCTAGGTGTGTGACCCTGGCATGGTTCTAGTGGAATCCCTAAGTCAAAGAAAACCCTACCTACTAGTTCCTAGGTTTTAATTGAATTAGTTAATCATATTGGTATGCACACTAGGTATGTTAATGACTCTAGGCCAGGGCTGTCAAACTCCTGGCCTGCAGGCCGAATGCACCATGCACTGGTCATGCCCATGCTCAGTTTAGCAAAGGGGAAAAAATCCCAATATATCACTTGACGCTGCCGTGATGACATGAGTTTGACACCCCTACTCTAGGCAGTTCATGCGTGTACCTACCAATGCTTTGTGAAGCTTGTGAAGCTTCAGCTAGAACAGAGGTGTCAAACTCACATCATCACAGTGGCATCACATTAAGTATTGGGACTCCCCCCCCTTGCTAAACTGGGCGTGGGCATGGCCAGTGCGTGACCCAGCCGGCCCGCAGGCCAGGAGTTTGACAGCCCTGAACTAGAAGGTTTCATTGAATCATGTCCTCAAACTGAATATTGCAATTAACTTAATTGATTCAAGGTGACAGGTAGGTCAAACTGGTTGCCTTTGATTTGATTCATAGAAATGTGAAGGTTATTTTGAAACTTGACATAGACTGAAACATTGCTAATTCATTCTGTATATAGAAAAAGCTGAAGGAGGCAAGAATGCTATAATGGACTTTCTGATTTTGTAATAAGTATTTGGTGAGTTTTATCAACTCTTAAACCCCTGCTATCAGAATGCCTATAGGACTGCTGCTAGACTGACGGTGACTTATTCTTCTCTTAGAATTGCTTTATTTAGGCTCGTTTAAAGGAAAGGAAATGGGAAATCAGATTTATTCTGCTGTGTTTTTAAAGTAAAAATTGTTCTTTCTTGTATTACTGTTACCTCTCTTCATATATCTTTTTATCATTTCTTAACTCTGTGTGTTTGCTGACCCTTTAATCTTTGCATGCAGCTGTTCTTCAACATTTCCAAGGCCATTCATTCCTCCATATCCCACATTTAGGAATAAGTAATAAGGAAAAAAGAATTCCTCTTTACTTCCTGCTATTTATTCTAGCTTTTTTCACTGCATAGATGGTCTTGAGATAGTGTTCTGGTTATTAGACTATTATAGCCTACAAATAGAGCTTATGACATAGTGTATATCACACTGACTGGTTTATGTAGTAGTGAAAACATACTTGTTTCTTCAAAAACAAAAATCTGCAGAAGCCACTTAAAACACAAGATTCTCAGAAGAATCTAACTTTGCCAAAGAGCGATGGCAATAAATTTGGAAATCAGTGGTCAAAGAATAGTGGGCTTTTATATGTTTTAAGTAAGAGCCTATGTACTACTGTTTTAAACATCCTTTTTTTAAATTGGAGCCAAATAGTTTCTGCATTTGTTCAGTACAATCTTTCTATAGCTCTTTGTTGAACAATTGTTCTCTTCATTCCAATTTTATCTGTCTAAACAACAACAACAACAACAACAACAACAAACTTTTCACACAATTTATTCACTGCCCTTCCTTATGATAGCTGTAGATAAAATATAACTCAGAGATGGAAGAACCATCAACAATTATACATTATTTTGGAAACAATGAAAACTATTTATCCAGAAATAAGCAGCCTATTGCAATTAAAATGCAACTATCATCAGATCCAATTATTATAATCAAGATATTGTGGAAATCATAATCTAAAATATCTGTAGGACTTCAGCTTTTCTGGTTCTCATACTTCCTAAAGATTTTTTCTTCAACTTTGCAGGATAACTTCGATTCCTAAATAAGAAAATAGAACAATTCTAAATATTTTCAGTGTCTGTTGAATAGAGCTGTCCATTGAAGAGGAAATAAATAATGAAAATAGTTTATGATCTGCTATGAGATACAATGATACAATATATGCTCTAATAAAAAAAAACCAGTTGCGATATTAACAGCTCATTTGTTTGTGGATATGACATTTTCAATGCTGCATAGCTAAAGAACAGAAAAGGAGAGCAAATTATTTCTCAACTTAAGAAATTTAATTACACTTCAAACCTTTAAGTCAGTGAATGTCAGAGTTCTTTGACATTTAAATAATTTTAAATGACTTCTAAATACCCATATAATTTCCTCTTGTGATTATCAGCACTCTGTCACAAATCAAAACAAATATTTCAAAAGTAAATATTTCAAAAATATGAGACTATTATGACATTGGAGCAGCTCAAGCATCAGCCTGTCAGAATACAGAAATACAGATTTTGTTACAATGAATAACATATTGTGAAAACACATATCCAAGACAAATTGAGGTTCTTGATGTATTCATCCATATATGGTTGGTTATATTTTGTATGTAATCAATAATTTATGTTTAAGCAAAACTTAATGTTATGTCACAGTATGTAACAAAGTATGTAAGGCAGCGGAGGGTTCCTGTTTTTTCGCTACCGGTGCGCATCGCAAGCATGCGCAGAAGTGAACTCGCGTTCCATCGGGCGATTTCACTTCCACGCATGCTTAGGACAACATTACAAGCCGAAACACAGCTGAGGAGCTTCTCAGCTGTGCTTTGGAGGAAGAATGAAGGTCGGTATTAAAACAAGGGCATATGGGAGGGCTTTTTTCTGACAGTTCAGGACGCGGAAAAGCTGGAAAAAAGCGCCTAAAAATGATGTCATCGCCGGGCTCCTACTGGTGCGGTGTCCTGCACAGCACCGGTAGGAACCCACCTCTGATGTAAGGGATGGGAAGAGGAAGCTAATATAGCAACACAAGCTTGTCATTCATGATTATATGTAAGAGAAGGAATGGCAGAACTTGAGGGTGGAATTAAAAGAGGGCTCAGCCTCAGACAGGCACAAGAGAATTAAGTTCACACCCCCTTAAGAGTCTGCCATTGATCCTTATCTAATCAGGTGCTGATTGTTAGTTGAAAAGATCCCTGTGCATACCTGTTAGCAATAAATCAGCTTAATTGAACCTTCTCATGTGGATCTGGTTTTTCGCGCCTGACATATTTTTAAGATAGACTTTAGAACAGGAGTGTCAAACTCGCGACCCTCGGCCTAGATACGTCACATGCTGGCCACGCCCACGCCCAGTTTAGCAATATGTCATGTGGCAACAACGTGATGCCACGAGTTTGACACCCCTGCTTTAGAATGAACCCATGCTGGACCAGACCAAAACCTAGCTCTTCAAGCATTATGTTTACTTGCTAGGAAAACAAGAAAACAAGATCTGCGAACTCATCCATTTGTGCCTTCTAATAGTTAGCATAGAGAGGTTGGTTTCTTGTTATATTAGATATGATAAAACATTATCCTAATGTGACCTTTTTCTAATGAAAGTCAGTGTTTTGGGATCATTGAAGCTGATTTTGAGCTTTTTGGGCTGGGCCGGGGAGGGAGAGAGGAGCAGAGGGGAAAGGGATAGGAAGGATGCTTTGATCATAATATATTTAGAATTAACCTGCATATCTTCATATTATTGTAGAAATGACCTTGTTTAACAATTTTTAAAATGTATATTGCAGCCTGCAAAATGCAAAATAAAAGGTATTTTAATAACAAATAATAGAGGAAGATACAAGTGAATAGAGGAATAGGAGAAGAGAAACAAGGATGACTGACAGGTGAAACTATAATTACTTCTTCCAAATAAAAGGGATATGGCAAACTCCCTCCTAGTTTGAAATCCAGTCATTATTTAAATCAGCTTTGAATTTGTTTTAAGACAAAAGTATTGTCATTGTTTTAAATGACAATATTCAATGTTTGTAAGGGGTGAGGCCTAAGCATGAATTATACATACTGTATATATTTTATGACAGAGGTAAAAATTTAGTGGTAAAAAACTGTTTTAACAGATGTAGCCTTCAAGTGTGTGATGCAATTTAACACTTGCTGTTTTGTACTCTTACACATTCAGTGTTCCCTGAAAGTCTTTTTTTGATGACATAACATTCAAATGGGATGTTAAGGTTGTGGTTGATCTCTTTTGGATATATATTATTATCTGATGGTGCCCTCAATGGAAAACAAACTGATCTATTCATAAATAGATGTAAAACCATTCAAATTTTGAAACATTATACAGTAGGCTATATAAGTATATAAAGTAGGCAGTAGGTACATTATACAGTAGGCTATATAAGTATATAAAGTATTATACATGGAGCTGCCCAATTTGTGTAAAAATAAAGCAAATGGGATGAATGACAAGGGAGAAAAATACAAAAGCTCATTCTGCAGTCATGTCAAATGAAGACATTTCATAAGTAGATCAATTTTGAAAGAAAAGATTAGATTAGATTAGATCAGTCAAATCAATTTTGAAAGAAAACAACACAAATATGCACTTATACTTTATATAATTGTAAAAAAAGTTTTTGATATAGAGGAAAATGTGGTGTGTGCAGTTAAAAGACTTCCTAATTATGGGAGAGAGCAGAGGACTTCTGTTTTATTTACTTTTTTATTACAACCTTTTAAAATAGCTATGCAGTTTTCATGCAATAATTTTTCTTCAGCTCATAATGCAGTCAAATCTCATTTTCATGCTCAGGAAAAGAATATCATGAATGTCAGGGAAACAGTGATGGATTATGATGATTGTTTTCCAGTTGTAAGAACAATGAAAGTAACTTTATCATAGACTTCCAGGGAAGGTATGGAGAACTGAAGTCATTTCTGCAAAGTCGATGACTGTGGCACTGAACCAATGATTAGATTGGTTATTTGGAACCGCTCTAGATAATCAGAGGATAGGATGAGATCATCCACATGTGCTCTGGACAGAGATATGCTGCGGGATTTTGAGCAACAGGAGATGAAGGAATTAGCCATCTTGTTCACAACCACCTTTTAAATGGCACTATGGTTGCAAAATTATTATTAAATTATTAAAACATCTTAAAAATATTAGAGACCTTCGGAATGGCAGGTTTGAAAAGTTGCCAGGTGGTTATAGCTTCAGATCTGAAAAAAAGTGAAAACTATAAGCTTAAGAACCAATGAGAAGTTAAAAAGCAAAACACTAAATAAGGTTTTAATCTAAGAAAGGTACAAATAAATAGATTAAGGGTCCACTTATATTTTGAATATTGACTTTTATTTGGAAATTAACTATTTTAAAAAATAGATTATTGTGGGAACCAAAATTATTTTACCATATTTTTCTGAGTATAAGACGCACTTTTTTCCCTCCTAAAAGAGGATGAAAATTTGGGTGCATCTTATACTTCAAATGTAGTCCCGCCCACACACTGCACCTACCCTTCAGCCTCTGCGCATCCTCTTCCTGGCTGCAGAAATTGCCACTGACAATGGCTTGTGTTTTTGGGCTCCGCGCGTTGCATTTTTAGCCTCCAAACGCTTGTGCGGTGCCCAAAATGGCTACCCGGAACAGCTGCTGCCTTCTCTTACCCCTTCCCCTCTTTGCCTGCTTTAGTCACTGGAGCTCTCTCCGACAATCAGCTGTGCTTTAGAAGCATAGCCCAATCATCCCCAACCTCAAAACCAGTGAGCGAATGAATGTGCTAAAGCTGAACAGGCTAAGGACTAGCCAGATGAATACCTGGTAGGCCTCATTCTTTAATAGGACCTCCCTTTTATGGCTGAAACAATTGCAAAGGAGGATCCCTCCTGAGGACTGCAGAGCCCATCAGGACATTAATAAGATTCTAGCAGCCTTACAATTTTCGGTGGACGCTACACTAAATGCAGCTCGCTTTGCCTCTAGGGCAATTTCTTCATCTGTAGCTTCTCACAGGCTCCTCTGACTCCGCCAATGGCAGGCAGATGCCAAACATAAATGGAAACTGGCTTCTGCCCCATACTCGGGAGACAAATTATTCCCTCCCTCAACCCTATTTTAAGAGACAAGGGACAAACGTAAAATCTTATCATCTCTTTCTAGGTGAGCTGACTTTTAGTCAACCCCCTTTCATCGCTCATCCTTTCGAGGCCAGGAGGGAGGCTTGGGGTTCCCTAGGATGAATACACCATTTCTCCTGAGACAAGGTCCCTCTCAGGACAGGACAGGCAAAGGATGGCAGCACTTCCGCCCAAAGAAGTCATTCCAGGGTGGTGGCAATTGGTCCTTCTGTCGTCAGAGGTGACTACTTAAATACATGCCCCATTGGAAGTTGGCTGGTCTTCTTTGCCAGCCAATGGGAAGAAGTCATCACAGACATTTGGGTCAGGGAGATGGTAAAATTTGGCCTCTCCCTGGAATTCCTCTCCAACCCTCCAGGGCCTTTCATCAGGTGCCCGCTATCGAGAAATCTGGCAAAACGGTTGCTAATGGACTCAGCCATAAACCATCTCCTGGACATCCAGGCAATCCAGCCGGTTCTGGTAGAGCAATGCTGGCAGGGGTTTTATTCCTCCTACTTATGGTACCAAAGGCCTCAGGGTGCTGGAAGGTGATTCTTGACCTCAAGTGCTTGAACTGTAATATTGTCTACCGATGGTAAAAAAAGCCCTCAGTCCAGACCATCCTAGGGAGCATATGGAAGGGCAATTTCCTCACCTCAGTAGATCTCACCAAGGCGTATCTACATGTCCCAATCCATCCTAATCACAGGCAATTCCTCTGGTTCTCTTATGCGGGGAAACATTATCAGTACCGGTCACTCCCATTTGGCCTTTCCTCTGTGCCCCGGGTATTCACGAAATTACTAGCAGTTATAGCAGCCCATCTTCGGTCCATGCCCATCAGAATACAATGCTACCTGGACAACGTCCTTATCCAGTCCGGGTTGGAGTCCCAGGCAAAATGGGATTTGGCTACCACCATGCAAGTCCTCAAGGACCATGGGTTCTCCATCAACCTTCCAAAAAGTCACCTGGTCCCAACGATATGCTTGCTCCACTTGGTGATGATAATAGACTCAGTAAAGGGCATGGTCTTCCTGTCCCCAGAGCAACAAACCAATCTGACACTAGTGGGACACATTTGGAGAGAACATGGGGTGCCCCTGCTGCTCTTATCACAACTGCTGGGAAAGTTGGTCTCCATGTTCTCCATCGTACTGTAGGTCAAACTCCACAGCAGAGAGTTTCAGTAGTTTCTGCTGCCACATCAGAGAGCTGGCACCAACACCTTGGCAACAAAGGTACCCCTTCCACCTGTCGTGATCCAATCACTGAACTGGTGGCTGTCTCCAGCTATCACACAGGGCTCCCTTTTTGGGAACCCCTCAGACTGACCTTGACTACCGATGCCAGCCTGTTCGGTTGGGGCACACATCTACAGAATTTAATGGCGCAAGGGGAGTGGACTCAACAAGACTTGAGCCACAACATAAATTGGCTCGAGGTCAGAGAAATCCATCTAGCTCTGCTGAGCTTCAAGAAGTCTATACTCAACAAACATGTTCTTATCCTCATGGACAATGTAGCAGTCTGAACCCAATCACGCTCCCTGATGGAGGAAGTGGCACAACTAGGTCTTTGGGCAGAATCCCATTTGTTGTCCATTCGAGCGGAGCACATTTCCAGGGTGGTGAATGTGCGGGCAGACCACCTGAGTCGAGCTACCATCAATCACTCAGAGTGGTGGCTGCATCCCTCCCTCTTTCAGGAGATAGCAGAACTTTTAAGATGCCCGACAGTCGACTTCTTTGCCACCCCAACAATGCTCACCTTCCTTGATTTTTCACCAGGTTCACGATTCCGGGGGCAGAGGGAGTGGATGCTCTCCACAGTCCATGGCCAGCGGGGTTGTTATATGCCTTCCCTCCCCTTCTGCTGATAGAGAGAGTCATCCAGAAACTGCTGGCCAAAAATGTCGAGCTCCTACTTCTGGCCCCATTTTGGCCCAGGAGGCCTTGGTTTGCGGACCTGATGAGTCTTTCAGTGGCTCGGCCCTGGAGGATTCCATAGGACAGGATCCCCCTCTCCCAGGGGGCGCTGGACCACTGGACCCCCAGTGGTTCCAGCTGACTGCCTGGAGATTGAGCGGAGTATCCTAAACCAGGACAAATTCTCCAGGGTCATCCGGACCATCCAGGCTTCAAGATGGGCTTCCACCACCTGTATGTATGATTCCACCTGGAGATACTTTTGTTCTTGGTGCTCCAAAAAATGGATCTCTCTAATAGGCATCTCCCTCCCACAGGTGCTAGACTTCCTCCAAGAGGGCTTGGATTGGGGTTTGGCTCCCAATACCATCAAGAGACAAGTAGCAGCCCTATCTTCAGTGCTGACCATCAGGCCATTTGACTCTCTAGCCCAGCATCTGGTTCCCTAGCCCAGCAGAAGGTTCATTCAGGGGTGATTAACATCAAACCTCCAGTAGTACACATAGGACCTGACATAGGACCTGTCAAAGGTACTAAACGTACTTACTGGAGCCCCATATGAACCCTCACAGTCGGTCTCCCTCAAGTATCTTTCCTTTAAAGTGGACTTTTTGGTAGCAGTCACATCGGCCAGGAGGGTATCTGAACTGGTGGTCTTATCCGTTTGTCAGGACCTCTGCATTTTCCACCATGACAGAGTGGTCCTCAGACTAGACCCCTCATTTGTACCAAAAATCAATATATAGTTCCACAGGGCCCAGGAATTGGTGTTACCAAATTTTTGTCCACACCCGGTTCATAATTCATTTATCCGGTCTTTTAAATTGGACTCCTTTGAATTGGCCAAGGCAGCATTTGGTCAACGTGTCTTGCAGAGGGTGCACACAGAGGACATGGCCCAGGACTGGACAACTGCCCACGCGTGAGGACTGCCAAGCTTTGGTATGTCCCATTCCTGGATGCTATCTCCACTCACCAAGGACAGACGGCTTTGGTCTTACCTGAGACACCTTTTCTCTGGGTGGTGGAGCTAGCATCCAGCCCCACCCGGATTTCGGGCCAGCCCTGGGGCCCTTCGGGACCACAACTTCAAGGCTTCATGTCAGTCTGCAGTGATCTCTTCATCACAAGTGAGGAGTATGACTGGAGGAGGCATGTTGTTAAGCTTGAAGACTCAGTCCAATGAGAGGACAGATGGATTTAACCCATTCCTGGATGCTATCTCCACCACCCAGTGAAAAGGTGTCTCAGGTAAGACCAACGCCCTTTCTCTTCACCTTCCAAGAAATGCATTATTCTTGTTTTTGCTGACTATATATTTCTCCAAATCTTTGCTTTCTCATTGCTATAACTTAGTTTCTGCCATGACTCTGATTTCCCAACTCATTTTTGAGTGCCAGAAAGCACCTGAAAATGTGTATTCACTGAGGTCAAAGCCAAGTGAAACAGTCTGGGAGTTTAAGTTGTTGTGAATAGCAATCAAATTCAATGAGTGGTGTTCTCTAAGGAGCAGAAAACAGCTGTGGAACTCAGAGCTGAGTGTGCCCTAAAGAATATATTCTTCAACCCTTTAGTTAGATGAATGTTTGTAGAGGCTAAGCAACATTCTCTTGTCAATCCAACAGAATTAGGAAAGACCATATTATTCTTTGCTTTAACAACCACAACATTAAGATTCCATGTACAAGTGGGCCTTATATCCAAATCTCTCTCATTAATCTGCATATTTAATAGTATTTATTACATCTATAGGCCACATATACTCTAAACTCTAACAATCTAAGTGCCAAAGCCCACTGCAACAACATAGCTAAGAAGGCATTAAGAGTGGTTAACCTAATCTTGCGCAGCTTCTTCTCTGGTAACATTGTACTCTTAACCAGAGCATACAAAACATTTGCTAGACCGATTCTTGAATACAGCTCATACATCTGGAACCCACACTACATATCAGACATTAACACAATCGAAAATGTCCAGAGATACTTCACAAGAAGAGTATTACATTCCTCTGTTCACAACAGAATACCTTATGAAACCAGACTTGAAATTTTGGGACTTGAAAACTTAGAACTACACCACCTTCGATCTGACCTAAGTGTAGCTCACAAAATTATCTGCCACAACGTCCTACCTGTTAACAACTACTTCAGCTTCAACCGCAATAATACACGAGCTCACAATAGATACAAACTTAATGTAAACCGCTCCAAACTTGATTGCAAAAAATTCGACTTCAACAACAGAGTGGTCAATGTCTAGAACACTTTACCTGACTCAGTAGTTTCTACCCCAAACCCCAAAAACTTTAACCTTAGATTATCTACCATCGACCTCACCCCATTCCTAAGAGGTCGGTAAGGGGCGTGCATAAGCGCACAATTGTGCCTACCGTTCCTGTCCTAATGTACCCATATATTCATACCTCTTTTACTCTTATTCATGCTTTTACTATTACATATATATTCTATCATGTTTTACTGTTTATACTTGCTTATAATCATATATGCTTGACAAATAAAACAAATAAATAAATAAAATAAAACATATATTGTATCCCCTCCTCCCACTATCCTCAAAAGAAATACCCATTGTGATAGATGCCAAGAATTTCAGCTTGCCAACATACTGGCATCTGCAGGTTCCCCAGTGATTATAATTGCTTTTTAAGATCTCCTGTTTATGAGCTTAACTCCTTTCAATTATAAACTCTCTAGGATTGATGGCAGAGCTATGTGCTTCCTCCTAGATCTGGGTTATCCATGAGATGGTCTCTTCAGGGCAGAAGATAGTCAAGCGCAGATGAAAACATACTCGTGTCATAGTCTTTTAATTTCTCTTTTTCAGAGCATGCCATGAGTACCAAATCCAGTAACTTTGAAATTACTTCTTTAATTGTTGCCTTTTCATTTACATCTTTGATATACAATGCATGTCTTAATTTTACAGTGAAATATGCTGATATTTGCTACATAGGTTTATGTAACATTAGACAAATAAATTGAAAACTGTCTCTTTCTTGTCTTGTCTTTACACAAATCTTTATATAAAGATTGTCTGTGAAACAAGGAGAATCAATACAATGATATAGCAGCCTGGGACTCAACATGAAAGCAATAATAAGTTGATGAGTTCAGAATAGATCAAAGAACAACAATGCTTAGAAATAATCATGAATCACTATCGTGAGAAAATATACTAAAGAAACAGGCAATTTGAAGGAAGCACACAAGCAAAGTGTTTGTGTGTCTGTGCATCTGTGTGCATGTGTTTCTTTGTTCATACATTTTTATAATTTCAGCTTTTGGGAAATTCAGATTAACAAAACTATTATCCCTGATAACCCTTAAGGGACTTTTGCTGATATTGGGAATGAAATAATGACACTTTGTGGATTTGTTTATAGATAAGAGATAGGATATGGGAAGAAGACATCATTTGTTATATTTTAAGGGGTGGTGGTATGTTAGTAAAATGGTTTAGTAAGAGGGAAGTCATTTCTTCATATATTTATTTTATTTTTCTTTACCATATTCTTATTTTTGCTTTCTTTTCTATTTCTATTTTTTTCAGCAATTTTGATTCCCCCCCCTTTTTATCTGTCTTAGTTTGTGTTAATTTTGTAATTGTAACCTATAATAAAAGAAAAGTAAGGGAAGAAAAAATATATATACTATAATACTTCAATACAGAAATTATTGCAAGACCAGCAGTCCTTATTTGCACTGGGTTTTGCTAACTTAGACTTTCTAGATGCTGCAATATTTAAAATGGTCAAAGGTAACTGAGCCTTTTGCCATTATTTTCCAGAATCAGCATACCTTACAGATGCACTTTGCATGCACAATAATCATCCTTACAGCTTCTCTAACCTCAATAAATGATTTGGTGCTACATGCAACCCAAACAATATTAATCAAAGTGACAGATACACTTCCCCAATATTCAGAATTCATTTTTAAAAGGAATGTCATTTCTCTGGTTGTTTTTTTTTTTAAGAGTGCAATTTTAAAAGTTGGAGAGATGTATATACAGGTAAAATTTATAAAGTAGGATGATCTATTTAGAAACAATGCTAGTTAATAAGAAGTATTTCATACATTCTCTCTCTCTCTCTCTCTCTCTCACACACACACACACACACACACACACACACACACACACACACACACTGATTTATGACAGTAAATCCCTTCTACATTATTCTACAACAAAGAAGAAAGGGAACACATGTGTTCTATAAAGGTACTTCAAAATCTAATAGGCGAAAACAGTGGTTCCTGAAAATATTTCTTCTGGAGTACCATAAACCACTTTCTATTCCAGACGATTTACTTCCAGAAAATCAACAATGCACTCCAGAATAGCTAATTAGAATGTTCTAAAAGAAGGAAAAAATGTTTTGGTATCATGAGAATATCCTGTACCAGTAGTTTTTCTATATAAATTTAAACTGGACATCATCAAGAAACAATCAAAATATCTTTTATGAAATTTGTATTGATTTCATAAGGTAAAATACAAATAAAAAACAAGAACAAAAAATTACAAAATCTGCAAAGATGACAGGAGAAAAAATTAACAACACTGGGTAAGAAAAGAAGAAAATTCAAAAAAATCTAAGATTCTCCCTCTTGCGTGATAGATCTACAAATAGTTGCAAATTTTTTCATGTATATTTGCTAAGTTACTTTTTAGATCATAATCTCTTAACAAATATCCCAAATATAAAATTATATTGTCTATCCATCAAATTGACCAAATCTCTGCTTACTATAAAAAAAAGATATTAGATGGTAACCCAAAAAGGTAGACTAAACAATCAAAATCTTAAAACATTCATCATCATCATCATCATCCTCATCATAATCATCATTATGCGCAGAAGCAAAAATCGTGTGAGGGGGCATGCACGTAGTGAGTGCATGGCCCCTGAACCATGGAGATGCATGTGCATGGCTCCGGCAGCAAGGTAAGTGAGCAACCCGCCCCTGATCAATTAGAGCTGTAGTCCTGTTTTGACATTTCTAAATGTAAGCCTCATCAAATGCTACATCAAACCTACTGAGTAGATATGGATAGAATTTGATTCTATTGAACAAATGTTATATATAAATCCACATACACACAAATTCCATTTCAGTTAACTGTCCATTTATTTCCATTTTAGTTAACTGTCGGTATCAGATTGTCCTAAAGCAAATAAAGAACAGGCTTCATTATCCCCAGACATGATTAATAGCTTAAAGCCCATGAAAAAGTGACTAAAGTAGCATGCTGTGATGACATCTTGTTTTCACCTTCCTTGTTTCTTTTCTGCATAATAAAGAGGGCACATGTGTATCCTTGGTGAAGGTCCACATGGTTACTTATAGTAGAAAGCAAACATGTGAAGTTTTGAAAATATTGATTTTTTTAAAACCCTCTCTTGTGCTTAGTTACTTTTATTTTACTGACCTATTTTTCTAAATCAAGTAATATGGGCACCATGGCATTTGGAGGAATAGATTAAGTACATACAATATAGTTATGGTAATTTTCATTTTAAAATAGTTTCTTATTGTTTTATTTTTATAAGTTTGTGCCTGAACATCTCTCTCTCCCTCTCTCTCTCCCTTTCCCTTTCCCTCTCTCCCTCTCCCTCTCTCTCTCCCTCTTCCTTTCTCCCCCCCCTCTCAATTTGTTCTTGGTTTTTGAATGTGTTGAAGCCTATGTGATTGTTTTTAACAAAGCAAAACTTTAGGTAATATGTCATAGGAAATCCTGGCAGCTGGCAATTGGAAATAAAAAAGCATTTTAAAAGTTTGAGTACCTTTCTATTAAAATGTATGAAGTATTGTATCAGGTACACTTAGAAAATATCCCTTCTGCATTTCCCAAAGACTGAACTTTTAAGTTCTACCTCACCAAGGCTTATAATAATTGGTCCTTTTCCACAGTTTGGAAGAAATCTTCTGAAATATTTTTTGTTTGTACAAGCTGACAAGGCCTTATAGGAAAAGCTCCGGAAAACATTGAATTTCTTAGCTGAAATTATTTTTCTCCCAGTAAAATGGCCCTTAATCATTTTCACTATTCATTCGTGATGATTCCTTACTTTCAAAAAAAGTTACATGACTTTTCGTATTTTAAGCACTGAAACATTTGCTCATGATTGTTGTATATAACGGTTATATAAAGTGATTGACAAATGGTTTTAATCTCTTCCTTTCACTTTTACCCTTGTTAAAATAAATTACATCCCTCAACTCTTACTCATGTATTTTATTTCTTCCCTATGGTTTATTACCTTACTGGTCCAGAAAGCTCATCATTGTTGCTTTCTCTCCAACATCTCCTTAGTATCTTTTAAGGCTCATTTAAGCTGTCAAGACTCCCAGTAAGCCTATTATCAATGAAAGCTTTAACAGTGCCACTGTTACTTTTTAAAAAATGGTTGATTCTTTTCCAGGCATAATATTTTTACTTTAGAAATATGTACAGATCTTAACTCTATGAAGACGTAATATTTTTTTTTTTGGCTTTGCTTTGGCTAGCTTTGCTAAAAATGAAACAAATGCAATTAAATGATCCTGATGTAAAATAATAGAATAATGTGCATTTGTAGGAGACGGTAAGCAACAGGGCCTTGGCTGAGAACCCATGGCAGTTTTGAAGAATTATCAGGCCTACAGGAGGTTAGAACAAATTGAACTTTTACCATCTTTGACTTGGAAGGACAAAATTTGGGATGCTGCTCTCAAGCACTGACCTTACTGGTTGCTTGATGGAGGAGAAAATTTCTGTTAACAAATCAGGCTGTGAAATTAAGTGGAAGGGGATAACCCAGGGGTGAAATCCAGCACGTTCTGACAGGTCCTGGCAAACCGGTAGCGGAAATTTTGAGTAGTTCGGAGAACCAGTAGTGGAAATTTTGAGTAGTTCAGAGAACCAGCAAATACCACCTCTGGCTGGCCCCAGAGTGGGGTGGAAATGGATATTTTGCAATGTCCTTCCCCCAGGAGTGGGGAAAGATGGGGATTTTGCAGTATCCTTCCCCTGGAGTAGGGTTGGAATGGAGATTTTGCAGTATCCTTCCCCTGGAGTGGGGTGGGAATGGAAATTTTGCAGTATCCTTCCCCGGCCACGTCCACAAGCCATCCCCACCAAGCCACACCACGCCTACCAAGCCACGCCCACAGAACAGGTAGTAAAAAAATTGGATTTCACCACTGGGATGACCTCTAATCATTCCCATTTCTCTTCTCATGAGAAATAAGGCAGCAGAAATTGTGTCCCAAATGACTGAAAGTCAGGGACTTTTTTGAGGTTAGATTTCCTAAATGATCAATAATCTTGGTAGAGTGGTTCCCTTATTAAAAAATTATTTCCAATCTGACCAATTTTCGGGCTTGCTTTTATTACAAATATCTAAAAAATCAAGGACAAAGTTCACTTATAAGATTTACATGATGACTTAATGCATGGTAATTCCTAGAAGAACTGGGAAAAAGTGCCCTCCAAAGCCACTTATAAACTCAACAAGATTTTAAAATGTAATAGTTGTAATAATAATGGGTTGAATTTCTCAGCCACATTACAAAATGTCTAAATGGCAATCCTCATCTACTTTCTTCAAGTTTCTTTCTCCAAGCAAGCAGTTGGCTATGAGGATACATTGTGATTCATTTCCATTTCACCCACAAACCTCTGCCTCAAAATACATGTTTTCATTTCTATCAGCTTGGGCCATACATGTGTTAATATTTTTGTTCATTAATTTTTGTATGTGTCTGCATGTGTGAAAGTAGTATAAATTAGAGTCATTTACCTTCTGACTATAAACCATTTACAGCTAAGATGAAGATAAAACCCATTTCATGACATTTCTTCAACATGATTAGGAAGAAACAAGAATTATAAATATGAAAATTACTTTGTCAAGCTAAGACTACAAACACCACTTGAGATTAATCTTGGATTGTTTCCCTTCAAAAATGCCTCATTTTCCTGGAAGAAAGAAGATATACCTACTATTGAGGAATGGACAATAAAAGTTACACATCTGGCAGAAATGGCAAGAATCTCATCATATTTAAAAGATCATTCAAATGAAAGATACATATTGGAATGGAGTAGATGGACTGACTATATTCAAAAAAAGTATCAGATTAAGAAGATATATATAGTTTAATAATGATATATGATTAGAATTTTAGAATGGTTTAATAGATTTTAGATAATGTGGAAGGTTTTTTTTCCCCCTTGGGGAAAAGGGGGGGGGGAGTATATATATATATATTAGAGGAATTTTTGAATTTATATTTTGTTAGTATATTTTAAGTTTATGGTTATTTGAAGATTATATCCTGTGTTCTTTCTGGGAAGCCGGGGAAGGGGAGGGAGGGGGAAGGGGGGAAGGGGGGGATTTAAAAAATGTTTGTACTTTGTACTAATAAAACTTTTTGAATTAAAAAAAGCCTCATTTTAGTACTGTTCTACTTTCTATTCACATGTGTACATGTGCATGTGCAAATTTGCCAGAAGCCACATTTCAAGGGAAAAAAAGGAAATGACAGTCAATTAAATATTAATTGTATTAATGATTAAAATTATCAAACCCATTGAAAAACACTTGTTTATGCATACTCAAAACCATACACACTTTCATTCTCATCCACATTACATATACTGTATATTCACATATATTTCTCTCCCTCTTTCTAACAGAAGTAAAGGAGAAAGAAGAGATGTAGAGAAATAATGTGATGTTAATTAAAGTTCATTAGACTTCAGTTCTAATAATGTCTAGTCCCAAGAGTAAAAAGCAAGAGAATCTCCAGTTGTGAACTTTATATTTTTTTAAAAAAAGCATATGCTTTCATGAGCTGCACCTGGCTTCATCAGGTGCCACCAATGAAGTGAGCTACAGGTTATGAAAGCTTATACCAGAGGTCTTCAAACTTGGCAACTTTAAGACTTGTGGACTTCAACTCATCTACTTTCCCAGAATTCTCCAGCCAGCATAGCTGGCTGGAGAATTCTGGGAGTTGAAATCCACAAGTCTTAAAGTTGCCAAGTTTGGGGATCCCTGGCTTATACCCACCAAGACTTGTAAAATGATGGGATGCTAACATAATTTTAAAAACTATAAAAAATTTACTCCGCTTAAAAAAACTTCCTTACCTGGCTTTTTTAAGCTTCTGCATTGAAAATCTATCTCAGTTAAAATAAATAAAATTGTCAAGTTTTATTGGAAGTGAGTTTTTCATAATAATGAATACTATTCAAGTCTTTTATGTCTTATGATAATACAAGCTGTTCTTACAATTTGGAAGATTCTTAATAAAGAATAAAGAAAAGTTGATCTTTAGAAAATGTGTTTTTGTAAGAAAAGTCAATCTTCAGAATAATCACATTGATGAATCAAGATATACTATCCTTAAATATGTAATTAATCTCTTAAACATGCTAAGACAGAATAATCAAGGTGAACATCTCTGTATGGTTTCAAATTGTTTCAACACATCACAATTGTTTCAAGTTATCACATTTGAGTTATATGAGTTGAAATGAGTTACATTATCTATTCAGTTTTTCTTTGAGCATTTGCAGCTGTTTTAAAGTCAATTGATATACAATAGAGGATTTTTGTTATCCAGCATTAATCTTTGTCAATGTTTCTTTTCTGACTTGGGTTTTCCATTAGCATGTAGATCTAAATGATGAATTGTATAAATAATAAAGGCTGCATAAATTAGATAGATAGATAGATAGATAGATAGATAGATAGATAGATAGATAGATAGATAGATAGATAGATAGATAGATAGATAGATGAAACAACTTAATACTCCAAAGAACATATTCCTCTGTGGTTAATTTTGAATGATCATTCTTGACAATAGAGAAGTCTTCTTAGGAATTCTTCACCATTTCTGATCATTTTAATGTTCTTCTCTTGTGAGCGTCCTTATCAGGTTACTTATTTTTTCTCTTTCTTTGCTTCTTATCCTCTAGCTTAACTGGCATATGACCTAATTCAAATACATTAGGATTTAGTAGAAAATATGTGATTTATTACAGTGCATCAGTAACTGTCAGTCTAAAAACCAACTAAGTGAAAGGCTGCTCCACTTTAGGAATCGTGTGGGTCATTGCTCAGGAACTCTGAACTCATCACATCAACCCAAATCACCATAAGATAAACTTAGTCACAGGAACATGAGGAGATGGTGACAGAGGATAAACTAATCTACCCAACTAGGTGTCACCTATGACATCCTCTCCATGCTATCTTGTTTAGACAGAGATACATGTATTTTAAAAATTCATTGACTTATCTGTTGCTGGGAAGGTTAAGAGGGATTGAAATAATATTGCATGTGCACAGAGATTCCAATTGTTTTGCCTTCATGGAATCCTACTGTAGAATGTAAGGAAAAAGTCTTGGACATTATTGGAGACTATCTTGTCTGATTTCTTCCCAATACAAGAGTCTATTGCTAATGCATCTCTGAAAGATACCCATCCACTTTCTGTTGAATGCATTCAAATGAAGGAGAATCCACCACCATCTGAACAGTCTGTTTCTTAATGCTAAAAATTTTTCCTGCGGCCCAATTGAAATATTTCTTCTTTTAATTTAAACTAAATTAAACACTAAGCAATTCCAAACTTCTAAAAATTCTAAACAAAAAAAAGCCATTTTAGTGTGGTTGTTAAGGTGCTGGTATAGAGACTAGGAGATTGGGAGTTCTGGATCTAGTCACTCTCTCTCTCAGTCCAATTCAATCCAACTTAGAAGGTTGTTGTCATGGGGAAAGGAGGAAAAGGAAGGTGTATTATATATGTTGACTACCTTGAATTACCAGTACTTACAGTATAACATAATAAAGGTGGGATAAAAATCTTATAATTAGAGGAATTCTGTGTCATTTTTCCATAAGATAGTTCTTCATGTGTTTGAAAACTCTGAATGAAAACATTCTCCTTCATGTTTCCACACAGCTTTTTCTTGTCCAGTATGAATCTTTCCAATACTTTCAATTGATCCACATAAGTTTTTTCTTCCATGCTTTCTCAGTTTTGTAACCCTCATCTGGTCATGCTCTAGTTCAGCAATTTTCTTTCTAAAATGTAGTGCCTAAACTGGATACAATATTTGTTGGGTGAGAATAATATCTCATAGAGGTGATTTAGATCTTTTCTTGGAATTCAGACAGTTAGAAACAAAACCGAGATTAAAGTCTAATAGAAAATATTTATTTCAGTACAAAAACAATAAATCCTGAATAATTACATCTTTGCTAAGAAAAACGATCATTCAGGTCAACAGCTAAGTAAGAAGAGAATTAATGGTTTAGGAATGCACACATGCGTACAACTCATATCACGTGTTCTGCTTATATTGGAATGTACCATAATATTAGATAGGGGTGCATCACCCTGCATAGACATACAACTGACAATATTCACTACGTGACAATATTCTAAATGAATAAATTTCTTTCCAAAGGATCAGATTAGCAGACTGCTATTCTACAACAAACCAGGGATTGATGTAGTTATATATAAAAAGTTTATATATATTAATATAGATTTTCTGCAAATTCTGAAGGTTTTTCTCTTTACTGAGTTTTATTTATTTTCTTCTAGCTCTTATTTAGTTTCAGCTTGGTTTTCATTCCTTCTTGTTCTTCTCGTTTTTTTAAAAAAAGCATACTTTCAGCGTACAGATTTGAATTATGTGTAAGTGGGTGATTTGCTTGGTTATTTACACATATATCCATGTACAAAAGCAATGAGTGTGGAATATATTTGCAAAATCACTATTCTGCATTCCTGAGGCTTTTAAGGTAGCTTGGACAAGATCTTATGGATTAGCAATGGTCTGCAGCTCAGGGAAATAAATTCATTATAGCAGCACTGATTTTCTGCTGGATCAGCTAAGTCAGTCAGTTAGTAAGTAAATAAATATTTGAATATCCCAGCATTTTTTTTCTGCTGAAAATGGGAAAAGAAAACTTTTCTGACATGAAGAAATATTTTTCACCACAAATAGAACTGCCTCTGTATTAATAGGAGAAAAATTATGAGTCTTGGTTTTTATCATTTTCAATCTGTAAGTCTAGGAGTGATCGTTATCCAGATGTAGCTAATATAATATAGAATATAATAGAATTCTTTATTGGCCAAGTGTGATTGTACACACAAGGAATTTGTCTTTGGTGCATATGCTCTCAGTGTACATAAAAAAAAGATACATTTGTCAAGAATCATGAGGTACAACACTTAATGATTGTCATAGGGTACAAATAAGCAATCAGGAAACAATCAATATTGATATAAATCATAAGGATACAAGCAACAAGTTATAAGTGGGAGGAGAAGGTGATAGGAACGATGAGAAGACTAATAGTAATAGTAATGCAGCCTTAGTGAATAGTTTTACAGTGGTGAGGGAATTATTTGTTTAGCAGAGTGATGGCGTTTGGGAAAAAACTCTTCTTGTGTCTAGTTGTCTTGGTGTGCAATGCTCTATAGTTCTATAATCACAGCGGATGTGGGATGTGAATCAAGGCAAAGACAAAAAAATGGGCTTGATAGAAATTCTATTTCAGCTGGAACCTATTCAGACTGGTGAAAACCTTGCAAGCCATCTCAGTTCAACATTTTGCAAACATTTACTTGTCTTCCTATATCAATGATATGAATATATGCTCTTAATGGACTCTGCTCTAGTCAAGCAAACAAATCATAAAATAAATATAAACTGTTACGTTAGGCTGGGTTGGAGATTATTTTCAAATAGCTTTGTATGAATTATTTACTCCAATTTAATCTTTGTAAGATAACCTTAAGAAATGTTAGATTCCTAGTATTGTTTTTTTGACTATTATTGCACACAGTTCTACAAGCATATTGAGAAATGGTTTGAAGATATAAATATGGTAATCCCCTGCATTGCACAATTAAACTGAAATAATTAACATTATTTTATGTAAAAGGAATTTGAAGATATCACCCTTTGGGTTTCTACTTTCATGTGGATAAAAGTTTAGAGAAGCTAATTTGGCAAGATGACTGGAAAATGGGGAAAGTTAAAACCTTTACCCATGAAAAATTGGACAGAAAGCTACATATGCAATTTCTTTCTCTCCTACACTATCTCCTTTTTCTTCTGATCCTTTTCCTTTTTAATATGTAAATAAAATGCAGAAAGAGACGATCATGATGATGATACTTATTTATTATTTTAAATTGATGTAAGAAAGCTTAGAAGTTTGTTTATGTTTATTTGTTTATGTTTATGTTTTGGTAGTTTGTTTAACATTATGTGGGATGAATGACATGACAATGAACTTGGAAATAATGTGAAACTATGAGCAGCTTGGCAAGAAAGTTAGAGAGTTAGAAGCACAAGTGATGTTTTCATCTGTACCTCCAATAAAAGGTCAACATTCAAACAAGGAAATGGAGGATTACAAAACTAATCACTGGATTAAGGGATGGTGCTGTCAAGAGAACTTTGGATTCCTAGACCACAATCTGTCTAAATGAAAGGCTTCTGGCAAGGAATGGACTGCACTCGCAAGAACCGGGAAGAATGTATTTTGAAAATAACTGGCTCAGCTTATCAAAAGGGCTTTAAACTAAAACTGAGGGAGAAGGTGATCAATCTTTAGGATCTTTGGGATCTAATCCCAAACATAAACCCCAAAATAACCGATCAAACAAGGAAGTAGGGAATGATGGGAAGAAAAACTCAGATATAAAACAGGAAGTAAGCAATGGGGTACCCTAAGGTCAGGGGTGGGTTCGAACTTACCTCGCTTCCTCCCGCACCGCATGGGTGTACCTCATGGGTGTGCGCTCGTGAAGCGCATGCGTGCATGCGCAATGCCAAAAATTCCAAAACAACCCCCCCCAAAAGCCAAAAACAAGATGGTGGCGCATTCGCAGTGCCAGAAATTCAGCTTCTGCGCACAGCAGCTTGCTACCTTCTCTGCCCAAGGTTCTGTTTTAGGCCCAGCACTCTTCAATATCTTCATAAATGATTTAGATGAGTGAATAAAAGGGGAACTCATCAAATTTGCAGAGGAAACCAAGCTTGGAGGAATAGCCAACACCCCAGAAATCTCAAGATTCAGATAGCTCTCAACACGCTTAAACCCTGCACCCTATCTAACAAAATGAAATTCAGTGAAGAAAAAAGTAAGGCTTGATACTTAGGCAAGAAAAAATCAAATGTACAGGTACAGATTAGATGAAACCTGGCTAACTAAGGAGAAATTTTCTGACAGTAAGAACAACCAAACAGTGGAATGCCTTGCTTTCAGATGTTGTGAGTGCTCCATCACTGGAGGATTTTAAGAAGAGATTTACAGCCATTTGTCTGAAATAATATATGGTCTCCTGCTTGAGCACAGGGTTGGACTAGAAGACCTTCAAGGTCCCTTCCACCTCTGTTATTCTGTTATCTTACAATCTGCAAGTTTTGAAGTATTGCTTGGGTGCAATGAAATACTAGATCAGTGTTGTCAAACACAAGGCCCACGGGCTGGATCCGACCTGAGATGTGGTCAGATCCAGCCCACGGGGCCATCCTGGAAAATATAAGGGGCCGGCCCACGTCGCTTTGGCCCGGTCTATCCAACTTGAAGAGGAAACATCGGGCCAGCATGGCTTCAGCCCGGTCTACCCAATGCAAAGAAGAAACATTGGGCCAGTGTGGCTTCAGTCCAGTCTATCCAGTGCGAAGAAGAAACATGCCAGCAGTTTGGGGAGTGGTGTCAAGCTGGCCACACCCACTCTGTCAGCCATGCCCAGTGAGTGGCATCAAGCTGGCCATGCCCACCCAGTCGGCCACGCCCACCCGGCTCCCCGAGGTCAACCACAGCCCTGATGTGGCCCTCAATGAAATTGAGTTTGACACCCCTGAACTAGATGGAGTCTTGTAAATTAAAGAATCCATTAAAACATGTCTAATGCTGAGCAATCTTCATTCTATATGTGGAATCCACATATTAGACATAGCCCCACATTTTCTTTAAAAAACATTTACTTATGAATCTAATTTGTCCATACTTGCTTACCATATGTTTCACACTTGAACTTTAAATTTCCTGGTGATTGTTGGATTCCTTAGAAGCTCAATGCTGTTTTAAATGCAAATAATCATCCTTTGTTTTACTACCGTCTTCAACATATGAAATACACTGTTCCACCACCAAATTTTAAGTCTGATTGGATTACATATTGTCATCAAGTCTCGGTATTAAGATTTAGAAGCATTAAATATGTGTCAAGGCTCCAAGCAACACTCCCAATGCAAGAAGACTCCGAGGCATGAGTTTCCTCAAAGTTCCATTTTATTAGAGATGTCATATTGGCACATCTGGGAAAACCTGAATCTGAAAGCTCCCAGGTTTTCCCCACCCCAAAGGAAAGTTCAAGCCCCTGCCCAGCACCCACAAGTCCATCACATGCTCCAATCAATGCACCATCCCAACTAGAGATGTTTCCTAACCACTCCTCTCCAGGTGCAGGGCAAGACGGCCTTGTCTCTCTGAGAAAAGAATGTTGTTATGACTACATATCACCCATGCTCCATACAATCCCCCCTTACAATTTCCCACAGTAGTAAGTGTGGCAAGCCTGAAGGCCCAATGCAAAAGATGGCTTCCAGGCCTGACAATATGGCTGTAACATCATTCAGCTCTCTACTGTGGAGACATCTGTTGCTGTTGCTTTGTGTAAGCTCTGCTTTGGCATTAAATTACTCACACATCTGGTTGTGTTAGAAGAGTAGCTTCCTGCTAGGCTTTATTAGAAGAAGAAAAATGTCCTGGATGTCAACTTTTTCAAAGTGTACACTTGGAAATAAGATTAGGACATCTAAAATTAATACAACACTTTTATAGCCTAATTCAATTTATTCTCATGTAGAAAATAATCATCACACTTTATATTAGACATTTTTAATTTCAACATTGATACCATATAATTATTGTGTATAATAAGGGATAACTACTGGTTGGCTATTTTCCATTGCGGAATTTATGTGTTGCCAGGAAACTGGCACTGAATTATTTGTATGAAAAATGTGCCAACCTCTAAGCCTACGGGTTTTTTTTTAGAATATAATTTCTGTAGTCAAATGTAGTGAATGAAGCAATTGCTTAAGAAATCCATTGAAATAAGCTAAAAAGGATTAATAGTAGACTTAATGTATGCTTATGGGTCAAAACTGGGTTCTGAACTGAGTTTTACAAACTTAAATATGAGTTTATAAATGTGCTCAGAAAAAGTTAGACTGAATAAGACTTTTGCACTCCAAAAAACAAAACCTCAACTCAAAATGACAATTACAATTCACTATCTCTAAAGATTTTCAGATAAATTTCACTGTCCTGTATTTCACTATTCCACTATCCCTGTTCATTTTATAAATAGCTATCTTTTAAAGCTCTGTGAGTAAAAGCAGGACTACTTTTACCAGTACTTTTTATTTTTTTCTAATTTATATGTTTTATTTTTTGTTGTAAAATTGTTCTTGGGGGAAAAAAAGATACACATTTTTTTAAAAAAATGGGGGTGGGGTGCAAACTGACTTTGTTCCAATCTGTTCCAATTCTGAAAACAGAAAATTCAATTATTCAAATTGATACTTAAAAAGGAAGCCATTTGATGTAGCTCATGGATACAAATAATCAATCTAGTGTTCATTTACTTTTGCAAACTTACTACCACATGCAAAACTCACATGAACTTATGAATAGAAGTTTCATGTTGCCCTTAAAGATCCCAATATAGTGCTGTGAAGAAAACACTCACCTAAAGCAAAATCAAAGCATTTGACGATAGAAATAATAAAGTGCACTTTATTGAAAATACTTACAATGAGTCTTTATTGAAAATACTTACAATGAGTAGATTTGCTGCCAGCAGACTGCAGGAGAAAGCCTCAAGAAAGGTCTTGCTCCATATAATACAGGGTTATTCAAAAAGAATGAACCAATTTCATGACGCATTGCTTCAGTTCTCAAGCAACATCATGTAATAAGTCAGTGACCATTTGAAAGAGGAGTTATCTAAGTTGTAAAGGCCACATTGAACACTTGTACGGCAGGAAATAAAAGTTGATTGTGAGTAGAATACTTGTGACTTGGCTGGAGTTTTGCATTACGTTTCCTTAATAAAATATTGTGTCATGAAATTGGTTCATTCTTTTGAATAACCCTGTATATATACTGCTACTAATGTTTTTGCCTATATATATATATATATATATATATATATATATATATATATATATATATATATATATATATATATATATATATATATATATATATATATATATATATATATATATATATATATATATATATATATATATATATATATATATATAGGCAAAAACATTAGTAGCAGATGGATAACAGAAAGATAAAAATAGCTAAAGCAATCATTCAGTGCCCTTTCTTTTGATAAGTATTAGACTGACCTTACTACTTCCACACTGTAACATCCTTCCAGATGTTAAGAACTTGTACCATAAAGATTCATATATTGCAATCTCCCATTACCCAATTCTGTGTGCTTAAGGGCTAGTGTCTGGGTTCTCTGTCTCCACTTTAGGATCATAGCACTTTAGGATGCTATAGACTTTAGTCTCCACTTTAGGATCATTATTATCATATTTTCATAAATGAGAAATGGAGAAACATGTTTTTTTAGAGGCAGGAAGCAGCCCCCAAGTCTCCCTGCCCCCAAGCAGAAATTTAGGAGGCAGCTTTTAGAAATGCAGATTTGGGAATCCATTCAAGACAGGATATTTTGAAACTCCCTGCAGCAAAGTCTGAAGAAAGGCAGGAGGGTAGGATTAGAAGCAGCCCTTTTCCCAAGATCCAAAACAGGATAAAAGCCATTAAGACAAAATAGGAATTGCCCAACACCCTTTCAGAACACAAGCCCCATCATTGCACCATCCTTAGAGCAGTCCAAACTTCACCTGGGAGCTCAGATAAACAATAAGCCAGAGGTCAACCAAATTAGCTCAGACAAGCACCTAGGATTTGCATTTCGTCTTTTGCCTATAGAGCCAGCTATGACCCCTACATGACCCCATAGGAATCTGACAACAGCTAATAGAATATTAAAGGACATGTTCTTGCACAGGAACAGGAAGCTCAAATACAAAGCCCAAAGTTCTATACTCTAACCATCCCCAAGTATAGAAGAGTCTTTTCCCTAGCCCGTTTTAATGTTTTGCCCTCAGCACCACTCGACGGGCGATTCAAGAGACTCCTGATTAGTGAGCGACTATGCCCCTGTGATAGGGCTGAGGTTGAAACTGTGGAGCATGTCTTATCATACTGCCCTATGTATAATACAGCCAGAATTAAATTATTGTCTCTTCTTGGAAATGATCCTTTTGGTTCTAATGCTAGTAATTTGGCCTTATATTGTCTAGGGGATGATTCCTCCTATATTACTTCTCAGGTTTCAAAATTTTTCTTAAGAGCTGTAACTATTGGAGGAGAATGTTGTAATTCACTTTAGCCAAGATTTCTGGTGTTAATTGTTTGTGATTGTATTTTTTTTCTTTTCTTTTCTTTTGTTGCACTTGTATTTTGTTCTGTGACTGTAAAATAAAATTTTATTTATTATTATTATTATTATTATTATTATTATTATTATTGTTGTTGTTGTTGTTGTTGTTGTTGTTGTTGTTGTTGTTATTATTATTATTATTATTATTATTATTATTATTATTATTATTATTATTATTATTATTATTATTATTATTATTATTATTATTATTATTATTATTATTATTATTATGTATAAAAACCCACCCACTCTCAACTCCATTTTGTCAGCTTCACAAACTCTGGTGGTTCTGTTCATCAATAAATGGACCCTCTCTCCAATCATCCTCCAGCCTCCATTTTGTCCCCAGTGCCTTTCTCTTTTACATTCACTATAGAGGGTAGTAGTTAAAGCATTGGTCTGAAAACCAGGGGATTTTGAGTTCTAGTCCTACTTTACTTATGAAGTTAACTGGGAAATCTTGGGCCAGCCTCACTTTCTCAGCCATAAGAAGGAGGCAGTGGCAAACCACTTAGAAATCTTGCCAAGAAAACTGCAGAGACTTGTCCAGGCAGTCACCAGGAATCAATACTGACGTGAAGTAATAACAACAATAATAAAAGCTCTACACCATTGCAATAGTTTCTTTTTGAAAGTTATTCTCCAAACTTCCCATTTTTATAAAATGCTGAAAAATAAATACTGTATCTTCACTTGATGCTAGAGTGAATGCCAATCAGATTGAGACTGAAACAATATTCCATGTTGGTAATCAAACCAAGGAACTTCCTATTAGTTCTGAGATTTAAAAAAAAAGATTCGTCAGATAACTGGGACTAAGTCATGTAGTATTGTAGCTCACAGAACCTATTTTTCACAAAAATGATAAATAAATAAATATAGAATTTAGTGACTGGCATTCAGCAAAGTCTTTACCACAGGTGTTGCAATGATAAAGTAGGCGATCTCATTCTGATTTCATTGAAAGGTGATAAATAAATAAATAAATAAATAAATAAATAAATAAATAAATAAATAAATAAATAAATAAATAAATAAATAAATAAATAAATAAATAAATAAATAAATAAATAAATAAATAAATTAGAGCTGAGCAGAAATTCAGATTTTTTTTTCTGAAAAATTTTCTCCTATGCAGAAAAAGAACCTACTGTCTCCATCTCCTTCACCATCTCCTTTTCCTCCTCTTCCTTTTAATTTTCTTCCCCCCTCCTTTTTTTTTACTCTTCTCTGTTTTAGTAGAGAAATAATCAAGGATAGTATTATATCCTAGAAATTATGAAGAATACAATAGGAGGGCAAAGTAGAAATATAATTACTAATACCACTTTCAGCAATAGCTGAAAACAGTTTTAGAAAAATAAACATCAACTATTTTTGTTGATAATGATTCTAATTAGAATATACTTTATTATTTTATAGTTTTAAATGTGGAAAGTGATGTTGTAATCTGCTTTATTGGATAATTAGAAACATATCCAGACCTGAATGTGTTATTTAATGGTATGTGGAAAGCAGAGTATGTGGAAAGCATTCAGAAGTACTGTAAAATGAAGAGCGAAAAGCACTGAATTGTAGGTATAAAATAAGAAAATTGAATCATTTCTGGACTAGTTGAAATTTTTGAGAGGCTATGTTGATAACCAAATGCTTCTGGCAGTGATATAATTAGTGAGAAAACTATGCTTCACAACTGATAGAATAAAACTAACATTTGTGCAGCTGGATATATCTGTTTATGCTTTGTCCTTTTAATTAGGAGCTGGGTCAACAAATATTTCCCTTCATAAATACTGAAAATGTGGTAATTTCCTTCATGTTACTGTCAGAGGCACTTGCCTGAATGTGTCCTTATGGTGCTATAAGATATAAGTAATATATGTATGTAATCTCTTTCTGTACAGTATTCACCAAATATTTGTAAGATTAAAAGATGATTCTACTCAGAAATAAAGGTTAATGTTAACAACCCGATCTCCCCCCCACTCTCTGCCTCCCTCCCTCCCTCCCTCTCTCTCCCCCCCCACACCCATACACCCACAAATTTTGAATATTTATGAATGCAATCATATGTGCATGTTTATGCAGATTCTCAGTCATCCAGGTCATGGCTGTCCCAAAGGTGTTTTTTCAAGAGGCAACTGGACTTTCTGGTTTTTCTTTGAAGACATTTCACTTCTCCTAAAAGAAGCTTCTTCAGCTGAAGAAGCTTCAGCCCACAAGAATTGCCCCAGCATGCCCCTGGGGGTCTGATCACCAATCGGCATGCACAGGAACAGGAAATTAGGAGGTGGGGCCCAACAGAGGTCATAAAACCAGGAGATTCAGCATCTTCCCCTTCCTTTTCTCTTCACCTACATCTAAAAACATGTGATCCACCTTTTCTGTTCAGGAGCTCATGCCATGTGCTCTCTGTTCTCCATTAAACCTTCTTTCCAAGCAACTTCCATGAATCCAGTGTCGTTTTGCCCACTTAGAACTGAATCCAGAAGAATATTACTTCCAACAATTTGCTTCGTGGAGGCAGCTTTGCTCAAATGGGGGGGGGGGGTTCAGCTGTCACAAACATTTCCTGACTGTTTCTTCACGGATCAAGGGGGGATCTTTGCTTGCTCAGAAGGTTAATTTCCTCTGGCAAGGGTAAGGCAATTTGGGTTTGGGGGAGATTTCGGGCTTCAAATTGCCTTACCATTGCCAGAGAAAATTGACCTTCCAATCAAGCATCACGTGGTGTAATTTATTTATTTATTTATTTTATTGCGTTTATAGGCCGTTCAATCCAATAAGCTCAGCAGGCACAGCCTCTCCCATTGGGACCCTTAAGCCCCCCCCAGTGGAACGATGGTGAATTGAAGTTCCTGGAAAATCTTTGAGTTCTTTCCTCAGCTGGCAAAAAGTGCGGCCCATTTTTGGCCTCCCCCGTCCTTCCCAGAAGCACTCTGACGGCCAAAAACAGGGCATGGGGATGTTTTCCGGGGCCTCTGTCCGCCCCTTTTTTGCCTCCCCTGCCACCTAGAAGCACTCTGCTGGCCCTCACAAACGTAAGTCCTGCACTTGGCCGGCGGGTGGGGGGCAGAGGGTGGATGTGGCAATGTGAGCAGGGCAACCTCATGGTCGCGCACGGGCCAGATTAATGGCTTTGGTGGGTGGAATCTGTCCCGTGGGCCATAGTTTGAGGATGCCTGTTCTAACCTACTAGATATATCCTTAGAGATTCTAGGGCCGTGATGGTGAACCTATGACATGCGTGCCACAGGTGGCACGCGGAGCCATAGCGGAGGGCACATGAGCATTGCCCACCGGCAAACTGGAAGTGTGGGAAAACACACTTCCGGTTTGCGTTGGACTGTTTTTTGCACTCCAGGGGGTTCAGGGAAGCTTTCTGAAGCCCCGGAATGCAAAAAATGGCAAAATGGGCAAACCGGAAGTGCGTTTTCCGCACTTCTGGTTTGCCCGTTTTGCCATTTTTCGCATTCCGGGGCTTCAGGAAGCTTTCCTAAACCCTCTGGAGTGCCAAAAATGGCAAAATGGCAAACCGGAAGTGCGGAAAATGCACTTCTGGTTTGCCCTTTTTGCCATTTTTGGCACACCGGAGGGTTCAGGAAGCTTCCCTGAACCCTCCGGAGTGCAAAAAAGAGCCTAATGGCAAACCGGAAGTGCGTTTTTCCTCACTTCTGGTTTGCCCATTGTGCGCATGCCTGGGGGGGCAATGGGTGTGGGCACACGAACCAGAAAAGGTTCGCCATCACTGTTCTAGGGTGTAGCAATGCTGGCCTCTCTCCAGGAAAGCTGTGTTGTCAAAAGCCTCCCTCTCTGTTCCCCTCAGGTGCACATTGCATTGGAATGAGTCTATTTTAATTGACAGTTACCTTATGTCTTCCCCTCATTAACCAATGACCAAAAACATCCCTCTCTTTCTTGTCTTTTAGGTTGAAAGGGCAAATCCAAGCTCATTGTAGACTAATTTATTTAAGGGTCTTACCTCTGTCAATCAGAACTAAATCAAGTTTCAAAAAGACTTGTAGACCAAAACATTGTTGATATCCAAATTATATTGAAAGCATTCTTTTTCTAATTACAAAATGCTACAATTTTCAACATATCTAATAATTGATTCTGCTGGCTAAGACCAATGGAAATTGAATAACAAAATATTTGGCAGGCTACATGTTCCCTACTTTGGACACACACGTTATCTGAATGCCTGACGTTTATGTTTATCACCTAACAAATTACAATTAAGGCTTTTGCATCTTCAAAACTTTAACAGCACATCATTGCTTCCATCCTTCTTGTTCCAGTTAATGAATTAAATCATTCTAAAAAATGTTAATGGAAAGAAAATACAAACAGTACTTGGCTAAGAAGTTTAGTAACTCAAGAGACTGTAGGAAGTTGAAAGACTGTTAAGATATTCATGAACTGGGAGAGCCATGTTAACAAGGTTAGCCAATCAATAGGAATAGCAACTGACTCAGCCAATGGGAGCTAACCACTTCTGAGCCTGTGCAGAGAATCGAAACTGTAACTTAATCTTAAGGCTGGGCGTGGCTCCAGGTCTCCACTCTCTACTCTTCCACTCTGAACTTTGCTGTAATGAAACTAACTCTCCTGCTTGTGTTTATCTGTAACTGATTGAAGAAGAATTCTACTTGTGGCATTGTGTGTGTGTGTGTGTGTGTGTGTGTGTGTGTGTGTGTGTGTGTGTGTGGAGATGTCTTAGTCTACAAGAAATCCAATGGCTCCCTAGGACACACCATCTACCAGAAGAAAACCCACACTAACCGCTATCTGCACGCACTCTCACACCACCACCCAGCACAGATCAACTCCGTAGCCAAGACACTCATCTCCAGAACAAAACGCCTAGCTGACGAACAACACCTAAAAACCGAACTAAATACTCTCACTAACGTACTAGTATCCAATGGATTCCAAAGAAATAAGATCACCAACCTAATCCAAAAAGAAACCCCCACTAAAATCCAAGACAGAGAACAAGAAAACGGCAAAGCCCTCCTACCATACATAAAAGGAACCACAGACAGAATCAGCAAGATCCTCCACAAACACAACATCAAGACAGCATTCTGCACAAACCGAAAAATATCCACCATCCTAAGAAACCCCAAAGACAAAATTGAGTTAGAAAATCAAGGAGTATATGAAATCCCATGCACCGCCTGCCCCACCACATACATTGGACAAACCAACAGAAGAATAAGTGCACGCATTGAAGAACACAAGAACTCAGTCAAAAAAGAGGAACCAACTTCTTCCTTGGTCCAACATCTTAAAGCCACAGGACATGAAATTAACTTTAAAAAGACCAGAACTATCGCCAAAACTGAACATTTTAACAACAGAATAATCAGAGAAGCCATTGAGATAGAGAAACGCCCACAAAGCATGAATAAACGAGATGACACCTCCCGCCTACCAGCCATTTGGAAACCCGCACTTGTTGACAAACGAGTCCCTAACACTAAGAATGACACTAGACCCACACTCACGAAAACCACACAGGATGTCACCACCACACACCCATGCAAAAAGCAAACCCAAACCCACACCAATGAGGCACGGCCACAAACCAGAAGCCAGACCATAGCTGCATCTTTAGCCACTCTAAACCCCTCCATTCCATACATGAAGCAAACTGACACCCCAGCCAATCATAGCACAGCCAACCCCCCATCCAATCAGAGCACAGCCAAGCCCCCAACAAATCAGAACACACCTCCACCCAATCAGAACACAGCCAAGCTCCCACCCTATCAGTTCAAACCCCCAGTGGCAGTTAAAAGGAAGAAACAGCTGCAATCTCACATTGCTCCTAGAAGCAGCAAGCTGAAGACTCCAGCCTGATGATGACAAATGGGACTTCGTCGAAACGTTGCAAAGATACTTCCAATTTCACGCGGGAGAAAACCCGAATAACCAAAGACCTACATATATATATATATATATATATATATATATATATATATATATATATATATATATATATATATATATATATATATATATATATATATATATATATATATATATATATATATATATATATATATATATATATAACATGTTTATAAAGAAGTTATTGAATCCAGCTGAATCAGTCATCTGTGTGTGCTTCTGGTTTTGATTTTGCAACAAACTTTAATAAGGACTAAATAGCAAGTGATTTTCAACTGGAAGACTTTTTTTCCTTTATCTCAGTGAGCATTTTGAGTAAAGGTTTCTGACAATCATCTTCTTTTAAGCAATCCTTTTACTTTAATTGGTTTATAAAAATTGCTCTACCATACAAGGACAACTTGTGGCTTGCCAAAATGAGCACAATTTTTTAGCCATAGATGCCACCCCTGCTGTACAACTGCAACACCAGAAACTGAAGTGCTATCAGCTAAGTAGCAGGCCATAATACATGCCCATTGAACTATTTGAAGTATGGGGGTCACAGTTTGTTCCTGCCTATTATTATAAGTATCAGCAGTAAAAACAATTAAACATAGTGAGATTCAGAACAGATCTCCCCACCTCATGTTTTCAACTGATGGCTCAGATGAATAGAAAAAAACAAGCTGCTATTTCACCCAATCGTTTCTCTCATTCTGCCAGCGCTAAACTGCATTTCTCCCAGAGATCAAACCACAGCAGCCACATCCACACAGAGCCCTTGTGTTCCCAGGGTTCATTTAATAGATTTTGAGTCCTGCTCAGCTGGATGCATTACCTTCAAACCTAATCATGCACAATTTATTTGGCTGCCACTTTTCTCCACACACACCCCATGCTGCCATTGCTATTGCAACACAGAAGAGAAAAAAAGAGAAGATAAAATTTGAAAATGACAGACCATCGGCCACTAGCAATCTCCTTCATAAACTCAACAGTTGCTTCACTTTGCATGATTAGCAGGTTTTGAAAGAAAACCAGCATGCCTGAAAATACAGCTCCTTTTCTTCCCAGAATTTGCTTAGAATATAGCATTTTCTAAGTGGGTTGACTGCTGTCCAAAGAGTCTTTTTTCTTAAAAAAAAGAAAAGAAAAGCTGTTTTACACAACCTGGAAAGACTTTCCATCTTCACTCTTCATTTTTGTCTCTCCCACTCCACATTTTTTAACATTTTTATTTGTAATTACAGAGTTATTGGGAATTGGGCAGTATATACATTGTAATTATTTTATTATATTTATTTAAATGTATTGCTTACCCAATTCCAGTGGACTCTGGGCAGCACACAAAACTAAAATCACATAAAGAGAGTTTGAGATATTAAATTAACTGGGAACTCAGACTAAAATGCTCTAATAACAAAATCCACAAAAGGATACAGGGGTCATTAAACCAATAGCAGGCATCAACCTCAGGCCTGGGACAAGGGTGGGTTCCACTTACCTTCACCACCGGTTCACTCGCTCCGCTCGCGTGTGCACATGTGTCCCCTCGCGCGATTTGGCTTCCATGCATGCTCAGAAGCAGGAATGAGCCCAAAACACAGCTGAGGAACTCATCAGCTGTGCTTCGGGTGAAGAAATAAAGGTCAGAATTCATGGGCGGGCGGGCAGGCCCTTTTTCAAGCCTCGGAAGGGGAAAAATTCGCACAAAATCCAAAAAAAGATGGCGGCGCACATGGAATGGCACTGACAGTGATGTCATCCATGGGTTGCTACCAGTTCGGGCAATCTGGTCCGAACCGGGAGGAATCCACCCCTGGCCTGGAACCTGGGAAGGAGAATGGGAAGCAGGAGGAAGGAAAGGAAGAGGAGGAGGAGGAAGAAGAGGATGATGATGACGATGAAAAAGACCTATCTGAATCCTTGGGAAACAGTTGATAGGTGGATAAAGGTGCCAAATTCAGTCTAAATATCTGGCTCATTGTGCTATCAACCACAATAATAAGAGAAGAAAAAGAACTGGAAAAAAATCACAAAATATAAACCTGCAAATAGTAAAACAACTGTTGCAAAAGAAAACAGAAGTAGTGCCAATGGTAATAGACACCTTTGGTGCAATCCCTAAACATCTGGAGCACCACTTGAACACCATTGACATTGATAAAATCATTGTCAGTCAATTGCAAATGGCAGCTTGATTTGCTACAGCTTACAACCTGTGATGATATTTTAACACTATCAAACAACAATATCTGCCTATCTCAGATCCTTGGAAAGAACCTTGGATAAAAATGCCAAATTCAGTCTAAACACCTGGCTGACTATGCCATGAGCCCTAAAAAGAATAAGCCAAAGGCAAATGACTTCAGGATCCTCACGGCCCGTAACAGAAGTACTACCAAAATGTTCAATTTCTGCTACATTTGGAAATTGTTCAATGTAACAAACCAGTGGATCTGTTAGGCTGAGCAATTGTTGGATTCAAAGGGAAAAGGTGTTTCAAAGCCTGCAGGTGTGCTCTTGTAGCACCTGCTAGAAACACCATAAAGCAAATGCATAATTATCTAGGATCGTTCACAGAAACCTTGTGATTCTAGGAACAGAGGAATTTGGTTGAAAAAAGTATAAGTCATTGCTTTGCTCATATCTACCTGGACCAAAGCACCTTTTCTCCTTCTGATTCAAATGCCTAATAATCTTGTTAATTATATTTAAAATGAATTAAATCTAAATGCCTATGAAATCAAAAGAAAATGAGCTTTTTTCCTGTCCATTATTTTTGGAGAATGGCTTTCAGTACAGTATTCCAAAGCGACATATGGCTTTTAATCCATAAATAGCTATATAAAGAGTTTGCTACTTAAAAGTAAATGCAAACAACCAATAAATAATAAAACACCCAACCACTATGGATATCTATTAAAGGAGCTTTGTAAAATTTATTTTGTAGAAGGTTCTACTGTAATGTATCTTATAGTATAGAATAAAACTTACCAATACTCAGCTTTTATCATTTTTAGGAAAAAAAATGTTGGCAAAAAATGCATCTGAAATATATATTTATGTTCTTGAAAGATAAGTACAAAAAGATGTTGTGTTTTTGAAAAAGAACTTACAATATAGAAAAGCTTGTTACATCAGATAAATTTACATAAGAACAGCAATAGAAAAAAATGGATTTTAAAAGGATCATCAGCAATCTTACACTGTTTGTAAAGAAGAAAAGATGCATTCTAATTGCTATATTCCATTGGCTTCTTGAGTAGTTTGTCTGTCTCGTACATTTGCTATATCTGATTTTACTACAGTGGTTCTACCTGTATTGTATATCATATTAATCATATTTGCTTTAGCATGATGTGGAAAATATCTCACAGTTTCCCTTCTTATTACCTTTTAGCATTTTAATTAGATTTTTGTTTTTGCTTTTTTTTTAAAAAAAGACAAGCATTTGGGGAAGTCTAATGGGTGGGTCGAAGGGTTTGGTTAGTTATAAGTGAATGCTATGAATCAGTGGGGAAAACCAGAGGCTCAAGAGCAGTTTTAGTTCTTCTACTTCTGGGAAAAAGAATAAAACATGAAAGAATACTGCAAGACATTTTGTTTGTGGATCTAACTTTGAGCTACTTGGATGATGGATTGTTAGCCTGAAATGGATTGGACCAAGAACAGGGGGAAATGTCTTTTGGTGAATCATGGTGAGTATGCAGGAGATCGTATTAACTGGAATTATGTGGTAGCTAGGAAGAAAACCGCAAGAAAAAAAGACTTAAAATCAAGCACTTGTACATCATGGAAGAAAAAACATTGCTGTGTTAGAACCTACAAGACCACTCAATGAAAAATTAAAATGAATAAAAGTCCTAAATTTCACAAATTTCATTTCTTAGCTTCCTAAATGCTGCAGAACAGGTGGTTCTGCTGATACCAAATTTGCAAAAAACTAAAACGTAGAGAGTATTTCAGATTGTGTTACAGAAGTCACAACAAAAGCAAGACAAAATCCCTAATGAAAGTTGAACAGATCTGAACATCTATACTTATTCACTCATCATGATAATGTTCTTTTAGCAGAGTCATTTAATGTAATTTCAAAATTAATTTCAGGTGCATTTTGAAATTGTCTTTTATGGGGAAATGTTTATGCTTTATTTCTTTTTTATTCATGAGCCAGATGTAGACAATTTTCCTAGCATTGTAGTGATAAAGACTAAGCAAGTCTTATGAAATAGCAGTACTCTGAATTTATAAACCAGATGTAGTCAGTATTGTTTTGGTACATTATGTAAATACTGTAGATGTTTATCAAAGGGATTTTAATGTGTTGGGCAAAATCTTTTATTTTCTTAACAATGACAGAATGAAGCTGCAATAATATGTGTATACGGACACAGACATAAAAGTTTCAAGGAACTATAATTTTAATTGTTAAAAAAAATAATGAAGTCTAGATTTTTGATTTGGCCGGAGATATTATTAAGACAGAGTTAAGAAAAATCATTAAGGTAAAAGCGCAATTGAACAAGTGTTAGGGTCAATCAATGGCAGCCTTCCTTTCTGTTCTGAATATCCAGAAATGTGGAAGTTGCCCATCATAAATAATATCTGAGAAAAATGTTGTACATGAAAGGGTAATAATTAATTTGACAGGGCAACCACCTTTTAGGTTACTTGTACATTGTGTTAGTTGTTCATTTCTCATTTATATTAATTATCTCTAGAGCGTGAATTAGTGAAGTTTTAACTCGGTGGAACATGCAGCAGCTTAACTTTAAGCAAATGGAATTTGATGTGGTTTTACAATTCTGAATAAGATTAAGTCAAGATGCTGATGTGATTAATGGGCTCAGCCAGAAGAATCACTATCATTTGGAAGTTAATAAATTTTAAAGCCAGGATGACTGTGAGGGAAAAGAAAGTAAAACAAATTGACTGAAGCAGAAACAAAAATCTGGGAGGAAAAACTGAATATAAGTTAATAAAAAAGTTGAAGTTATTAATTTTGTTAAATCAATACAGTTCATATGAGACTTTGGGTAGTATACAGTATGTCCATTACTACTGTGTAGTAGGCTCATGCATTTCTACACAGGAAAGTTTATAAGTGGAAAGATTAAGAGTAGCATAGGCTTGTATATATTTTACACTAAATGATGGGGAACCTGCATCTCATAAAAGGGGTGTGACAAATTTAACTTCACTCTTGTTTTGTATCTTGTTACCAAATGCTACTCTTTCATAAAAACTTGTTTTATCAATGTCATGGTTTTCTCGTTCAACATTTAATAAGCATTAATTCTGTGCATAAAACAACATTGAATCTCATTTTTCTAATTAAAAATGTGAAATTGTTTTAAAATAAACTTTCCCAATTGTATTAGAATGTGGCACTTGAAGTCTCTGTTTACCAAAACTCATGTTCAACTGAGGGATCCTGGCTGGGATTTTAATTTGGCATCTCTTTCATTATTACAAATTAATGCAGAAAAGATGATTGTGGCATGAAGAAGTAAGAGAAAAGAAATAGTCTTCTCCCCCCCCCCCCGAAATTCACCAGCCACTGGAGTCCTAAGCTTCTATTTACAAAAGGTGCTTTTTCAACAGGCAACTGGACTTTCTGCTTTTCTTTGAAGATGTTTCACTTCTTATCCAAGGAGCTTCTTCAACTCTCCTCAATGTCTTCAAAGAAAAACAAGAAGGTCCAGTTTTCAGAGAAATACTTTGTGGCTACACTGCAGTGTCTTTGCATTTACTCAGTTATGAGATGACCAAGATGACTTTTCTGTCCTTATAATCATCTCTTTCTTCTTCTGCAGTCTCCACAGCTTCCTATGTTTCAGTTAAATTAAGACACAGTAGTGGGAAAATATTAACCTAAAGCAGCAACATCAGCATAGAATCATTCTTTACCTTCATCAGTCCTTCAAAAAACAATTTTGAAAGAATATATCAAGTGCCCATGTATGTTCAAAAAAACCAAAATTTGTCTTTTTTTTTTGCAGGGAGCTCTGGAAAATGTGAAATGTGAAAAATGTTGACACAACATAGTTTGAAACTCAATTAATAAGATAACTAAATGATGAAGTTCATATTAAAACTAGCAGTAGAAAAATGACCAATATTCTTTCTTTCTACATCTTATCTGCTCTAAAGTAGCGTAACTTTACTCCTGGCTATGTTGTATATGCAGAGTATCTTAAGATGATTTTTACAGAAATCCTCCCTTCCACACTATTTTTATTAAGATGGGGTTTTTTTTTATAATTCAGTGGAATAAATGGAAAAAGGGGAAAAAATATGAGCAACAAAAAATGGTAGAAGGGAGAATAATTTTTTTTCATAATTCAGAAGAAGTTTCCTATAAGAAATAAGAGCGAAAACCAAAATTCCTTTTCAATTGTTGGAGATTCAAGAGAGCCAGTTTGGTGTAGTGGTTAAGGCAGTTTTTCCCAACCTTGGCAACTTGAAGATATCTGGACTTCAACTCCCAGAATTCCCCAGCCAGCATTCGCTGGCTGGGGAATTCTGGGAGTTGAAGTCCAGATATCTTCAAGTTGCCAAGGTTGGGAAACACTAGGTTAAGGTGTTGTCAGCCCAAAGCATCTCACAGAGTTGTTGTAGTCGTGGGGAAAATAGGAAGCGGAAGGAATATTATGTATTTCATTGCTTTGAGTTACTTATAAAATAATAAAGGCAGAGTAAAAATCAAATAAATAAATAAACAAATATTCCAACTGAATCATGGAGGTCGCTTATTCTGAGGTAATTCCCTCCCATCTCTTCTTATTTATTTATTTTATTTATTTATTTTGGTTTTCTTATATGCCGCCCAACTCCCGAGGGACTCAGGGCGGCGTACAGCAAAGAGAAAATACAAGAACAACCAACAATAAACATTGCATTAAAATCAAATATAAAAATTAAAAATTTAATATTAAAAACTATCTAACAACCAGACATACCCGGGGGAGAGCTCAGATGGATTAGGCTCTACCCCCAGCCTGCAGGAAAAGCCATGTCTTAACGGCTTTTCGGAAGGCCACCAGGGTGGGGATGGTTCGGGTCTCTGGAGGAAGTTGGTTCCAGAGCGCGGGGCCCGCCACAGAGAAGGCCCTCCGCCTAGGACCCGCCAGCCGGCATTCTTACACCATAGAGTTGTCATTGACAAAACAATATGGCAGAAGAGATTTCCAAGTATTTCACTTTGAGTTCTAAAGCAAAGGCAAAATAAAATGTAACAGATAACAAAGTGAGTAATAGACAGAAAAAGAGAGGAAGAAATACAGATGCTTTAATTTAACATAAAACTACCGGTAGGTTAAATCTGGAATATCAGTCAGATCTGAAAAGTCTAAAGCACATATATTTGGTAATTTGCAAGGCACTAAAATAACTTTCACTATATTTAATTGCATTCATCTAACAATATCCTTTTGTTACTGTTTTGACGAGGCACATAATTCTCTTCAAAGCACAACAGGTAGTAATGCTTCAGCTATGCTATTTACAAATGATGTGCAACATTTGCTCATATGTGCATGCTAACTAATCAGCTTCCGTGAATCAAGGGCCCTGACAATTTCTTCTGTCAAGCGGAAGAACTTAATTAAAATCTTGCCTGAGAAATGGTGGAGTGGTCATTGTTCCTTTGAATAATAAGACGTAACACAAGAAATACAGGCAATATTATGGAAGGAAATATTGTTGTTTCTCCAAAGCTGACATCCATAAAGTTTCTTTAAGCAAACATACATGGATGGAAATCCATGCCATAAACACAAAACTCCTGCTGAATTCAAGCCAACAATTTGCTGACACTACTGTGCCAGTAGTAGGCAGCAAATGTTGTTTGCTTGCTGAATTTATGTGCTGCCAATTCTTTTGAGACTCCCAGTGGTAAGCAGAACTAGAAAACATATGGTAAAAATAAAAACAGTCATGGTAAACCCCAAAACAAACACCGTACTTCCTGAAGCCACTAAAGTATTCAAACCAATTAAATAATAAACCAAGATTGTTAATACATGGGTAATCAAACCACCACTTCTTATCCAAATCAGCAGAATCCTTATCACTCTGCTCTTTTGACCTCTGCCCACAACAATGGATATGATTAATTTTAAGAACCTTGCATTATTGTTTAGTTTGGTACATAATTCATTTAAAATTCAAGTTCAGCAGCCTAATTTGTTTATAACCCACAGTGTATATTGCCTTCGGCTAAAATATATTGAAAGAATATGTGTTGCTGTATTTGTGGTTTATTAAATTGTGAGATAGTTGTTCCTGGAACTAAGATTATTAGGTTAGCAAGCGCTCTAAAGTAACTTTTCTGATTTCCATTTCTTATTCTACATATGCTATTTTCTGTGCAAACAAGCTTTACAAATCCTATTTGAATATTTTGGGCAAAATGTGTATTCTGAAATACAGTACTGTGCAAAAGTTTTAGGCACTTGTGCAAAAATGCTGTAAATTAAGAATACTTCCAGAAATAAAAGTATTAATAGTTTATTTTTATCAATTAACAAAATGAAAAGCAAATGAACAGAAGAAAAATCCAAATCAAATCAATATTTGGTGTGACCACCTTTGTCTTCATCAATTATTTTATGTTAAGTACACTTGCACACAGTTTTTGAAGGAACTTAGCAATGTTCCTTCAAGGTTGTTCCAAACTAACCACAGATCTTCTGTGAATGTAGGCTGCCTTAAATCATTCTGTCTCTTTATGTAATCCCAAACAGACTTGATGATGTTGAGATCAGAGCTCTGTGGGGGCCAAACCATCATTTCCAGGAATTCTTGTTCTTCTTTATGCTGAAGATAGTTCTTAATGACATTGGCCTTGTGTCTTGGGCCATTGTCCTACTACATAATAGATTTGGGGTCAATCACATACTTCCCTGATGGTATGGCATGATGGATAAATATCTGTATTTCTCAGAATTGAGGACACCATTGATCCTGGCCAAATCTCCAGCTCCATTTGTAGAAATGGAGCTACAAACTTGGAAGGAAGCTCAACCATGCTTCACTGTTGCCTTCAGACACTCATTATTGTACTGCTCTCCAGCCCTTTGGTGAACAAACTGTCTCCTGCTACAGCCAAATATTTCACTTATGACAGCATCCCCATCCCACTTGGCAACTGGCATGTATTTACATGGTTGTAGCATCCTAGGCTCATATGATCACCATTTGTGACCTTCCAGCTTTTTCCCCTGATAAATCAATGTGGAAAATTGGATTTGCTTAATGACCAAAATGCTATCTACAGCAGAGGTCTTCAAACCTGGCAACTTTAAGACTTGTGGACTTCAACTCCCAGAATTCTCCAACCAGCAATGCTGGCTGGAGAATTCTGGGAGTTGAAGTCCACAAGTCTTAAAGTTGCCAAGTTTGGGGACCCCTGATCTACAGTGATTTGCCTAACAGATGTGGCAAAAAAGATCATAAGATATCATGATTCACTTAACAACTGCCTTGCTGTTGTTAGTCACATTCTGGTCCCAACTGTGGTCATAGATTGAGGACTACTTACAGCATATATATTCATATCTTAATATTTATTGGTTGTGGCCAATCTATGAATCTTTCAATTGCAAACAAAGTAAGAAAAAATGTTCATTAAAAACAAGTAAAGCAAAGAAAAAGCAAAGGAGAAATATCCAGGATAATGCTAAAAGTGATGTTTTGAAATCTCAGTTTGAAAAAATACTGTGTGTTAATAGCCATAGCATGTAGACTTATATACCACTTCACAGTGCTTTATATCCCTCTCTAAGCAGTTTACAGAGTCAGCATAGTGCCCCCAATAATCCGGGTCCTCATTTTACCAACCTTGGAAGGATGGAAGGATGGAAGTCAACCTTGAACTGGTGAGACTCAAACTGCTGAACTGCTGGCAGCCAGTGATCAGCAGAAATAGCCTGCAGTACTGCGCTCTAACCACTGCGCCCCATGGCTCTTAATGGTCACTTTATCTTCATTTCTCTTGCACCAAAGCTTTTAGTGAGAATGTAAGTAGGGAAGCATAGGAAAAAGAAAAGGTAGAGGAAATTTTTTTTAAAAAAAGAATAATACATTATATTATGAGTAAACAACAAGGGTAAGGCTTGCATCATTTAGAGTACTCTGGGCTATTGCAAAAGAAAGAGTGATATAAATATAGATTAAATAATCATAAAATAATTTAGTCTATTCATTTGACTTAGTTATAACAAAGAGATGTGTGTACACTCACACACTTAGTAGCAATGTCATCATCAGGGAAAATTGTCCTCTTATCCTTAAGGACATTTGTAAAAATGATGCTCCAACTTCACCACTTCTGGAGAAGTGTTACTTTAGGCACCAGTTCCTCCATTGTAGCTATCGTTTTCTCACTGAACACATGAACGGGGAAAAAATGTTCTTTGACCTAAAGAGAAAACACTGATATTTTCCCCAAAGAATACCAGGACTTATAAGTATTAGGTAAACATAAGCTTTAAATACAAATGGGAAGCAAAGTAAACAACTCCTAATGATAAAATACTTCGTGCAGTCAATTTGGAAAGGATGTTTAGTGACACTAAAAATGCCTGAATCTTTCCCAGGCATCTTACAATGAGTTTCTTGATGTGGACTTCTTTCAATGGCACTTGTAGATGGCAATTTTGTTTCATTGGATGAACCCCAGAGGAATGGAATAATGATCACATTTTCGGCCGAACAGGTTTTTTATTGTGTTGAAATCTACTTCCCATTATGCGAGACATCAGTCAAATGTTCATGCTTCTTAGCTGTGTTGGAAACTGATAGCACTTGTACTCATTGGTGGCATATTTTAAAGCATTGTTCCCTGCTGTGAAGTAAATGAAGAGAGCTTTATTTCTAAGAATTAAAGTGACCTACTTACAACACACAGCAATTAAGCTATCTTATTTCCAATATTTTTTTCTTCTGTTCAATCATGTCTGATTCACAGAAACTTCCTGACATGTCCCTGCAATTTTTTTGACAAAGTTTTACAGAATTGTTTTGCCATTGCCTGATTCTTAGGCCTGAGAAAGAGTGACTGGCCTAAGGTCACCCAGCTGACTTTATGGCTAAGGCGGAACTAGAATTCTGGGTTTCTAGCCTGATGCCTTAACCAATATACCAACCTGGGCATTTTACAGTCCCCAGATCAGATCAGATCCTTTGGCTGTCCCTGTCTGACCCACATGAGGTCAATTGGAAATTAGAAATCAACTGTAAATAACCGTAAACCATGCATGTAATACTACTGCATTGTTTTAATTTTGAAGGCAACTGCTTTTTTTTGTTTAACTTACAAATGTATGAAGGTGTGTACTTTGATAGCCATATTGGTTTGCCCCTCCACAAAAGTTCCAGTTTTTTCTGTGCCCTTTTGGGAAAATTAATTGTCTACCCTCTGCACTATACCAGCCTGGCTGTCCATTTCTAATGTAGGTGTTCCTAAATATTCTGGATACTTAGGTCTAGCGTCATAAGATATAAAGTACTAAGATATAAAGATATTAGATGTCCACTAACCCACAGGTTTTCTGAATCCCTAGAATCAAATTGAATATCCAGTGATACTGATTGGATAAAGAATAGAATAGAATAGAATAGAATAGAATAGAATAGAATAGAATAGAATAGAATAGAATAGAATAGAATAGAATAGAATAGAATAGAATAGAATTCTTTATTGGCCAAGTGTGATTGGACGCACAATGGTGCATATGCTCTCAGTGTACATAAAATATAAGATACATTTGTCAAGAATCATGAGGTACAACACTTAATGATTGTCATAGGGTACAAATAAGCAATCAGGAAACAATCAATATTAATATAAATCTTAAGGATACAAGCAACAAGCCACAATCTAGTGAGCTTGCTGTCATGGTTTTCCATGGAAAGGTAGAATGGATTGAGAACCTGAAGCAGGGCCATCCAGTCAATGAACTCCATAGTGTGTTCCTATACACCACTATAAAATGATTAATAATCATTGGCTTTAGGGTATATAACCTTCCACATATAAAAAGAGTTTATTGGCACTTGACATTGAAGCTGCTTCTAAAGAGAAATATGTCTGAATGAGATGTCTGGGCAGAGTATTCCATCGAATTGCAAGCTATCATCTCCTATATATAGTTACACTGAATTTACACATGCAAAGTTAAAGCATCAAAATGCACATATATGCAGTACACAATCCGCTTTTGTAAAAAGAAAGGGAACATTCTTTCTTATCTTATTTCTTTTTAATGCCTCTTCTAGCTGCCTTTACCTCACATCAAAAACATGATTGTTACAGTCTTTGCTTGTAAATAGAAAGTTGCCAGTTCAAACCTCAGTAGAAACATTAAAAAAATATTTTTACCGTGCTTAAAAAAAATTCATCCATGAATTTTTTCACAATTTTTTTTTTAGTCATCTCAAGTACAAGAATTTGAAACCTTCACCACACACCCCAGGCTCCCATTCCCAGGCTATTTGGGAAGTGAGGGTGAAACCATTGTACCTAAATGATTTTTTAAAAAGGAACTGTTGCGGTTAGCTTGCAGCAAAATGAAGTGTGCTGTCCCAAATCGACAGGAGCACTAGAAGTTATATGACTTGGAAAGGTTTACTTAAGAAATGGAGCAGACAAATATGAAATAATTTTGATGGTGATGTCTAAGGGATGTAGAAGAAATTAAAATGAAACAAATTGGGACAACGCAAACAGTCATAATTCTTACAGAAAAGGATGTTGAAGCCTCAAATCTCATTGGACACCTCCACTCAATGCAAATTTTAGGAAAACATTTATAGAGGTTAAAGAGGTTCCAAATAGCCTCCAAAATTAAATCAGAGTCCAAGGCAAAGTATTCCTCAAAGTTCCAATTTATTAATAGAGCCATGTTGGCACATCTGGGTGAAACCTGAATCTGAATCTTCCCAGGTTTCACCACCCAGTTGAAAGTTCAAGTCCTTGCTCCCACACCCACAAATCCATCACGTTGTCCAATCTTCTATTGCCATGCTGGCAGAATCCACCCATCTCTTTTCGTGCAGGTGCAGAGGTGCAGAGACAAAGGATGACCTTGGCTTTCTAGAAAGAATTTGTTATGGCTACATGCTAGTAACTTCAAACAATCCCCCGTCCCATTTTCCTACAATGGAAAATGCATAGCAGAATAGTATAAAGTGTGGCAGGCCTAAGATCCCAAAGAAAATGGCTTCAGCCTGACAAAAGCAATATTTCATATCATGTGATCAATGGCAATAACTATAAGTGCTTTTTTATGATGCTTATACTTACCCATTGGACCACATCCTTTTCCCACATCCTCTCCCAAATATATTTTTTAATGCACAATGCTCAAGCATTGTGAAAATAACACTCCCAAATAATGGTTAAAAAAACTTCGGAGAAAAAGCACTGGGTCCAAGTCTTTTAGCAAACTCTTTTATTAATTTTACTGTTAAGTTATAGCATAATGTATGAAGAAACATTTAATCCTCTTCTGTACAGATTTATCAATTCTGACAACATGAGTATCGAATGAAATATTATTTTAAGCAGATAAATCTTCTTTTGCAAGCTGTACCCAAACCTTTGCATTTACTTTAACAATCGGTAAGTCAGTTAATTTTACTGTCATATAAACTTCTCCTTGTGACTGCAAATTGTCTTCTGTCTTGTTATCAATCTGAAAGAAAATGTCTGTATGTATGCATCTATATTGTTTATTTTTCAGGAAATAAATGTGTTTATATGAATATCCACCTTTTTTTCAGTCACCCAACTTTGTTTCTTCTGTGGACACTGTTTTTCTAGTTATAGTTTTAAAGTCCTTGGAATTTTCAGATTCTGCAATGAGCAATTTATATCCAGACATGACAGATGTAATCAGATTGTGATTATGTCATTTGAGCCCAATAAACCTGCTGAGAAAGGCATCATGGTTTCTTGGGAACACTCACAGGTATGGCTCTAGACATTGGGCAAATGGAAGTGAATGTAACACAGATGTAACAAAATACATAGACATTTGTGTATTTAACAGCAAAATACAGCAACTTAAAAAATACTTGAGCAATAACAGCAATGCATCAACTTGGTGCATTTTGCAATCTTTCAACAGTGAACAACTCCAAATGTGCAAGTGAAAGGCAAGTGTTTATGTATCACTTAATTTTGCTACAGAAACATCCCCCAACTTTCAGTTTCACCCTTTTAGGATACCATTGATAGTATCCACATCAATTAATTATGATCCATTAAAAGATAGTGGAGAAGGAGCATTCTTCCACTGATGTGAAAGCAAAGCTATCATTGAATTTAATTAAAAATTGTTTGTAAACGCTGATCAGAAAACCAAATATGAACGTTCATACTGAGTCATATAATTGCACCAATTCTATAATTAACTGATATTTTAACCGCAGACTGTTTATTTAGCACTAAAACTCCATGATCATCTTTGCCCAAAGATTAATGTGGATGAAAACTTAATAGCTAACAGTATGTGCTCTAAGGAGCTGCAAGGAAGTATATGTGCAAAGGTCATTGAATTTCTTTAGTTGTTCAGGCACTATTTCAAATGGCATTTGAGATTTGAGTTTGTTATCCAGAAGGCTCACTTTTAAAAGAACTGATTCAATGCTGGAAACAAGTTGCTCTCTGTGTATATAGCATTAGATTGTCTCCTTGGTATGAAAGTTGATCCTACTCAACTGAAGGGGAACCTAATTCTAAATAAAAGAGTAAGTGGCATGGAACCTTATTTGTTACATCCAAACAGTTTGCTTTCAGGGCAACAAAACTGTTCAAATCACTCACACTCCAATTCCTTTATAATATATTGCTTTCTGCCAATGGTGCAAAAGTGGTACATGTCAGTAACTGATCCTTTATCCATATGCAGCTTCCTCATGTTGGCTACATCCATTTTAATGTAGGTTCAGCCAACTATGATATCAAAACTCTCTCATAATCCAAACAAGTACAAAAATTGACATTATGTCACATTTATTATTTTGCATCCTCCCTACTGACTTTCCATCAACATGGAGAAATTTTGCATGGAAGGAATGAAGCCATTGCTTATTTACCATTAAGAACACCTCAAGATGATTTGTGTCTTTATCTGGAAAGAGAAAGTGAATGTACAAGTAGTCCTCATTTACCAATTGCCTCCTCATTAGCAACCTTTCAGAGTTATGACAGCAACGAAAAATATTAGTTCTTCAGTTTCAGTACAGATAGGACATGGAGGCTTCAATGGTTCATTTAACAAAGAATAATTATTACATATACAAATCTATATAAAACATTTTAAAAGTGAACATTGTACAAGTTTGGAATTTTTAGAAACTCTTCAAAGCAAGGAAAAGATAAGAAAAACAAAACCAAATCAAAGAGATTCTCTATTGTGACCAACTTTTATCTAGCCAGAAGTGCTCAAATTTGGTAGCCAAGAATAATTGAGATTTCTGGTATATTGATAAGAAGACATGAGCTGATGCATATTGCTGATGAATTTTCCTTAGCTTAAATAGCCAGAAATAGCCTTCTTGTTTTCAGGAAGAGCTAACTGAAAACAATGACCATTTTTCTTGCTATGGATAAGCCAGAATTTCCTGGAATGTGTTTAGGTTTTAGTGTTTTCTGCAATTATAGTTACTGTGAGTTAAAGGTATTTAGTTTTGGCTAGGCATGTACTTGTTCACTGCTTTTATTTGCAATATATCTCATTTTGATCACATGAATACAAAGCTAAAATTTCAGAATTCTCTTTTTTATTAATTAAAATTAAAATAAAATTTAATTTTTATTAAATTTCATTTGTTTTTGGCAAATGAAAAATTGAGAAATGAGGGGGTTCTGATCATTGTGATAAATGTATTGAGCAAAAAGAACAAAAAAAATACTTTGCAACCAATCCTCACGTTCACGGTCTTTGCAGGTCTGTAAAGCTAATAAAAACAGAAGTAAAATCATGAGTCATTTGTTTAATGACTGAGTTGCGAGTCCCATTTGTGATGTTAAACAAGGACTACATTGTGTAATGGCAAAGCGAAACTGACGATATGCCTTATTTTCTATCAGAGTTTCTCATATAAGGTGGCTTTTGGTCTGTACTTCTTTTTCTTCCAGATGTTTCTCTTATCTCTTTTCTCATCTCTTCATGCAGCCTCACACAAGAGTGTTAGCTTTCTTTTTAGAAATGGTTTGTCAGCATTGAAATCAGCCACCTCTGGCAGAAAAATCATACACCTCTGATATATGAGCTGGTACTATCTAGAAGCAAATTTTAATAGATAATATGCAAGAGGTATTCATATTTCTAATTAAGCAACAATATGAATAACAAAAACACATAGGCAGATAGGTATTTCTTTTTATGATTGAGTTTCAGAGTGGACAAAGTGGGAAAGATGTTGTGTGCTAGGAAGTAGAAGAAAGGGATTGTTTTCCTGTGCATATGGGACTCTCAACAATTAAAGGAATATGGGCATATTCCTGTTGAATAATCCTCTCTATATTAAAGTTTTCAGTAGAAGTTCTAATTATTTTCTTTCTTTTGTTCAGTAGACCATTTCAGTTTCTACTGTGTGTGTCTGTTCACTGCTTTGGAATCTCCTGCTCACACTTTACAATGGCAAAACAGAGTGAATACACAATCTATAGTCTTATGGACTGAAAGAAAGCATTTGGACATGAAACCAAATGCAGATGTTGCCTTGAAGCTGATAGTCATCAACTCTATCAATTGATTTATACCATTAGCCCATTTTCAGATTTTAAACATGTAAAGGGAGTCTGTTAGAAGAAATCAGCTGCAAGGCTGTTGCTACCACTGATCTAGACTCCAGTATAATTCCTATGGCATTTAATTCAATCAGAATAAAGAGCTTGATTTTTAATTAAGAACAAAGAATAAACACTCTAACTGATGTTAGTATAACCATTGATATAATTGATATATAATCTTTGTTTTCTCTTCCATTCCTTTACTGGCCCCCTCACAATTTCTTACCTATTAAGGATCTATTAAGAAGCTTTTAAGAAAAGCAGACAAGAGACAGTTTGATCTGGGATCAGTTCCAGTTTGAGCATTTTATTTTTTGTTCTGAATAACTGCAAGTTCTCAACTGGACGGTAATTGGAGATGCTTCCAATAATGTTCCCTAGCAGGAGTAAAATATATGGAACCTATGTTTTCAGTAAATATAAGAAAGAAAATAAAGCCAGGAGACTAACACAAAATCTAAGGTGGGAATTTCATTTTAGCATATGCTAGTCAAATGTGTCTTCCTTAGATTGTTTCAAAAGAATAGAAATTGGATTTTTATTATTTGTGACTATATGGAAATGCCAATAGTAATACATTATTATTACTATTACTATGCTGTTTTGCCTTATTTGTTTTTAGTACTCAAAAAACAATAATAATAAAAGATAAATGAGATTCTGCGAAAAATTTCTAAATAGCATATTCAAGTAAAAAATATGAATTGTTTATCATGGGAGAGAGAAGTATCATTCCTTGTTTTGTTTCCTTCATTATGATTCTGAATAATTATGGAAAAGGTATCTTGTTCTAATTTTAAAAAAATTACTCTGTATGTGCGTGCATCCACATGCCTTCAAGTCAGTTTTTGACTCCTGATGAGTGCATGGACAAGTCCCTACAGTTTTCTTTGAAACATTTCGGAAGTGATTTTCCATTCCATGCTTTCTAGGGCTGAGAAAGAGTGTTTCAGGGTTCCAAATAGCATTCAAACTTGTCCAGCACCTGTCCGGAAACTGGAAGGAGGAACGGCCACACAGGCAAAAGGTCACTCAGCTGGCTTCATGCCTAAAGCAGTACTAGAACTCACAGTCTCTCAGTTTTTAGCCTGGCTCTCTGATAATTTTACTGTTATGTTTTTATTAAGTGATGTGACAAACATTTACTCCAGTTCAAATATATTTATGGGGAGGGGACATTAAACCAATTCAAAGGTGCATAAAATCAAATTCTTTTCAAATCAAATAGAACCAGTCCTTTTTTTGGTTACCATTTTTTCTCTTCTTTATTTTCCTTTAAAGAAGATTCTCTTACGTGGATGGAGCATGCAAAGCAAAGCATGCAAGCTTTTCTTTAGTTTTTCATTGATCCTATCACTATCATTTTAGATGTATAACTTCAATTTAGAAATGATCAGGAATTCATTGTAAGATGAAGAATATGGCAAAGGAGAGTATGTGCCCTTGTGTTTAATTTTAACATTATTTTAACATTAAAGGATATTAAAACCAAAAAGGGAATATATATGAACTCATTGACCTAAACTCTTCCATTAATGAAAATGATACGGACTTGATTCAGTCAGGTTGTAACCTATCATCTTTATTATCATAATTATCTTCAGCACTTTAACCAAAGGGAACTTAATCTTAAAGATGCAGAGATTATCATGTGTTAATTAATCAACAAAAATATCTTATACAAAGGATTAGAGAAAAATCCAAATAGTTGTGTTAGTTATTATTCTGATTTGCTGAAATATGATTCTTTTGATAAATGATTGGTTGAAAAGCTTAAGAACCTCTTCAGTTTGTATGTATTTATTCAGGGCTGTTTCAATCTTAGTTTCATGAGCAATTTTATTTAAAATGCAAATTTTTCATAGTCTATTTCCAAATTTGTTTTCTATCACATAGTAATTGTTCTTATTCAATTATATATTTCTGTCATTTATATGTTGCCAGAATCCAAAGAATCCTGGTGGTTTAGAACAGAGGTGTCAAATGCAATTTCATTGAGGGCCTCATCAGGGTTGTTAGAAGTGGCACAGTGGTTAAATGCAGCACTGCAGGCTACTGCTAGTTCAGCAGTTCAGCTGTTCAAATCTCACCGGCTCAAGGTTGACTCAGCCTTCCATCCTTCTGAGGTGGGTAAAATGAGGACCCAGATTGTTGGGGGCAATATGCTGAACTCTGTAAACCGCTTAGAGAGGGCTGTAAAGCACTATGAAGCGGTATATAAGTCTAAGTGCTATTGCTATTGCTATTGTAGTTGACCTCGGGGGACTGGGTGGGCATGGGCAACTGGGTGGGTGTGGCCAACTGGGTGGGCATGGGCAACTGGGTGGGCGTGGCCAGCTTGACACCACTCCCCAAACTGCTGGCATGTTTCCTCTTCGCACTGGGTAGACCGGGCCCAAGTCACGCTGGCCTGATCTTTCCTATTCGCATTGGGTAGACTGGACTGAAGCTACACTAGCTTGCTCTTTCCACATCGCACTGGGTAGACTGAGCCGAAGCTACATTGGTCTGATCTTTCCTATTCACATTGAGTAGACCAGGACAGCCCCGCAGGCCGGATCCAACCACATCGTGTTCTTGAGTTTGACAACCCTGGTTTAGAATATCAATTGTTATGCAGACATATACTGGGTTGCACCTGAGAACTCTTATGTCAGGATTTGTATCAGTATGGAAGCCCCCTGAAAATGTTCTGAATATCAGTCAAAATACATATCAGGATTATAATATTTTCTGTGGTCCCATGCTCTGCAATTCACTCCTTTCAGAGATGCATTTAGCTAATTTTCTTCTAGATTTTCATAAAGGATTAAAAGCCCAGCATATCTTTAACCATAACTGATTTTATGTATTAATATAAGGAGGATTGCTATCTTTAGTTTTACACACATACACACACACACACACACACACACACACACACACACACACACACACACACACACACACACTGGATGGGAGGGGAATTCAAAATTCAAATACTGTTATATGCATAAAATTATGACTCAAAATTCAGAATGAACAAAATGTTTAAATAGCCTTATGTAGCAAAGGAACAACAAGGATTCAATCATTCCCTCAGGCAATTTTCTAATGTATAATCTGGTTACTTTCCCCACAAATGAAACATACTCATCTCCAGTCATATCTGCTGGCTTCCTTACTCCACACATTGAAGTTCCAAACTTTCATTTATCTTTGCTATTTTTGCATCTAACTGATCTTGGATGACTTTGAAAACCTAAGCAGAGTTGGACCTAGTTAGCACTTGGATGACAGATCAACCGGAAGTTCCAAATATTTGTGGAATTGGAAACCATCACAGAAGAAGTATGTGGCAAACTCTCTCCATATTTTATTAAGAAAGCTATAAACAGCCAAGAATCAACCTTGACTCAAAGTGCAGCTTTATCACAACATATATACTGTATTTACCCAGATTATTTTTTCATCCACTGAATTTGAAGAATGTAACAAAAATGTTTTCACCATGGTTGCAAAGAATGATATCAGTTATATGATTGGGTCTAAAGGTCAGTTTATTTTTATATCCACAATATATGTGTTTTGATGCACAGTATAAACACATTCATTTATATGATATCAAAACCCTGCAGAGAGAAAGTTTTTATAATTGGTAGTTGTCCTTCTTAACCTTAAGCAAAGAGTAGAAAATTGTTCAAAACTCATGAACTCTCTTCACTGCATCCCAATCAATCTCCAATACAACTGGCCAAGTTGGAGATTTCACAAAGCACAAAGTGAGGAAAATTGAAGGAAGAATCCTAACCTTCTCAGCAATCAGGGAAAATGAAAAATAAATTGCAGTCAAGAGAATGTATGTTTATTTGTACCGTTCGATATTCTTTCAACAATTTATATTTTTACTTGAGTAATTAACCTTCTGAACTTGCAGAGAACAATTTATAAACACATATTTCTGTACCTAGCTATCCTTGAAATGCAGCGCATTGATTTTCTCTTTGAAGCTCTACAAAAGTGGAAAAAGAGAAATTTTCGTTTAAATGGAAAACAATTTTCTGATAAAGCCTGCCCCCTTTGCCTCTTAGTTACTGATGTCAAGTTTCTTATCCTCTAATATTGCACAAGTTATTTTCTTTTCATCTCACTTATTGAAGATGAAAGACTCTGAAATTATTTTTATTCCTCCTATATTTTTTTAAACAAATTTTATATAGTTCTGATAGCGATGGTCTAGCATTGATGGAAGTGGCAATTTTTATATACAGTAGTTGCCTTCATTCCTTATAAAAATCAAAAGGAACACTAGATTGACAGGTTCTTATCTCAGAAATCCCATGTATTCTAACAGGTGAGTGAGTCAAATTTCCTCAGAAGACTTCTTAGAACATTTCAGAAGTTATTCTTTTTTACTCCTTTTTTTGAAGAACAGTTACAGAACTTCCCCAATTACACTCTACCATCTCTGTGTATTTATGCATATTTTGTTGTACCCCTCCTACTCTAATGCCCATGAATAGAAACTTAAGCAGTTTCTTAAGGCAAATGTTGTTATAGTTATTTCCAGAAAAGAAGAACATAAACATAAACAAAAATAGAGAGGAGGAGAACATGGTTACTTTAATGCCACTTATTCTTATAAGCTAGCAGCTATTAGGAATCTCAAGAGGGGAAAGTCTGCTATTACAAATGTTCTTCTAGGGTCAAGCTAGATAACAGGTGGCTCCCGAATATATATAGTGTCAGTCACCGCAACCAACTACGCCAAGATTTGATGGGTCTCCTTCACTACAGATCTTAAACAATATTGCATGCATGATCAATAGTCAGACATGCTATACTGAATTCTAGCCAAGCAGATTACTGGGCTAGATGAAATGTCTCCAGCTCTTTATTTGTATGAAATAATATATATTTGCTCATCTCACAAGGCAAATAAAATGAAAGCAAACCATCAAGCTCTAATCCTATGCTCAGGGCAGGAATACAAATGGAAGCATTTCAGATAAATGTCTGTGTGACTTTGATTGAGAGGGTGCAATGTCTTGGTTCTCTTCATGTTTATGTGAAATTATTGCTATTGTGACTTCTCAAGTTAATTTTTGACTTCTGGTGAGGACATGGACAGGACCATGCAGTTTCACTGGCAACTATTTTCAGAAGTGTTTTGCCAGTACCATATTCTGGGATGTTTTTCAATTTCCTAGCCTGTGGCTGAGAGAAGGTTACCCAGAAAGCCATAGTTACCTAACTGTCTTTTACACCTAAGGGAAGACCAAAAGAAAAGTTTGTCCCATCTTAATGCTCTTTGTTATAATAGAAGGGAGACAGAACTTTTGTTAGGCTTTCAGGATTCTATTATTAAGCCCTGTAACAATAGAATTCCATCAGTCATTATGAACTTGTTCCAGACCTGGTCTACTTCAACTGACAAAAAGAGACAAAAACGCAACAACATTGCCCCAGTGAATTCAAACAAACCAGAAGCACTGTCAAAAATAATGTATTCTCTTCCTGTTTATTTGATCATTGTAGATCAAAAGATACATACTCTCTTGAATAAAAGAGATATGAAAACTATGAGATCAGATATTCAAATGAGAAAGGGGCGATTAGCATGAAGAATCAACATAATCATTGACCTTTCTGTTTGCCTTTAATTTAGGATTTGCATATTATTTCCCTGTTAATTCTTCTGGGTTATTCTGGCTTTGCTGGAAGTGTTCTTGCACTCTGGTGAGCCAATTTCCTGCTAATTGATGCCAAAACCTTGCAAGTTCAGTGTTTCACTCTTTTTATAAAGAGTTCTACATGGCTTAGAAAAATCCCCAGAACAGATGGAAGAATGTAATGGATCTCATTTGATAGACTCATGTAGAAGGGCTTGAAAAAGCCAAGAGAAATAACTGGATCATGAGTATCAGAATATCACTGCTTAGCAATGCTATGCCAATGAAGGTACATTAAAAGAATTCTAGAGGAGAAATACATAAGTTAGAAACATGTAAGACAAACCAAGAAATTCTTGAGTTTTTTTTACTCAAACTATCCTTTAATTTTAATTTTTTTCCTTCAATTTTAGGATAGGAAATTTTGGGACTTCAAAATTTAGAACTCCGCCGCCTTCGATCTCACCTAAGTGTAGCTCACAAAATTATCTGCCTCAATGTCCTACCTGTTCATGACTACTTCAGCTTCAACCGCAATAATACACGAGCTCATAATAGATACAAACTTAATGTAAACCGCTCCAAACTTGATTGCAAAAAATTCGCCTGGAACACTTTACCTGACTCAGTAGTTTCTTCCCCAAACCCCAAAAACTTCAACCTCTTATTATCTACCATCGACCTCACCCCATTCCTAAGAGGTCAATAAGGGGCGTGCATAAGCGCACAATCGTGCCTACCGTTCCTGTCCTAATGTACACATATATTCTTACCTCTTTTACTCTTATTCATGCTTGTACTATTACATATATATTCAATCATGTTTTACTGTCTGTACTTTGCTTATAATCATATATGCTTGACAAATAAACAAATACAAATACAAATACAAATACAAGAATTAAAAATTTTAGGATTTGATGTCCACAGAATACAAGCTTGCCAAATGTAATGGTCTTTGCCAAAAACTCTAAGAAGTTCAATATTCTTTTCAAAGTAGAAAGAGGTTATGAATTACAGAATGCAATAGGAGGCTATGATTCTAGGTTATTTTTTTATGTTGATAGTTTTATAAACCTTTTGCTAAATTGTTCAGTATTTCATATATTCTGTTTTGTTTCCGTGGCCACAGTAACATTACGCTGTTCAGAGATTAGCCTGAAATATCTTGATAAGTGATGATAATGCAACTTCCTGGTCTTGAAACTAAACTTGAAAAGTCACAGTATTATTTTTCTTTGTAATTAATATTTTACTAAATCCTCCCGAGATGTGTTGTAGAGCAGGACAAATTGTCATATTGTGGTACCATCTCGAGCCATCAGAATCCATTGCTTGAATGTTTAGAATGCAAAATACATTATGAATATAATGCATGTAATAAAAGCCTTTTGTGATTAATACCAAGCTATTCTCAGAAAGGTACTGGTAGGAGAAAATGTATTTAGAGCTAAAAATTAAAAATAGCTTAAATTACATGTAAAGCTCCATATATAATGCTATGTCTAAATTCAGCTTTAATCACCTTTCCATTTGATCAGTATACTAGTTGCTGCTAAACATGGACTTATTTTAAATCACTAGGTGTCCCAGTTTTAGATTGAACTGGTAAAATAACTCTGGAGAGAACTAGTTCTCAGCTTTATTCAAGATTAAATGGCAAGTGAACAAAGACAAATAAAAATGTTTTCAGATGCATCATAAACTTATTCAAAGAGCAGTATCAATTGGAAATGTGGCTTGCGGCAGGCTGATATTTTAAATGATTATCCCCTTGCCTTCATTAAATAATTTTAATTATAGCTTCAGCTTTAATCTTTGGAAGTTGTTTCTATGACCGAAGAGAAAAAATATATTTTTCTTATCTGTATTTTTTCTTATCTGACCAAGCCATCAAAGAACACTATGGCTGGGCATCTTCAAAGTTGACACCAGCCACAGCAAGATAAGAAGAAGTGGAGAGACCTGGCCAACAAAATTACCAAGAGTCAGACGTGACTGAATGCATACTATTATCATCGTCATTTGTATATAGTATGAAATTATAGTATTTGCCTTAGTATGTTGTAAGCACCTAAATATTATTTATTCAATAAACTATGATTAAGCAAATCACAAACAGAATGCAAGACAGAGTATTATATAGTAAAAATGGGCAAAAATGTTATAACCCACAACTTGACTGCTATTCTCTTGGTCCATTGTTAGACAAGGAGAAAATAAAAATGTTCTGTTCTTTCTACTGATAATAAATAGACACAAGATGCAGTTTTCCTGATATCTGCTTTACTAAATCTTATGGGGGGGGGGTGGAGAATAAAACCCTAAATATAGTGATTCTGCAAGGATTGGAATAGCCACAGGTGGGACAAGGTAATAGAGTTACAAGACTGGATGAGAGACAGGATTAATAATCAGTCTTAACAATAACCCAATATCCTACAAAAGGTATTTTGCACAGTACAGCCCAAGTGTCCTGATAAGCTATCTAGCCCATGTAGAGATTTTAGATATAGAACATTTTCATTCTAAAGAAAAATGACTAGGACTCTCATCTGAAGTTGCTTTATGCTGTTTTAGATCTATCTGGAATTCTCAGTTTTGGCTAGGATCTTAAGCTTTTCACCTTACTTTTCACATAATTGTAATTCAATCAGATGTCAAGATTTCTTAGCTGAAAACTTCATACATTCAGAGTATGGCCCATTGAGTTTTGGAAGGATCTATCCATACAGCATTGTCATCAACATGCTTCTCTTCCATGCTTGAGATGGGAGGAAAGAAAGTTGGATAAAAAAATTAATCCCATAGCATACTGACTGTTAGATTCCCGCGTAAACGAAGAGGCGAGGCTCAGAAACAGTTCAGCACTTTTATTGTCTATTACCTAGAACTAATACGGACTGCCGGCAGGTTGCAGGGAAGCCGCTTTTAAGGGCTTCCCTGAAACCTGCTAGCCACTGACTGTACTTTATTTCTCCCGTTGCTAGATTAGCCAGACAGCGGCAGCTATGCAAATTCGTACTCCATACGTCAGTACATAACACTGACTTACTGTGCCTCAGCTACAGGGAGGTTTAGAGCTTTTTATTCTTACAGCTTACAGCTGTGGCTAGGGGGGCTTTTGCACAGGTTCGCCTGGTGCACCAATTGCGACCATACTTGGAGAAGGAGGCTCTACTCACGGTCACTCACGCCCTTGTCACCTCTAGATTGGACTACTGCAATGCGCTCTACATGGGGCTGCCCCTGAAGAGTGTTCGGAGACTTCAACTGGTGCAAAATGCAGCTGCGCGTGCTGTGGTGGGTGTTTCAAGGTACACCCACGTAACACCCATACTCCGCCAGCTGCATTGGCTGCCCATTGGTCTCCGGATACAATTCAAGGTGCTGATCATCATCTTTAAAGCCCTACATGGCTTAGGACCAGGTTATCTCCGGGACCGCATTCTGCCGCATTCCTCCCTTCGACCGGTTAGGTCCCACAGAGTGGGTCTCCTCCAGGTCCCGTCAGCCAAACAGTGCCGACTGGCGGGGCCTAGGGGGAGGGCCTTCTCTGTGGGGGCCCCTGCTCTCTGGAACCAACTTCCCCCAGAGATCCGAACCATCCCCACCTTGCTGGCCTTCCGAAAAGCCATTAAGACATGGCTCTTCCTGCAGGCAGGGGTGAGTTGAGACGATTTATTCCTGATGTCTCCCCCATGTATGTATGATGTGTGTATATTTATATTTTTAATTGTTTTTAAGTGCTTTTAATAATTTTGTTTGGAGTTTTTGTATAAAATGTTGTACGCCGCCCTGAGTCCTGCGGGAGTAGGGCGGCATAGAAAAGCTACCAAATAAATAAATAAATAAAATATTCTATGCATCACCAGCATTCACTCCTTTGAATGTGTGAGAGAGATGGGTGGACAGACCAACCCTGCCATGCAAACCAGGACTGATAACCCTGATTGCCTGTTCTTACAAACATCTTCTACCTATAAGTATACCAACCTCTAAAGGGAATATACACTAAAGGGAAAATTCTATTCTTAAGAGGACAATATTTCAAAGGGTAGAACTTTTAGAAAGAACATACCAGAATTTTAAAACCTGGTATACCAGTCCTTCATCCCATTCTCTTGGTGTCAGACACGCTTGGAGATCTGAAACATGTTATTTTCCCTGATGTAGGTCTTAATTGAGGGATTTGGAGGGAGAGGGTTAGAGGGAAAATTTTCAGGGTAGATATGTGTCCCAACACTAAGCGGACACTACACTTGCAGCAATACGCTAGGAAGAAGAAGATATGCACCCCAACACTACATATGAAGCACATATTTTCTAGGACAATTCTGTGATGAGAAGAGGCGTTCAGGTAAGAAGACAACAGAGGTGGGATCCTACCTCTGATTGCCGGTGTGGTTAATCGCTGAGTTCGGCGCAAAGCCAAAGGCTCTGCTCCCGTTCGCGGAACGGGAGCTTTCCCCGGGCGCTTTCCCTGCCCGCATGGATGCCGCCAATTGCATTCTTTTGACCTCTGCGACTGCCCAAAGCGTTCCGCATGCGCAGAGGGCAAAAGAACGCAATTGGCAGCATCCATGCGGGCGGGAAAAGCGCCCGGGGAAAGCTCCCATTCCGCGAACGGGAGCAGAGTCTTCGGCTCTGCGCCGAACTCAGCGATTAACCGCACCGGCAATCAGAGGTAGGATCCCATCTCTGGAAGACAACACCTATTTTCTAGGACAATTCTGTGAGGAGTTTCAGAAATGCAGTTCCACAAAGCCTGGCTATCTGGAAGTAACCAACAAGACAGGTGTGGGCAATGAACCTATGGGGCAGGTAGGAGTCACTGGGACTTGAAGACTGGAAGCAATAGGCAGACTTTGCTCCTGCATTCCAGCAGCCACTAGCTTTACATTTCCCAAAGGGTGGAACTGACTGGTTTTCTCATCTATTGGGCACCAAAGAATGAAGGAACGAAATAAGAGGTAGTACAAATGATCAAAACAATCTGCCTGGTTTTTAGAAAATAAAACTTTAGAAAACTAGAACTTCTTGTTACTGTTTATTATTTATCAAGCAAAAATTGGCTAGATCAAGTCAGGAACTCCAAAAAAAATAGTACTACCCATAACTGTTAAGTAATGAACACTTGCCTATTGCTATGGACACTCCTTAATTAACAGTCTTTTCTACCAACCTCCAGAATGCTTAACTGCTGCAGCCATCTTTTATTTTGCTAGGAGTATTAATGTTTCCTTGTTGCTCTCACTATTTGAAGCAAAGAGATATTCCCAAACACATTTAGCATTGCCTGGAAAGTAGTAGAGAGATCATATTTCTGGACTGCATCCCTCCCAATCAGTCTCCATGCAACTGTAGCAGTTGCCTTAATTGTAGGTTAGGATTAGGGAGTTAGTTTATATGTTTCACTGCTCCGTGACAGAGGTGTAACTGATAGAAATTAAACAAAAAACATCTTATGACTACTGGCTAGCCATTCTCACTGTTGGATGTGGGCCACTGAGGGGAAAAAAAACAAATGAAAGTAATCAGAGGCTCAGTGTTCTCCTATCAAGCACAGTCTTCCTATGCTTGATGGGATCTTGAAGCACTGCTCTACTGGATTTTCATAACAGCTATTAAAATGTAGACAATACAGATCAGCAGTGAAGCCAGCTTTAAGCCCAACTGTGTAAAATTGGCTTTCCATCAAGTGATCCAGTAGATGAGGATTTCATCAAATTAGGAGAATAACATGGTTCTATCACCAGCCAGCAAGTAACATTAGAATAAAATGGTAATATGTGTAAGCCAAATAATTTGCATTAAAAAAGAGAAACTTGGAAAATAGCCCACCCATGTTTTCTCTTTTATTATAAGACTTATACATTTGTTAAATGGTCCTCACAAAGCAACAGAGTGAATTGCTACTAATATTTCCTATACTGCTCTTGTTGTCGCAATGGTGTATTGCAGGAAAGAGCTCTTCATCAGGAATTGACTGGTAGAAATTTTTAGGCAAGACAATGACAGACTGTCTCCATAAATCAGCAAGAGATAAGCTTCTATGAAAGTTTTCATAGATTCCTTGGCCCCAAATTAAACTAAAAAAAATATCTAGGAACACTGTGATAGGTCGTGTTTTGACTATTTAATTGTACGCAAAAATACACATTTACTAATCGAAAAGGTAAAAGGAAAAAAAGTAGACTTTTTTTCCCATCATTTTGATTAAGCATTTGGAATCTGTGACCAAACATACAAATTCATTTTGTTAAAGTTGGCCTAAAGAAATCACTTTAATATTATGACAAGAGAGCAAAATGTGTCCTGAATTATTTGTTAACTGGATAACCTGCAGTACTATACGGAAAGTTAAAAACGCTTTAAAAACTGATGTAGAAGCAGGAAATTATACATTACTATTTTTGTTTTTAAAACCTAATACCTTCTGACAACTGAGTTTTCTTATTTTGAGTCCATCTGTCCATAAGATTACATTACACTTTATCTTTCTGAAATACTTGGTTGTATTATATGAATTAATAATCTCCTATGAATCATTGCACTGTAGTCATAGGGAACATGTTGGAGAAGAGTCTCTTGATATTATGAGTAACATTTTAATATGAAAAGAAAAAAGCAGAAGTTAGTCAAGGAGTCCAAGAACCACAGAAGGTTTGATATGAAGAAAATTTGTTTCTGAGTGAGTGTGAGTGAATGAGAGAGAGAGAGAGAGAGAGAGAGAGAGAGAGAGAGAGATAGAGAGAGAGAGAGATAGAGAGAGAGAGAGAGAGAGAGAGAGTGATTCCCCAAAAGACTTTGGATGAAGGGTAATTGTTTGGAAAGCTAGGATGCTTCTGTGGATTCCTGAAGGATGTAAGAAGAGAAAGTGATGGTCTTTTGCTACATTTAAGTAGAAGAGACAGAAATGTCTTTTTTTTTTGAAGCTTGAAGAAGGATGTTTGAATTGCTGAGGAAATGGGTCAGAAAAAGAAAACCAAGAAATTCTATTTTTCATTCATAAGATTCATGTCCCAAAGTAATTGCAATTAGGCTGTAATTCAGTATTTTGCAGTGTTGTAGTTTTTGCATTGGAAAAGACTCTATATATGAAGTAGAGAAAGAAGTATCACTGCCAGATCCTGAGTCTATAGTAGTTCTTACATTGCAAATCCAAGGGCTATAAAAGAGATATTGACTATGTGCTAACATTATGTTATATTTTGAACTTTGAGGAGACTGTCTAAATGAACAACCAATTTCTTTTACAATAATAGGTCAGATCAAATTAAGTCAAATTGTATTAATATGATTAGAGACCAATAATTGTAATAATAGGTAGAATAAATCAGATGTTACTACATGAACCTTGTAAAAATGTTCAGGCCAGGCTTATCACTGTCATTGCCCCTTCCCCCTTTTCCCAACCTTAAGTTAATGATTTCATACTCCTTATACATATTTCTGTATTGTTTTCTAAGAAGGTATTCTCATGTCTTCAGTTATAATTCTTTGCCAACAAATTATTAATGAATGTATACAAAGACATGTGACATGATATCGTTTAATAAATGTTAATAGTAATAGATGACATGGACATATTTCCTATATGTCCATGTCCATACCTGTAAACATTTATGACTTCCAACTTTCCAGGCTGAAAATGTCAGATAACTGAGAAAGAAAACTTGTGGAAAGAATATAGTGAAGGAAATAGCTCATATCTTTGGAATCTGTGAAATTAATATTACTTTCATGCCTTAGGTAGGACTAGAACTCATGGTTTCCATGTTTCTAACCTGGTGCCATTACCATTAGACCAAACTGGCTCTCAGCGTGGTTTAGAACTCTCACCTAATTTCTTTGTTTCATATTCCAAATGCATATTATCACAGTACAAGCAATAGATGTTCAGATTATTTTCAATGATTTTTTAATTATTCATTTATATTGTGCCTTTATTATTTTATAAATTAGCTTAAGGCAGTCAACATATTCAATACACCTTCCTCCTTCTATTTTCTCCATTAGAACAACCAGTCAGCTTTTATGGCTAAGGTGAGACTTGAACTCAAAGTCAACTGTTTTCTAGTCTGATACCTTAACCACTATAGTAAACCGGATCCCCAGTCAGAACAATAGAATAACAACAGAATAACAGATTTGGAAGAGATCTTGGAGGTCTTCTAGCAGGAAACCATTTCAGACAAATGCTGTGAAATCTCTTCTTAAAGTCATTAAGTCATTAAAGTCTTATATTTTTTATATTGTGTTTTTAAATTTTGTATTTGCTTTTAATTAATATTTGATTTTGGTTTATTCTTGTATTTTTCTCTGTTGTACGCCGCCCTGAGTCCTTCGGGAGTTGGGAGGCATATAAGAATACCAAAATAAATAAATAAATAAATAAATAAATAAATAAATAAATAAATAAATAAATAAATAAATAAATAAATAAATAAATAAATAAATAAATAAATAAATAAATAAATAAATAAATAAATAAATAAATAAATAAATAAATAAAGTCAATCATCTTCTTAAAGTCAGTCATGGAGAAATTGCATGGGGAAAGGGGGTTAATTATTCTAAAACATATTATAGTTCTTATCAAAATCTGGAGGTAATTATTTAATTTGTATAGATGTTCATTAAAAAAGAAATAGTGGCGAATCTTTGGAATCAAATTCAAAACAGTGTGTTAACCTACATTTTTATGCCTATTTTAGGTTTTTTCCTTTCCTTTCTATCATTATATAGGTTTAATTTTACGGGTCCTGAAACACTTGAATAAATTAAATGTAATGTTTCCTTTGAAAATAAATTCAACTTCTTCATGACATCACTGAATTTTTATTTAGTTTCCTTAGAAACATCATGGAAGCCACTGCTGATTCCAAGATATGTATTACCGTATTTTTTGGAGTATAAGACGCACCTTTTTCCTCCCTAAAAGTGGCTGAAAATTTGGGTGCGTCTTATACTTCGAATGTAGCTTTTTTTTCCAGCCCTAACTAGGTGCTAACAGATCTTCCCAGTTCTTACCTTGCAGGCTTTTTCATTGTTACTCTCTCCAAAGAATGTTTTTCCAGCCCTAAGTCTTTGCAGATTTTTTTTTCATTGCTCTACTTGCTCTGAATAAGTTTTTTTCTAGCCCTAACTAGGTGCTAACTATCTTCCCAGCTCTTACCGGCTTGCAGGCTCTTTCATTGTTATTCTCTCAGAAGAAGGTTTTTTTTTAAGTCCTAACCAGGGGATAAAATAATGTGCTGAAGCTGCTCCAAATAAGGTTTTTTTTTAGCCCTAACCAGGTGCTAACTATCTTCCCAGCTCTTACCGGCTTGCAGGCTCTTTCATTGTTACTCTCTCAGAAGAATGTTTTTCCAGCCCTAAGTCTTTGCAGGGTTTTTTCCATTGCTCTACTTGCTCTGAATAAGTTTTTTTCTAGCCCTAACTAGGTGCTAACGATCTTCCCAGCTCTTACTGGCTTGCATGCTCTTTCATTGTTACTCTCTCAGAAGAAGGTTTTTTTAAGTCCTAACCAGGGGATAAAATAATGTGCTGAAGCTGATCAGACTAAGGATGCTAGCCAGATGAATACCTGGTAGGCAGATTGTTTTCCCTTATTTTCCTCCCCAAAAACTAAGGTGCCTCTTATACTCCGGTGTGTCTTATACTCCGAAAAATACGGTAATTCCTGGAGGGAAAAAAAACTCTAAATGGTTCAATATAATCAAAGAATATCAAAGATTTTGTGACCATAAATAACTTATTCTTTGGATTTACATTCTGGTTCTGCATGGGGATACCATTTTTTTCCCAATGTGAATATATTTCGAAAATATGTTAGGAATTTTTTTGAATATTTTGTAGTTGGAAAATGAGAAAGTGCAATAGGAAATACTTGATTTCCTATTATTTTCATTCAAGCTACTGCAAATGTTATGACACATCTTTATCCTACGCTAAACTTGCTATTTATGTAAATTATGATATTACACACAAATGAATTTTTGCAGGAGCAAATTTTGTTTCAAAATACGCTCAGATAGTAACTACGTTGAATGCTAACTAGTTCATATTTCATCTTTTTGACAGCTCACAGCTCTAAGTATTCCACTGAATTATCCATTGAATAATCCATGGATTATTGAAAAACACTACTCATAGTGTTTGTTTTAGGAGTAGGGTTGAAATGTGCTGGAAATGTATTTTAATGCCATGAATGCTCTTCTCAGAACATTATTTATACTGGGTAAAAAGTTTAGAAAGCACTGATCATATTTAATTGTTTACCAAAGCAAACGCCAAATATAAGTGCTGGCAGAGTAAAAAAATTATTGTGCTTTTGTATACATATTTTTTGTAAGAAATGTAATGCAGATACTTGACAATACACATGGCAAACATACTACAATCTGCAATATAAACTGGTCCATGCAGGAGAGGAATTGGGTAGGTGTTAACAATTGATTATAACACCTTGTTTCCAAGAACAACAGTAATCTGAAACAAACATTAAGTGTTAGTGCTTCTTTCCCAGGGGTAGGCAGGCATTCCACTGATGAATAAATGCTCTGCAATTTTATTCTACATGAACAATGCTATGTTCTCTTTTGCTCTGTTCTTTTTAAAGAGAAAGACTAGTTTTAGCCATTTTTCTATTGATCCGTTTTCCCTATCTGCTAAATCAAATTAAATCAAGCAAGTTTTAGCCAGCTTGGCTGCTTAGCATGTATCAGCTCCTTTCTCCTGTTATAATGAACAGAAGATGTGCTAGTGAATAGACATTGTTGGTGCGTGGATGTCAGAAAAAGTATAGTCACTTTGGGAAGAAACTTTGTTTGGAAGCAATAATAAGTAAGATGAAAGTAACAGTGTCTACTTTTTAAAATGTTTCAGTACCAAGATTGTCTGTTCTTTTGGGGCTCTTTCAGAAATGCAGAAATAAGGAAGTAGGTAGAGATGGAAGAAATCTGTTCAGAAGGTGTCAGCCTTTTAAGCTGACCTGGCCTGTTTCAAAATTGAATAGGTTGGCATTACAGTGTTGATAGAGTTAGTTTCAGGGGTGGTTCCTCCCGGTTTGGACTGGTTCAGTCGAACCAGTAGCAACCCACTGGTAATATCATGATGATGTCACTGACCCGGTTTGGTCGATGTCAATCCGTGGCTGCCTCCATCTTTTTTTAAAAAAAATATTTCTTCTGAGCATGCGCAGAAGCCGAGTTTCCAGCACTGTATGCACTGCATGCAGTCACCATCTTGTTTTCAGCTTTTTAAATTTTTATTATTTTCTTTTTTGCCACTGCGCGCACCCATGAAGTGTGGGAGGAAGTGAACTGGCAGCGAGGTAAGTAGGAACCCACCCCTGGTTAGTTTGGTGTAGTGGTTAAAACTCACACTAGAAACCAGGAGACCGTGAGTTCTAGTCCTGCCTTGGGCACAAAGTCAGCTGGGTGACATTGGGCCAATCACTTTCTTTCAGTTCTGGGAAGCAGACAATGACAAACCACTTCTCGAAAACCTTCCCAGGAATATTGCAGGATCTCGTGTAGGCAGTCTTCGAAAATTGGACATGATTAAAAATGCAAGGGAAAAAAATACTGTTGATGATGTAATGATTGGCAGAGGCAACAGTGTCATAAGTCAGCAGTGCTCTTTATTTCCTCTAACTTGTTATGAGAACATCTTTCCGCCTTCCATAACATAAATACTTAATTTTTCTCTAATGATTTGGTATACTTTTTACTCTAATGATTTGGTATACCTTTTAAATGTATTCTTTTATTGCTTTTAAAGTAATGACAGAGAAATAAAAAACAAAAATACAAAATCATGCCTTATCAAAGAAAAGAAAAGCATAGAGAAAGAGTTACGATACATGAGCATGTATGTTTGTATAAAGATATATAGATATAAATAGCAATGTAATACATGTATATAGATTTTTTTGTAACTTATCATACGTTATACACACAAATTTCATACTTCATTATACTTTTCCATGCAAAGTCTGCTCATAGGTGGCAATCTTTCCCATGCTACAATATCAGTCTTTTGGCCATAATAAGAGCACAGAGAATCCATTTGCATTGTCCAATTGTCCAATCTCAAGTACCAGGTATGTAGTTCAAAAGAATATTATCATCTTTTACTTGAAAGTTAAGTCCCACTTAAGGCTGGCTTTCCATATTTCTCTCTATCCTTGGTTTTTTTCTAATCCAGTTTGTTAATGTAATTTAAATTCAAAGCTCTTGCTTTGTCAAGAGCTGGACAAACCAGCTAGAATATCATTGACGGATAGGAATTTTCCTATCAAAGAGGTGATATAGGATCTTGCTTCTTTGAAGTCATTCTTACTTAGAAAATAAAACCGAGATTCAATTCTAATTAACAAAATATTTATTTTAGTACAAAAGTAACAAAAGAATATAAACCTTAAATAAACTACATTTTCTCAGCTAAGAATTCACGTCTGCCTCGGGCGAGGCTCAGATGAGAAGAAGGAAGGAGGAGAACCCTGGAATGCACACATGCGTAGTAAAACATATCACATGTCTGCTTGATTAGAGAATACAGTAAACCTAGAAATATGTAGAGGTGCTCAACTGGCAATATCCACATCGTGACAATCATATAGTATGGATCTGACATGTACTTCTTCATACTTCTCCGTATAATATAGGCAAGATAGATTCTCATTGGGATCAAGAAATCAGTAGAAATGCCCAAATGTTGACACACCTCATACGTTTTATTTTCTGTCCCTTTAAAATAATCAATTGATTGTTTTGTACATTCATTTGCCTAATGATGTCTCTTTGTTTCTTGTTTGTTTTTAGCTAATGAGAATGGCAGCTGTTAAGTATATTCTTCTTGCAAAAATTGCCGCAATTTCTGATAAGCTCTCTTTATCTTAAAAGAGTTTGTTAACTAAACATTTTCTAACTAAAACTGGTATACATTATAAAAGATTGATGTTTTCCACTTGGAAGGCTACATTGTAAGTTGCAGGTAGTTTATCTACCATGTTGGAAGGCCCATTATTATAAAGAATGTATTTGCAAGAATGAACATTGGCATTTGTCTTCGTTGACTTCCCTCTCCCTCTCCCTCTCCCTCTCCCTCTCCCTCTCCCTCTCCCTCTCTCTCTCTCTCTCTCTCTCTCTCTCTCTCTCTCTCTCTCTCTCTCTCTCTCTCTCTCTCTCTCTCTCTCTCTCTGGAAGCCTCTTTAGCAGTGAGAAGGACAAAACAGTTGTTAGAAAGACATTGCACCATGAACAGCAACAGATTAAACTTTACAAGTAAAAGGTCATTTCAAATAAATGTTTATTTCCCTTGTGGTTGCATACTGAAAATAAATCTCAATCAAACAGTTGTACTTACATCTAGCTTTAAGCTAAAGAGGACTGGAGGGTAAGAGAAGAGTAGTTAAAACATGGTCTGATTTTTTATATTTATTAATTCTCATTTTCCAAGCATTAGAACTCAGCTATAATGGAGTAACATTGAGAGTCAGGAATTAATTTAACTTCACACTTTCTCCTCCTCTATATATTACTGGTGCCTTTATTCAATTACACACAGTAGGTGTTTGCCAATTTTGTACTCTTGTAAATTTCCATCTGCCCCTTAAAAATTCAGAAAATTCTCTCTTGGGTTAAATTGCTTAAATGCTTTTATGCTTCTATAAACATTTAATCCAATTTTCTTAATTTTTAGTGAGCTGATGGAAATTTACAAGTTTACATAAACATGAACATGTACACTTGTATGCAAGTAAACGCTTATATTACAATGTATTCTGAAATCACAGATTGTTTGGCAAATATAAAAGAATACCACTCACCGAAAGACTCTGCCTCTGCTGCTCAGGAGAGGTGGAGACTGTGGGACACATGCTCCTTAGATGCTCCTTTTATACGTTGATTAGGAAAAAAAACATATTCTTCCAATAATTGCAAGGCATCCTGGCCGTTCTGTCACTACCTATCTTCAGTGGCTGCTTAAGGATGAACGGGCCATAACTACAGCACAGGTGGCCAGATTCAGCGCAGCAGTAATGGGAATTCATCACAAATATGTGTCTTCCTTACCATAGCGATATATATCGATTGTGTCTAATCCACCATAGCTAATTTATACAACAAATGTGGCAAACCCTGCTTATTTCCTTCCCTTTTAGTATTAAACCAACTATAGGCCTCACAGTTTATGGATTGTAATTTTAGTAGTGTAGACCATGTGTAATTGACAGATTGGATTTTATCATAGATTTTATCTGTTATTTATTATTTTATTTTATAATTTTTAATTGTATATTTATTGAGTGTTTTTATTCGCTCTAGTCTCTGGTCTATGACCGTAATAAACTGAATTGAAATTGAAATTGAAATTGAAATTGATCCATTTCTTTTTACAAAGTAATAAGGGAAGGGAAGGCAAAATCTCTAAAATATTAGTGGTCATCATAGAAGAATCATAGGCTGGAAGTCATAGTACTCCTCTTCTGTTTTTTCACAAGAACAATTAAGTTGCATCTAGAATTCAATCAATTTTATTTCACTGCACATATGTACACATAGATAAGTATGTACACATACTATGTGCACATAGATAAGTATGTAATTATCACTTAGAAGCATAGTAATGCATACTACAAAAATAGCACAAAGACAAATGGGTGGTACAGTTTTGCTAAGATTGCTTAATAAAAAGCAAAATTATAACATTTCATCAGGAGCTTAAAAGAGTCATAAGAACTTGATGAAAGTTAATGTATAGAAGTCATTGATTATCACTCGCCTATGTCCAACCACTGAATTAGTGGCCTGTTATACGAGATAAAACACACCAATATTTGTATCACTATTCTAAGCTGAAGGGCATGCTTATTAAGTTTATTGCATTGAACAAGCCTTTGACATTTCAAGCTTCTAAGTGCCAGATGGATCAAATCATAAAACTGAGCCATATTTTATTCTGCATCTCCAAAAATAAGCTACAGATTTTCATTTCATGGCAGAAGAGTACAGCCTGAAGCTCTAAGGTTTCAGAAGCAGATTTACAGTTCCTCCAAAAGTTTTCACTGAAATGCAATTGTTTTATGTGATTGGGAATAAACTGCTATTCCTATTAACTCTCTTTGATTTAATTTCAGCTAAACTGTCACTTAAAGAAAATTAATACAGTTCTGGCGCCAACTACTTCTTCGTCTTGGTCCATAATCACATCTCCCAAAACTAAGGTTTCCCTTTGCTTTCCCATAAGCAAAATCATGGGAGGAAATTAATTCTGTAACTGAAGGCGAACATTGATCAATGAAGCCCAATATTATCCATTTTGGCATTTTTTTTCAAGCTTGGCCACCAAAGAGCATTCAATCAGGAATTCTACCTGGAAAGTTGGTGCTCCAGTCCTGAGCTATATTCTTTCCCAAATTCCTGTTTATAGTACAGTCTGCACAGTGAATGGCAGATTAAATTTAGCTGAGGGAGCAAAGATGTTCCAAGTTCATTTGCAAACCATCCTTAAAGATGCACCGCAAAATAGTAAGCTGCAGCCACGTGAAACATTCCCATCTTTGCCAACCTTTGCAATCCACTGTGCCAAAGAAGAAGCTCAGCCAAAGAATGGCAAGAAAATGTTTGCTGTGATGTGCAGTTGCGTGCACTACTAATGCAAGCCAGAACTAATACGCAGAATCTTCATTTATGGAAGTGATTACATATGCTGACAGTCTACAATTTGAAAGGCGATTTATTCATTAGCAGTTTATTAACAGATTACAAGCTGTTGAAAGTTGTCATTCAAAAGGCACTCCAGCACAAACAAAGGCAGCTTTTCCATGTTCTTTGACAGCATCTCATTTGTTTTGTAGATGAGATGCCCTGAATCATTTTGGAAGCTATCCATTTGTTTACTGAGCAGTCTCCTCTTAGTGAGCGAGCTGGAATCAAACATTCACTGTTGAAAGCACTCAAATTATCTGAAACCTGCTCTGCTATTTTTTCTGTCATGATGCAGATTAAAGAAGTTGGACCTTAATGTCACCACAGTCATCAAATTGTTCAGAGTTCATGCATGCCCTTCATGGTCAATTGCTTAGGCAGAGATTTAATGGCTCCTGCAAAATTGATTAGATTGGAGAAGAAAAGCTTTTGTTTAATGCAATGTCTACTTCCATTTCAGTTAGTACAATTATTCCTGATACTTGTGCTTCATGAAGGTAAAAGGAAATAAGCATCAATGCCTTTTTTCCACCCATATTCGCTCTATTAGGATACTGCTCCAGTCCGAAGGACCACATCTTTGTCAGAAAGCACTTTTTAAATTACAACGTAATTCATTAATAGACATATTTCCAATAAAGAAATATAATCTTATCAAGATATCTTAAAGACTGCTTTACATGGATTAAGATTCTACTTAAGGCATTTGTGTCCCTAGCCATTTAGATAAAAACCAGGTGATAGTATTTGAACTAGATGCAAAGTGCCACCAATGAAATTCTTTAAAATTAGATATACTTTTTGATTTTATTTAATTATTCTTATCTTGCCTTCATTATTTTTTTTTAAAAAAAACTCAAGGTGGAACACATACTTAATATTCCTTCCTCCTATTTTTCCTACAACAAAACTCTATGAGGTCAGTTGGGCTGAGACAGAGTAACTGACGCAAAGTCACCCCATCCGTTTTCATGCTTATGGCTAGAACTAACTAGAACTCACAGTCTCCTGGTTTCGGGCCTGGTGCCTTTACTACTAGTCCAAATTGGTTCTTTGCATTGTATATTAAATATATTGGCAATTACTGTCTATTCAAAGGCATAAGAAGATTCTAAGTCATTGTTAAGGAAATTTCCACATGCAATACATTAAAATCCACCCAGGATGTTACCGAAGTATTAGCTATTACAGTGGTGGCCAACCTTAAGCATACCATGTGCCAATTTTTTCACAGATGAGTTCAGATGCACCATACAACTCGAGCACGTTTTTTACCTTCTTACTTTCACATTTGGGGTTGTAAAATAGGGATAGGGGTAGGATCTGCTTTGCTTAAGGGAGGAAAAGGAATAACTCAATCAAGCAATTCAATTTTCTTTTGCACTGTAATGGATAACAGGAATTTAAGCATAGAAAAGTATAAAACTAAAAAAAAGTGAAAAAGAACAAACAGATCACAAGTACGTAAGTCGTATCACACAGAATATCAATTATGTGGAATTTGAATTCTATGTTCGCGTCAAGAAAAAGTAGTGGCGCTCTTCTTTGACAAACGTAATATATATTTAATCTTGAATCTGTCTTTCAATCACTCTCAATACAAAAACCACGTAGTACACTCAATAAAACACTGCTTCAAACACCACGCCACGATGGCTCACTCAGAACTGACTGACCATATCGAACACTCGCCACTCATTCACACGTGACTTCAAACACATGATGTGTTGCTAGTGCGCAGTGTTTGCGATCGTTTGAGCAGGAACACGCAATGGCAACACCAATAAAAATATTTTTACGTTTGTAAACCCACCTAAAGTAACATCTCACAAGTTCCATTCTAAGTTTCAGACACCGAGAAGTTGAACATTACTGAAGGCTGTACGAATTGAACTGAGATCACTTTGGTGTTGAAAATATTAAGATGGATTCAGTTATGACACCTATTTTAAAAAAATAAGTAGGCGCAAGAATGCAATACACCACTTGTAATCATCCAATGTGCCACGTTTGGCGCATGTGCCACGGTTTGGCCACCCCTGAGCTATTATAAGCAAACAATCCATTGTTTTAAAAGTGGCATTTGATGCCACTTAGCTACAATAGCTAAAGTAGATTTCATAGCTTATATATGTTCAGGTATAGATCCACAGGGCTAGATAACAAAGTGGTTGTCTATATCTCCAGGCAGTCAGAGAAAGTTTTTGAAATAGCCATCTTGAGCTCAAGCAATATGCTTTATGGAGTATCCCTTTTATTGCATCCTTGATGTTGCTACTGTTGGTCAAATAATAGAGGGATATAATTGGCTTTACCAAGCTTCTTAATTTGATGACAGTAGACAGGATGGCCAGCAGAAATCCAGCAATGCCCAATGCTAGCATACAAGTACTAACATCATGCAAATGCTGTTTGTCTTTTGTAACTGCATCTCCCTATCTAATGCAAGTTATAAGCATTTATAATTTATGCACATTTCATTATTTGCCCTTCTAACTTTTCCCAGCTGCAGACATCCATAACAAAAGCCACTAAGGAGATTCAAATCTACATGATTATGGAAACTCAGTTACAGTATATCTAACTTCCAAGCTTTTAAAAAATCTACACCACTAATGCTGTAGTGGGAAAGAAATATTAATCTAAATAGGCTGCCTAATTATAATCCCCTATTTATCTATAAACGAATAGGGGAGCCAAACTTTTTAAAATCTTCTGAAATCAAAGTAATGTTCTGCAATAAATGAGGACAGAAAGCCACAAAAGCATTTGAATCTTCCTTTGTGCTTAACCATTGTGAATTACTGAGGAGGATTGTACTGGCTCAGCCCCCCTTATAATGGCTTATAGAGAGTTTTAAACTATGTCACTTAGCAGAAAAAGATGCAGTAGGTATCTGCCCTCCTATTAAAGGCCTGCTAAAGAATTCAACCATGAGTTAATTGAACAACTCCTAACCAGAGCTAATTGCCTTATTAAAGTAGAATGTGCCAAACGACTTTAAAGTATGGTTTGAAATAATCGCTTTCCATTTTGTTTTTGCTATCAAAGCATTCTTTACTTAGTCAGTCTATAGTGCATGGTACTTAAAAATCCTGTGATGAAATAGAAATAAAATATGTTGTTTGAGAAGAACTTGAGGCCCATCAAGCTAAAAAAAGTTTACTTTTAACCCAGGGGTGGGTTCATCCCGGTTTGGACTGGTTCGCCCGAACCAGTAGCAACCCACTGGTGACGTCATGATGAGGTCACAGACCCGGTTCAGTCGGTGCCGGACCATGGGTGCCGCCATCTTTTTTTAATTCTTTTTTCTTCTGAGCATGCGCAGAAGCTGAGTTTCCAGCACTGTGCATGCAGTTGCCATCTTGTTTTTGGCTATTGTTATTGTTATTGTTATTATTGTTGTTGTTGTTGTTATTGTTGTTGTTGTTGTTGCTATTATTATTATTATTATTATTATTATTATTATTATTATTATTATTATTATTATTATTATTATTATTATTATTATTATTATTATTATTATTATTATTATTATCCTTCCGACAGGGAATGCAGGTGAGGGCAGTGCGTGGGAATCCCCTGCAGGAGCAGCCACCCATTCCTCAATGTTGTGTCCACTGACCCTCCCCCGCCTCCGGCTCTTGAGCGAAGCGGAAGAGGGAAGAAACTCTTGCGGGCTGCCTGAGGCAAAGCACTTGCCTTTCCTCCTTCCTTCCCTCCCGCCCTCTCTCTTGGCAGGAACCTTTTGGCTGCATGCTGCATGCAAGAAATCTTTCTCTCTTCCAAACTCCACCAGAAATGAGTCTTCGTGAGACTCATCGTGCCTGCGCAGCCTCTTGGAGCGAAAGGGGAGAAAGATTTCTTGCATTCAGCATGCAGCCAAAAGGTTCCTTCTCCTGGTGCTGTGTCTTAAGTGCACTCTTTCTCCCCCTGCCAAGAGAGAGAGGGGCACGTTTGGAAGAGAGAAGGAAGTGCGTGCCTGGCTGCTTCTGCTGCTGAGCCCGCCTAGAAGTTTGGCTGTCAGTTCAGCTTCCTCAGACAGCCCACAAGAGTTTCTTCCCCATCCCGCTTCCCTCAAGAGCCGGAGGTGGGGGAGGAACAGTGGACACTACACTGAGGAACGCGACGGAGCTACAAGTCCCATGTAGGATGCGCGTCTCACGGCCCACCCCACCTTGCCCTGCCCTGCCTGACCTGCCACCCCCAAATTGTGCTCCACCATGAGACACGTGTCCTACCTGATACTTGTAGCTCAGTCATGTTCCTCGGCGTTGTGTCCAGAGAAGCCCATTGTAAAAGAAAATTTCTAGCGAGTTCCAGAAGTTTGATTGAACTCACGAGAAGTTTTCTTTTACAATGGGCTTCTCTTGACACAACATCGAGGAACATGATGGAGCTACAAGTATCAGGTAGGACATGCATCTCGTGGCCCAACATGTCCCACATGCCAGAAATAAGTCTCTGTGAGACTTGTCATACCACCACCGCTGCTTTGTGGAGCAGGACTCTGCAAGGCTTGTGCCATTGCACGCATGAATGGCAGCAGGACCCCAGCTGTGCTGTATGATGAAACTCACGGCAGTCCTGCAGTTCGCGAATGCAACGGCATAACAAGCCTTGCAGTCTTCTTCCACAAGGCGGTGGCGGCAGGCCAGCCAATCAGCCGGTGCCAAGAACAGGGAGGGGAGGCGGCGGTGATGGGACACCCAGTCCCATGCTCGCCACTTATTGTACCTCCAAAATAATAAGCCCCCCCCCCAATAATAAGGCCAAGGCCATATTTTGGGGTTCAAAAAAATATAAGGCCCTGTCTTATTTTCGGGGAAACATGGTAACAATGTAGAAGATGATATGGATCTATTGATATTTGCATTTAAGTTATCAATCCCTTTGTATCATACTTTTACATCCTGTTACAACATAGTCACATAAAAAAGTAATAAGCATCAAGCCTTGAAATCTGTATTCACAGCATTTTTTAAATAAAAAGCTAGGAGGGAAAGATCATCTCTGCAAATGAAATTGCTGCTGCCAGCTTTTGTTAGAGTTGGGGTTATTTATTGCTAATGGTGGGTCTGTATTCATTTAATTTGGACTATCTTCAACTATTTTAAATGAAATCAGCACACATTTGTATATAAGCTTCTTCTGTAACTATGTGTGAAATCAGGTTTAGAGACAAATGTGGTGATTAAGCTCAAATTTCAACTCCTGGAATTTTTTTTAAACAAAGCCTCAGAAGATCATAACATTAAAAATGCTTCTTCTTTTCCAAAATCAAATCAGTTCCAAGCATCTGCTTAGTGTCTAGCATTGTAGCAATGGCATACCTTATGTTCTGTGAAATGCATGAAAGAAATCATTGTTCTCCCCATGAAGACAAGAAACAGAAAAGCACACGGTCGTAAACAAAAGGTTTGGACCTCTTGCTGAGTGTTTCCAAGCAATGAAAACTGTAATGCAGAGGAGCAAAACTTGCAGATGATGCTGTCAAGAAAAGAATCAATTCACCAGTTTGCTTTCTTTAACTCTTCTGAGGACAGATTTTGAGCCAACAATTTTTTTAAAAGCAGGTGTTTGTTGGTTTTTAATCCATGCAAAAATCACCAGACTTGACTGGAAAGCTGATGAGTCTTGCATTTCCTTTGTAAATCTATAGGTATCCAAGGAAGCCTTGTCCATCTATCTTCACTTTGAAGCTATCCAGTATACTTATGGTACTGTCAAGGTATTTGTTAAGATCTATCTGGCATGGCTTTGTGTTCACACAACATTATAACTACTCTTGGTATTTTCAAATCAAAGGAAGTCACAGGAGATTCTGCTGTCTCTTTGTAAATTTTGGAAAAGGATTGCAGACTGGATATACTATGGATTTCTTATGAAAAGAAATACATGCTGGTTACCTTTTGCCTCAATATTGATCCAGTAACAAATGAATCTCTGTTTAGATATATCAAAATGGTCTCAGTAACGAAAGGACCATTTCCAGAGACCAATTCAGCATGCTTCAATTAATGGAGAATCAGCAAAAAAGAAAAAAATCTATCCAGCTCAACATCTGTGTCCCAAAAAAATGCTCTAATTAAGTCTACAAACAGAAAAATAAGGCAGCATCTGTTTTTTTTAAAATAGTATGTCACCAGAATCAGGTAAAATGATCTACAGCACAGGTGTCAAATGCAACCGCGTCACGTGACGTATCGTGACATATTGCAACAATTTTTGCCTTTGCGGAGCTGGGATGGGTGTGGCCTGCGCATGACACATCCAGCCCGCGGTCCGCCAGTTTGACGGACCTGGTCTACAGCCTCTGAATGACAGTAACATCCATTTAGATGTTATAACAAATCGCAATTGTTTGACGTGTTATCTGAGATTTGTCTCTTTTTTATAAGCCATCTAAATTAACATAGTTTTGCCATTGCAGAAAAGTTCAAGATCATTGCACAATGCTAGCAATGTATGCAATACATTGGTATTTTTTCACTGATTCTCCATTAATTGAAGTATGGTGAATTGGTCTCTGGAAATTGTCCTTTCATTATTGAGAGCATTTTGATATACAATCTATTCTGTCAATTATCAGAATATTGAAACCTCTCTCCTTTCAGGTTTTGGGAGATCCTTAGGCCCCTACATGGGCTAGAGATTTTGGCATCTTATGTAGCTCAGATCTCTGCAGAATTAAATACAGTAGCCCAACCATTCAGATTGCATACATACCTTGCTCAATATGCTAAGTTGTTGATCTTGTCAGGACGTGCAAGGTTAGCAAATGAACGCAGGCTTCTGCATTCTGCTGGAAAATCTCTAAAGAACATGAGGTAATATTTAATGTATTGATGGCATGTCCGAACCTGGAACTTTTATTTTTCAAAAAAGTACTGAAGCAACACCCAAGCAGGTGTTTAAGATTACAAAGTAAAACAAAAAGTGCTGCCTTTAAGATAACAAAAAACATACACTGCACCTGATTATTTGTAGATGTTAAATATCACTGGGAACTTCCTGACTGAAATCTAATTTGTGTAATCATATCCACTTTAGATTGCTATTATTTTCCCTTGCATATTTTGTAACACATAGCTTGAGGGAAAATTCAATCTATGTGTAATTTTGGAAAGTTCAGAATATTCATAAATACCCATTACTTGTATTAACACTTGGATATTAGGTCATTCTAATGTTTATGCTGCTTTTATATAACCTAATAAGGTTATAATACAATATCATGGATATGAATAAGATTTGGAAACTCATTCTGTTCTTTTCTTATTTTCAGTAGGCAATCTCATGATTTCTTTCTCTTAATACAAACTAAAAAGAATAAAATGTAAAAGTCACAGAAAAAAAAATAAGAATATAGTATAGTAAAGAAAAAGAAAGGAGAAAATTATCCAGATCACTTTCTTGGTTTATTGTTTGTACATCCCTTTTAATTTTTATGACACCAGACAGTTTCTTTTGTGACTATTGTAACATTTTGCCCCATGTCATTTTTGTAACCTGTAACATTCAAATCACATATTTTAAACACAGGGTGTCTATAGAGGCAGACAGTCTTAAAATTAACTTCTAGGTCCATTGTTCAAAAATATCTTTCAATATGTCCAACACAAGACCAGTTTCATCTGGAACATCAAATTTGGAACAACATGAACAATTTATAGGTTTGAAAGATGTCCTTCTGAAATGGAATGGCTGGGCTTGAGCAATGGAATGCTGAGTAGGTTTTGCCTCTAACTAAATTGAATGTTGTCAGTCAAAATCTTCACTGGATACTTCTTAAGCACTTTCAGAGAAACAAGAGTCCCTGGCTTGAGAATATTATGTGATTAAGCTTCTGCTGGGAGATCGAATTGTTGAATAAAGTTATCTTTATCCTTGACATAATCTATAAAGATTCACAGTAGAAAGATACCTTCTGACTTTGAGTCCTATTTCTCCTCTGCACATATTCCTTATATTCTCGATTACCAGTTTTGCATGAGCCATTTCTCTTCCAATTCAATGGATACCCTTGCTCTGGTAGGCTGATACAGGCAGGTCATCTATCTCCCTTACCTTCCCATATCTTCTCTACCAAACTGTAATTTTTAGTATGATAAAAAGGAGACACTACTCAATCATAAGAGTAATCACACTAAATGTTTTCAGTCAAATTTAAATTAGATTATCAGTTTTTCAGTTGTCTCTTCTACTCTCTTGTTGTTTTGCAGTATTTGGGCCAATTCCATTTGAATTTAAATCTCCAGACAAGCACAAGTTTTTACCAGACATTGAACCTTACTGGGTAACTTTAGACTAGTTACTCCTTTTAATCACTGTTTCTGAGATAAACCTAACAGGATTGTGTTATTATAAAAATCAAAATAGGGAAGTCCCCGTATAAACTGTTTTCTGGCTACACACACACACACAAACCCATATATACAGATATACCCACTCATTTTGCTTGAAAGGCTGAAAAATTATCTTCCTGCTATACATATAAACAACATGGCCTCTAATTCATATCAAATGCAATTCTTTCAATATGTGCCACTATTAACTGTCCTGCAGCATTCCAGTCAAAGGTTCATTTACAAAAATATGCTTTAGAATTGGGTCTGATTCAAAGGGTATGCTTAGAGCTGCCAAAGGCCTGCCCAGATGAAGAAAGCCCCAATAAATGTTTCACTTAAAGAGTTTACTATAGCTACAGCTCTCTAGGGCAAAATAAAGCAGAGAGTTGCTTTTAACCAAGGTGGATGAAGGAAAGTGTAATTCTGATAATGTGAAAGGTTTGTATTTGGAATGCCATACAGAAATAAATTTATCTAGTCTGAAATAATGGACTCAGAATACATTCCTACCCAGATTGTAGTGGTGTTCTGAATGACCCAATGACCCTTACTGTAATTGCCTGAATAGTGAGAAGTGAGAGAAGGAACAGAATGGATTGTAGCCTTTTAGTCCACATCAAACAGTACATGAAGTAATTCTGGTTCCATCTGAAATGTTTAAGCAAATGTTCAACAAGCTCAACAAGAGATAATGTGCTCATGAATGCAAGTTTCTGGCATCAGGACTGACATGGTTGAACACTCATTGAGTACTTATTGTGGTATTCAAGTTAAATTTAGCATTTCCTCATCACTAATAGATGGGGTAGAACTACACCGTGTAACTTATCTGGAAATAAAGAGGTAAGTGAAATAAAGAGGTAAGTTGTCTGATTCCAACATCTTGCATAACTGAAACCTACCTTCCTTTTCTTCTTTTCAAAAGACACAATAATAGAAAAGTGATACATGTCAGGTTATAAATATAATATCATCCAGCAACAGAATGGGATCCTAGCAGGAGAATACCAGTGGAAAAGTAAGTGCTGAGGGCCCATCAATGTCTGGAATTCACTCTCATCTTAATCATATCTAATCAGTGACCTTTTGTTTTGATAATTATGCACCTTTCTCAGGTGCATGATTCAGTCTCAATAAATATTAAGCTTGGTGTCATCAAGCTCTGAGGATTTCACACTTAAACACATTTTATTTAATTACTGTCCACTGTTGACCTCACCCGATTTCTAAGAGGTCAGTAAGGGGCGTGCATAAGTGCACCAGCGTGCCTACCGTCCCTGTCCTAATGTTCCCTCTTATCAGTACCCATCTTATGTATATAAACAATGTTATATCTATGTATATTACCAACACGTACTTGACAAAAATAAATAAAAATAAATAAATAAATAAATAAATAAAATTTAAGTAGTGTAGGGTTTCCTGCCTAAGCAGGGGGTTGGACTAGAAGACCTCCAAGGTCCCTTCCAACTCTGTTGTTGTTGTTGTTGATGATGATGTTGTTGTTGTTGTTATTATTATTATTATTATTATTATTATTATTATTATTATTATTATTATTATTATTATTATTATTATTATTATTATGAAAAGCACACAGTTCTATATATCTAACAACTGAATTGCAATTTGATACATTTACTAGAATATGATAAAAGAAATTTATCAAGGAATTAAATATGAATGTTTTATTTCCTGTGAATCCATGATGAAATGAATGGTAATATAACAAAATATTCTAGTGTTCGTCTTTAGAAGAAGAAATAATCTTATTCATACTTTTTTTTAACTGTAAAAATTCATGTTGCATTTCCGTGGTGCTTCCTGGAACTATTGAGATGGCTATACTTCTCATGAGTTATCATTTGGCCATCCTGAGAATAAGCCAAAATGATGTCAAACTGATGAATTCTATAGGGCTATTCATGTGTTGAAAATTATTCAGAAGAATTACTTTGGATCTCATACTAGCACAGTATCTCCCATACTGTGACTTGCATTATAAGATGTGGCTATTTCAATCAAATTAACTCCTTTCATCAGGTGCATCTTTTTTTCCAGGTCTGCATGAAAGACAGAAAAAGGAGGAGCTACCTTAATGAATACCAGAGAAAGTTGATGTGTTTGTATGAGATACAAAGCACTTCTCCCCAAACATTTTCAAATGTGAACAATATTGATACATTCAAGTCCTTTCAAGTCACACTAGTGATGTCTTATTTCCAATGTCATCTATATTTACTATGGAGATACCTGCAACAAGGCAGGTTTCCATATACTGCCACTATTATATACAGTCCAACCTATCAAAAGTAGTACTATAAAAAGCAGATTAGGAATAGAAGTCAAAGCACACAAGAACGATAGTAAGAGAACATCTGTCCAATCTAGATAATTTCAAATCCACCAGAACTATATGGTTCTAGAGTTCGGAAAGAGCTGGCAGATGTGATCTCAGAACCACTGAACTATATCTTTCAAAGATCCTGGAGCTTCAGGGAACTACCAGTGGGCTGGAGAAGGGCTGATGTGGTCCCATCTTCAAAAAAGGAAAAATAATTGAACCCAAGAAACTACAGAACAATTAATGTATCATCAATAATTGGAAAGATCCTGTAAACGATAGTCAAGCAAAAGATATGTGAACACCTAGAAACAAACCACAGAATTATTGGAAGCCAATATGGGTTTGTCAAAAACAGATAATGACAAACCTCATTGTATTTTTTGACAAAGTGACTAAATTAGTGGACCAACAAAATGCTCTGGACATAATATAAAGCAGACTTCAGTAAAGCATTTGACAAAGTAGATCATGGCCTACTTCTTAGTAAGATAGAAAAATGTGAGATAGACAACATCACCACCAGATGGATTCATAACTGGCTGACAAACCATACTTACTGTAACATGTAGTCATCAATGGAATCTATATGGAGGGAAGTGTGCAGTGGAATACTCCAAGGTTATGCCTTAGGCCCAGTACTCTTCAACATCTACATAAATGATTTAGATGAGGGGATAGAAGAGAAACTCATCAAATTTGCAGATAACACCAAGCTGTGAGAAATAATCACACTTTAGATTCTAAAGTGTGATTATTTCTCACAGCTTGGTGTTATCTGCAAATTTAGAAGATAGGCTTAAGATCCAGAAGGATCTCAACAGACTTGAACACTTAACCTTATCCAACAAAATGCAATTCAGTGGTGAGAAAAGTAAGGTTTCACACTTAGACCAGAAAAATAAAATGCACAGGTATAGAATAGGTAGTTCATGGCTCAACAATAATTGTGATTTCTCATAGTCTAGAGTTGGTTGTTGATTATTTATTTATTTGTTAACTTTGCTATCTATCTCACTATGGGGCCACTCTAGGTAGCTGACAACAATGAAAAATAAGAAATGAAAAGAGTGTAAACAGAACAAAAGTAAGATAATAGAACAATAAAATAAACAATGAAAAATATCACAATAAGAATACAGCAATATGATCACCAAAAAAAGAAATATGACCAGGTAGAAAGCAGAGGGCAAGGGGGCAGGAGGTGGTGTCTGCTATCAATCCAGCAGCCACCTCCAGTGGGAACTTCCCCATTTGGACTCCATGTCAACAGGCAAATCAAGATCTTTAAGCTCCTGCAGAAGGATAGGAGGGTTATAGGATTGAATGTTTCCTGGACTGCAGTCCCTAGAAGCCTTAGCCAATAAAGAAAATTTAGAGCCAATCTGATTAGTAATTAATGTGCTGACCTAGAAACCAGAAAACTGTGAGTTGTGGCCCTCCCTTAGACATAAAAGCCAGCTGGAGGACTTTGGACAAGTCACCCTCTCTTGGGGTTGTGTAGAACCCAGAAGTAGTAATATTATGTATGTTCACTGCCTGGAATTATATATTTAAAAAATGCTGGATAAACATACACACAAACAAACAAACACATGAAGCCAAAGTCTTCCACAACCCCATCCACCCATCACAGTATTAGTAGAAGCTTCTGTTTTAGCAAACATCCTGCCATAAATATACAATCAATTAATCAATTATCAGACACCTTGACTGACATTAATTGAGAGATCGAACAATTTCTGGTTTGCAAGCTTATAGTCTGCTGAGTTTAACTTTAAGTAGCGTACAATTTCCCCAAACTTTCATTTTATATTAAACTTAAAATTGAGACCAGTAAATGATGGAACAGTCATATAAATACTTGAAACCAAAATGAAGAATGAAGTGAAGAATTTCTTTCTATGAAGAAAAATCCCCAATAGCTGCCTTCCAATCATGCATCTTCTCTTTTAATAAAAATATAAAATGATGCTCAGTCTTCCTCCTTAAAAACTTTTCTTTCTTCACTGACCTCTATGAAGTTCTGTCTCTTGGCAGCTACCTAATAACTTGCTGCCCTTTGCTTTGTTAATGGAACCATGGCCTTTCTCGGTAACTTACCTTTCCATCAGAAGTTACAGCTTCTGCATCAATTTTGAAGTTTCCTGGCACATTGGTTTCCCCCTCTCAAACTTTGTTTAAATAAAAAATGATCTCCCAAAAAAATATGAAGCTTTCAATGCATACATTCCAAGGATGTTTTTCTTCCAGTGTATGAGTGTTAAGTCTAGCATGAAATGTCAGAGAAAATGTCATTCATCTGTCTCTGTTCTACTTCAATCCATGGGTCATTTTGGAAGTGGCAGGAAGGTTTCGTACTTTGGTATAAGGTGCTTTGGCACTAAGGATATTAATTTAATGGCACTAAAAGAAGAGTTCAAGAATAATCTGTTTCATTGATTACTTTTAGGATTGCAAACAACAAAAGAGCGAACAATCTTTAAATCAAACCTTGCCCATGAGTATAACATTATGTAGTAAAATTGTACTTTAGTAGAGAGAGAAAAAGAGAAAGAGGAAGTTCACTAAACAACTTTGTCAGAGTTACAGTTGTTACTGTCAGCCAGATGTAAATGGACCAGACAAAGTCAAGATAAATTCCCAATAGAAATTTTGAGTAAATTCAGTAGTCTTCCCAGATGTTCCATTCCCATAATTTCCCAGTCTATATGCTTGTTGCAGAATTGAAGTCTATGATTTTGGACAAAGCTCAGATATGAAGAAGCCTTCAATAGCAACAGATTTTTCTTTTTTGCTTAAAAAACAAGTACTGTTGCTGTTTCTGCCAATTTAAAATAAAAAGAACTCAGCAGGCGGCAAACCTTGTCTCTTTTTCAAAAGCTAAGTAGGGATGAGTTTGATGAGGATTTTTGTTTTTTTGATAGGACATCAGCAGGGAATCCCAAGACCATGGGTTAGATTGAAAAATTCAAAAATCCCTTCTGTGCTGTTGCCATCTTCCCAACCCTGGGTGTGTTCACAAAATTACCAGGATGATCACCACATTCAATTCAAAGGAATTTTTTTTAAAAAAAATTGAGAATTTTTGTTACCTACAAAAATATTTAGAATATAAAATTACTGAAACAAAAGTGATCATATACATAAATGACAATAATGACAATGACAATAATGACAATTCATGGAAGTTCACTTTTTCCTGTGTGATAAAAGTAAGCTTAATATTTAATGAAAATTGGAGAAAGGATCAGTTGAACTTTTCAAGTTGCCTCTCCTTGATCAATACTGAAAGAAATTAGTACCATGTGGTGCCAAGCAGGGCTGGGTTTTAACTTACTTCGCTGCCGGGTCGCTTGCTCTCACACCGCATGGCCGTGCCTCATGGGCAAGCACGCACAAAGCGTGTGCACGCATGCGCAGTGCCAAGAAATCTCCCCCCAAAAAGAACCAAAACAAGATGGTGACGCATGCTCAGTGTTGGAAATTCGGCTTCTGCGCATGCTCAGAAGAAAAAAAACAAAAAAATAAAAAAAGTTGGAGGCCTTTTTTTGGACAGGCACCAGCCAAACCGGTTCCATGACATCATCATGACATCACCAGCGGGTTGCTACTGGTTCGGGCGAACCAATCCGAACCCGGAGGAACCCACCTCTGGTGCCAAGAGAATATCTAACAAAAAGCCATAAGCTAACTCTTTTGAATCTAATATGGAAACACAAAGTCATGGAATATAATTATCAATTTTTTTAAATCCCAGGATAAGTTCTGGTAAATGGATTCTTATGGGGGGGGGGTGACAAAATAAAAGGGAGAGTTGCACCAGTGGTGGGTTCTGAATTAGTTTGCCACCGGAGGAGAGAGAGAGGAGAGGAGAAGAGATGGGGAAGCAGAGGAGGAGAAAGAGGAGGAGGGGGAGGCACTTTCTTTTCTACTGATATTCTCCTGCTAGGATCCCATTCTGAAAGGTAGTGGATAGACGTAATACTTTTTGTGCGTTCACTTAATTAATATGTGATACATCCTGGCTAAGATAATTTTGTTGGGTTATATATCTGGCATGTTCCTTGAAAGTTGCTTTGGCCTGATCATATCCCATTAGGATCAATACACCTGTGGAGAATCTACAGTGGCTTAAGGTATCACCAAGCAATTTTCACCAAGAAGTCTGGAATTTTCTTTGAAGAGTCAAATATGCCAGACAATCTGGGTTGTCAGTAACTAACATATGAGTTTTAATTGGAATCATTTCGGTTTCAGCCCAAAGGGTTGAATTAGGAAAACAATGAAAAACCAGGATACTTAGGAAATTTGTGTCACAGTGTGATTTATTGCCTGTTACATGTATATGCAGGGATATGCATCCCTATTCAATATAATGGTTTATTCCTGAGCACGTGATTGATATGTTCTTATACGCATGTGTGCATTCCATTCTCCGCTCTACCCTTCTTGCTCTGTCTTCCATTGAGAGAAGACGCACATTTATATCAGAGATGTAAACAAATGAGGATTTATTGTTTTTGTACCGAAATAAATATTTACTTAGACTTTTAAACTGCAGTTTCATTTCTAATGTCTGATGTCCGGGAAAAGATCAAACGTCTCCTCTGTGAGATTAATTATCACCTCTGTCAATTTGATTGTAAGAACATGGTTCTAGGTTCTTTATACATTTATTTCAAAGGTATAAGACAGCTGTGATATTATTTTGACCTCAAATACATTTAAGTAGACCAGGTATATAATTGGTTCATATCATACAAAAATTGTTTTTATATATTGCATGTTCAGCATTTATACGTAGTTCAGTCTCAAATTTTGTCTTCTGCTGTCTCATTCCAAATCTCTTATTATCTATCTTAAATATTTCTTTTAACTATGCATATTAAAACTATTGAAAACTAAATCCTCTTCAGCCATTTGGTCTCTTGATTTCATTTTATATCTCCATCTTCCTGTTTGAACAAATATCATGTGGAAAAAAAATCTTAATATGGCAACTTCATTTCTTCTCATATTCTAAATTTTCTTCTGGTGCCTTGAGGTCTCTATGAGCCAATGGAGTGAAAAATAATTCTGAGGCATTTGAAAGCCTGAACTTGTTCAATATCATTCCTCTTTAGTTACTAAGTTAGTAACTTTAGTAACTTCATTTAGTTATAATTGCAACTAGAAGGATTCTTGGAAAAAAAACTTAATTGTTGTGGGGTTTTTTTCAGACTTAATAATTGAATTGTTGTCTATGTAGTAGGAATCAGTTGATTTTAGGACTCCTCAAACTGATATATGAAGTAGAAATGATGGCTGCATTATCTACATACAACAGAAGTGTGATCGGTCTACCAGTTGGTTTGGAGGAGGATAAACAATTTTGTAAGTCTTGCCACCATATTAATATAGAAGTTAAATAATTTAATTTCTAGCATATGACCTTGGTTTATATATCCTTCTAAGCAAGAGAGATGTCCTTGGTTGTAAGGTATAAAATGTAGCATTTTAATAGCGTTAACCAACTTCTATCAATAAAACATCTTTCCAGTTTCAACAACAGACGTTCTCTGTAGACTGAATTGAAAGCTTTAAAAAAATCCATAAAAGTCACATACAAAACAGACCTAGAGGGAAATATATATTTTTCAATTAGATGTTATAGAATTAAGCACTGTTCCATGGTTAGACCTATCCTGAATCCAGCTTGCTCTTCCATAAAAATGACCTCTATTACCACAAACAACTTTGTACATTGTGAAACTCCTGATCAGATTCTTCTTTTTTAATAATAAAATAACATGTTATCATTATAAGTTCAGTAATGTATCTTGTCTGATTTACACTTGACAATCAACACTTAATCATTGTATGTATATGATGCACAACCACATGTAAATTCCTAGCGTTGCTATTTATGATTCTGGAAACTCTCAAACGATCCTCTACACCAGTGTTTCCCAACCTTGGCAACTTGAAGATGTCTGGACTTCAACTCCCAGCATTCGCTGGCTGGGGAATTCTGGGAGTCCAGACATCTTCAAGTTGCCAAGGTTGGGAAACACTGCTCTACACCACTTTCTGTTAATATTACAAAAATAGCCAAAAAGGATAAAGGATGCTTACTCTGTTTTTCTGTTTGCTTTTTACTTTGCTGTGTATTTAATTCATTTTTGTGGCAGAAAGGAAAACGTTTGTCAAAAGCAAAGAAGTGAGAAAAAGACTAGAGGCTAAGTCACGTAAGAAAGATCTGTCAAGCTTGTTTTTCCCCAAATGCTTTTTAAAATATTTTCCGCCCCCAGATAAATTACTGTAATTGTTGGTAAATTCAATAAAATGTATGCACTTATTTGAAAAAAAAATATGTATTTGTATTTATCATATATACAGACACAAGCACAACTGTACCTAACATACTATATTAAAATATTTTTTCTCAAATAAATGGATTTTTCCAGGAGAAAGGACAACTGTTGGGGATCCCCATTTCTGTGACCTATGTTGGGGAGTCAAAGATGCTGCTTCTCAGAAGCAGAACTTACTAGAAATGAAAAACCCCTTAAAAATTAAGTTGGCCCTCATTGCCCTGGATTTTTATAAGTTTCTGAAAACTGAGCTATTTCAGAGGGCCCGTAGTGAGTGATATGATAGCAAGTTGGATTGTTCTTGCGATAGTTAATATCATAGATATTTCTCTTGCTTTTCCTACTTTTCATGATTGGAAACCACTGAATATTCATAATTGTAGTTGTTAGTACAACCAAAAATGCATTTTAAAATAAATAAAGGGGAATGCATACTTCTGCATGCATTCTCTTTAACATATGCACTTTTGTACACAATTCTGAGGATTATATCATACAGTTTAGAACATGTGATTTTGAAAACTTTTGCGTTCTGTTGTTTTGAATATTTTGAATATTTTGAATATTGCAATATCAATGAACCAGTCTTTTACTTTTCCACAATAGTGATATCATGTGTATTGTGGGATAGAAGTCTGTCTGTTTGGATCCGAAAGTCCCACAGGATCTTGACTTGCTCATTTTCAAGAACTTTGTCAATTTGGTGTTCCTAATAAATCTTGCTTCATTTGAACCCAAACTTCTGGAAATGTTTTCAATGTATAATTTTGGCAACTCCATCATGATGTTGTAGATAATCAGTTTGTGAGATTTTGCTGCAGCCACTGATAAGGTGATTCACTCTTTCATCTTTCTCGTTGCATAAGTGACATTTGCTGTTGTTGCTGACATGTTGAATTTTTGCTTTCATGGAATTGGTATTGCAAGGCTTGGACAGCCAAAATGAAGCCTTCAGTTTCTTTCTTCAGCATTTCTGATATCAACCAGCTCCATGTTAGCTTTGCATCTGCCTTTCCTTCAATGTCCTTCAGGTATTGACTGTGCATAGGCTTCTTTTTCCAGGTAGAAACCCAATGCTGAATTGCTTCCTTTTGATATTCTGCTTTCAATGTTATTGTTTTCAAGAAGTTCTTGAAGAGAACAGTGCATTGTCTTTTCAATCTAAGTTATCAGGTTCTAGCTGATGTTAATGTTGATCTATTATTATTATTATATACCTTCTTAAGATGTACGATGTTCCAAGTAGCGCAGTTTTTCGCAGTTCCGCTGGTGTTATTGCAGGAAGCTGCAACTTGTTGATGTATTTTATAAAATTCTTGGACATGGTACCAAGTGCCCTGATGGCAATGAGTATCACTATTATATATTTCATCCATACTCACATAGTTTCGATGGCCAGGTTGCAATATTTTTTGATTTTTTTTCCAGTTCTTTTTTCCCCGACTCTAGCGTCTCCTGGTACCAAAATATCAATAAATTGTACATTTTGGTTTTTGAGAACTGTGATATCTGGCGTGTTGTGTTCCATCTGATTTGAAAGTCCCACAAGATCTTCACCTTCTCATTTTCTATAACTTTTTACACTTTATGTTCCCATGACTTTTTGGATACAGGTTGTTGTTGTTGTTATTATTATTATTATTATTATTATTATTATTATTATTATTATTATTATTATTATTATTATTATTATTATTATTATTATTATTATTATTATTATTATTATCATCATCATCATCATCATCATCATCATCATCATCATCATCATCATCATCATCATCACCACAGTCCGGGGACCGGGGCTAGGCCGATCTGGATGTTTGATGGTGTTACAGATATTGTTGCAGGATGGAAGCTGTTCCCAATAAAGCTGCCTTTTGCAATTGATTGATAGTGATTTGTCAATGCCAATAGTGTTGAAGTGGTGTTCCAATTGTTTTGGGATTGCACCCAAGACACCTATTATTATTGGTACCACTCTTGCTTGCCTTTGCCTTTGCTTTTGCCACAGTCATTCTATTTCTATTTGTAGGTCTTTGTATTTTGTTATGTTGTCCCAGTCTTTCTCTTCTATTCTGCCGCCTCCAGGCACAGCTACATCCACTATCCAGACTTTTTGTCTTTCTTATCAACAATCTTATCTGGGCTGTTATGTGGCAAGTGCCTGTCTGTTTGACATCATTATATATATTAATTAAGTTAACTACAAAAAAAAGCATTACGTCTATACACTAAGTTTACAATATTGTTCCCTACTTTTTTACCATAATGTCCCCTTCTCTATTGTCTTTGAGGGAAGGTTCTACAATATATCAAAAGAGTTGTGGCTCTGTTCTTGTAGTGAAGAAGACATTAGAAACTGTAGGTCATGTATTGCTTTGTTGCCTTTTTTATATAAATCCATGAGATACATCTATTTCCCATGTATAACACACTTGGGCAGGCTGGAGGCTGATTACATTAGTCTATTCCTAGATGATCAGGAAGTGGGAATTCAGACAATATAGCCCAGTTCTGTTTCTTGACTAAATGTGAACAAGTCTTCAAAGTGAGATGGACTTCCATAACTCAATATATTTTTTCTTACTTTTCTCCCCTTTCCTTTTTCCTTCCTCCTCTTCACTTTTTTTCTTCCTTTGCTTTCTTCTTTTAAATATACAAATACCACCCTATTTTTAGATCCATGTTTTGGGGTTACAATTGTTTGGACCAGAATGGCCTTAATTCCCACAAATCCTAGCACAGCTTCAACAAGTATGAGACTTAAAATAAGTTAGCATAGCTTTACATTCTCAGTGTTTTATAAATTCTACTATATTTATGTCCTTGTATAGTTATCTGTCCTAGTTATTTATAGTATTTAGATGATATTGTAAAATTCATTATAATTTTACATGATTCTTTTATTTTAATAACTGTATTCTGTAATTTTACCTTAGTAATTTTATCTTTGCTTATTTTATTCTATTAATATGATTCTTCCATTTTTATTCCTATTGTAATTTACTATAATTTTGGTGTTATTAGTTCTTCGCTGGGTCTACAACCAAAATAACATTGATTAATTGAGAGTTTTTCACCCAAATGCTCAGGTTTTTTGTTTTTGTTTTTAAGTATCCTGATATTTTCAAATTTCAAATGTTTTTGCCTGGAAAAAAAAAAGAGTTGGCTCCTTTTGAAAATGAATAATATATTAAAGTAAAATGTTTATTAAACTCACGGTCTCCTCATTACTTGCCCTCTTGTGACTTCTAAAGGAGCTTGCATAAAAGGTCTCATTTGCATTTTGCATGCCTAACAAAAGTGATGAGACTGAAATGATGACTAATTCCAATACAGCCATGCTATATATTAGAAATTGATCACCTCATTATTTCTTCTCTAATAGTCTCATTACCTCCGATTTTGGTATGTGTGAGAGCTTATTTTTTCCCCTCTCAGTCAAAGCAATGTGTGCAAGAAATAGATCATTAATTTTTATAGGCTCTTGTGTTTCTCCCTGGCTCTTCTCACAAAATACACTGACGACTTTTGATGACACATTAAAAGCTCTTTCATTATATGTATTTATCTCTGAATATAATGTGGTTGCTTGTAATAAGCATGCATTATTTATTTATTTATTTTTAAAGGAATAACCTAATGCATTTTCCCCAATTTCCCCCATATTTTACAGCAGTTGCAATGTTAGTTAAGGTAAATTTCAAACAGGAAATGAGGCACGATATGGATCCAGCCAAAAATTGCCAGGTTTAGTTGAATATGATTGTTCAGATTTGGCACTCTGTCTGAGAACTCAAGATACCCAGTCAGTTTGGAAATTTGTTTAGAATGTGATTGAACTGAACTCAAACAGCAAATAATGCAGATTTGCTAAAACAAATCACCATACAATTTGAATTGTCAGATGAAACTGGATATATCCAGCTAAATTTAATTTGGACTGATTCAGACAATTTGGCTGGATCCATATTTCAAGTTGATTTAATTCAAAGATTCAAATTGACACTGATGATATGACCTGAACTGAAGCCAATTCCTATATCTATACACAGACAGACACAAACACACACACACAAATCTTTTTGGCCTTCCTAATGTTTTCTTAAGTGTTGTAGAATCAATAGAATTTATATTGGACATCTGTGACACTGAAAACCGGCACTTGCCTATCCAATAGTAGGGCATCAATCAGTTTTTTAGCTTATATTAATGGTAATCATTAAAAAATCTGCAACAAGCAATAATATAAGAAAAGACATCATGAAACTCCTGCCACTTGGGCAGCTTACAGCCTTCAACCCCTATGAAGGACAATTCTACTCTGGATCTAGGAAATGAATCTTTTATATAGTTAAAGCATTTCCTGTTATTGTCTTCCTGCCTTAAAGACAGGCAAGGACTCCCTGTTGGTTAGAGCAGTGTTTCCCAACCTTGGCAACTTGAAGATGTCTGGACTTCAACTCCCAGAATTCCCCAGCCAGCATTTGCTGGCTGGGGAATTCTGGGAGTTGAAGTCCAGACATCTTCAAGTTGCCAAGGTTGGGAAACACTGGGTTAGAGTACTGTATAAGCTGTCAAGATCCAAGGTTGCTTCTGCCCTGTTCCCTTTACTGATCCACAATTGTAAAAAAAATATGCAACTATTCCTTTTCATCTGGGGCTTCAATTAAATTACAGTGCCTAATATTATCCAAACTTTTCACCAGATATGACTACCAGCCAAAATATTAAAAGCAAAAAAAAAAAAAAAAAAAAAGCAGTCCCAAACAACTGGAAAGAGGTAAATAAAAGAAGGTGCTATTAAGAGCCGAGGTGGCACAGCGGTTAGAGGGAGTACTGCAGGCCACTTTAGCTGACTGTGATCCACAGGTCAGCGGTTCAAATCCCACTGGCTCAAGGTTGACTCAGCCTTCCATCCTTCCGAGGTAGGTAAAATGAGGACCCAGATTGTTGGGGGCAATATAAATATACATTGCTTACTGGTGTAAACCGCTTAGAGAGTGCTTGCACTGTGAGGCGGTATATAAATCTCATAAATAAATAAATAAATAAATAAATAAATAAATAAATAAATAAATAAATAAATAAATAAATACATACATACATACATACATACATACATACATACATACATACACAAACAAACAAACAAACAAACAAACAAACAAACAAACAAACAAACAAATAAACAAACAAACAAATTAATTAGGAAGCACCCCAGAATTTTCTGCTCTGATCTCCAAAAAGGAATCTGGATAATCAGGGAACATAGAACATTCAACCAGGCAAGAGAAAATCAATAATGTTCCCCAAAATGGAAACATCACTTTCTTTCCATTGAATAAGTTCACCCAGTTTTCTAACATAAGTTGTACCATTGGCTTACAGAAAGAGGGAACAAAAAAAATGTCCTCACCTTAACACTGAGTGTCACTTTGATAGATTTGTAGCTCAAAATAGGTATATTTTCATCATCCTTATGAAAAAAATTCACCCAAGATTGTTTATAATGGAGAAAAATATTCAAAAACAAATTCCTATGGACAAATCACTAGCACAAAACATACACCTAAGGAAAAGATAATAATAGAAAGAATAGAATAGAATAGAATAGAATAGAATAGAATAGAATAGAATAGAATAGAATAGAATAGAATAGAATAGAATAGAATAGAATTTTTTATTGACCAAGTGTGATTGGACACACAAGGAATATTGTGCCAGGGCTCGACACATGCACCTTGGGGGGAGGGGGAGACACTGAAAGCAAGGCATGATGTTTGTCAACACAACTGCAGGGAACAGGCGGGTGGCGATGACATGTATTCTCAGCAGTTCAGACGCCTGGCGCCGGTGAATGATGTCAAGTTAACTGACACGTAGTGCAAACCGAGCAGATTGAAGTCGAAGCCGGAAAAGAGACCGTTTGAAGCCATGTGGAGCAGCTGAGCAGCTGAGAGGGGGAGGGATTACAGGGCCGTTTGGTGGTTTGGTGGGGGTGATGGTGAGGAATTGCATAAATAACGCTGAGAGGCGGATGCTCTCAGTGCTGACTTTAACTTGAATTGGTTCGGCACGGACTGAGCTCTTACCTGTAGCATGATTAAAAGCTGAAGTCTATACTCATGAGAGTCTTGGAGTCATTTACCGCACAGGTTTGGCTTAGCTAATTCGAGAAGAAATTTGTCTTTGGTGCATATGCTCTCAGTGTACATAAAAGAAAAGATACGTTCGTCAAGAATCATAAGGTACAATACTTAATGATAGTCCGAGTACTTAGGAAAAGATGTATAGGAAAATTCATACTATTGAAATGTGTGTGTGTGTGTGTGTGTGTGTGTGTGTGTGTGTGTGTGTGTGTGTGCATATACTCACAATCTTCTAATATAGCAGTCACCAAGAAGTGCGTAAGTTTTTGCTCTGTGGCTTGGCATAAAGCTGTTGCTTGCGACCCATTTTATTTTGTTATTGTATGACTTACTTTTCTATCAGTACTTATAACCTGCTCCAATCACAATTGTTTTCTTACTATCCTATGTTTACCAAGCAATATATTACATAGTAAGAAAAACAAAAGCAAACAAACAAGAACCTGATAATTAAGTCCAATCAAAGCCTAAGATTGATAGCTTTAGTCAATCACTGCAGGAAAACAAATTTAACTTTTTTCTGGAATGTAAACATTGTGGTTTCAGACAATTATTTGCATACTGTAGCTCTTTGGATTATAATGATATACAGATATAAAAAAAACTTCTGGATACAGTAGAAGCAAGCAGCACCTGTCCAACCAGTTTTCCCTTACACACACACACACACACACACACACACACACACACACACACACACACACACGCAACCTATTAGCATTATGTAATCTATATTTCCCAGAATTATTGCAGCAACATTAATTTAAATAGAGAGGAAAGTTATTAACTGTCATCTACATGGCAGTTAGCAATTGGTTTGGAGTATTCTACTTAATTGAACACAGCATATAAGGATGTGAAATCTGGTGCCAAATTCAGCTTAAGATCTGCTCTGAAGAACACAGAAGCACAGCTTACAAAATATCAGTGGATATTAATAACCTCACATTGTATCACTATATCTGGAAGTCATTTTCTCATCCTTTGATTTGAAAAGTGAAGTTGCAAGTACAATTTAGCACTTTTTCAGGACTTCTTTTGCTCTTAGTTCAAACTAAACTCCCTGAATTCTCTTTATCATCTTTGCTTCTCCCACCTCAAGACCGTCTTGGATGTTGCTCCATAACAGTGATTACTGATAATGACATAAAATGTCAAAGAATTGTATTTCAAACACAGAATACTGGCAGAGAATCAATAACACTATTTTATTCCTTACATTTTCTTATTCAGTTGCCACTCCATCTCTCCCAGTTTATTGTCCATTTGCCCAACCATTTTGGAGAATATGTTAAAAACCCATCACAAGAAAATGGACAGCTTGCCCAATAATTCTATAGCAATGAACCAAAAATGTTATTGAACAGAAGCATCTGCAGAGTCCAACATGTTTGTCAAACTATCCACTGTCAAACTATTCACTAAGGCTGCTTTACTATTACTATTAGTCTTCTTATCGTTCCTATCAGCCATCTCCTCCCACTTATGACTGTATGACTGTAACTTGTTGCTTGTATCCTTACGATTTATATTAATATTGATTGTTTCTTGATTGCTTATTTGTACCCTATGACAATCATTAAGTGTTTTTTACCTCATGATTCTTGACAAATGTATCTTTTCTTTTATGCACACTGAGAGCATATGCACCAAAGACAAATTCCTTGTGTGTCCAATCACACTTGGCCAATAAAGAATTCTATTCTATTCTATTCTATTCTATTCTATTCTATTCTATTCTATTCTATTCTATTCTATTCTATTCTATTCTAAAATTATGATACAAGTAAGTGCATGAAACATGCAGAAATGACCTGATTTGCAGCACAGCAATGTTTATTTCATCATTGGTCCTCAGTTGAGAAGTTAAAAAGATTGAAACCCCTATAAAACAACACTCTAGAGATGTAAAACAAATTAATGACAAAGTGAAAATTCTGAAGAGGAAGAAATTCTGGAGAGAGCTGGAAAGAGAATTAGCTAATTTGGAATTATTGGAAAATAACTTAGATATTTGGTTTAAGATTTGGTTTGAGATTTAGAGTAATTCCAGAGCATTCTGGTAAAGATATTAGAAAAAAAGGTTACTAAAACTTTAGCAATTGTTTTGGATTGAGATGAGGAGGATACAGGTGCAGAAGCTGGTAAAGTATATAGAATAAATAGAACATATAGAATAAATACAATATTTGTGAGAATAAGAAATGTCCAAGGGACATCTTCATGTACTTTGTCAGGAAAAAGACAAATAAAAATTTGCAATAAGATTGAATTCAGCAAAAAGAGTGATAATACAGATTCTTGAAAGAGTTCTTAGAATCTTGCACAAAAGAAAAAAGAACATTCTTTTTTAATGAGAGATTAAAACTGAAATATATTCCAATTTGATGGGCCAGTTTGTGATTTTTACTTTCAAACAGCAGATATTTCAACTGAATTCTGTCCAGGAGGCAAGCATATTATCTGTTTAAAAAAGCAAAATTTACTGAGGACCAGAAACAGATAATCAATGGAACTATAACAATTAAGGTAAATTTGTGATATTATAAAAAGATCAAACAAGAAAAAGTTGGATTATCAGGTTTTTATTATTAATGTTTTGATGATGAATTCTATTGTACAGGAAGAAAAGATGTCAGGGTTGAAAAAACAGAGTTGAAAATTAGTTGAGACTAATTTGTATTTTACAAAAGAATGGTTAATGGAGATCTAACAAATCTTTTGAAATACAAAAAGGAACAAGAAAAGGATGCTCACTGTCTTTCTTGTTTGTTTATTTCGTTCATTCGTTCATTCGTTCATTCATTCATTCATTCATTCATTCATTCATTTAATTTCCATGGCCACCCATCACAGTCAAAGACACTGGCAGCTTACAATTAAAAAAATATAATTAAAAATACTAAAGACATTTTAAAACAATAAAGACACTAACAATATCCAATTAAACATACATAGAAGTAAGATACTTGGCCAGTTAAAAATACAGGCAGGAAACAGGGCCCTTGACACAGTCAGCACACCAGGCACAGTAATATAGCCAGATTTATTTGCAAGATAAAGTAAGAGGATTGTGGGATTAAAAATTTAAAGAGAAACATAAAAATTAAAGAATTTGGCAGATGACTTGGTGTTGGCTTTGAAAGTTCCTTTAAAGAAAATTGAAACTAAATTGAATCCTTTAATTGGAAAACTAAAACAACATGAATATATTAATAAAACACCCCATAAAATTAGAAGATCACACAAAATTGATACATAAAACATATTTTAAGATTGAGAAGAAAGTAAAATATTTGGGTATCACTATGATGAATATGACTTCCATGTTATTTCAACATAACTTTTGTTAAGACATGGAGAATCTGGGTGATAAAAATAAATGTGTTGCTAGAATGATGTTTTTGTTTCAATTTTGTTACCTATTTGGACAATTGATGTAACATTTAAACAGTAGTAAAAGATATATCTAATTTTATGTAGTGGGGAAAAGAGTGGGTGTTGTTGAGAAATGGAAGGGTTTTGGAGTTAGAAGGACATGACCTGAAATTTGGCTGGCATGGATTTTTGTGGTATGATAAAGTCAAGTTTAATGTGGATTTCAAAAATCATTATATTAGATGTACCATACTGAGAATATGGAATAGATACAATCCAATTTTTAACCAAAACACCTTTGTGGCTCTCAGCCAAGAAGCATGAAATGGAAGAACAACAACAACAAGAAGAAGAAGAAGTGAAACAATGCATTTAAAATAGGCTAAATTTTTGGCTAAAATATATAGATATAAAAGTGAAAAAATGGGGTTCAAAAGATTGAAATTTACATTGTGCTATTATCTTAAAGAATTTTTATGAAATGATGTACCATTGGTATATCATCAGCAGAGAAATTGTCTAGGATGTAGAAAGGTATTTCAAATGTATATTGGAAATGTGAACAACAGAATGGGATATTAATTATGATTGATGGATATGTAAAATATCTAGAAAATGCATCCAGTTTATGCATTGATTCAGAGGATTTTAAAGGTTAATATACAATTCAGACTAGAGTTCTTTATTTTGGATTGATGGACAAACACTTGGAAAAATGTAATCAAATTCTGTTTTTGTAAAGATAACTGTGAAATTATTGTATGCACAAAGATGGAAATATTTGACAATACCTACAATGGATGAATGGTTAGTGAAAATAATGAAACTTGATGAAATGGCAAAATTATTGTCTTTGATTTTAAAAAAAAGGCCCTTTATGGGCTTTTTGAACAAAACAGGGGAAAAATGAGGTTATGCTTATAGTTTTGATGTCCATACAGGGTAGATTATAGGAAGAAAAAAGTCATGTAACTTTAGAAAAAGAGGTAAATTTACAATTGTACTTATAATATGTAAAGAAGATAATAGAAGATATTTTGTATCTTTTTTCTTTGTTTTCTACTTTTCTTTTACTTTTTTCCTTTCTTGAAGTTATAATCTTCTCTTTTATTGCTTTCTTTCGCCCCTTCTTTACCTTGTATTAATTTGTGTCAGTTTTTAATCTTCCTTTTTAAACTTTCAATACAATTATTTTTTTAAAACTACAGGTAGTATTAGTTTGGTTACATAAGAAATATTGAGAGTATTATCCTTGCAGCCACCAGTACATATGTGCTGATCATTCCAATTCCAAGCATTGTTTTGTGGTATTATTTAGCTCAGATCACCATGGACCAACTTTGCCTAAACCAGTATCATACATAATTTGATTTGAAAGGTTGAGGGAAATGGCTACATGCAAATCCCTCATTATTAAAGGGTCCTCTGAGGTAAGGAAGACAGAGATAGAAAATTATTTATAGAAAAGATTTTGTCCTTGGCATTGTACTGAGACAACCTGCGTGGTATCAGTGTTGGATAATTACCAACCGTCCTGAAATCCCGGTGAACTGTGACATCTATTTTCCCATACCACCTCCAAGCTGATAATTGCTTCCACTATTGATAGAGAGGTTGCAGAACAATTACTAGCTGCTTCAAAAACATTAAAAGAAGTGATAAGTTTCATTGTGTGAAAAAATCATTTAAAAGCACTCTATCTCACTCTCTGCATGTGTGCCTCTGTGTGTGTGTGTGTGTGTGTGTGTGTGTGTGTGTGTGTGTGTGTGTGTGTGTGTGTGTGTGTGTGTACCCATATAATGTATGTTATAACCATAACATTTAACATATGATTTAAGGAACGCTTTGCAGTTTTAGTTTCTGTTTGTTTTCATTCTAGGTTAGCAATAGCAATAGCACTTAGACTTATATACTGCTTCACAGTGCTTTACATCCCTCTGTAAGTGGTTTACAGAGTCAGCATATTGCCCCCAACAATCTGGGTCCTCATTTTTACTGACTTCGGAAGGATGGAAGGCTGAGTCAACCTTGAGCCGGTGAGACCCAAACTGTCAAACTGCTGGCAGCCGTGATCAGCAGAAGTAGTCTGCAGTACTGTATTCTAACCACTGCGCCACCGCAGGTTAACAAGATTTATTTATTTATTTATTTATTTATTTATTTATTTATTTATTTATTTATTTATTTATTTATTTATTTATTTATTTATTTATTTATTTATTTATTTATTTATCATCAAGCATGTATTAGATAACAGATACAAGTATCAACATGATTATGAATACAAGAAATGGAAACGAATAAAAGGGAATATTAGGATAGGGACAGTAGGCACGCTGGTGCGCTTATGCACGCCCCTTAAGGACCTCTTAGGAATGGGGAGAAGTCTACTGTAGACAGTATAAGGTTAAAGGTTTGGGGGTTTGGTGAAGAAACCACAGAGTCAGGTAGTGCATTCCAAGCATTGACAGTTCTGTTACTGAAGTCGTATTTTCTGCAATCAAGTTTGGAGCGGTTTACCAAAAGTTTGTATCTATTGTGTGCTTGTATATCGTTGTGATTGAAGCTGAAGTATTCATTGACAGGTAGGACATTGTAGCAGATAATTTATAGTTATATAACCAGTGTTAGAGATGGCTAAGAGATATTTCACATCAGTAAATCGAGAGACTTTTGCCCGAGGTCCTATTGGCAACAGATTTGCTTTCTTCACTTCTGGTGGATCCAGGACAGGACAAATGCCAGCTTCCACAAAGTCCAGCTAAAGTTCTGGTCTAAATTTGAAAATGTGCAAAAGAGTCTACATCTTTGGCTTTCTATTTCTGTTTGCAACAAAAACTATGCTCCCAGATAAACCCCTTAACTGAAGTGTGACATTTGTTATATTTTATGTTAGATGTACCTCACACCTTTTATTCATGAGATCAATGGAGCAATTTCTCCTTTGCAGCACTGTCTGTATAATCACATAAGCATTTGATGCAAATAATAATGCCCAATCTGTACATCCCTGAGTGTCTTTTCAGCATGTTTTGTTTAAATTTGTTTTGTCTAAAAATGCAAAGTGTAAATAGCATTTGTAAATAGTTGAAGATGATCATGACTTGTGATATATATATATATATATATATATATATATATATATATATATATATATATATATATATATATATATATATATATATATATATATATATTTCAGCGGATCAATTCCAAGCCTTCCTGAAGATCTTCCCCATCCTTATGTGAAGATTTGCACAGTTTGAGGACACAAGGATGCTGGACAGAAAGGTTGGAGCCCTATACTTTTAGCCTATATATTGTATATGCAGACTGGACATCTGTAACAGTTATTAAAAAAGCCACTTCTTGAATGACGTACAGAAGTCATTCAGAAGCTCGGTTAGAAACAGAATTCTGCTGTGGATGAGAAATCAAACATGTTTCATATCACATTTTACACTACTATTTCATAGCCTACTCTGTTTTATATAACTATGAGCATTTGGCCACCTGAATAAACAAAATCACAGATGTAGTACCCTCACTTAGTAGAAGTAGTAAGAGGAACCTAAAAATGCAATCTCCCTGTCAGAATGGAAGATTAGGCATTAAAAATGTTTTATTTATTGAATTTATATCTATCTCAATAAAAAAAGATTCTTAAAGGTTTATAATACATCCCTAAGAAAATGTAATGATATATCCATGATATAATAGATCATTCAAGAAAATAGTAATAATCCACTGGAACTAGCTGGGCCAAATTCCTCATCATCTGCTTCACTTCCATTCTGTGGTGTTTGCTGTTAACGAGAAGCACGTACAGATATCTTATATTCTTTCCTTGCTTCAATTTTTTCCAAATCAAATCCCTTGTACTCCAGAAAAGTTGTTTCTGAAGAGTTCAAAGAAGAAAAAGTTCAAACAAGAGTGACTAAGATGATTAAAGGCCTGGAGACTAAAACATATGAAAAACGGTTGCAAAAACTAGGTGTGGCTAGCCTAGAAAAAGGAAGGATTAGGGGTGACATGATAGGAGTATTCTAGTAGGTGAGGAGCTGCCACGAAGACAAGGGGGTTAACTTATTTTACAAAGGACCAGAAGGCAAAATAAGAAACAATGGTTGGAAACTAATCAAGGGGGGAAGCAACCTGGGATTAAGGAGAAACTTCCTAACAGTGAGGACAATTAAACAGTGGAACGGTTTCAGAAGTTGTGGGTGCTTCATCACTGAAGGTTTTTAAGACGATACAGGGCAGCCTGTATATGATATAGGTCTCCTGGTATATGATATAGGTCTCCTGCTTGAGCAGGGGGTTGGACTAGAATTATTTCCAAGGTCCCTTCCCACTCTTTTCTGATTGATTGAGAATGAGTCATTGTGAAAAACTGACTGAAAATCCCAAGCTCACACACTGTTTTATTCTGTGACTTCTCTGAGCCAATCATTGTTGGCTTCCCTCTCCTCCACTAACAGCAATGGTTCTTTTGGGTTGTGTAGCAACATTATGGAACATTGACCAGACTGGCAACTGAATAGCAGTGGCATGGACAGGTAAAATAACTTGACCAGTTCTTGTATCTTTCCTATCTTTAAAAATGTGTTGTTTTCTTGATTTTCCAAAGACAGTTCCATTGTTTGTCTCAGCATGCGTCTTAAATAGACCAACCAAAAATACTTTCAGGAATTAATTTACAAAAAACTTGATGTTGCTTTATTTCAGTTTCTATCTAGGATAGTTGTCTATTTTTTGCTGTTCCTGAAATTGATCTTTAATATTTGGGGTCTCCCAGTTATATTTATAAATCAAGCCAAATGTTTCTAATCTACATCAATTACTATTTTAACAATCATATCAGAAAAGGATTTCTTTTATTGATAGAAAATAGTATATAAAAACTATATCAATCTGTTTTCCAAGCAAGAACAGATCTACTCTTTCATTAAAGGTTTAGGGTTGTATGCTATTTCCTGAACCATAGGCAGCATACTTTAAATACTAGCTAGTAGAGACATGGAAGAACTATGAAATGCTCTCCTGTCCAGGCCCAAAAGGATCTGATTTATTTTTTAGAATTTTTCACGGTTTTTTTCCTAGTGTGACTTTAGAGAACTGTGCTGGTATGTCTTCCTTGGAGGGAGAAAATGTTAAAAGATTCACATTAACTAATTTCGTTGGTTCGGAGTTATATAATGATGATATAAAACATAATGCCTTTCAAACTTGCACATTCAATCTTATCACAAATCTGTTTCTAGGTGTAATTATTGGCATGAACAGAATTCTCAACAGAATGGGACAAAATGGTCAAAGTTTAGCTAATCCTTCCAGGTGCAAAATTGTAAAGATGATAAATTGGAATCATATGACCATGCTGGAATAATGGTTTGACAGTGCATGAATGATGTAGGAGAAGAAATTTGGTATCAAAATAATGGCAAAAGCAGCATTCCATTAATGTACTTTTTCAGTGAACAACCAAAATTAAAAATATTTTTTCTAAATGAAAACACAAATCTAGCACTAGAATTTTAATCTTTATTGTCACAAATGTGAAACTGGTGGATTGAGTTGGTGAAAGGTTAATTGAATATTAAGTTGCACAATACTTTGTATGCAAGGAATAGATATGAACTCCAATTCATCTTAAAAACTGCATTCATTTAAGGTTTTCATAACTGCTCTAAAGTAAAGTAGTTCCGCAATACTAAAATAGGACAATGCAAAATGAAAATCATTATAGATTACTTTGTTTCCATTTTTTAAATATTCACTATTACAACTGTTATAATAAAGATAATGTTCCTACAGACACATTTTAAGACTGAGCTGATTATTATTCTGGATTGCTCTTTTACTCAAAAGGATGATGGAAAGGTAACACCTCAACAAATTGCTAGCAGATGGCAGAGCTCCATCAGCAAATGAGACGTTGTACTCACCTGAGACGTCCATTCTCGTCCGGTGGAGCTAGCCGCCAAGATTGGGTATTGGCACAGCCTTCCAGCCAATAGAGACTGAGTCTGGAAAAGTATAAATAGTGGCTCTAGGCCCTGGTTCCCCCTCTTTTGACGAGGAACGAATGCCAGACTCGATGTGCCGAAAAAAACTGCAACAACTTTATTAAACATATAGGTTAATATGACAAACCAACCCTGCAGAGCAGTACACCTAAGTACCTAAAACTAACTACCTAAGATTTGAGAATGTATTCTATGAAACTAGGGCCTAAATACCTAATGACTCATAATAACATAACCTTAGTCCAGCCAGAAAAAACACAGGGAGGGACTTGGCGGCTAGCTCCACCGGACGAGAATGGACGTCTCAGGTGAGTACAACGTCTCATTCTCCATCCTGGGTGGAGCTAGCTGCCAAGATTGGGACATACCAAAGTACTTCAGTCCCCAGGGAGGGCCTCCGGATTCTGGCTGGGACCGCCACCCTTCAAAGTTACCTGTTCCAGCACCTTTCGCCCAAAGTCTGCCTCTTGAGAGGCGAAAGCGTCCAATCTGTAGTGCCGGACAAATGGTGTAGGAGAAGCCCAAGTGGCAGCTCGGCAGATCTCCTCAATGGAAGCCCTTGTGTTCCAGGCAGCAGTGGTGGCCGCGCTGCGCGTGGAATGGGCTGTAAGTCTGGTGGGTCGTGGTAAAGAAAGCTGTTCATAGGCAACAGTAATGACAGTGCGAATCCACCGACCCACCATGACAGAGGATGCTTTCCTCCCCAGGGAAGTGTGGTGGAAAGATACAAACAAGGCCTCGGTTTTGCGAATGGTAGAGGTCCTTTGAATGTACATGTCCAGTGCTCGCCTCACGTCCAGGAGGTGCCACTGCTTTTCAATGTCAGAAGAAGGGGTGGGGTAAAAGGAGGGCAGTACAATCTCCTGAGCCCGGTGGAAATATGAGTTCACCTTTGGAAGAAAGGTGGGGTCCAATCGCAAGACCACCCTGTCCTGGTGGAAAACACAAAGGTCACTCCTAATAGAAAGAGCCGCCAGTTCAGAGATGCGGCGGGCAGAAGTAATCGCCACCAGGAAAACTACCTTGTATGACAGGTAATCTAGAGGGATGGAGTCCAAAGGCTCAAACACACCCCCTGTGAGTGCTGATAACACCCTGGTCAAATCCCAGGTGGGGTACCTGTGTATGACTGGGGGGCATCGATTGACAGCTCCCTTCAGGAACCTGGAGATCAGGGGATGGGCTGAGAGTGTCCCCAGGGATGGACAGGATAGAACCGTAGACAAGGCGGCTACCTGACGTCTGAGAGTGCTAGGGGAAAGTCCCTTGGCCAGCCCCTGACGGAGAAATTGCAATACATTTATGATTGACAGATCTAATGGGGAATGCCCTTCCTTGGCGCACCAGGAGCAGAAAGCTCTCCAGGAGGCAGCATAAATTCTTTGTGTGGACGGTCTGCGGGAGTCCATTAAGACCTCCAAGACGTCCTCGGGGACCCGGCGGCTCGTCAGAGTGAGCCGCTCAAGTGCCAGGCGGTCAGTTGCAGCCAGTGAGGCTCTGGATGCTGCACTGACCCCTGCACAAGCGACCACTCTGTCGGAGGGATCCTCCATGGGGGGGAAATCGACAGGGAGACCAGGTCGGCGTACCAAGCTCTCCTTGGCCAGTTGGGCGCCAGAAGGACCATCTCGGCTCTCTCCTCCAACAATTTCCGGATGACCTGCGGAATGATGGGAATTGGAGGAAAGGCATAAAGCAAACCTCGGGGCCACCGACAGCGGAGGGCATCAGTCCCTTCCGCCCCCTGCGAATGGTATCTGGACATGAACCTGGGCAGCTGAGCGTTGCCAGGGGTGGCAAATAGGTCTATCACTGGCTGACCAAATTGCTGCACTAGCTGGTGAAATAGCGTGGAATGCAGGCTCCATTCAGAATTATCTATTTGATTTCGGCTAAGCCAGTCTGCCGTGTCATTATCTACCCCCGAAATATGCTCAGCCTCAAGTGACAACAGGTGACGTTCAGCCCAGAGGCCTAGTTGCATGGCCTCGGTCATCAGCTGGCCAGACATGGTTCCCCCTTGCCTATTAATGTGTGCCTTGGTGGCCACATTATCCGTTAGGACCAGTACGTGTGAATTCTCTACAAGGGGGAGAAACTGTTGCAGGGCAAGTGTTACTGCCTTTAACTCTAAGGTATTAATACTGAGGGACGCCTCAGACTGCGACCACGTACCCTGAGCCACCAGAGAGCCTGCGTGGGCCCCCCACCCCGCCAGGCTAGCATCAGTGGTGACAACAATTTGTTGTGGGGGGAGGAAACAGGTGCCCCTGTGAATCGCAGACATGGTCCACCATTTTAATGACTCCCTGACGGAGGCCTGAGGCCTTACCTTCGTAGGGGCGTTAGCTCGACCCTGACGTTGATAGGGGAGAAGGAGCCATTGAAGGTCCCTGGAGTGTAGGTGTGCCCATGGGACTATATGGATAGCTGAAATCATCTTCCCCAGGATGGAAGACAGCAGGTTCAGAGGAACTAAATTTTGCTTCAGAACTTGTCTGGTTAAATCCAATAGGCTGTCTCTCCGTTCCTGGGATAGATACACCTTACACTCCAGGGAGTCAATGATCGCCCCCAAGTGGACGATCCTGGTAGATGGGTTAAGCTGGCTCTTGGAACGATTGACCAAGAAGCCAAGGTGGTCTAAGGTGGTAAGCACTACCTGAACATCTCTCTCAGCCTGAGAAGGAGAGGCTGAGGAGATGAGAATATCGTCCAGGTAGCACTGGATCCTGATGGGAATGGACCTGAGGTGAGCGGTCAAGGCCGCCAAGACCTTAGTGAAAACCCTTGGCGCTGAGGACAGGCCAAAGGGGAGCGCCCCATATTCATAATGCACCCCTGCATAGCAAAACCGCAAGTACTGGCGGTGAGATGGCCGAATTGGGATGTGGAGGTAAGCCTCCGAGAGATCTATGGATGACAGTAGGTCTCCCTTCCTAATACTTGCCAGAATTGACTGCAGGGTGTGCATTTTGAATTTCTTGTGGACTATGTACCTATTGAGGCGCTTAAGGTCCAATATTGCTCTCCACCCTCCCGAGGATTTGGGCACTACAAACAAAATGGAGTAGAAGCCCTGCCCCTGCTGGTTCTCAGGCACCTGATGGATGGCTCGAATGTCCAACAGGTGCTGGATGGCCTGATTCATGAGAACGCGTTTTTGTGGATTTGAAGACAGAGGGCATCGCAGAAAGAACCTCGGGGGGGTGGAGAGAAACTCCAGAGAAAGACCTGACTTCAGGGTTTGGCAAACCCATGCGTCATTGGTGATTTCCTCCCATCGGCTGGCATAGAGAGCCAGACGACCCCCTATGGGAGGATCGGCCGGAGAATTATTTATTCCGGCGGAAGGGGCGACCACCGGCCCCCTTAAAGGGCCGTTTGAATTGGTTGCCCCGGAATGGCCGGTCAGAGGAGAACCTCTGACGGGAGCCGAATTGGCCTTGGGTCTGCCCTTGGAAGTTAGATTGGGACGGACCCTGGGATCTATTGTTACCCTGGTAAGCCCCACGGAAGCTCCTCCTGGGGAAGGAGGTGGAACGGGACGGACCCTTACGGGTAGTAGAAGGAAGGACCTTCTTCTTATCTTTTGTCTCTACTAGTATGCGGTTAAGTGGCTCACCAAAAAGTGCCTGGCTTGTTACGGGGCTAGAGGCTAGCTTCCACTTATACTTTGCGTCAGTTTGCCAACTGCGCAGCCAAGCTAGACGCCGGGTCACCACTGCTGACGCCATGGCCCTTGCTGCGAAGCGGGCAGATTGTAAGGTGGCGTCAGATGTAAATTGGGCCGCTGCCAGGAGCTTGTTGAGATCCTGGTGGGCCCGAAGATCAGATGGTGGCAGGTGGTCCTGGAGAGCGTAGAGCCACTTAACCGACGTACGACAGAAGAAGGAAGCGGTGGAAGAGGCTCGCAGCGCCCATGCGGCCGACTGGTGCATCCTCTGAAGAGTCACCTCTGCTCTTCGGTCCTCCGGGCAAAGAAGCTCCTCCAGCTCCCCTGGCATCTGACCGTTGGTGAATAGGGTCAGGACCGGACTGTCCACGGGTGGCACTGTAAGGTGTTGGGCCAAAGCAGAGTCAACGTTATAAAAGCGTTTATCAGTTGCATTGGAAAGGGACCCAGATGTTGGGTTCCGCCACTGTTTCAGGACCTCTTCCACAAAGAGCTTTGGGGCCGGGACCACATCTGTCTGTGATGCCGTGGGCTCAAACATGGGGTCAGGTTCTGGTGTCTGATCAGAAGCCCCGGACGGAGTGACTAAATTGGCCGTGGTTTTCGCCTTATGTAATAAAGACCTGAAAAGAGCAGGCTGAAAAAGGGCAGAGGAGACTGCAGGTTCTGGACCCAAGTCCTCGTCATCCGACATGGCTAACTCAGGAATGGTGATACCTAATTCCTCCTCAGGATCAGAGTCATCTTGGAGGTTAATCAGAGGATCAGAGGAATCTTCCTCATCCTCCTCCTCCTCCTCAGGCTCAGGGCAAGATAGATCCGCCATGTGCTGGTCTTGTGGAGGCTTAGCCGTAATTGTCTGATGTTTAGACGTTCCGGTTATAGCTCTGATGCCTGCCTCAATGCCCTGCCTAATTGCCATGTCAATCCTGTCTTGTACTGCCTTGGACCGGAGAGGGTCCTTGGCAGAGCTCTTAGTTGAGGCTGTCCCCTTGCGGGTCCCCTTTGGGCCCCAGACATCCGCCCTAGTTTTGTGAAGGTTGGCATCGTCAATGGAGACGTTATCAGGGGACCGTGGTTGTTGGTGCCTGGTTAAGGATTCCCTATCCTGTCTACTGGCACCCCTGTCGGTTGGCAGCGGACCCTGCTTGTCTCTAGTGGCCCTGTCCCTGGCTGAGGGACTAGGCGAGCGAGGCCGGATGGGGGACCGATCCCTCTCGGCTGAGGCCGCTCTGGCTGGTTCAGTCTGGTCAGCTTGCGGCCTTGGTGTCTTGGCCTTGGCCTTGCCAGAGCGATGACTTCTCTCAGTCATGCTGGGAAGCAAGGTTGTCAAAAATAAATTCCCAAGGTAAAAGAATTTCTTTTTTTCCTTTTTTTGTTCTTTTTTTTTTTTTAAAGACCCACTCAAAATGGCCGCTTAGAGAAGCCTTGGCCACACTCCACACTCAAAATGGCTGCCAGGCCCAACCCACACCTAAAATGGCCACCTAGCCTAATTTGGTATTCAAAATGGCCGCCGGCCACGAGTCAGTGAGGAAAACGGCCGTCGTGAGCAGGAGAGGCCTTCACGGAGGTCAGGCACTTAGCTGAGGAGGTATGCGGAGGCTGAGAGGCTCCAACAAGGGTGGGGGGGGCACTGCCTGGATCGCTGTCAGCGTCGGAGGGAGAACGTGGCACTTTGAAGGCTCTGCTGCTCCCAGCTTCAGTCGGCAATAGAAGAGCTGTCGGGCCTGGGCGTGGATCGCTTGCGCTAATCTGGCCCGGCGATCACTCAGCTGGCTTTCGGAAGGGTGGGAGGGGACGCGGATGGCTTGCGCCGGTCCGGCCATGCTCCACAGGCTTCAAAGTAATAAGGCAGATGAAGAAGCCTCGTTATCGGTCCGGATGGCTTGCGCGAATCCGGCCGAGTAACGGGCGAGGCCTGCGGCTCTCTCGATCCCTTTGAAGTTATTTCAGCCGTCAGCTGGGGATCGGGAGGCTCGCGGTCGGTGCGGACGGCTTGCGCGAGTCCGGCCGAGCTAGAGAGAGACGTTAAAGGCCCTTTGTGCTGTCGACTGGCCCCTTGGCTCTCCTTCCGATCAGGCACACAAACGAACGGGCAGAATTGGCAGTCCAGGTCTCTCAATAAAAAAAAAGGCACTTTGTGCCGGCCTCGCCTCAATGCCCAGGCGTGCGGTAGGCCACCGCCGGCCCCCTTGGCGCTGCGGGGCCCTTTCCCACTCCCTCACACAGCCGGTATTAATCAAAACGAAATATAAAATTAAGAAAAAGATTTTTTTTAAAAAAATATATATAAAATTATAAAATTATAAAATTTAGAAGTTCGCACTGGGCCTTCGGCTGGAGGGGCGAGCGGCAGTCAGACTTGCGGCCGACTGCCTTCACCCAGGATCATTCGATTATGACAGAAATTAATGCCTGGGGGGCTCGTACAGGGAAAGAAAATTATATAGGATTATCGGAATAGAGAAAAAATACACTTATACTTGCAGTAATCTAGATGAAAAAGGCACAAGTCAGTTGGCTAGACTGAGTCAAAAGAGGGGGAACCAGGGCCTAGAGCCACTATTTATACTTTTCCAGACTCAGTCTCTATTGGCTGGAAGGCTGTGCCAATACCCAATCTTGGCGGCTAGCTCCACCCAGGATGGAGAATTTCTTTTCCTCTCTGAATCACGCTTTTTAGCAATTCCAGAAAATCAAGAATCACTACATAATGGATGTGATACTGTCACGTCTGAAATAGCCAAGGTTGTGTGTGTGTGTGTGTGTGTGTGTGTGTGTGTGTGTGTGTGTGTGTTCTCACTGATGACTAATGAAACCTATTTAGAGTGAAGACAATGCTCCTTCTTTGAAATAATTACATGGCTGATTCTAGCATTTTAGAAAATTAGCAATTGAACATTTTGCAACTGTTTCATAGTAAAGGAGAGAGAGAGAGAGAGAGAGAGAGAGAGAGAGAGAGAGAGAGAGAGAGAGAGAGAGAGAGAGAGAGAGAGAGAGAGTTTAGCCTTAGTATTAGTACAGGGGAGAGGGTTTCCAAGTCCTAAAACAATGGCTGTTAGTCATCATGGTGCAATGGGGAAGAGTGGAACGGTATGTGGAAAAGACCCTGGGAGATGTGGAGAAGAGATGATGCCTATGGAATTGTAGATAAGAGAGCATAGCTCAAAGCTGGATGAGTAATGGGGCAAGATATTAAAAAATGATCCACCTTAGTTTCTTCAGCTGTACAGGACACAGTGGAAGAATTGTACCTTCAGACTTGCAAGATTGTGTTAATGTAGCTTTAATGTAGTTTAAATCGGGATGGGCTGCTGGGGTTTTGCAGGGGGTTCGCAGGGGTTCAGGAGAACCTCTAGCTAAGATTCTGTGCAGTTTGGAGAACCCCCACAACCCACTCCTGGCTGGCCCCACCTAACCTGCCCTGCCCCTCCCAGGAGGCCCATTTTGGATAAAGGTACGTGCAGGGCACATACGGAGGCTCAGGAGGGTGAACAATGGGCCTACCAGAAGTTTGGGAAGACTGGAAACAGACAGACAGACAGACAGACAGACAGACAGACAGACAGACAGACAGAGTGACACACACACACACACACACACACACAGAGGGGGATTCCACAGATACTAACTTGGAGTGTCACAGAAGTATGGCTAACCCTGGAATATTTCTCGCAAGCAATATATATCATACAAATGCTCAGACAGCCTAATCCCCCTTCCCGCGACATACACTTTCAAAAGGGTGGTTGTGGAAACAGAATTGAATGTCCTTAATCTGAGAGAGTGCAAACATTCCTAGGGGAATTGTTTTAGGCTGGTCTAGATTGTCCAAATTTTTGATATAACTTGTATCTCAAAATATTCTAGACTATAATCCATAAAGGACACATTTTGAGAAGACCAAAATAATATCCTGATAGGATGATTTTTAAATTTACGCAATGAAATGAAATGGAACATACAGTATATTAGCAATAGCAATAGCACTGAGATTTATATACCGCTTCATAGTGCTTTACAGCCTCTCTAAGCGGTTTACAGAGTTCAGCATATTGCCCCCAACAATCTGGGTCCTCATTTTACCCATTTCAGAAGGATGGAAGGCTGAGTCAACCTTGAACCTGGTGAGATTTGAACAGCTGAACTGGTGAACTAGCAGTCACTGAAGTAGGTTGCAGTGCTGCTTTTAACCACTGCGCCACCTCGGCTCATTTTCATAGTAAAGCACAGCATTATAACTAAAGCAAGTATATTATAACTTATGTTAGGAAAAATTCACCCCACAAAATCATGCCTCAGTAATTCCATATTTTCTAGCTGTCCAGGCCAGCTGTTTTTTATTCTGAAAGGAATGGTATGGATCAGTTGTCCAAAACCTTTATTTTGCTTCCTACCACCAGAAGATCCTAAATTGCAACCTGCAATGTACCATTCTCAGTTTCTGGCATTGGACACATTTCATATAATCACATTTTTCCTATAAGCAAAATGAAGTCACTCTTCAGTCACTCATGGGAAAAAAATGCAATTTAAATAAAGTGATGCCTCAAGCAGAAGAAAATTTGATCCATTTTTTTTATTATTATAGAATTACATCTTCCATTACAACCAATGGTGATACTGGTTATACTGAAAACAAATTACATATGATAAAATATTTCATGATAACAAAAATGGGTAAGGAAAAGAACAACAACAACAACAACAATAACAACAAGCCATATCAAGTGAAAGAAGGCAACCAAGTGAAATCATAACATTTAGCAGATGTGGTTTACAGTGATGACATAAAATCATCTTGAGTATCAAAAATAAACTATGACACTATATTGGCAATTGGAATTCATAATCTTGATAGATTGTTGGTCTTTAAAATGAACTGGTTAATATTTTATTTCTCTAGTATACAAAAATAAGCCTGAAATTTATCTAAATTTTGCACAGCAATTTCCTTTTAATTTCACTTTGTCATTCTATACTTTTAATTTTCATATTTTCATATTTTGTGTTTGTTTCTTGTAAGGTTATTTAGATGTTCAAATTGAATAATTTAATGGAAAAAGTATAAAATGTGCATGTGCGTGTAAATTTCAGACTATTTCAGACAGAAGATTCCCTTTACAGAAAATGATGAAATAATAGATACAGTATGTAATTTTCTTTGCCTCCTGGATTCAATTGGAAAGGCTCCAATGTCATGTGTAATAATAATTCTAATAAATAGAATTGGCAAAAATTGCTATTTGAGGAAAGGGGAGAATGACAGTTATCCCCTTCTCTATGTATGTGTTAGCATCTGCAAAATGCAGGCTTCTGTTGAATATGTAAGATAATTAGATACATTCTCCAGAAATGAATTCAAATATGGAAGGTTTTGAAGGAAAACAAAATAAAATTAATTACTCTTTTTTCTGAATGTGGATATAAACAATGCTACATCATGATGGTAATGAGAGAGGGATGGAAAAAGATACTTCTCAATGGAGGACAGCATTCCCCCACCAAGTATCCATAGACCAATACTATAGCAGTGTTCTATGTCCTTATGGGAAACTAAAAGAGATAGATGGATGCTAAAAGGAGCTTAAGGCTTCCAGTGACTGTTGAATATTATCTTTGAAAATATCTACATGTTCATTGTAAAAACCAAGAGCTTTAAAAAATATATATCGACATTATCTCTTAAATATTGCTCGCCATAAGCTTCAGATGGATGTAGACTTCAATAATCCTTAAAAATATCTGCCTAATTCTTCACTGTAAGATATGACCCAACTTTGAATTTAGGCATTTCATTTTTAGGTGAGTCCTATAGACAAAAAACTACTGCAAGTTTGAATCAGTCTGTATATGATGAATTTAGTCGAACTAAGGGTCAGAGAAGCTGAACTTTGTAAGGCAAACAAGTTTACTTTGCGTGACAAAATCTTTCCATTGAGTTATTTTAGCTGCGTGCCAACTGACTTCACACTTAAGCCTGCATAGTTAAAGGAAAAAGTTCACTTGCCAGTGACATTTTGTAGTTGCCTGCAGCAATTGGAAGGTGTCAGGCACTGCCCGTATGCTGCATAAATTAAAAAAAAAAATGAAGGGTATAAAAAGGACGTGATGCAGAAAATATGTGCTGGCATCCTTTTCATTGCTTGCTTTTCCATAATTACAAGAATACAAGAAGTCTGAAAATCATTAATAATCATTCCCTAGACTAAAAAAAAAAGCTTCTATTGTATAATTGTCAAAGTAGCTGTATCATAATCTTCATTATTGGAATGCACAGTGAATATGGCTGATTGCGGCATCTGGATAGGATGCCTCTTTTAGGCTGTCTCTTTTAGGCTGTGCCCTGCTTTAGATTCACTCTGCCCAGAAGTACTTCCCAGAAAGTGGAAGTGCAAATCTAGTATCTGGGGGCAGTCCCCTTTTCACAGTTCAGGAAAAAAGATACAATTGCTTTAAGATGTTGCAGCTAGAGGCTGTGTTTATACTCACAGAGACTCTAAAATCTTTAGAAGTGGAATCTGAAGTGCTATATAACTCTAGTTTCTTTTCCATTCTTCAAGCTTATATTGTTCTGCATGGCTAGAAATGGTGATAAACTATATATGAAAGAGCGGTCCTTGGTACTCTCTGAGCTTGCCTCTTTTCTTGCAGATGTTTCATTACCCTAACTCAGGGGTCGGCAACCTTAAACACTCAAAAAGCCACCAACTTCCTAAGCCCCCCCCCCCATCCAGAGGTGGGATCCTACTTCTGATTGCCGGTGCGGCTAATAGCTGTTCTTCGGCACAGAGCCGAAGACGCTGCTGCCATTCGCAGAGCCACAGCCTTCCCCGGGCACTTTCCCCGCCCACATGGATGCCGCCAATTGCATTCTTTTGCCCTCTGCGCATGCAGAATGCTTTGCACATGCGCAGAAGGCAAAAGAATGCAATTGGCGGCATCCATGCAGGCGGGGAAAGCGCCCGGGGAAGGCTGTGGCTCCGCGAATGGCAGCAGCGTCTTTGGCTCTGCGCCGAAGAACAGCTATTAGCCGCACCGGCAATCAGAGGTAGGATCCCACCTCTGCCCCTGTCAATTCTAGAGCCAACCAGAAGTCTGGTTTTCCCCAACATAGAATCTCCTCCTAGCGCGACGTCCTTTTTCCTCTACTTATCCTAATTGAAAGACCTATCAATTGTGGAGATGACTGGTGACAGAGAGCCACAGCAGTGGGATGAAAGAGCCATATGCGGCTCCAGAGCCGCAGGTTGCTGACCCCTGCCCTAACTAGGTAACATCTTCAGTGCTAGTAAGGAGTGCTTCTTTGCTGTTAGTTTATATTCTGGTGACTTGCCTGTCTTTGTGGGTGTTTTAGAGATTACTAATGGCTCCTTGGCAGTTTCTTGATTGGAGTATTGTTTACTTGATTGTTGGTCTAAAGTTAACCTTGGAGCTAATCTATGCTGATCTGGGTGTTGATTACTGGTGGAGAGATGCTGGAGTCTTTTTCTTCTCTTTTGGGCTTGTTGATTGTCTCTTTTGCATAGTCTGTAGATGTTGTTAATGTCTATGTGTCTATTGATGGCTGATCCATATTTTTGGTTGTATTTGTGGAAATTCTATGGCTTCTAGACATTGCATGATAACTTCCGCTACAAGTTCTGAAACCAGTGATCCCATAGGTGTCCCTTTAATTTGGATATCAAATTGGAAGTATGTAGTTAAGCAGAGGTTTATGAGATCCATAATAAGGGGAGGGAGGGGGAGGGAGGGAGAGATATTTCAGTCTTTGCTGTTATGAGTACCTATTGACTATTCTATATTTGTCTATAAATATTTAATTTTGAAAGAATCCTATCCTATATATGTAAACAGCTGGAGAGAGAAATACAGAGAGAGGAAAATAAATGATATATGTTGCTTTAGAGTGTAATCATTTCTGAAGAGGAACACACTGAGGTGAATTTATCATGGTATACTAGCAATATAAATCATATTTCCTATTGTTAAGTTCACCGGCTCATGGCATCTTGTTTCTCAAATTTTCATCTTAACAGCTATATGCACATTTAACATCATACCAAATAATCCTTAGCCAAAGAAGGACTTTGTTTTCAGCACTATAATAAAATGCTGATAAATATATAATACTAGCTATTTTAAAAATGTTACCTTTTAACTGCAAACACACAACGGATATTTAAGTCTCATAGGAACATTTGGTTTATCTCCTTCCAGTGTCAAAGGATTCTGATCTTGTAAAGGAGAATCATTAGATCCCCATCAGCCAATCCTTAATGTGGGAATCAATGGACTGATTGTCAATATTTTTCCTATCCTGCTTCTTTAAAGTACAACTTTTGCTTGCCATGGATTGCATGATTCTGATCTTCTATGACCTTTTGCTTGCAATAAATTACTTTAAAAAATAAACTTATGGAAAATTGTAACTGGTTATATTTATAATTTCTTGTTAATACTGTGAGACTTTTAACACTGTACAACCTCTCAATCAGATTCAATTCAATCCAATCAGAATAGAGCTGGAGGGGACCTTGGAGATCTTCTAGTTCAACCCCTGATCAAGCAGAGACCCTATACCATTTCAGATAAGTGACTGTCCAGTCTCTTCTTAAGAATCTCCAGTGATGAATCACCCACAACTTCTGAAGGCAAGCTGTTCCACTGATTAATTGTCCTCACTGTTAAGAAGTTTCTCCTTAATTCCAGGTTTCTGGCATGACAATTAGACAGTGAACCAATTGAACAGGTTAACACCTTTGTATATTTAGATGCAACTTTTTCCAAGACTGGATCTTGGACTTGTCATCATCAACGGAGTATACTTAGAGCAAAAGCTTGTTTGAATTTACTGCTTAAACTAAAGAATCATAATTACCCAGGGTCCCTAGCTCCATTAATTAAAGTATATAAAGTTAAGGTTACCCCTATGCTCTTGTATGGAGCAGAGGTTTGGGGTCTATACTCAACCACAGTCCTAGAACAAACACAGTCCCAGCATTTGAGATGTATTTTGGGTGTAGATCTAAGAATATCTGTTGCAGCAGTTAGAGCTGAATTGGGAATTCATACAATTCATGCACTATCCAAAATTAGAGCGTATAACTACTGGCAAAAAGTCAATGAAATGGAGACTGATAAGACTCCCCAAGTTATGTCTACTAGAGCAAATAAAATCACAATCACAAATCTCCTGAATCATCAAACTAACAAATTTCGTCAGAAATTTGGCCTTCCTGTCTCTTGCGTAACAGGAGAACGATTTAAAAAAAGAGCTGCCAAAAGAATTAAGAATATAGAAACACAAAATGACATAGCTATCCTTAGTAAGGGGGATAACTTGAAATGGCTGAGCAAATACAAATGTACTTTTCAAATAGACAGCTATTTGAAATTACAAGTGCCAAAAAATCTAAGGGAGATATTTATGCGAGCAAGATTCGAACAGCTTGACATAATGGTCAGATATGGGAGATTCCATTCTATACCCTACAATGAGCGTCTCTGCATTTGCGGAGCGGCACAGGTAGAAGATCTGGTTCACATCCTATTTGATTGTTGCCTGTATAAGAGGGTGAGAGACAGGTACCTCAGTCTGTATACCAAATGAATGACCCATTGGGATCCCCATATCAAAACAATTTACCTTATGTGTGGCCAGAAACTGAAAATAACATTTAATAAAGCACAGTACTTAATTGTCCACAAGGACTTCAAAGTCCCTCTCACAGTTACTGTTTTTGAGCCAAATCTGTTTGCCTAATCTGTACTTATACCTTTGGCTTTTCCTGCCTAGGTGTAAAACCTTGCTTTTAAATCTCTAATGCAGTCTGAACATCTCATCAGGAGGTTTGTAAATTATTTCATTGACATAAGTCACCTCAATGGTAATGCATGAATTGAGAACAAAATTAAGAAAGTAAAGACTTTTCCATTCCCAGAGTCTTGAATAAATTAAAAAAAACATTTCTGAAACTTCTGTGGATTTTCACAAACAGATCAACCAGATTTCTCCCTCAAGGCACAGATGATCGGACTGGAATTATCCTACTTAGAGGACACCTTAAAAAGCATGCCATAATTCTTAAATATCAGGACAGATGTTTTAAAGTAATTCTTAAAAGTAGGCTTGTAATTTATTTTCTGGAAATTTCAGTACATTTTCTGACTAAATGTGTGGTGCAGAGGTGGGTTCCTACCGGTTCTAACTGGTTCTTTAAAACCATTAGTAAACTGGTGGTGATGTCATGGAGCCGGTTCTGTCGGTTCCGGTCAGTGGGCACCGCCAGCTTGTTTTTTGCTTCTGCGCATGTGCAGAAGCTAGAGTTTTAGGCACTGTGCATGCGCAAAGTACACGCGAAATGTACGCCTGCCCGTGCGGTGTGGGAGGAAGTGAACCGGCGGTGAGGGAAGTTAGAACCCACCCCTGGTGTGGTGGTACTCTCAGATAGAATAGCAGGCCAAAAAGTAGATTATTTGACACTATCTCAGCTCCAAATACAAACTGAAATAACAAGTAAATGCTAGCCATTTGTTAGATGATCATTTTATCACAGAATGCCACAAAAGATCTGTCTTTATAGAATTTAACTGGAGTTTGTATAGCTTGAAAAATAAGGGATATTGAAAGAAATATTGAAGTTGGTGATTTATTATTAGTTCATAATGATGAAGCAATAAAAATGAGTAAAAGTGTTGCACTAGGATATAAAAACAGGTTTTGAATTTCAGGTGTTTGCAGTTCTGATTGCAAGGTTGATAGAAAATGAGTTTATCACCCGCAAACCAAATTTAACCATTAACCTATCCTGGAAATTGGTTCTTAAATTGACTCCCAGGAATTGGCTCTCTTCTGATCCTGGGAACAGACTATCAATATTATGTGTCTGCAGTACTGATCTCAAACTTGATAGAAATCCATTTAACCAAATTAAATCTGCTGACCAAATTTAACCCTCAACCAATCCTTGGAATAAAACTTGCTATTCAGATTTTGTTAATGCAACACATCAATTAAAATGCTGGTTCTTTAATCTTGCCCTAAAGAACCAACATCTGCTTTTTTTTTCCAGCCAAGATTCTTATATATTATAGCTTTTTCTTCCACTTCTCCTTCCATTTTAAAAAAATGAAGGTGGTTTTTTTTCCATATTTGGCTATGGATTTCCTTCCTCCCACCTACACTTTCCCTCTTTTTAATCTCCTCTTATTTTCAGCTAAAACACACTAAAAGCTGGCTTTCCTCATTCAAATACACCGAAATACTCAAAAAAATCTACTTAATGTTTTTTTTATTATTATTATGTTGGGAATAATGATTGTACAGATTGCAGTGAATGTGCTTTTATACTTCTATTACTGTTGTACATAGGCTGTTTTTATTTCCATTCTCATCTCTCTAGAACAGAATATTTTGTTCTTTATTGTAATCGATGAAATCAAAGACATGCCATATAAATTGTTCAAAAGTACCATAGATTCTCAAGAACATCCATGCATGGAAAAATAGCTCAAGGGTCAATACCAGGATTAGTTTCTATATGTCTATGGCAGGGGTCGGGAACCTATGGCTCGCGAGCCAGATGTGGCTCTTTTGATGACTGCATATGGCTCACAGCAGGGGTGAAATTCTCCCGGTTCGCCCGGGCCAGTCCTTCGGCGTATAGCCGATGGAACTGGCGGCGGTTGCGGCGCGGAGCTTCTCCTGCCCGCTTTCCCGTCCCGGCTGAACACAATCACCGCTTTCCCGTCCCGGCTGACCACAATCATTTGGGTTATTTTTCCCTCTGTGCATGCGCGCGCATGCACAGAGGGAAAAATAACCCAAATGGCGGCGTTCAGCCGGGATGGGGGGAGCTAAAAAACGGCCATGGCCACATCCCCGCCGTTTTCCAGCCAAGCGGCTGAAGAAGCCCCAGAGCCCCGCCGCCAACCTGCGTCTCCTGCTGGGAAGGAGCCTCTGTCGCTGTCTCTCGCGGGGTTCCAGCCACCCGACTGAGTCCCTGACCGCGGCACCGGCAGGGTTAATGCGTATGGGAGAGGAGAGAGAGCGCTACCCGCCGCCGCTGCTACTTTCACCGCTTCGATATTTCTTTGGTGGGCGCGCGCGGGAGGGACCATGGAGCAGAGGCGCCCGGCAGCTTAAGGCAAGAGGCGGGTGTGAGACGCGGGTAGGAGCCTGTCGCCGCCGCCGCCACTTCTGGCATCCCCACGCCTCTCACCCCGCTCGCCGGGTGCCTCTGCTCAGCGGTCCCTCCTGCGGAGGCCCACCAAAGAAATATTGGAGCAGCGCAGCGGCGGCGGGTAGCGCGCTCTCTCCTTCCCTCCCTGCATGGGAGGGAAGGAGAGAGCGCGCTACCGCCGCCGCTGCGCTGCTCCAATATTTCTTTGGTGGGCCTCCGCAGTAGGGACCGCTGAGCAGAGGCACCCGGCGAGCGGGGTGAGAGGTGTGGGGATGCCAGAAGTGGCGGCGGCGGCGACAGGCTCCTGCCCGCGTCTCCCACCCGCCTCTTGCCTTAAGCTGCCGGGTGCCTCTGCTCCATGGTCCCTCCCGCGCGCGCCCACCAAAGAAATATCGGAGCGGTGAAAGTAGCAGCGGCGGCGGTAGCACCCTCTCTCCTTCCCTCCCTGCATGGGAGGGAAGGAGAGAGCGCGCTACCGCCGCCGCTGCGCTGCTCCAATATTTCTTTGGTGGGCCTCCGCAGGAGGGACCGCTGAGCAGAGGCACCCGGCGAGCGGGGTGAGAGGCGTGGGGATGCCAGAAGTGGCGGCGGCGGCGACAGGCTCCTACCCGTGTCTCCCACCCGCCTCTTGCCTTAAGCTGCCGGGCGCCTCTGCTCCATGGTCCCTCCCGCGCGCGCCCACCAAAGAAATATCGAAGCGGTGAAAGTAGCAGCGGCGGCGGGTAGCGCTCTCTCTCCTCTCCCATATGCATTAACCCTGCCGGTGCCGCGGTCAGGGACTCAGTCTGGTGGCTGGAACCCCGCGAGAGACAGCGACAGAGGCTCCTTCCCAGCAGGAGACGCAGGTTGGCGGCGGGGCTCCGGGGCTTCTTCAGCAACCCACCCACCTACCTCACTTGGTGCGGTTCCCCGCACTTGACGTCTTGGAAGAGGGCTGGGCGAGGGAGAAAGGAGCCACGGTGGGGATTGGTTTGCAGAGAGAAAGAAAGAAAGAAAGAAAGAAAGAAAGAAAGAAAGAAAGAAAGAAAGAAAGAAAGAAAGAAAGAAAGAAAGAAAGAAGAAGGAAGAAGAAGAAGAAGAAGAAGAAGAAGAAGAAGAAGAAGAAGAAGAAGAAGAAGAAGAAGAAGAAGGAAGGAAGGAAGGAAGGAAGAAGAAGAAGAAGAAGAAGAAGAAGAAGAAGAAGAAGAAGAAGAAGAAGAAGAAGAAGAAGAAGAGAAAGAAAGAAAGAAAGAAAGAAAGAAAGAAAGAAAGAAAGAAAGAAAGAAAGAAAGAAAGAAAGAAAGAAAGAAAGAAAGAATCATTACCAATACTATGATGGAAATCACCAACTCAAAGACAAATATCACTTTGGAGCAAGGAAGCTGCTACAGCAGCAACAAATTAAACAGCACAAAGACAGGGATTCTCTCAATATCCCATTGTCCCTATTGACATTTAGTTGAATTCACTTTTAAAATATATTATATGGCTCTCACTGAAATAAATTTCCAAATTTTTTGCTTTCATGGCTCTCTTAGTCAAAAAGGTTCCCGACCCCTGGTCTATGGTTACATGTGGCACTACCATGTTTCCCCGAAAATAAGACCTCCCCAGAAAATAAGACCTCTCCCAAAAATAAGGCCTCCGTGAAAATATTTAAAAGCATGCGCAGCGAGTCCGCGCCATTTCCTCTGGTTAGGGTTAGGGAAACAGAGCTGGAAATCAGGTAAGATGGCAAGAGGAGCCCCATCTTGCTCCACACACCCCAAAATAATAAGACCTCCCTGAAAATAAGGCCAAGCACTTATTCCGGGGTTCAAAAAAATATAAGAACGCAGCACACACAAATTCTGTCCAAACCTTGGTTTACTAAATTAAAGACTACTAATTAGCTTTCTTAGTAGTCGTCAAACACAAATACAGTTTAAAGCAGTCTTTGCTGAACACTGGCTGTTAATTCAACTTCATTAAAAGCCAGCACGAGTCCATGAAATAATAAATCAAGTCTGAGTAAACAGTTTTGGAGATATCAGAAAGCTTACAATGGTTGGCAAAATGCCCAGAAGCAATTTGCAGGAAGAATGCCAAGAGAGAGAACAAGAGCCGAGCAGACTTTTCTGAATTCAAGACACGAAGCCATATGAACGAACGTTGTTTCCTGCAAATTGCTGCCTGCATCGTCATCGTTAGAAAAATCTAAATCTATTTAATTAAATCCCTTAAATAGGCTAGGGGAGTGGCCAATTAGCCCCAAGCCTACTCTTGAGGAGACCTCCTCCTGAGGAACCATTCCTGCCTTTTGGCAGCTCTGTTTGCCCGTGCATTAAGAAGAGGCTCATTCTCTTCTTCCTCATCACTGATGGGAGTTTCTGGAGTTTCTGAAGGCCATGGCTGAATCTCTGCCTCTGGCATCAAGTCCTCTCCAGCCTCCTCACTGTCCAACTCAGGTGCCAGCTTCACAGACTGCTGGCGCATCACCACATCAGTCTCTTCTCAAGCGGGATCTGCTATCAGCTGGATTGGCTGCTGGTGGGCCACAACAACAGGATCTTATTTTTGTGGAAACATGGTATCATCCACCTTTGCCTTAAAGAAATGAAAGAAATAGAGATTTTTAGATATGAGATACCTCATATCTAAGGTATGTTATTATCTTGCCCTTTTTTTTATGATGCCCTTACAACATGGCCCTTTCAGCTGCCTTCAGCTGCAGCTTTTATCCTTACAAGAAAGGGAGAAACCTTTCACTGGTATTTATTTATTCATAATCCCAGAAAACATAAAAAATAACAATTTACTAAAATATATGTTGACTGCAGCAGGAATAAACCTAGCACAGAGATTACCTGGCCTCCAATATTAGCCAGGCAATTAAAATCAGAGAACATGCTACAATGGCAAAACTGACTCACAACAGAAATCTAACTAATTAAGCAAGAACAGTTTCCACACAAGTATATCAGCAACAAATACAGTGATAACTGGATTTTTGCTTTTTGGGGGACTCAGAAACTAACAACAATAACTAATATTAAATGAAACATTTAAATATTTTGGATAAGGATATAAATGGAAAGAGCAGATGCAATTTGTTTTTTATTTGTTTTTTAGACATGGTTTTCTTTATTAACTTAAATGTAGCAGTCCTTCTTTGTATTTTCTTGTTTCTTTTTTCTCATTCTTATTTTCCAATATTTGCCTTTTTAATTTTTTTTAAATATTTTAATAATATAGACATAGTATAGAACAGAGAGAGAGAAAGTTGTTCAAACTATTGGATCTGAATATGAATACTGAATTCTGGGGGAGTGGAACATTTCTCTGGTATGGAGTATTTCCTGCACTACAACTCTGCTTGCTAGAAAATAAATCCCTTAATCAGGTAGGTTAGCAGTGAGCAACTATCACTTGGAGTCTCACACCATCTTCCTCTATTTCATTCGGTTTCAATTTCTAACATCTTTAGCAAGCAAACAGATACACCTCACCCCCACCCCTCCCCCATCCCTGTTAAAATGAGGTCCTGGCTCTGATAAAAAGGATAGAAAAGGATAAGAAGAAAATAAGAAGCAAGAGAGGACATGAATGTCAGAAAGAGAAAGGTCACACATAGTCTCTGGTCTGATTTATGACCACAATGGAGTCCAGAATTTAGGTTGTAATTTGTTGTGATCATAAGTCAAGTCACCACCTGATTGGACTTGATTTTATGACTGTTTTTACTATGGTTGTAAAGCAAGTCACCATGGTTGTTAAATGAACCATGTAGTTGTTAAGTGAATGCAGGATATCCAGAGGGTGTTCTTTGCAGTTTTCTATCAGAAAATGGCCCCTAAAAATTGTCACAAATTGAGGTCACGTGAGTTTGGAATGCTGCAACTGTTCATAAATGCAAACTGCTTGCCAACTGCACAAAATAAAACCATGTGACTGCAAGGTGTAATAGTCATAGCTTCAAGGACAGGTCATAAGAAGCCTGTCATAACTTTGAATAGTTATTAAACAACCAGTTCAGGGGTGGGTTCCTCCCAGTTCGGACCGGTTCTACTACATTATGTTTATACGCTATAGATTATCTTTTGTATTTCTTCTTCTTCTTCTTCTTCTTCTTCTTCTTCTTCTTCTTCTTCTTCTTCTTCTTCTTCTTCTTCTTCTTCTTCTTCTTCTTCTTCTTCTTCTTCTTCTTCTTCTTCCTCCTCCTCCTCCTCCTCCTCCTCCTCCTCCTCCTCCTCCTCCTCCTCCTCCTCCTCCTCCTCCTCCCTCTCCTCCTCTTTCTTTCTTTTTTACCACATTCGATATACAAAAAAAGATACTGGCTCTTGATCGTGATCAAAAGGTTCTGGCTCTTGATCTTCTGGTGGCCTCAGCCACTGTTAATTGATGTTGTTGTAATGTGTCTTTGATGTCAGTTCATCTTCTGATCTGCCTTGTGTTCTTTGACCTTCTCCTCTTTTTGTATATTCCTTGTACAGTATGGAAACCCATGACATCCTCTCCAGGTGAACAACCTACTTTCTTTGCTGTTTTTGTATGCAGTTTATTGGTTCTATGCCAATTCTTTTTCTTATGGTTTCATTCCTAATTTTATATCTTCTGGTCACTCCAGCAGCTTTCCTCAAACATCTCATTTCCATGGTGATTAATTTTCATTTATGTTTTGCTGTACGTCTCCATCTTTGGCACTGGTAACACAAGGCGGGGATGAATATGCTTTATATAAGATGCTTCTTTGTGCTGATTAGTCATGCCTTGTGTTGTAGGAATGGAGCAAGCTGAACCAATACTTGGTTTGCCTTACTGCATCATATGTTAATCTCTGTCCATGTTACCATCTTCAGTGAATGTTGTTCCTTGATATTTGAACTTTGATACTTGTTTACTTCTATTACTATGTTTAGTGTATGCTTTTTTCCTTCTGATTGGCCATTAATTATGTTTTGTCTGTCGATTTTCTTACTATTTGTCTTGTATGCTTGGTTCATCGTCATAAGATGTTATTGTAGTTTCTTAGCTGCCAATGCCTGATCATCTGCAGAAGTAGTTTGTTGATATTATTTCCATTCTTGGGTTGGTTTCTCTGCTTATGCTGTCAAAGTATGTGATAAACGATAGTGGTAGATAGTACACATCCCAGTTTTAATCCGGATGTTACTGTGAAGGGCCCCAATGTTCCTTTTTTCCCTATTGTATCCACATGATTAATTATTTGAATTTCTACTCTAATTCTATCTAAATTAATGCTTAAGCATAACATATACAGTATGCAAATGATTTATTTCCATCTTAACACCCTTTCGATATCAACAATGAAGGCCTATTAGTGTAGTTAGCATTATAAAAAAAAATCATTAAATATTTTAGAATTTAGAATACTGGAAAAAAATGCAATAAAAAGTAAACAGGATTGAACACACTACTCATTTTATTACACAGCTCAAATATTCCTGTTTCGTGGGCATATACTTCATGCAAGAGAGAAAATGAACTAATAAATGATTCATGTTATCAAATCTACTTATACAGAAAAAAATATGGTCCCCGGGTTGCTTATCCTACCACTTTACACAGCAATAACAATATAGCTATATCTAACAAATGACTTCACACGGTAAAATTTTAAGAACTCTTCCATTATTTCTTTTCATTTTTTCCTTTTACGCTGTTTATAAAATGCAAACAAACACAAGGCAAAAGGAAAAAATATATCCACACCTTATATAACCCTTTCCAAACTTTTCCCATGTGCCTGATGTTGAAAATGTTGAAAAATATCATGAAATTATAGGTATGAGCATGGATAAAAGCAAGTGTCTCAAATTGTTTATTGAAGGTCCTCCATCATTTCAAATGGAATGCACAGTCACCCAGGCAAGATTTTCTGCTTTTATTGCAAAATCCCCAAGGTAGATCAGTGCCGGTTAAAGCTTCAGTATGTTTTCTGTTTCTTTTGCTGGTGTTATTGCTTTGATTAAACAGTATATTGAAATTATGCTATGTTGCACTGTTTATAACTTGTCTAATTTCAAAATGCTTTATTGTATTTTAGTTTTACAAATTGCCTGGAAATTTGAGTTGAACATCATCAAATTAAAAAAAAAAAGCTAGGAAAGAAGTCATCAAATGATCTGTTCCGGGAAACTTTAGTAGCTGGTACAATCTAAACATCAGTAAATTGAAAGATTTTTTTTTTAAAAAAAGATGACAGTCTAAATCAGACTATATGAGCCAAAAACAAAGAGAAGTGAAAGATCTGGATAGAATAGAAAAGGGCAATTTCTTGGTCACATCAATTATTGATCTGGCAAGTGCCAGTTAGACCATCACATTCTGCTCCCTTTTTCCATGCAGGAATGCATTCTCCATTTGAATTTATTCATAAGACAAAGTGTTCTCTGTGTTGCATGAGATAGGACAAAGAAGCAGCAAAAGAAAACAAATATCCATAGAGTCTTGCAATTCTGTCTGGATTCTTTATAGCCAGTGAGTCTATTGAAAAAAAAAATGTCAAGGAACGTTAATAGGATTCAAATGAAGAGCTGAAGCCTGGGAATAATGACATCTCGGAGGCACAAGCGAATGCTATTCCTAGAAATGATTGTTTTATGTAACCACACAATTTAATCCAAAGAGAATCATAATATACACAATAAAGAAATAACCAAAAAATTACAACAATCAGACACACAAAGTATTCCAATATATATACTACACCTTGCAGGAAAAAAACTGATCTAATTTGATGGCTTCACTGCCTAAGGAAGCAACCAGATCTGCAAACCCTTCCTGAAACTAACGATGCTACAGTAGGACAAGTCACATCTTGGAGTGGAGAGCCCTTCACTATGGCAAGCACAAACCTGAAAAGGGAGTAAACCTGAAAGAGATTCATAAGGATAAAAACGTTTAGTTGTTTGTGTTCAGAAAGGACATGGAAGAACAAAATCAATAAAAACTTTGCAGAAATGTGTATTCTAAAAAAATAATTAAAATCAAACAATACATGTAAATTTATTTTAATCTATATTTAAACTATATTTACTTAAAGTCTATTCCTTTTCCATGTTTTGACATGAATGTGAAAGCCTGTGCATTAAATAATATCATTTGTATGGTAAAAGTTAAATGACCAAAATAAAGAACAAACATGAGCTTTTGAAAAATAAATCTAAATAAGCTTTCTGAAATAAAGGACTGTCCTTAATAATAAAGGGCGGGTGCTTACCATAACCATAACAGAGAAGATAAAAGAGTTTCTGCATCTTTTCCAAATCTGGGTAGGGGCCTAAAAGGTAGAGCTTCTTTCTGAATCGTTGCTTTGATAGATACTTAGGATTATGTAGTGACAACAGAGATTAGTCACATCTGTGCAACTTGGGTGGAGATATAAAAGGGAGCCTTTTTATACATTAGCAATCCCATTGCAAGAGACCTTTCTGAAGAAATAGAGATTATAAATGTAGTGAGAAACATAAAGCTGAACACCGCTTAGCCTAGGCCAGAGAAAGGTTCTTTGAACACAAGAGTAATTGTTTTTCTTGTGAACAAATCACATAAAGAGGATATTATGTCATAAATAATGTGCCCATTCTTTTAAGTGTTCAGAGAATGAGGAAGTGGTGCATTTGTTCACTGTGCTGAAGGGTGCAATTCCAGGGTGTTAAATGATCTTTATTGCAGCAGGTTCAGGAGGTGAATATTTTGCCCGAAAGATACACTAGCTAAAAGCTGCAGTGAAATCCAAGTTGCTTTTAGAGCATCTGAAATTCTTATTGCAACTTCAATTATATAGAAGTAACAAGTATTGTAATAACATAAAGAAAACACTTGTTCCCCTTAGGTTTTAAATTTATTCTATAAATTCTCCACAATACGTCATTGATAAATTATCAATTATTATAATAATTTCTTCCACATGCAGAAGTTATGCTACAAGGATAGTATAATAAAAATTAACTTAGTCATTTACAAAGAGTGAGTGAGTAACATAGATATAGCTAGATAATATTTATTTTTTATTTTATTTATTTATTTATTTTGTCAAGTACGTGTTAGTAATATACATAGATGTAACATATATAGATGATAGATAGAGGGATAGATGACAGATGATAGATAGGTGATAGATAGATAGATAGATAGATAGATAGATAGATAGATAGATAGATAGATAGATAGATAGATAGATAGATAGATAGATAGATAGATAGATAGATAATACCCCGCTGTAGCTGAAAATAAATGACCAACAATAAATTTTAAGTTGCCATTAATGGGTACCTTTGGGCTTCCCAGGTAAACCAGACCGGACACATGACTAGATGAACTCATATTTTATTTTTGAGGGCTTTTTAGCAGTGTTCAAGCTTATGCAGATAAGAAGCACATCTCCTGTTAGCCAGGCTAACCGCATTAAAATTTATTTGGGATAATTTTGCTTAAATATTTCTGCATTATTATTTATGAAGTGTTGGGGATTCTTTCAGGCTCCAGCAAGTTGGATTTGAATTCCAATAGCAACCCTATGACTTTCTACCATATAAAACTACTGCTTTAGAATTACTTGTCCATATTGTATATAATAAACGTATACACAGTTTCTTAATATCAGCATGTAAGACTGATGCAGTAAAACCTGTGATCCCTTAAAGGCAGACAAATTTATTAGACCATAAGTTTTCACAGATGAGAATCCATTGACACTATAATTATTTATGAGTGTGGGAGGTCTCCATTGAATCATCCTAAATTACTAGACCTTCATTCATTTCAATAAAGGAATTCCATCTGTATGGGAGTATCAGTCCTCGCTACTAAAATGCATATCTCTAGCTCATGCAACAGATTTTGGTTAATATGTATATTCTTAATCCCAGGATCAATTGCTGAAGGTGACATTTATCACAACTAGGGAACAAAAATGGATTGTATATGTATCTGCCATTTGCTGAGTCAGATGCACCTATGTATCTGTCTCAAGAAGTTTTTGAGATCTAAATCCACAATATTCAACATTCTCCACCATAATTGTAAATTGTGTGAAGTAGGAACAATTTCTGAGGAAGAATAATTTTTTCAACAATTTCTCAAAAGCAAGAATCCCAATAGCTTGATAATAGAATAGAATAGAATAGAATAGAATAGAATAGAATAGAATTGAATTGAATTGAATTGAATTGAATTGAATTGAATTGAATTGAATTGAATTGAATTGAATTGAATTGAATTGAATTCTTTATTGGCCAAGTGTGATTGGACACACAAGGAATTTGTCTTTGGTGCATATGCTCTCAGTGTACATAAACGAAAAGATACATTTGTCAAGAATCATGAGGTACAACACTTAATGATTGTCATAGGGTACAAATAAGCAATCAGGAACAATCAATATAAATATAAATCGTAAGGATACAAGCAACAAGTTACAGTCATACAGTCATAAGTGGGAGGAGATGGGTGATAGGAACGATGAGAAAAACTAATAGTAATAGTAATGCAGCCTTAGTGAATAGTTTGACAGTGGTGAGGGAATTATTTGTTTAGCAGAGTGATGGCGTTCGGGGGAAAAACTGTTCTTGTGTCTAGTTGTCTCGGTGTGCAGTGCTCTATAATGTCTATAATTGAGGGTAGGAGTTGAAATAATTTATGTCCAGGATGCGAGGGGTCTGTAAGTGGGGGAAGTACAGTCTTGTGTGGGGGAAAAAAGCCCATGAGAGGAATCATTTCTCATAAGTTTCAATCTTTCCCCAAAATTCAATTGAAGAGTAGTCACCAGAGATGATATAGGTCCTGAAGAAATGTTTGTACACTTGATATATACCCCTTGGCTACCGTACTTCCAAAATCATTAAGTAGCAAGGATACCATATTCTACCTATGAATACTTGTCTAAAAGACTTTGAAACAATTTCTGAAGCAAATTCTTTAGCATCTAATTGAACAAAAATAGATTTTAAAATATCAGAAGTGTTCCAGCTAACAATAATAATTAAGAAACCAACAAAGAAGTAAATACCAAAATTCTAAATAGAAAGGCAATTCTAGGTTTGATGGAGGATTGGGCAATTTGATGTTCAGTATCCAGCTTACTCCATTGTTTTTCTAGTTGGATTCATCATTTTAACCCACAGCTGTTTATCATAAAGGCACGCTTCACTTCTAGATGCAATTGATGAAACTGCCTCAATATAACTGTCTTTGGGCTTAGAACAATAGAGAATTGTTACAGTAGCATTCGAAATGGTACATTGGCTTGTGCTAATGGCAGGAGAGGAGGGACTGGAGTGGTTTTGGATTACTGAAACTATTTTTTTATGTTCCCTTATCCCCCCCCCCATCAAAAAAATCAAAGGCCTTATGAGCAAAGTGAACAATTGGAATTCTCATAAATACTCCACACTTCTTAGCAATTGGACCTATGGCTAGAAAGATATTTAAATTTTTAGAATATTTGGCGAAAACCACTATTTTGACTCTCCTCAACACATACTGTGATGTATGTCAAGATAGTAGAAATGTTAATATATCAAAGGAGCTTAAAAAGATTCAGCTTTTTCAGTATTTTGTGTATTTCTATAAGTCCATCCCAGACTACTAGATTTGTTTTCTGTCACTGAATCAAAGGATGTCACTCTAAATTTTGTGTGTTCTTTGGTGAAAAGTATTGGTCCAATAAAGACAAAGAACCTTGGACAGAAAACCCTTCCCCACATCAAGCCAAAGATACAATATTGGTTCTCCTCTAGGAAATGTTCTATATTATCTTCAAATCTGTTAGAAGTTCCATAGCCAGGAAAAACCTATGGAATATGCAGAAGGACTTCCCAGAGCATTTCTAATTGAGGAACAAGTCAAAGCAAAGTAATGTGATAACAAAAGTAATTAAATGAAAGTGGGGGTAGAGAAAAGTACATAAGGGTATGTTTTGAAGGGGTGATTCTTGAACTATTTTTGAACAAGAAACCTCTTTGGAGATTTGTATAGCTTTAATATTTGTTATAAATGAAGCCGAATATATGTGTCCCAGGATAATGTTGCAGGATCCAATCTGGGTCGGTCACGGGGATCAGAGGTTTTGTCTTCCGAGCTTTTGGACTTGTGTGGAGCCAATCTTCAGGGAAAGTCTGCTCTGCTACAGAGAAGTTTCCTGAAGATGGGCTCCAGCATGAATCTGAAAGCTTGTACGACAAAACCTCTGGTTCTGGTGACTGACCCAGATTGGATCCTAATATTTGTTAAATGTGTGGATTTCCTAAGATGTAGAAACGAATACCTACATATTAAAAACAAAGCTTGCTTCTTCTCATATGCATATAGGATCCATGTATGCAGAGTAGGGTAGAGTTTAGCAAAGCCCCAGCAATCTAGAGAAGTATTTCACCTAACTGACAACAAATAGATTTTGTGATTACAGCATGATGGATCAGGGGAGCACAACAGACTGCAGACTCAGTGGCTCTATTGTCAAACCAAACTAACAGAAGGGACACTTGTGTTTCATGAAGAGTAGAGTGATTATAAGTGTATAGAATAGAATAGAATAGAATAGAATAGAATAGAATAGAATAGAATAGAATAGAATAGAATAACAGAGTTGGAAGGGACCTTAGAGGTCTTCTAGTCCAACCCCCTGCTTAGGCCGGAAACCCTACACCACTTCAGACAAATGGTTATCCAACATCTTCTTAAAAACTTCCAGTGTTGGAACATTCACAACTTCTGGAGGCAAGCTGTTCCACTGATTAATTGTTCTAACTGTCAGGAAATTTCTCCTTAGTTCTAAGTTGCTTCTCTCCTTGATTAGTTTCCACCCATTGCTTCTTGTTCTACCCTCAGGTGCTTTGAAGAATAGCTTGACTCCCTCTTCTTTGTGGCAACCCCTGAGATATTGGAACACTGCTATAACTCATTATTAGTTCAAAAGTAAACCAAAGTTTAATTTTGCAAGGAAACAAAGATGTGATTGTCATCAACTGTGCTGCTTATGGCACCCATTTTAGATTAAGCCATGGCTGAAAGATAGAATTTCAATTGTTAGAGGAAATATTCCTCCTTTGGGGTACCAAAGTTCCAATCCAATTTAAAAATATTCCATTTCATTTCAAATAAGCAAACAGCAAGGAACTTGAATAATCTTCCTGTTAAAGGGCCACAGGTCACCAAATTCTCTCTATTGTCTATACATTTGGGACTTCCTAGGAATACACATGTAGTTCTGTATTAAAAAAAATATTAAGAGAAATGCCTTTCAGGCTCAGGAATGGTAATACTCATTGTCTCGGTTTATACAACACTCTAAATCTGGGATAATAAAAATCAGTTACTGTGTTCATATGTCAGGCTTGCCCCCCAAAATAAACCATGTTATTACCTAATGTGATGGCCTATTCACCCAGCATGTTAAGGTAATGGCTGAAATTCTACAACAGGCTAGCTCCTTCCACTTTATTCCAGGAAAATAGCCATTCAAAATCCATTGAAACATCCAGTACACTTTAGTCTCCAGTGGATATTTATGGTTAACTCAGACGTGATTTATGGTCTAAAATAATTTAATAATGTAACTTTTTAAAAGTAGCAAATAACAATAGGAACAAAGAACAATACCAGAATTGTTCTGAGTTACACATCAGCTTTTAATAACCTTGTTAAAGGAGCATTTATTGGATTGCTCCAGGTTCTTTGATTTAATGTTTGTTTATTTCAGCAGTTACAATGGATTTATAAGTCTTGCAAAACATAATTGCTATCTGCATCTAAAAGAAAAAGATTGAATTCTTGGTATCAGGTTGAAATTGCAAACTCTTTTTGCATGTAGAAATGCTGACATAGATTAAATGATAGTGATATGGAATAATTAAGGTATTCTAATAATTAGGCCCAGGTATTATTATGAAATAATTGTATTACTATCTTTCAAATAGCAAAAACAGTAGAGACTCTTTGATACCCTGAGACTAACACAACAAATTTGGACAGATATTATCTATTGATCTGGTATTGTTACAATTTGCATTTTGAGTTCCAAGGGTTATAGGCAGGAGTGGGTTCTGGTTTCTTCCGCTACCGGTTCTACATGCGCAGAAGCTAAAAACAAGATGGTGGTGCCATAGGCACTGCCAAGAGAACCAGCTTGGGGGAGTGGCAGGTCTGGGTCACTGCCAGTTCCAGCGACCCAGGTTGCCAAGTTACTACCGGTTCCATAGAACCGGTCTGAACTGGGAGGAACCCACCTCTGGTTATAGGAAATCAAAATAAATGATGTAAGTACAATATCAACATTCATTCAAGGATGGAAAGAATTTGAAAGGATGACCATAATTTATTTGCTATATCTTTAATCTACTGGAACCTATACCTATGAAAACATTAGACAGCCTCCAGACCAGGGATGGCTTCTAACTTACCTTGCCGCCGATTCGCTTATGCACATGCGCAGAAGCCAAAAACAAGATGGCAGCGCCTATGGCAACGCCATTAGACCCGATTTGGGGCGTAGCCAACCGGCGATCGCTCCCGGTTCGGCGAGCAGGGGGAAATTCCCGCTACCGGTTCTAAAGAACTGGTCCGAACTGGGAGCAACCTACCTCTGCTCCAGACTCTATATTTCAAGGTAAGATCTGGAATCTGGTGTGTGTGTGTGTAAGTGTGTAAGTGTGTGTGTGTGTGTGTGTGTGTGTGTGTGTGTGTGTGTGTGTGTGTGTGTGTACACAAAGACCTCTTTCACTCCAGCATTTTAACTACTTAGGCCAAACTGAGTTACTGTGTGAACATGGCCAGTATCTGTATAGTTATGTCTTATTGCAGTCTTCCCTCAACCTGGAGATGGCTTATTGGCCTGCTCTAAAATGCCAAGTAACTGCATCTGGCATGGCTAATAAGAGTATAGTGAAAAAGTTTTATTATTGTGGTTTCTCACTTTTATTTTTTTCATCCAATTAAAATTTGCAACATTTGAAATATTTAGATAAGACAACACTGTATGCCTTGTTACTATCAAGTCATTCCCGATTCAATCATATAGTAATTCTATGGGTTTTTTTCAGCTATAGTCATAGAGCATACCTTTGACTGTTATTTTTTACTTGTTACATTGTTTAAATGTTTCTGCTGTAATTTGTTTCAGATTTGGTGGTTAAGACAATAAAATAATATTTTATTAATTAGCTAGAATTATCTTCCTCAAATATTTGTAATAATCCCAATTTCTCCTAATTTTGTAACATCTTCTACTTTTGTGTTTAATTGTATGATTTCTGTCCTGGAAGATTTTCTGCCAGAATGAAGCAACTTTTTTCACAGGTTCACCATAAAAAGCATTACAGTATAACCTTCCATTTACATTCTCTCAAAAACTTGAATAATTCATAGATATATGGATTATTCATATTGGGGTTAAATGTTATCAATGTATTACATTTAATTGCAATTTTAGGGTAGGAAGGTCAATAAATATCCCACTGATTTCTATAGATTTCTCCATGATTCCAACTCTATATTCCAAACTTCTCATAAGTTTGTTTGCCCTAGTGCTCAAAATTCTCCCTTTATTCCATCTATCTATCTTAGTATTCTAAATGTAAAATAGATGATATTTAGACAGACATACAGATAGACAGACAGACAGATCACTCTTGATTTAATTTCCAAAGGCTCAGAAATACTTAACGAAATCTGTCTTAAGAAAATGTTTTTAAGTTCCTTAAGAAAAGTGGAAGTACTTCAACAATACAGTGAACCCTCGTTTTTCGCGGGGGTTACGTTCCAAAAAGAACCCGTGATAGGCGAAATCCATGAAGTAGTAACCTTTATTTTTTTTACAATTATTATACAATGAAATACTCCATAATACATTGAAACCAAAGAACAAAACCTTTTTACAGGCCCAAGCATTTGTTTAACAAATAAAAGTACTGTATAAACATTTTTTTTACAAATAACTACTGTACTGTAAAATAATAATTTTAATCATCAATACGAACTGAAGGCTTCAAATTGCGGAGATCAGCACCGCCCCACCGTGACCCGAGTCATTGGATTAGAACGGGATAAAATGAAAAATGATTATGAAAAAAAATACAAAGTACAGTAGGACAAATAGTGACTCACATGTATTTCACTGCTCTTGGCAAGCTGTTTTACGTACGTGTATAAACCGCAACGTTATTGACACACAGGTAGAGAAGAAGTGGAGAGACTGTTTAGCCAATCAGAATGCAGAACACAATGCACGATGCAAATCCGTGAAGCAGCGAGACCGTAAAAGGTGAACCGCGATATAGCGAGGGTTCACTGTACTGCAATTAATACAGGAAGAAAATTAGTGGAATAATTCAGGGAGATTCCTTTTCAAAAACAATTAAATTAAATGTCCAATTTATAATCACAATTATACATTTGCAAATAAATGTCCATCTGATTTAGCTATTCTACTTGCTTGAGCAAAAACTTGGAGATTAAAAAAGATGCGTAGAAGGAGGGAAGATCATTGGACTGCTGTTTGGAATATTCTTGGAAAAAAAAAGATGAGAGCCTTTATATATTTATGGCCACATAAACTGGTCCATTGATGGACATAAATTGAGAGTTGGGATATGGCCAAAGGAGCTTAATTTATAATGTACTGTAAGTGACCTTGCTATCCAATTAGAACGTTATTTACAGGCTGCTTCTATCTCATTAATTATTCTTGATTTTCATTATGAAAGACCTGAGTCAGGATATTTCTCCTTTATAGACTTCTAGGGGAGTGTTCTGATCCCATATATTTTAGCCATCACTATTGAACTTGTTCAGAATATAATGTTTATGTCATCTGAAAGTGGGCAGTATACTTTCTGGAAGAAAGATTATTACCTTTCTTTGTTGCATGGAAGTTAACTATACTCTTTTAATGCAATTTCTAAATAACCTGCCTTCATAATGATAGAGGATATGACTCAATCATCAACAGGGTTTATATTGGTTGGCTCATGCGGAACTGTGTCTTAAAGGAAAAATGAGCAAACTTTGATGCCTAGGAGCTAGTCTTAATATCCCAGTGGCTCATGGACAATGGTCATCTGGTATCATAATGCTTACTGGACAATGCAGATTTTTTTTCTATTTGTCCCATATTTGGGGAATTCATAGTGCTTGGGGCAATAGTTTAGTATTAATTAAGTTTCATTTGGGGTTAAATCAATATCTGTGTTTCATTGCCATTTTAAGTATTAGCAGTACCTGTTTACATATGGAAGGGCGAAACACCAACCCTTGTAATTGGACGGACAACCCGTTTTCTTATTTCTATAAACTACCTATGGATGAATCACCTTTTTGAAGTTCCAATAGTTGAGAACATGTTCTTTTAATGATCTGTTGCCCTGACCTTTCCAAGAGAGAGATTTATTGGCAAGATCCACAGAGGCCTTAAAAAGAAGATTAAATAGCTCACAACTGATATTAACTAGGAATCAGAGTTAATAAGAATGAAAATGTAGTACATATGGCTTTGGAAATTCTAAGTGAAGTCTCTGTGTTCAACATGCTACAGATGACTGAACTGCCTGCACGATATGAAGTGAAAGACAAATACATTCAGTCACGGCATGGAAAAAGCACTTCTGCAGCTGCAGAATAATAAATGTGTCAAGTCCCTACAGATCAGATTGGTAAAGGTGAGCACTCCTTCCTCCGCACAGAAAAAGAGATAGATTGGCATCCTAGAAAAGCAAACTTTCAGAAAGCTTTATAATTGGTAAGCTTTCCCCCATATTGTTGTGCTGTGGCTGTCTTGCTGCAAGAGGTTTAGAAAAGAAACAGCTGCTTGCTGAAAGCTGAGAGGAAGCATCAAAACTGAACTCCTTATTTATCAAATTCATAGAGCTGCCCATTTCACATGAAGTGACTCTATAAGGGATGAAAGAAGCTTCCTTCTCTGCTGTTCAAGGGTTCTAATTGTCACTCAGGCCTTTCCGACAACTCATAGAAGAAATTAATCAGGAAGTACAGATAGCATGACAGATATTGTAGAATGCTAGGCACAATCTCAGACCTACTGTAGCTCCCAAGTTCAAACTGATCTTCAAAATCCAAAACCACTTTCAATTCAAAGTTTGAAATTCCATTATCTCTCCCCCAGTTAAATATCTAATCTATCAAATAATACCTTTTGATGTCTCTCTTTGATACATCTTCTTACTGATTTTTTTTAAAACCAGGCCATTAAATCCAATTTTTATAATCAAGCATTCCCTCCTCCTTCTTTGTACCATCAAGCTGCCCATTCCTGTGTTCAGACAAAGAGCTCAAATAAGACAACTCTGTCTGTAGTGAACGTCAGTCCTGCGGAGGAATGGCAGCATTGGAAAAGAAGTTACTGATGAGTAGAACTTTAAACAGCACCGATCAATTTGGCAAATCCAAATGAAGAACTAGAGATCATGGGCATATTGTCGGGATTGGAAAGAAATTGAAGGCTTCAAGAGAGATATCATAAAATGTATCATTGAACATTTATAAATTCTTGGCAGGCTTCATAGTATTGGGATTTTGATATTCTCCATGTGAAATTTTGTAAAAGTAAATAATCACAAAATACAAGCTCTTTCAAACTGCTTTGAAGAATTTCCCTCCACGTGCATTATTTACCAGTTTTCATAAATGATGGCTCCTACAGTTTAATCCTCAGCAGGAATTCAGGTCCCAGTAAAACCAGATATTTACGGAACATTTAGCATTTTATTTCTCTGACTGCCCTATTGCTGTGCAGTTAAATATTGAAATAATTGTCTAGTGAAATAAGTATTATTGATGGGTGTTTTGTTGTGTTTATATTGTTCCTTACTCCAAGACAGGGAACAGATATTAGTTTATGTCATTTGCTGCACTGTGTCATCTAAATTGTCATCCAGTCACTTTCTCTGAGCATCTCCTGAGCTGACTGGTTTACTCTATTTAGTGGAAAACATGAATTCTTTTCTTAAATGTCCACTTCATTCCCAACAACATTGATCAATGTTTTTTTCCTTTGTACTGTCTTCAACAAATGTATCGATCTGAAACATGAAAGCCTGTTATCACTGCAAATATTATGAAGCTGTATTGCAAAACAACAAACACATTTTAAAAAGAGGTTAAAGAAACAAAATTTGAAAACGTTTGCATGTATTATAATGAAAAGTAGCACATTTGTCCTCTTAAAGTATTCCAGATGGTATAGACTCCGCATTTAATCTCTTTCTACCAAAAATCAAAAAGTCACAGTTGGTAGTTTTCTTGTGTTAGTGGGATTTCCCCCATACCTCAAAACTTGTTTTAGATTTTAGCTTTCAGGTATGCTTAAAAATAAAACTGGTTAAAACGTGAATGGAAAATATCCCAGAAATGTAAGAGAACTTTTAAAAAAAGTAATAAGAAAATGATAAATGACATTTGTACTATTGCCAAAAAATGACATAGATGGATCCATGAAGTCACCAGAATTAAGTTTAACTTCAAGCAACTTCACTTTATTTGGGACTCCAAGAAGACTGGGCAGTCCCTGTGCACCACTACAATTACCATTTCAATTTCAACCTTGAATTTGAATTTAAAAAAATTACATGCATACAAAAATGTGTACATAAAGAAAAAATGTCCTCTCAAAGTACAATTAGGGAAAATGGCATACAAGAAGGTATGCATCATGACAACATTCTCATGTGAAATATATCTGTTATATCTATTTTTATGTAGGGTCTGTGTGTAAATGTGTGTATATATGCAGTATATACACAGGAGAGAGAGAGAGAGAGAGAGAGAGAGAGAGAGAGAGAGAGAGAGAGAGAGAGAGAGAAGTATGGCTAACCCTTGTTTTCTGGAATATTTCTCGCAAGCAATATATATCATACAAATGCTCAGACAGCCTAATCCCCCCTCCTGTGACACACACTTTCAAAAGGGTGGTTGTGGAAACAGAATTGAATGTCCTTATGTCTGAGAGAATGCAAACATTCCCAGGGGAATTGTTTTAGGCTGGTCTAGATTGTCCAAAGTTTTCTCCAATATTAACTCAGAATATTCCAGACTAAAATTCATAAAGGACACATTTTGAGAAGACAAAAATAATATCCTGCTAGGAGGATTTTCAAATTTATGCAATGAAATGAAATGGAACATATATATAATTTAATATACATGATGTAAGCTGACATCAGTGTACTGTTTTCTCATCAGTGTAACTATTTATTCCCTTGTCATTTTATCCTAAATGTTGTCTGGAATCACAGTAATGCAATACTTCGAAACAAATGAAATATGCATCTCTAAAAGCATAATAAATACTTAGACTGTCAAAATACTCCAGTATTTATTTGTTTGTTTGTTTTCAGCAAGGATAACACCTATATTTGGTCTAATATATGAATTTGTTCATTGTACAGAAAGGCCCCTTTGATTGATAAACAATGATTATTGTTTATCAATCAAGGGGGCCTTTCTGTACAATGAACAAATTCATATATTAGACCAAATATAGGTGTACTGATATAAAAGGAGAAAAATAGAGATTAAAAATGTAATTGAGATAGAACATTTCTGTTTATAGGTGAGCAAAAAGTCAAAAGTAAGCTAGAGCACTTTTTAAAACTTTATACACTAAATGCTACATTTCTGATAGTAGGAGAAAAGCTCAGATTGGCACATGTGAAATCAATTTAAAAACTTCTCCTTGCTATTTTGCAGAAACAGCTCTGTATCTACAACTATTGAAAACTTTCATTATACATGTAAGGGCCTTCCATTTCTTTTTTTTCCCCTTCCCATTTCTGTGACTGATACAGCAACTTGTTTGAATCTGATTGAATCTGACTGAAACAGTTGAAGTCATCTTGCAATGTTATTTGTATTTTATGAATTATCTCAGCAGCTCAGCTTGTGATTTTTTTTTTCTCATTTCAGTAGGTAGTGAAGGAGGCAGACTTCCAAGTTTAATGGATAGAGATGACATAACTGATATTTTTCTGTGAAACATTCAGATTCTCATGCAAGTCTTTTAAAAGTTTTATAAGGAAAGTTACTACAATACAAAAGAAATGAATGCTTCCAGAAAAGGAAAAGAATGCCTCAATAGGCAGCCAGCAAGAGAATTAAACCCTGACAAACTTACTGACAAATGGTGCAGTATCAGGGGTGAAATCCAGCAGGTTCTGACAGGTTCTGTAGAACCGGTAGCAGAAATTTTGAGTAGTCCGGCGAACCGGTAGCGTAAATTTTGAGTAGTTTTGAGAACCGGCATATACCACCTCTGGCTGGCCCCAGAGTGGGGTGGGAATGGGGATTTTTCAGTATCCTTCCCCTGCCATGCCCACCAAGCCACACCATGCCCACCAAGCCACACCCACAGAACTGGTAGTAAAACAAATTGGATTTCACCACTGCCAGTATTAATAATATGTAGTTTCCAAGAGTATCTAATCTAATCCTTTTTTCTTCCTTCCCCCAAAATTAACTAATATGAATTGTGAGTGGCTTCTGTAGGCAGACAGTTAGATCGTTAACACCAGTGGACTGAAGGAAGGATTTCATGCAAAGTTTATTTGCCTGACAGCATGTTCCTGCACATAAGTCAAGTATGGATGTTGACCTAATGTCTGGCTTTGTTGTATTTTCAAGGCCTGCTGTTCAGTATGACCTGGCTCCTTACTTAAAATGCCCCCCCCCCTGAGTTTTGCCAGATGCATTCAGGGATTTTACTTTCCTTTCAATTATTGTAAATTGCAAATGTGGAATGTTCCCTGAACATCTAATCTCAATATAGTCAGGAAATTCAACTAGCATTTAAGCACAAGTTTAAATATAAAACTTCTTTTTATATAAGTAAAAGTATAGCCAAACTTCTCTCATTGTAAATGATTAATTAAGTAGGGTGATTTTATGCTTTGGCAAGCCATATCTGGGCTGCGGGACTCTGGTCATCCCATGGATAGTAACCCGAGTTAAATTTTTTGGTTTATCTTGGCTGCCATCTATAGGTTGGCTGGATTTTTGTAACCCATTTAAAATTGTGGACCATGCAGATGAGACATGGAAGACATGCTATAAAGAACAAACTAACTAAATAGATTTCCTCTCAATTGCTTTCAGTTTTCACAAAGTAAAGTCTAAGGGCATGTTCCTTCATTCATTCATTCACCTTGGAAGATTAATTGGCTATTAATAGATTATTCTATTGTAATGAATGACTTGTCAAGTGGTACTTTCACTGGTCAAAAATCCACTACCATAATCAAATCCTTGATTATGTAATGGAATAACTTTAGGCTTCTTGTCGTAGCTGTCTTCTCTTTCATTTAATATTCTACAGGTAGCTAGTGTGCTTTTGAAATAATTTTATTGGTAATGACTTTGAAATTTCTTTGCCATACTTTCATTGTATGTATCACATGCGAGCTTTACAGGAAAGAGGAGAACCTAAGATTCATGTTTTCATTCATTTTGCTTATTCTTCTTATTAACAAATCAATACCATTTTGCCAAATCAAACTATTTATGGTTAGTGTGTTTTATATGTACATTTATCTATAAAATGCATATACCTGTATTATTACACAAGAAAGTGCCAGGTCAATTGATGTGAGGGAAGTCCTAAAAAGAAAAAGGCTTCCTTTCTATTTTTAAATAAAGGCTAGTAAAAATGAATGCTAAAAGGGTCTCAAATGTTAGAATTATTTTTTCACAAAAGTCCAGCAAAAGCACAAAACAAACCAGAGACACTTATATGCTTAAAAAGTGTAGCTCTCTACAGTTGTTCAGCTACAATTGTACTATGAATCTACCTGGAAAGAGACCATGCCTCCCACATTGTTCCAGTATATAAAGAAGAGCCTGTGGTTTGTTTACCAAAGTCTAAATCAGTGTTTCCCAAAGTGTGGTACGCGTACCCCCAGGGGTATGGGAAGAGTTTGGTGGGGGTACGCGTTGCACCAGAGTTTGGTGGGGATCACGTGGGAATATCCACTGCACCGTGCTTAGCTGCGCCCACAGAACAAGGAAAGAAATAGGCGCGTATCGCAGTTTTTACATGGGAACTGGGGCCATCGTACATCGTATCGCAACTCATTATGGCGGGAACTTCTGCGCATCCTTTGCGCAGCTCAGGTTCGGCCATTTTTAAACTGCGGGAACATTAACAGTTGATGTTGAGCCGCGGAGCTGTTTAAACACCGGAGAATTACTTCTTTAATAGTTAGTTCCGGGCGCCTGTTATCGTGCTTTAGTAAGTTCCACTGATTTTGATTATTTTTATAAAATACAATTTTTATCCCTAACAGAGATTATATAATATATAATGCGGGGTTTGACGGGAGGTGACAATCAAAAGATACTAGAAGCTTCGTATTGCGTGTTGCTTTTAATTGCCAAATGTAGTGCAGCGGAAACCATTGGCGAAATTTTAATCAAGCCTGCAGCCAAAATAATGGCAGAAGTAATGATAGGAGATAGAGCGAAACAAACTTTTGACCACGTTCCTCTCTCAAATAATACAGTTCATCGACAAATCATTGATATGTCTAATAATGTAAAATAGATGTTATTAACTGATATTTCTCAAAGTCGTTATTATACATTATTTTGCGTATGTACCAAAAAAAAATATTTTTTTTATGAGGGGTACTCAGCATTATGAAAATTATAGAAGGGGTACACATATGTCAAAAGTTTGGGAAACACTGGTCTAAGTAAATCAAATCCACAGCATTACTTTGGTCTACTAATCTGGTCAACCTGTCAAAGAAACAATAATCAATAATGTCTGGCACAAACTGTTGTTACAAATCCATGCAGGGTTTTGGTAACCACACTGTCAATTTCTTACTGCCTGCGAGCCTATCTATTCTAGGATTTTCCCATATATTGACATCAAGGTAAACATAAGGTTAAGGTTAGGTTTAATTCGAATTTTAAATTAGAAATCAAGGCAATTAAATGCAATCTTATGTAGGGGCATATAATTAGTAGGCAGTGGTGGGATTCAAATAATTTAACAACTGGTTCGGCCAAGGTCAGGTTGGCCTTTGTGGGAGGCATGGCCAATCGTGCTCCAGCTCTGTTGTACATGTGGGAACTGGTTATTAAATTACACCACCACCCCCACAATCAAAGTTGACCCTGGGCGCTGCGCTGCAATGGAGAGGCTGGCACAAGGGAAAGACGAGCAGGGAAAGAGGAAAAGCAGCTTCCTTCTATCACGCTGGCCGCTCCGTTGCCCATTTCTCCATTGTAGCGCAGTGCCGTGGAGCTTGCCCCACCCACCACTGTCCAGATGCCCTCGCTTCCCCCAAGCATTTCTTTGCCTACCTGTTTTACAGCTCCATCATGTTTCTCCATAGCGTGCAGGGAAACAAGATAGTGGGACTAAAAGAAAAAGTTCAATCAATTCTAACTTCGTGAGATTTTTTTTGTGTGAAAAGTTGGAATTGATTGATTGAACTTTTTTTTAGTCCCACAAACTTTTGTTTCCCTTCACATGACAGCGAGAAAGGTGATGGAGAAACATGAAGGAGCTGGAAATGGCAGGCAAAGAAATGCTTGGGTGGGGCAAGCTCTGTGGTGCAGCACTACACTTCAATGGAGAAATGGGCAACAGAGCGGCCAGCTTGAGGGAAGGATGAAGCTGCCTTTTCTCTTTCCCTGCTGTTCCTCCTTCCCTCAAACCGGCCGCTCCATTTTCCATTTCTTCATTGCAGCGCAGCTCTTCTACCCACAAAAACCTCATCTTTGACAGTCAACCCCAAAAGGCAGAGAAACAGCTGCCGGGAAGAAGCCAATCGGCCCGGGAGTTGGGAATACCAGCAGCTCTGAGGAGGAGGAGGAAGAGTGCTGGGCCAGGCCTGTGGAGGGAGGGATGCCCCCTGCCACCACCCACAAAGTGGCCACCGCACAGCACCAGCTCATGGATCATGGTGCCCCCGGCCTCCTTAGGGCAGAGCTAGCTCTGGGTGCTAGATTGGCCCCCTGCAAAGCCCTTTGTCTTCTGAGGAGCCCAGCTGACGCCTCGCTTGCTGCTGAGGCACCTGGTGACGGATGGGGTCCTTCAGGCACTTAGCTTGGCTGCCTGTTTAGTAGCTGCAGCCCCTCCCTCCAAGTGCCTTGTCAGAGCTGCCTTGGTTTTTTGCCTGCACGGAGACTGCTTGCTTGGGGGGGGGGGTAGGGGAAGGGCAGTTAGAGGAGTGCCGAAATGGCCTCAGCAGAGGCCGGCCGAGGCAAGGAGTGCCTGGGAGGGGAGGAGTGAGGGGCAGGATCAGCTGGTTCTTTGAATTGCACACAAAGTTAACAACTGGTTCAGCAGAATGGGGCCAAACTGGCTGAATCCCACCACTGTTAATAGGTCTCTCACACTGGATTTCTATTTCAACAGAAAATCTAAGATCAGTGTTTTAGTTCCTCATTTTCATAGTTTGAAAATGATACTGTCCTTAAAATGCCTTGTAAATCATTGATGAATGAAAAAAAGTCTCATTAATTTGCAAAGTATGAATATTAAATTATTACCTCAAGGATACATATTTGAAATGTATAAAGATAGCATGGTACTGGTCCTAGATCAAACTCTTCCATGGAAGAGGGCTGCCATCCAAACAATGCTGGTTGACACACTTCAAATAAGTTGTTCCATGCAGAGAAGATGAATATTAGACCAAAAGCTACTCTTTTTATTCAGAAGGTTTTATTTTTGGTCAACTGGTTATACATTCTTACGATGACATAACTTACTTTGCTCTTCTCCATTTTTCCCATAAGGGGAAGAATAATCATTTACAAATCAATTTTCATTGTATATGTAAAACTACTGTATGTAAAAGAGTTAATGGAACAGATGTAAAGAGCAGCCTAGTTTCATGATGGCGAACCTATGACACACGTGCCACAAGTGACATGCAGAGCCATATCGGTGGGAACTCGAGCTCAGGACTGGCATGCCGGCCAGCTGATTTTTGGGACGTGGGCCCACTGGGAGTCGGGAAACAGCCTATTTCCAGCCTCCAGTGGGGGTGGGGAAGGCCCGATTTTTGCACTCCCCAAGCTCCAGATCCTTTCTAGGAGACTGGAGACAGCGAAAATAGCCTTTCTCATCCCCCCGGAGTCCCTCCTGAGGCAGAAAATCACCCATTTGCCAACTTCCGATTAAACTGGAAGCCCTTTTTTGCTCTCCTCAAGCTCCAGAGCCTTTCTAGGAGCCTGGGGAGGGTGAAAACAGCCTTCCCCCACACCCCGGAGGTCCTCCAGAGTCTGGAAACATTCCATTTGCCGACATCCAGTTGGACCGGAAGTTCTGGTTTTTTTGCTCTCCCCAGGCTTCAGAGCCTTTCTAGGAGTCTGGGAAGGGCAAAAACAGCCTTTCCCCCCGGAGGCCAGAGATTGCCCATTTCAAGTTGGGAAACAGGCCATTTCTGGCCTTAGGAGTCCCTCCGGGGGATAGGGAAAGCCGTTTCCCCCCCCCCATCTTCTAGAAAGACTCTGGAGCTTGGGGAGAGCAAAAAAATGGGCCTTCCAGTTTAATTGGAAGTTGGCAAATGGATCATATTTTGCCTCCGGAGGGCCTCCGGGGGGTGGGGAAGGCTGTTTTCACCTTCTCCAGGCCCCAGAAAGGCTCTGGAGCCTGAGAAGAGCATGCCATCGTGTGCTGGGAGCAGAGGGGTCACATGTGCATGCGCGGGGGTGCATGGAATTACAGGTGTGGGCATGTGCATGCACAACCCCCCAGGCTCCACCCCCTTTTGGCACGGGAACCGAAAAAGGTTCGCCATCTCTGGCCTAGTTGAATAAATCAGGGAAACTGTAAGGCAATGACTTCCTACACTAATGGTAGAGACAATAGGAGAATCCCAGTTTAAGTGAAGTAGAATTGTGTGTTTTATAGATTTCCTGTCCAGTTATTGATTGACAGCAAAACATCTCTGAAACATCTGCTAGCCTTATAGATGCAAAGTGACATAACCAGGAGGCTCGATATGAACTGGTTGGCCTGCACTAGCACTCCTAGCTATACTTGGTTCTACTTGAGACTGCCTTTTCTGAAGAGTTTGCTCCACATTCTTAAATTCCTGAAATATTATTTTGTGTATGTGTATATGTGTATGTGTATGCACCTTCAGCTCAGTGTTGATTTCTGTTGACTGCCTGAAAAAAAATCTCTGAAGATTTCTTGGGAAGATTTCAGAAGTGATTTGCCATTGCCTCCTTCCTAGGGCAAGACTGAATTTGACTGGCCCAAGGTCACCCAGCTGGCTTTGTGCCTAAGATAGTGAAAGAATGTATGGCCTCCCAGTTTCTAGCCTGATGCCTTAACCACCACACCAAGTTTGTTCTCTCAAAATTCTTATTGGTCCCATTATGGATACATTTTTTCCCTAAGCATCCTCTTTGATATAGAATAATTTATAATTGAAATTGCAAAGTACAGCCTGCTTATTTCAAAAGGTATCTTTTTGCCAGACCTTTAGAGCTTAATGTTGTTTGTGTAGCTGACCTTATAGTTTTAACTAGGATTTTGATCACTATCTTGTTTTATTGGATTTTTAAAACTATTCCAAGGCATGTGTGAGTGGTAGCAAATTTACTTACCAAATAAATAAGGAAATGAAATCAAACCACATTAAGTTCCCCCAAATTATCCCAGGAAATAGGATATAATTTAATTTATTAAGACTTTTGCTTGCTGCTATGAAATACAACAATGGTCTCTTATCTAAACAGCTTTAGAAGGATCTGTGGAAGTTAAGACTGTCAGCAGATGTTAGTCATGGTTTAGTGGAACCTCTAGATTCAGAGGCAATCTACCACCAAATATCAAAGACAAGAAGAACATTTATTATTTGATGTTCTGCTCTGTGATTTTTTAGAAGCTTTAACAAACTGCTGGATTGTATTAGGTCTGATCCAATGAGACTCTTCTAATGTTCTTTTTATCTTGTGACTCAGCAATTCCGTCTGCAGGAAGAATATAAAAAATTGCAAACATATTGACAATTTAATCCATATCTCACCAGAGTAAATATTTTTTTTTCAATGATAGATAGTACATATTATAATAGTCAGGCAGAAAGTTGAGTAGGAAATATATTTTACTAATAGAAAATTATAGAAATTAGCTAATTTATACAAAGCAGCAGAATATGTAACACTTTCCACTGTTGTTCTTCAGATTTCAGCATATCTTCGAATAGCTTGATTCGAATACAATTCCATTAGTGAGATTGGGTTACTGAGCATAGTGAATTTAGAAGAAGCTATCAATATTGCTCATCTCTTTTGCACTTTTTTTTAAAAAAAGAATTCAATACAATCTCCTGTTTCTATAATTGCATATATAATCTTGGTTGAAAACTTATATTTATGTTCTTTCTTTATCTTTTGCTACTGTTCCGTGTTCTTCTTTTCATTCAGGACTTGTTCAAGATTAGAGTTGTGCACTCTTCAAATGTGATTTGGAAAAAAATTTTTCGCCCTCACACAACACAGCACCTATTTTCTCCAGGCACCAAATAAATCCTGCTCCTTTAAAAAAAAAATGACTCAAAGTATCTTTTAAAATAACAGCAGCTTTTTTCAGGTTCGTGGGAAAAGGCAGGTTGATTTCATGACTAACAAAAAAACCTGTCATTGTGCAAAGTCTGAAGCTCTTCTTCCAAACATGCACAACCTTATTAACAATGGATGAGAATTTCATTGGGAGGTTTTTTTTAGATAAGGTTTTAAACCAATCATAAGAACAAATTATTTATTAAATGTGTTCATCAAAGTAAAGAGTCAATGGCAGTGTTTCTCTACCTTGCAAAGATGGCTAGTTTTGGCTAGATGGGGAATTCTGGGAATTGAAATCCAGACATCTTAAAGTTGTTAAGAATCAGAAATATTGGTTTATGGAAATGAGGATCACAGGTTGGTTAAGGAATTATTTGATAATCTTAGATTCTAAATAGCTTTTTGTATTCAGTCCAGATGCTAGTCCCAATCCAAATCAGGCCCGGTGAAAATTTATCCACCTCTTCTAAATGCCATTACTTCTCTGTAATACCAGTTTCAATGCCCCCCCCCCAAAAATCTGGGGTTAATTAGGCCTGCCATATTTGGACTATAGAAATCCAAATCCAATTAGAACATAGTAAAGTGCTGCAAGGTATTTTTTTGTATCTCTTTGCTCCTAACAGTTGGACCTTTGCAACTGTTGCAGCGTAGCCTTGGAATTAGTAGTGGGCAAGATTGTATTATCAATTCATTTATTCCACATTTATTTAATCACTTCAGTCATACTTTCTTGGTGCACATGATTAGAAAGAAAAAATAAGCAAAAAGCATGTACCATTCAAATGTAAAACATTAACATTTATAAAACTTAGGCAGCCACTTGACTATGTAAATATTAATACATACAATATCTCCAACACTTAGAAGAGCTGTTGAATAAGGCAGCTGTGTATTTTCTACAGCATAGAGTTGGGAGAAAGAACACATTGCACAAAACGTTATGAGAACAAGGAAGCCCATTGTAGCCCATGTAGTGTTTCTTCCACTTTGATTTTTCAGTAGCTTAGATAACAAAAGCCACAGGCTTCAGTACAACCAGAATGCACAGGGCACCACAAGATAAGTGTCTTTCATGCATTCAACTTCCCTGACATTTTAGCTTTTTAACTTTGGATAGAGATTCTTAGTCTGTGGGTGAGAAAGTAGATGTGCTCATAAAAGGCACATGTTAGCTACTAATGTTCATTTAGCAAATCCTGCTTAAAAGCATGTAGTCTTAAAGCTAATTTCAACCAATTGCATTTTAATTATAATGCCTTGCTTGGAGTTACAAATATAATGACTTTTTAATATAAGTTGCTCTGTTCAGCATCCAGTGTAGGATTTAATCATGTAATTTAGTCAATCAGAACTAACAGATTTTATAATTAAACTCCTTTGTCTCTCTCACATACACACAGATACAGAGGCCTCCATGCACACATTGCATTTTAAAGATATGATTATAGACACCATCAGACATTTTCTATTCTGTGAATGTAGGCTGAAACGATGCACAGAGTAGATCTGCTGCAAAATATCATTTATTTATTCATTGTTGAACTCAAAGTTTAGTAAGAATGCTGATCTGGAAGGTACAGTTGCTGCTTCTTTGCGTGGTTGAGGTCACTCTGGATTGACTTTTCTATGCTCATCATCAACCCTTGGAAAAGGGTTGGGGGAGATAACTATTAATGGTAAGTAGAAATCCCATGGGAGATTTAGTGGTATTATTCCAAAATTATTTAAAAATATATCTTTCTTTCATTCATTTGTAGAGAAAGTTTATCAAGTCCCCATTGTTCCCATTAAGTTACAGAAGCAGCACAAACAAGACAGTTCTGTTAAGTAAATAATATCAGGAAAGTTAAAAAGCACCATTTTAAGCCATTATTTTTCACGCTCTTAATATACATATCAACCTTTTCAATCTGCTCAGGGATACATCATAAAATAACAGTCTTTGGTACATTAAAAGACCTGCTTGGAAATGGAAATATCTAACTTTATTGGACAGGAAAGAAAATTGGTGAACTAAAAACCTTGTCTTCTTGAATTACTCCAAAATCTCTGTCTCTCTTTTGGTCAATATTTTTATCACATGTTTTGAGTTTAAGTCAACATCTGTATAAAATAAATATAGCACTTTCATATATATGTATTTTTTTACTTTGTATCATAAAAGACAATTATCTTTCTATTCTTGATAATAAATAATTGTTATCAGTAGAAGTCTAAAGAAAGCTTGTTTAAATCAACAACATATGATTCAATATAGTGTATTATTTCTCTTAATAATTTCTGCCTTTCATTGGATATTTTTCCTAGAGAGAAAGATATCCAACTTTTGAAAATGAAATATATAAAATAGTGATTCTATCTGGACCCAAGGGACAATGCTAAACCAAGATTGGAAAAATGTCTGATTCTTTCAACTCCTTGCAAAGAATTAAGTAACCCTAGGCTCTAACAAATCTCTATGACATTATTTATTACATATAGACATTCCATTATAACAACTCCAGTTTGGTTGTTACTATGGTCAAAGGATTGTATAGAATAATTGTTGAACTAAAAGAAACTGACTGAACCTGAGGGAGGAGTCAAATGCATAATTTCCTACATATAACTCCAGTCATAAGAATTTGTAGTAGGGCTTGGGCCAATCACTGAAGACAAAATGAAGGTTCCCATTGAGTAAAAGCATACAGAATACTAATTATAATATGCCTGTTACTTTTTAAAAAGCAGGAAAGTATGTTTTATTGCAATAAATGAACATAGCTATTCCACATGTTTGGAAAGTGTAGAAAGTTACTATTATTAAGTTTGTGATTATAGGCTTTAGCCACAGGAGGAACAAAAAAAATTTTGACTATGTGGAGAAGTATTTTTTTAAAAAAAAATCAGCAAAAGACAATTGAAAACTGCTGGATTTATTTATTTATTTTTATTTAAATGGATTTATATGCCGCCCAACTCCCAGGGGACTCTGGGCGGCTATAAAAGATAACATGCTAAGGATGATAAAAGATAACATGCTATTTAATATTGTTCATAGGATATACAGTAGTTTATCCGATATATGGTCTAACAACTTAATCTTTTTTTCTGAGTGTGCATAAAGTCCTGTCATAACTTAGCAAAGTATTGCTCTGACACCCTGAATACTTTCTGATAATTCTGATAAATTGCTTGGAAAAAAATCACCTACAAAAACACCTTGAATGACTACAGTAGCTAAAATGACAATACTATTTTAAAGTTATATTTAAAACAGGAAACTGTGTCTCTGGTTGATAATTTCCATGTCATTTTTCTTTTCTTGTACTCCTTGATCCTTCCACTGTACTTGTTCATACATCAGGATTTTTAGTCGAAGAAAACAAAAACAAAGCAAAGTACCTTCTGGTGTCAACAAATATTCTGAAAAGGTTGCTTTGATCTATATGGAAACCTGTATAGAAATCAATCCAAAGCTCTGAATTCTTTGGAGAATCCTGCACATTCCTTGCTAATAAAAAAAATTCTATAAAATCAGACACAGTGTTTTGCCAGCAGTACTGAAAACAAGATTAAATGCAATATATCATAGGTAGGTAGTAAGAATTCTAGGGAGCATCTAAATTATATATTTTTTCTCCTGTCCTGCAAGATTTTTTTTAATGAAAATGAATGAGAGAATTGCAGGTTTGCACAAACTCCCCTTGAGGTCCTACTACTTTTCAGTAGACAGTGCTGTCGTAATTGAATGGAGCACCAAGATTGATGTGGGGATTAAAGGTTATGAGCTATGAAGACCGACTGGGAGCTGAAATCCATAAAGCCTAAGAATATTAGGTTTTGAAATGCTATACTGCATGTCAACTTGAGTAAGTGTTTCAACCTAACTTTACTAATTGGACCAAAAGATGAGAACAGAAATTAAAGACACCAGCTGAAGGGCTCATCAGAAATTCAGAAATTGTCTGCAATGCTTTTATAAATAAGAGCAGTCTTTGAAGTTATTGGAAATGCAATAGCTTAGAAGTAAAAGGAAATGAAACAATGAATTAGAAAAGTTTGAAACATTATCAGGACATGTTTTATCCAATCTTTTACTCAACAGGAATGACCTCTTTTTGTTTGAAATTAGAATCTATTCAGAACTCTTGTGTTATCCATATGATTCATTCATTCATTTGCCAGATTTAAAGTATATGCAGACTTATGATGGCTTACAAACACATGCTAAAATACAATGACATTTTATACAGTAAATAAGACTAATGTGATAGAGTACACCATAAGAACAAACCAATAATCAAATATTTATTAATAACTAGATAGCAGCCAAATAAAGACAATCAATTCCTAAAGACCCTCCAAAACAATTCAGTCTTTAAGTATTCTGGAATGTCATCACAGAGGGGACCTGATTAATTTTTAGAGAAAAATTAACATTAGTTGAGACTATGTTGGAGAAATTAATAATGTTGAGGCTAGTTTGGCGAAGCAACATTTTCTGGATTGTGCTGCTCTCACTTCACCAAAGTAGGTACCCTAAACAGCTTCTTTCAAAGCACCACCATGAATTGGTGAATCCATGCAACCAATAGGTGTTGCATTGCACTTGGAAATCTGTTGATAGTTAGGGTAGAGCTCACTAGTTAGATATTATTTAACTAGTACCAGGGAATCTTTATTCATTCAGCATTTCTTTTTGAGGTGTATCTGTAAGCAGTATTCCTTCTGTTTTATTAGTTCAGAGGTATCAAATTCATGGCCCACAGGCCAGATGCATCACACGCTGGCCATCCACCCCCGTTTTAGCGAAGGGGGAAAAAGTTGTGATATGTCACGTGATAAAAATGTGACTTGAGTTTGACACCCCTGTATTAGTTCATTCTTAAAACTTATGTGGTCTTGTATTTATTTTTGGTTTAAATTTTCTATTTCTATGGATTGACATTTATTATTATTTTTTTCTAAAAAGTTTAGATACTTGCAATTAAGAATACAATCTTTAAAATTAAAAAAAGTAAAAATTGTATGACGGGCAATCTCAAACTAAGAACAGAGAAACAGAAAAATCTACTTTATATTTTATACTTATCAATAGTCACTTGTTTACTAATAAATATAATACTATACAGTAATATAAATGCACAATATTAATGTCACAAAATCTCTGCCATAGTAAAATATATTGCTTCAGCCTTTAATTACTAAAAATATTTCCCCTTCCAAAACAAATAGATTAAGACATGGCTCTTCTTGCAGGCGGGTGAGTTTGAGATGAATCTATATCTGATGTCTTCCCCATGTATGTATGGTGTGTATTTATATATTTCTTAACTGTTTTTAAGCTGTTTTTTAATGATTTGGAGTTTTTATAAAATGTTATACGCCGCCCTGAGTCCTCAGGGAGTAGGGCGGCATAGAAAAACTACCAAATAAATAAATAAATAAATAAATAAATAAATAAATAAATAAATAAATAAATAAATAAATAAATAAATAAATAAATAAATAAATAAATAAAAATCACACATTTCTCATGTTATTTATATTTCCTATAAATCTGCATATATATATATATGCAGATATATATAGTCTTCCCATTTGGCAGTATGCCAAATAATAATCATATAATGTAGATTAGTGAACTTCCAAATTTTTACCTCCAGCATAGAAAACATGATGCCAACTTTTCAAATATATTCTTTAGAGATACAGTAGGCCCTAAATAAATTTCTAATGAATATCTTTAATCTCAGATCTGTTGATTCCTGTCAACTCGCAAAGCATTCCTGACCTGCTGTTGAGTTGCCATAGGCAGGGGATGGGGAACCGAGCCTCGTGAGGGAATTGCACTTCAGTCAAAACAAAAGCACATTCTAGCCATCTCTATGTCAAGGCCATCTCCATGGTGACCCACAGTGGCCGGAGGGAGGGAGTTCTACAACTCGCGAAATTGCTTCATTGGGGAATGTGACTGATGACACAACTTGGGGGAAGGGCAGAACAGGGTCAGAGCCGGGCGTGAATTAAGTGAGGTCAGAGTTGGCTTTACTTGGAACGTGCCAACATGAACCTCCTAATAAATAACTAGATTTCTTTTGAAGATTGGCTCGAGGTTCATGTTTTAATTAGGGCATCGATTGGAACCCTGAAAATTCCATTTAAACATTTTAAGGAGATGAATCTATTTAAAAGACTTTATTAGAGTTTCTAATTCTTTAATTTGCATTTGAAATATTCCAGAATTATTCACATAAACAATATTCTGCAGCTTTTCATAAAAATATGTTATATGTTTTTAATTCTGTCCTGAGCTCCATCAAGTTGGAATAATTTGTCTTAAATCTTGCCTAATATTGCTTATTAATGGTCTTGTTGATAACCATAATGATTCAACATACTGTATTCCTTTGTCTCAGTCTTAATATTTCATGTTCTAATTGACACTTCGTGGTAGTTATACCATATTCTTCCACTTCATTGTTTCCTTCCAGAAAAACCATGAAGGACCCCAAAAAAATTGTGGAAGATCTGTACAGATGCTAGGACATGTGCTTAAAAGTCAAACATCCTTAATGCACACATTATGCTATATAAGATTTTCCTGGATTAACACATGGCTGATCATTTACCTGTTCAGGTGACAGAGCTAAAATATCATGCATCCTGTAATGCTTGAAAATTTAGTTTATGTGCACAAAGTTCATTTGGTATGAGTAGCCATTTTCTTTACCATGTTGTTACATACAGTCTGCTGTACATTGTTTATTTTGGATGTGGGAAGAGAAAAATTTCCTGATACTATAATCTGAAGAGAGAGAGAGAGAGAGAGAGAGAGAGAGAGAGAGACAGAGACAGAGACAGAGACAGAGACAGAGACAGAGACAGAGACAGAGAGACAGAGACACACACACAGAGAGAGAGAGAGAGAGAGAGAGAGAGAGAGAGAGAGAGAGAGAGAGAGAGAGAGAGAGAGAGAGACAGAAACAGAGAGAGAGAGAGAGAGAGAGAGAGAGAGAGAGAGAGAGAGAGAGAGAGAGAGAGAGAGAGAGAGAGAGTGGTACAGTGAAGGGTTTTATAAATGAGCAAAATAATACAATTACTCATTTTTTCCTCTTTCTTTTATATCAGCTTGGGATTTAAACAAAAAATGATCTAACCATTTTAAATATACTTATATGTTTATATGTATTATTTATTATATTTGTTCTCCACCACAATTAAAAATAGGTGTATGAACATCAAGAGAACTGCTGCATGCATGTGTTTGCATGTAACATACTGAAAAAGGTTTTGTGCTGGTTAATACTTTCATTGGACATTTTTCATAGGAGTTTATTAGAAAATCCAGGGCTATAGGTTAATTAGATGATCAAAAATATAGGAGCCAGTTTTGATTCTATACAACAGCTACTAATGAAAAACATGTGAAGTACTGTTTATAAGGCTAATTATGATGGTTAATATCCTGGCTGTCAACATTTGCACTATTGTCCCTTGAGGAATATCTGAAGATGCTCAGAATACTGAATGCTTATTAATGTGGATTTATTGGTGCTCTCTGTCTAAGACTCTGCTTCCAACTTTGATGGTATGATAAAACTGTAATTCCATTAGCTATGGCACACTGCCTTGCCATTCTACTTCAGTGCTGTTGCTAAGCCTTCGTTGTCTCTCTTTCAGCTCCTGCCTTTCTAATTGCAGTCTTGCGTTTCTTCACAATTATAAAATCATAGGAATTTTTTTTTTAGAGAACGTGAACTTGCAAGTGTTTGTCTTGGGAAAGCAGCAGGTGCATAATTTAAATTGACAGATACTACATGAAAAATCCAGGCAAGTTACACTTTTACCAGTGTATTACAAGATCCTTTTTCAGGATCTTTCAAATCACCACGCTACTCTTTTCCTCTCAATCCATCTGATTATCAGGTTACCTGAGATGAAACAAGGACTGGTCCACATAAGTCCTGTTGCATAAGAGTCACCATTCATGTGATGATATTGTCTTCCTGTGATACTGCAGTTATATATAAGAGATAACAAACAGTTCCACATAAATCACTATAAGTACATTTGTATTGTGCAGTTGTCATTTTGCATAGCACATAGTGATACTAAGTTTAAAAGCCAATTTTTAGGTTTCCTATAAATATTCTGAATATTCATATAAATCCCAATGCTTGTTCTAAACCTTTACAAGGTTTCCAGAACAATATACTGTATTTTTCGGAGTATAAGACGCACCGGAGTATAAGACGCACCTAGATTTTAGAGGGGGAAAACAAGGAAAAAAGTATTCTGAACCAAATGGTGTAGTAATATATTATTTAATAAAATACCAGTGTAGCAGAATACTTTTTACAACCATGTACACTTTTTACAACCATGTACACTTTTTACAACCATGTACACTTTTTACAAACTTCAAACTTGACAGCTTTAAGACTTGTGGACTTCAACTCCCAGAATTCCTCCTCCAGTCATGCTAGCTCAGGAATGGGAGTTGAAGTCCACAAGTCTTAAAGCTGTCAAGTTTGAAGTTTGTAAAAAGTGTACATGGTTGTAAAAAGTCTTGCCAAGTTTGAAGACCCTTGTACCCCTAACCCCTAACCCAGGGGTCTTCAAACTTGACAGCTTTAAGACTTGTGGACTTCAACTCCAATTCCTGAGCTAGCATGACTGGAGGAGGAATTCTGGGAGTTGAAGTCCACAAGTTTGAAGACCCTTGCACCCCCTTGGCAAGTTTAAGCCTTGTGGACTTCAACTCCCAGAATTCCTCCTCCAGTCATACTAGCTTAGGAATGGGAGTTGAAGTCCACAAGGCTTAAACTTGCCAAGGGGGTGCAAGGGTCTTCAAACTTGTGGACTTCAACTCCCAGAATTCCTCCTCCACTTGGCAACCTTAAAAAAAACCCTTTAAAAAACCCTTTAAAAAAGTTCTCACCTGTCAGCTCTCTTCGGATGGCAGCAGTGGTGCCTCGGGAGCAGGCTTCAGTCGGTGGCAGGGGGTTTTGGGCAGTAGTGGCGGTGGCAGCTCGCTTCAGGTAGCGGCGGGGACGCCAGCTGGGACAGTGCTGGGGGCGGGGACAGCGGCGGCTGGGACAGCAGCTGGGGCAGCGGTGGGGGTGGGGTCAGCTGTCCCCGCCCCCACCGCTGTCCCAGCTACTAGCTACTAGAGACAACCGCTGTCCTTTTGTTTTCCTCCATCCGCCTCGCTGGAGGGATTTTGCTCCATCCTTCCAACTACAGAGAGCATCCAAGAGAGTCGGCTACGCCTTTCTCCCGCTTGGCTGATGTATCTCCACGCAGAAAACGCAGCTCTCTCCCTCTCCCCCCGCCCGCCCGCGCGCTGCTTTCCTTTCAAAATAAAAGCCGCCGAGAGAAATGCACTTTTTGCCTAAGTTTCCTCCCCTAGCGAAGAAGCGCCTCTAAAAGGGGGAAGCGAACAGCCTTTGCCCCTTTTCACAAGTTTTATAACTCTCCGGGTTTCCGCGTCCTGTGACTCCAGTCAGGTGGTTCCCGCCTTCTTTTTCCTCCGTGCCTGCTGCTGTCGGGAACGTCTCTTCCAGCCAAAGAAGCGGCGTTGGACAAAGAGAGCTCCCGAAGTCGGGGGGGAAATTCACGCGAGAGGGAGTGCTCCCCCTCTTTCCTTTCTTGCTCCCGCCAGTGCTGGGCTTTTGCACGAGGAGGGTGGAAGCCGGCTCAGTGGCGAAGCCGGAATGGCTGGAGCAGAGAGAGAGGCGGAGGCGGCGTCGGAGTGCCTGAGAACCGGGAACATCTCTTTAAGGTTTTAGTCATTGGGGAGCTCGCCCCCACCACTGTCCCAGCCGCCGCCACTGTCCCCACCCCCAGCGCTGTTCCAGCTGGTGTCCCTGCCGCTACCCAAAGTGAGCCGCCACCGCCGCTACTGCCCCAACCCCCCCACCGTCAGCGTCGGGTCCTGCGGCGGGGGTGGGGGCTGCAAGAGGGCGGTGGCGGCGGCTCTGCACTCCGGCGGCTGTGGCGGCAGCGTCCCTGCGGTCCGGCGGTGGCGACTAAAGCAGGGTCGCATCAACTCCCCCCCCAAAAAATGCACCATTCGGTGTATAAGACACACCCAGTTTTTGACCCTCTTTTTTGGGGTAAAAAGGTGCGTCTTATACTCCAAAAAATACGGTAATGGTGGAGAACTGGATGAAGCCTATGGAAATTCTTCTCCATCCTCAGTGACAAAATGGGAGGTCATTGGATGATAGTAGCTCAGCCATTATTTTTCAACTCACGAAGATAAAATTGGAGGAAAGACAATTATTTACACTGTCTTCTGTTTCTGGAGTACAGACTGAATATAAATCAAATAAAATGAATATTTACAAAGGCTTGGGGCAGTAATAGTTTTATGCAAAACCTTGAAGGAGTGTTCATTTCTCTTGAGGATAAGAAAACTATGTTATCCTCAAGAAAAATGAACTGTGCCAATCCATTCATACATTTGCACTTGTCTAATGGAACTGAAAAACCTGGCTTTTAAAATGAAAGTTGATATTCTAAAGAGGTTTATGCTGAACAAACCTTGTATTTATTTATTTTTTTCACATTTTTAAACCTGCCTAACTTTTCAGGGAGTCTGGAGGCACACAAATTGAAAAACAACAACATGGATCAAAAGCAATCACTCCATATAAGCAACCCGCATAGAGAGATTCCCATAATTCACTCAGCTTCCAAATCTGGGGAGAGAACAAGGTGTTTTCCTAAAATTTGCATAGATTTGAAGAACAGATACAGCTCTGTCAAAGGCTCAATTGTTACATTCTCAGACTGAAGCACATAAGCTTCAGTCAGGTCCTCCATTCTGGAGGGAAAATACTGACTGCTGATTGGCTAGACTGTCTGGCAGCTCCCTATAAAAGGGCTGGCTGTCAGACAGAGCCTCTGCTGGATTGTAAATAGTTGCCAAATAAAGAGCTGTTGTTTTGAAGCCACTTCTGCCTGCCTCTTCCAATCACCCTATCTAACATCAATGATATAAGATGTTTACAAATAATATTGTATTACAATTATTAATTGTATTAATGATAAAATTAAAATACAATGGTGCGTAGCTAGCTGGGGTACTCAACTGCTCATTGAAATATTGTTAAGTTATGGGATTTTTGTTATTCCATCAATGAATGGAAAGATATCAGTAGCATTTATATGTTGGTTTAGTTCAGGAGTGGGTTCTAAAACCCTTTACTACCAGTTTGCTGTGCATGCGCAGAAGTGTCCCGGGTGGGTAGGTGGAACCTCCCACCACCAGCGCTACCAGTTCTTAGAACCGGGCCAAACCGGGAGCAACCCACCGCTGGTTTAGTTTCATGCAGGGAGGACTTGTGACTTTCCATATTTTTAAGAATGTCCACTTTCAGCTGAAGCTTGATTTTAATAGTGTATTGCTGTCAGAACTATAAACCTCTGCCAACTCATGTCTTTTTATTGTCTTATAAATATTGTATAAACATTCAGTTCATTTTTGGATTCTTCAATAATTGTATAATATCAGAAATCCTTTGCACTGAAAATGATTTAAAGGAAAGTTATTTCAGGTAAAGCATTACAATGCAGAAACAAAAGTAGTTTTTATTATATCTGACAGATAGGGGCAGGACTCTGCCTTCTTTATGCTGGATTGACACAAATGAATCTGTCTGATTTATTAAAAGCAGTTTGCCAACCCCTTTTGTACAACAATAGCCAAATTGTCTCAATCAATATATTTCTGGATGTTGCTCCTTAAGATACATTTATTTATTTATTTATTTATTTATTTTATTAGTGACATTTATATACCGTCTCACAGTGCAAACACTCTCTAAGTGGTTTACACCAGTAAGCAATGTATATTTACATTGCCCCCAACAATCTGGATCCTCATTTTACCTACCTTGGAAGGATGGAAGGCTGAGTCAACCTTGAGCCGGTGAGATTTGAACCGCTGACCTGCGGTCACAGTCAGCTAAAGTGGCTTGCAGTACTCCACTCTAACCGCTGCGCCACCTCGGCTCCTATGCAGTTATCGTATCTGCTACTATTTCCACCAAAGTAGGTTTGGAATAGCCCATTTCAGTTCCTTGAAACTAACACCATCTTTTCACAGTTTCATCTTCTTCAGCTCTATACGATAAAATAGTACCAAAAATACAATGTGATTTCCAGGTGATTAATCTAGCTACACTGGATTATTTGGGATTTTCCTAAACTTGCTCAACTTTATTACTAATATTGTTGTTGGAATATATGCAACACCGCCTCTCCTTAGGCCCGGTGTTGAAGGTCCCTTCCACCCCTATGATTCTATGTTTTCTATGATTCTATAGTAGTTTTCCTTACTTTTTAAAACATATAAAGTAATTGAGCAGTCTCTTATATTTTAAAACTGTTTAAAGATTTCACAGGGTTGTTCCGATAGTTCCTGATGTAGCTATATAAATATAAAGTGCAGGGTGAGCCTGATTTGATTCAAATATTCAATGCATTTGAAAAATCCATTGATTCAATCTGAATAATCCAAACAGTTTTTAATTGGGTACCCAAATCAGCTTATAAAATTCTATTAATTACACGTAATTTAATTTAAATAACTTGGACACATTTGATTTGATTGGTCAACCCAAATCTACTAATTCAATTTGGCAAACATATTCCATGCTCTCAACCATCTGAATTAATCTGGCATATCAAATGTATGCTCAGATCTATCATATGACGATTCAGTGTCATATGATCACACGGCCATTTCAGCCTAACATTTTCAGTGTCAGTGAAGGAACCTCTAATCTTCAAAGAGCTTGGCATTATTATAAGTGTGTCAGACTAATCACGAGGTATAACAAATAGAAAACTCCGACATCTCCTGGTTAGTCCATCCCTTAATCCAGAGGTCTTCAAATTTGGCAACTTTGAGACTTGTGGACGTCAACTCCCAGAATTCTCCAGCCAGAATTCTCCCAATTCTCCCAATTCTGGGAGTTGAAGTCCACAAGTCTTAAAGTTGCCAAGTTTGGGCACCCCTGCCTTAATCCCTATCTAACCCCATGGCAGATATTTCTTTCCCACTCCTGGAAAAAGGCAACACTGATAAAGATATCATTCCAACTAGCATTTGTCTGATCATGGATTTACTGTCAGGAAAATGCCTACATTTTATCCCAGTAGGATTTGTGAACTAATTCTCTTTAATCCCTATTCTTGAGCTACCTCTCAGCTGATGGAAGGGAGACAAGCTGCTTCATTGTGGACAATCTTTGTGGCATCATAAGCTACATCTGTGTCAGAAACAGGGTAATGAACTCTTTCATCTGTGCTGAATGACTTCGGCAACCTTAACTGTACCTCCTGACTACTAAATCATAGCTTGTCCACAAGTGATGAAAGCAGGTAATTATTTAAAAATATGTACATGCAGACTTTTGTGCTCTTATTCTTGGAGATCTAGCGCTAGTGATGTCTGTGTCATAGGAAAGTCATTGATTTAGCACCTTAAAGATTCACCGGAGCTAAATTTTGCTGCCTGTTACACTTCCATGACCTCATTAACTTCAGTGGATTTTCAGACTTGTAGTGGCAAATGGATTTTTTTTCTCCTGCAAATTGCTATATAAATTGCTACTTCATATTCTAGCCCTGTTACTTAGATAGAGCATATGGAAATAGCTAGAGAAAATGGAAAGCTCCCAGAATTGTGTGACATTCTTCTAAACTTCTTCAAGGACAGTGAAATGTGTACTTTTAAAATGAAATAAACAGTATCAGATTCTTTAAAAAGAAAACTGTACAATCTTTCAGCAATTTTCTGTCAGTCAATATTTTGAAGAATTTATCATTAATGACAAGGGAGAGATAGATAGATAGATAGATAGATAGATAGATAGATAGATAGATAGATAGATAGATAGATAGATAGATAGATAGATAGATAGATAGATAGATAGATAGATAGATAGATAGATACCATGCTGGGTGAGCAAAATTGTATTTCCTTTGGCTTGCTCCAAGTGGAAATAATCACTATTTCCTGAAAAATAGCTTTCAAAGACTGAATCTTATCAAAGTGATTGTTTTGCTGCTATCCCTGACTAAAGTAAAGAGCCTTTTGCCAGAATCTGATACAATGCACATTTAATAGCTTTTCCTTTTTTTATTTAAGCTATCACTTTACCTTCAGCCAAGAGATTTTGAACAGAAGGATTTAGGAACAATCGCCATAATCTTTGGACTCTCTTAAACATGGAAGAGATTTCATGAACACTGTTGAGCTTTCTATCTTGTGCATGTATCAACATAGTCAGGCAACAGGGAAGAACTATGCTGTTTGAAAAAGCTACAAGACATATGTGGCACTGATTCCATTTGCCAGCAACTTTAAAGCAAACTATGCATATGCTTCAACCAAAGATTAAAAAAATACTTTATTGATGAAGAAGAAAACCTACAGATTATGGTAATTGCTACATGTACTGTAATTTACAGAACATCAGAGCATAGTATAAAACAACCATGGATGTATTTATTTCAGGCCATATCACAAATAGTCTGAGATCCACTTTAAGTTAGTTCTGAAGGGAGGACACGACAGTGTTCAAAAACCTTAACTGTGGGTATTTCCCATTTTTATTACGGTATATATCATACAAATCAAAATTGATTTAACCATTCCCCAAGTTCAAAATCAATAATATTAATTGCAACTTTGTGATTATAGTGGCATATTTGTATGTATCTGTTGTAAGACTGGATTCATCTACTTATTTTGGTAACTGGTTTCTGCCCTTCAAAAATGTGCACATAAATTACATCTCACTTATTCAAGATGAAAAGACATTCTCACAAAGGAAACTAACCATATGTCTGTCAGTTTATAAACATATACATGTATGTCAGGGGCGGGTTCCTATTTTTTTTACTACCACTCTGTGAGCATGGCTTATTTTGTGGGTGTGGCTTGCTAGCCATGTGACTGGGTGGGTGTGGCTTGATGGTCATGTGACTGGGTGGGCATGGCTTCTCAGACTGCTGAAGGGAGGGGAACTGAGATAGGTCCTGCCACCCATTTCCCCTCCCCTCAGCAGCTCGAGAAGCCTCAAACGTGTGAAAATGCCTAGGATCATCACCGTGCATTCATGGCTTCTCAGACTGCTGAAGGGAGGGGAATGGAGATAGCTCCTGCCGCCCGTTATTTCAGCGTCTCACGCACTCCCTCAGCCATTCTCCCCTGCTTGGACTCACTGTGGGGTAGGAAGGCAGCGCATACGCAGTGCCGGAAGCTCGGCTTCTGGGCATGCGCAGAAGAAATTTTTTTAAAAAAATGGCGGCACCCAGGCCATGATACTCAGCTGTACATTTCCACCCCAGGCCACCCCAATGATGCCCTTGAAGTGATGTCCCGGTGCCTGGAAGCTGTGCGGATCTGGATGGGGAGAAACCAACTCAGGCTCAACCCTTCCAAGACGGAATGGCTGTGGTTCCCAGCGTCTCAATATAGTCAGATGATTCCATCTCTGACTATCGGGGGCGAGTCTCTAGCCCCCGCCAAAAGGGCTCACAATCTGGGTGTCCTCCTGGATTCACAGCTGTCCTTAGAGGACCATCTGACAGCTGTGACCAGGGCGGCCTTTTATCAGGTCCGCCCGATACGCCAGTTGCGGCCCTTTCTGGATCGGGACTCCTTGTGCACAGTCACTCATGCCCTTGTCACGTCACGTCTGGACTACTGTAATGCTCTCTACATGGGGCTCCCCATGAAGAGCACCCGGAGGCTCCAACTGGTCCAGAATGCAGCCGCACGAGTGGTTTCGGGGGCTAATTGGCGCTCCCATATAACACCCCTCCTGCGTGAGCTGCACTGGCTTCCGGTGGTCTACCAGGTGCGCTTCAAGGTGCTAGTTACTACCTTTAAAGAGCTCCATGGCATTGGACCTAGGTATCTCCGAGACTGCCTGCTGCCACAAACTGCCTCCCGTCGACCAGTGCGCTCCCACAGAGAGGGCCTTCTTGGGGTGCCATCAGCCAAGCAGTGTAGGCTGGTGACACCCAGGGGGAGGGCCTTCTCTGTGGGAGCACCCACCCTCTGGAACCAGCTCCCTCCAGATTTAAGAACTATTCATGACCTGGCCACCTTCCGCTGTGCCCTCAAGACGTACTATTTTTATCAAGCCGGGCTAGCGTGAAAAAGTTTTTGGGGTTTTTAAGATTTTATCAAATTTTAATTGTATTGTCTTAAATCAGGGCCACATCTAATATTTTCTTTTAAATGTATACATATTTTAATGTTTATATTGTGTTTTTACTTGGCTGTTCACCGCCCTGAGTCCCCTGGAGAAGGGTGGTATATAAATTTAATTTTTTAAAAAAACCTGGCAACCAACCACACTGGTACTGTGACATCACCAGCGGGCCGCTACCGGTGCTATAGAGTGGACCGCACCGGTAGGAACCCACCACTGATGTACGTATATAGTGCATGGGAGTGTGGCGTGTAGGGGGTTAGGATGGAAGTGTGTGCATGTGAATACATGATTGATAGATATAGAGAAATTATCCTGTTTACTAAAAAAAGACAAATTGTTCCAAAAACAGTACTTTGTCAGGTGTTAAAGTATTGGGATAAAACCAGTGGTGGGTTCTAAATTAGTTTGCTACCGTTTACGCAGAAGCGTCCCGGGTGGGTGGGTGGAGCCTCCCACTGCCACTGCTACTGGTTCTAAGAACCGGTCCGAACCAGAAGCAACTCACCACTGGATAAAACCACTATATAGATAAGTTTAAGTCATAACTGTAACATTTATTAAACTAATTCACATATTAGTACATAGGTGTACAAAACATAGAAAGAGATTTATTTGTCTTTTCCGAAGTTTGAGAAGATGTTCTTGTTAAAAGCTAATTATAATCCACTATTATGCAAACATATGGTCAATAACTTGGAATACTGCATTCAGTTTTGGTTGCTGTAAAATGGTGTAACAATGTAAACGATGTAAAAAGGATGTTGAGACTCTAGAAAGAGTGCAGAGAAGAGCAACAAAGATGATTAGGGGACTGGAGGCTAAAACATATGAAAAAGGGTTGCAGGAACTGGGTATGTCTAGTTTAATGAAAAGAAGGACCAGGGGAGACATGATAGCAGTGTCCCAATATCTCAGGGGTTGCCACAAAGAAGAGGGAGTCAAACTATTCTCCAAAGCACTTGAAGGTAGAACAAGAAGCAATGGGTGAAAACTAAACAAGGAGAGAAGTAACTTAGAACTAAGAAGAAATTTCCTGACAGTTAGAACAATTAATCCGTGGAACTGCCTGCCTCCAGAAGTTGTGGCTGCTCCAACACTGGAAGTTTTTAAGAAGATGTTGGATAACCATTTGTCTGAAGTAGTGTAGGATTTCTTGCCTAGGCAGGGGGTTGGACTAGAAGACCTCCAAGGTCCCTTCCAACTCTGTTGTTATTATTATTATTGTTATAGCTACTTGCAGTGAAAGAGAAAGTGAACTAATTTATTATTTAATTCAAACTACCATATGAATAATCTAAATCAGAAAATGAATCCTAAAAACAGTGACAAACTGGAGGGGGGCGAAATTAAATGACAATTTTGTCAGGCAATTTGTTACAGACAACATTTTTCATGAACCCTGTTAAAACATTGAAATCTTTATTTGGCAATTTTCTGAAATTACTAGAGCCACCATATCGAGGCAGCCATTTAGTGATGGTAAAGAAATATGGAATATTATAACTCTTATCTACCAACTTCTGGATGAATATAGTTTTACAGCACGAGTATTGTGTTCATAGAAACTACAGGGATATGTGTGCAAAGCACTATATAAACCTTTAAGTACTCATACACATGTATCCGCTCCCTAAGCCTATATCTAAATATGGAAAGGACTAGGAAGTGCAATATAAATCAGAGGAGGAGACAGAGAAAAAAGAAAGAGAAAAAAAAGAAAGAGGCTAATATACATAAAGAGTCCAGTAAAAAGATTTTCAAGTAAACCCATTTGTCAATTTTTTGCTCAAGTGAATGTGGGTACTCAACCCAATTTTCTGGGATTGCATGGTAAAGTAAATGCAGTATGTTTGCATGCTAAAATTGGGGCTGGCTGACTATTTTTGAGTTCAGTATGCCATGCAATATCAACCACAAAATAATTTCAATTTTATGCCAAGAAGGGAATGGTATAGTAACATGGAGACATATGATCAAAGCAAGATATTGAGCGACTGAGAAGGGCACATGGTGAGCACCTGACCAAAACCTTAAAACTTACAAATACGGTAATATGCCATGGGTTCACAGAGAAGGGTTAAAAGAAAAATGTCCACATAGCAATCAAAATGATCCAAATCAGAGGTGAGTTTCAGCAGGTTCTGACCAGTTCTGGAGAACCGGTAGTGGAAATTTTGAGTAGTTCTGACAACCGGTAAATACCACCTCTGACTGGCCTTGCCCCCATCTATTCTCTGCCTCCTGAGGCCCAGCTGATCGGGAGGAAATGGGGATTTTGCAGTAACCTTCCCCTGGAGTGAGGAGGGAATGGAGATTTTACAGTATCCTTCCCCTGCCATGCCCACCAAGCCACGCCCACCAAGCCACGCCCCACAGAACCGGTACTAAAAAATTTTTGAATCCCACCACTGATCCAAGTCCTGCCCCTCTTTCTTTGCATGTTGCTTTGAATTTTTAAATATTTTTGTCATGCTATTACAACTGCCATCCTTACCTTTTTTTTTTTACTCTCCCATGCAGAAAGCCCTTTAGTATGAAAGTGAGAGTGAATATAGAGGGGTGGGTGGGAAATTCTATTGGGGAGAAAGAGATGGAGATTTTAGTCACTCCTCACTTCTTCTAGCTTCTCTGTGTTTGTGGGAAATGGTAACTTTCATAATGAAGCACAATCTGTGCAAAGCTGAATGCAGTTGTGTAGTTTTATGTGGTTGAAACTGAACAGTAATAAAGGATATATTTCAATGCTGAAGAAAATTAAAATTCTATTGTTGGAATACAAATTCCTTGTTGCTTTTGCTGTGTGCCTTTGAGTTGGTATTAATTCCTGGCAAATGCCAGGGTCAGTATTTGCAGAATTAAGATTAGGGGAGATTTTGGAAGTGGTTTGCCATTGATTCCTTCCAAGGGCTGAGAGAAAGTGACTGATCCAAGGTTACCCTGTTGGCTTTGTGCCAAAGTCGGATTTGAATTGTTGTCTCCCAGTTTTAGCCTGATGCCTTAACTACTACACCAAACTGACTTCTTTCAATTATTGCTTATATAATCCATTTAATGTACATGTTGTTTGAAGAGAAAAAAAATACCATAATAAAATATCATTAAATTAAAGAAATAGAAGATCGAATTTCTACTTTTAATATTATCTTAAACCTACTCCACAAAGAATTCCACATCATTTTCCCAATAGTTCGATACCGAAGTTCTGTAGCTATCCTTCAAATAGTCCTTTGAAAGATACTTAATACAGCCTGGCATAATTAAGCCTTTTTAATTCAGTGAGTGATTAAGTCTGGATTAAAGATATTGATACTTATTTGGGCAGTGTGTGTGATTTAGAAATGTTTTGGCAGAGATGCTTCAGAGTTTGTATGATCACAACACCTGTTTGTTATTCTGAAGAAGCCATAAAAAAGGCCCGGTTACTTTAAAAGTTGCTTTATTTGTAATGACCTAATTCTTTAAAGCAGCTGCATCCTTCTTCAGGCTTATTTCTGGAAAGCTTTAAAGATGAGAAGTTTGTATCATACAAAGCAAAAATGCCTTTTAGTCCCCCAAAGACCAACTCATTTCTTCCAAATAATTTTCAAAGCGATGCAACTCTAATATTCATACAGTAACTGAAATGGAATCAAGGCTAAGGGTTTTCTTGACATTCTGTGTTAATCACGCCAATACCCTGAGAAACCTATTTAAATTAGTTATCAGACAATAGGTCAGTGGTGTCAAACTGACAGCCCATGGGCTGGATGCGTCATGTGCAGGCCATGCCCATCCTGGCTCCACAAAGGCAAAAAACATTGTGATATGTCACGTGACGCAATCGAGTTTGACACATGTGTAATAGGTGAATAGCTAAGATTTATAATAAAGACCCCTTCTTACAGCATGGTCAGGGGCGGGTTCGGACTGGTTCGGACTGGTTCACCCGAACCGGTAGTGACCCGCTGGTGATGTCACAAAACTGGATCGGCTGGTGGCTGTCTGTGGACGCCACCATCTTTTTTGGGGATTTTTTTTGCGAATTTTCTCACTGTTTTGAAGGTTTTTCCTGTTCTGCTGCTTGTAAAAGGGCCCTCCTGCCCGCTCCCGCGTTTAAACTGACCTTTATTTCTTCACCCGAAGCACAGCTGATCAGCTCCTCAGCTGTGTTTTGGGCCGATTCCAGCTACTGAGCATGCGCGGAAGTCAAATTGCATGAGGGAACACGCGTGCACACGCGAGTGGAGCAAAATGTCATGATGCGAACCGGTGGCGAAGGTAAGTGGAACCCACCCCTGAGCATGGTCTTTCCTTTATTGTCAAGTTTAACAAACAGAGAAGGAGCTACTGTCTTGATTACATCTTGCATCTTGCATTGCATTCACTGGTTCATTCCATTGGATTGTGTTTTTTTTTTTTACTCTCTCGAGTTCTAACTCTAATACCGGCATGCTGATACTAAAATAATAATACATGTTACAATGTTACTAGACTAATGAGAGGAGACAGGAGATTTAGATACATTTGCTTCCCTGAGTTATATATAAAAAGGTGGGATAAAATTAAGATGGTGGTGATGGTGGTGATGCTGATGCTGATGCTGATGAAGCATTCAAACCAGAATTGAGAAAACAGCAACAGATGTTTTCTAGCAAATGGCACCTTTACAAAGAAGTGGAAAAAGCAGTGGACCACCTAATTAGCTGCTGCAATAAGATCACCCAGACAGAATACAAACAACAGTATGACAAAATAGCAACAACGGAGCACTGGAATGCTGCAGAAATTGCAGGCAAGTACTGGTGGGACCACAAAATAGACAAAATAATAGAAAATGAAGAAGCTAACGTGCTATGGAGTTTTAGAATTTAAACAGACAAAAGCCTGCTAGACAACACTCCTGACTTATCAATTGATGATAAAAAGAGACAAAGTCTGGATAGTCGACCTTGCAGTACTTGGAGACAGTAGAAGAGGAATAATTGGAGAAAATCCCAAAATACAAACATCTACAAGTAGAAGTAGAGAAACTGTGGCCAAAGAAAAGCAAAAAATATATAAATAGGTGTTTTAGGCACAATTCTAAAACACCACCTGAAAACCATCAGCATTAGCAAAATCACTGTTAATCAGTTGCAAAAGGCAGTTTTACTTGAAAGTATATAGCACAAAGTAGTCATGCTGGTATCAGTAGTTATCAGAATACAGCTGTCATACCTAAAAGGCTTGGATGCACTTAGGAAATTTGGGTATTGAACATATTTCCATCTAATCAGTTCCAAAAGGCCACACTGCTTAGACTCACACATATACTGTGCTGATATATGATGACATTCTAGATTCTTGGGAAGAATTCAATGTGAAAGGACAACACCAGCAAAATAAATATATTAACAGAGTTGGAAAGACCTTGTAGATCATCTAGTCCAACCCCTGTCCAAGCAGGAGACCCTACACAATTTCTGACAGATGGCAGTCCAGTCTCTTCTTGAAAGCCTCCAGTGATGAAGCTCCCATAAAACTTCTGAGGGCAAGCTATTCCATTGGTTGATTGTCCTCACAGCCAGAAAATTTCTCCTTATTTCTAGGTTGACTCTCTCCTTGATCAGTTTCCATCCATTATTCCTTGTCTGGCCTTCAGGTACTTTGGAAAACAGATTGAACCCCTCAAATTGGAACACTGCTATCATGTCTCCACTGGTCCTTCTCTTCATTAGACTAACCATACCCAGTTCCTGTAATTGTTCTTCATGTTTTAGCCTCCAGTCCCTTAATCATCTTTGTTGGTCTTCTCAGCACTCTTTCTAGAGCAGGGGTGTCAAACTCAAGGGCCACGGGCTGGATCCAGCCCACGGGGTGCTTAGATCTGGCCCACGGGGCTGCCTTGGAAACAGTGAAAGACCAGCATGTGGTGCCTCTGCCAGTGAAAATGGACTCCCAATCTCCGTTTTTGGCTGGGATGGCCTCCTGCAACCCTCTACCAGTGAAAATGGAGCTCCAGAGGGTTGCAGGAGGCCATCCCAGCTGAAAACAGAGATTGGGAGCCCATTTTTGCTGGCAGAGCACTCGGGCCACCACAGGTGCCCCTGACATGAGTGATTTCAAGCTGGCCATGGCCATCCTGGCCACGCCCACCCCAGCCCCCTGAGGTCAAACACAACCCTGATGCAGCCCTCAATGAAATCGAGTTTGACACCCCTGTTCTAGAGTCTCAACATCTTTTTATAGTGTGGTGACCAAAACTGGATGCAGTATTCTAGGTGTGATCTTACTAAAGATTTATAGAGTGGTATTAGTACTTCACTTGACCTTTGATTGAATCCCTCTGTTAATGCAATTTAGGGTTGCATTGGCTTTTTTGGCTGCCGCCACACACTGTTAGCTCATATTTAATTGGTTCTCTGCTAAGACTGCAAGATCCCTCTCACAGTTATTGCTATTAAGCCTGGTTTCACCCAGTCTATATGTATGCTTTTGGTTTTTCTTTCCTAAGTGCAAGACTTTACTTTTCTCTACATTGAATTTCATTTTGTTAGATAGGGCCCAGTGTTCAAGTCTGTCAAGATCCTTCTGGATTTTGAGCCTATCATCTAGGTTGTTAGCTATTCCTGCCAGTTTAGTATCATTCGCAAATTTGGTAAGTTCCCCTTCTATTCCCTCATCTAAGTTGTTTATGAAGATATTGAAGAGTACTGGGCCTAAGACACAACCTTGGGATACCCCACTGCTTACTTCCCTCTATGTAGACATAGTATTATTAAGGACTACTTGTTGAGTACAGTTTGTTAGCCAGTTACAAATCCATCTGATGGTGATGCTATCTATCCCACTTTTTTCTAGCTTACCAAGAAGTACGTTGTGATCTAGTTTGTTGAATGTCTTGCTGAAGTCTAAGTATACTATGTTCACAGTATTTCACTGGTCCACTAATTTAGTCACTGTGTTGAAGAATGAAATAAGATTGGTTTGGTGTAATCTGTTTTTAACAAAGCTTTGCTGACTTCTAATTATTATTTTACTTATTTCTAGATGTCGGCAGATCTGTTTTTTTAATTATCTTTTCCACTATCTTCCCGGTTATTGATGTTAGGCTGATTGGTCTCTAGTTTCCTGGATCTGTTTTTTTTTCCTTTTTTGAATGACAACTATGATCTCACCTTGCTGTTTATATAATAATAATAGGGACCAACCAGAATAATATCAACTTTATAATGTCAATTCCCCAATTCATGTCTCTTTGTAAGGTCAAGGCTGAAATCTTTCTAGTATTGGATGAAAAAAATGAATGTTTATGAATTCCATATTTTAAAAGCTTCTTATAATTTATACTCTTTGTCCAACTTATTTCTATTCCAGTTTAGTTTAATATAAATGGTGGTTCTTTCTTTTTTGAAAGAATGAAATGAGATTCAATAGTGATGCTTGCTCTGGTAGTTAACTTTATAATGTGAAACTAATGTTCTATATATTCCTTAGTTGTTCATTTAAATGTAGAGTTCGTTATAGTTTTTCCAATGTTTTGTCAATGACCCCAAATTTCTATAGCATTTATGTCTTTAGTAAAGCAGATTCAGCAGTGAGTACTTTTTTACCTTTCATCTTTCCATACAGTCTATTAGAATAACAATTAGAATCTTTGTGTAGCAAAGCTGTTTTGCTGTATCAATGTTACTATATTGTCTTCTCACTGTGAATGATACCATCTATCTTGTTATCTACACCTTTAATTCTAAAGTAATTGTCACATTCGTGTATCCATAGGATACTTGCATACTTAGACTGCATATCTCCTAAACATTCTAAATAAGAATATTCCATTCTATATAACATCTATATAACCTTGTTATTGCTCCTGGCCCATCTAGATGCAAGAAGCCAGTGATTCACTATAACTATTTTCTTTAAAAATAATAAAATTATGCCTGGGTCCACTTCAATTATTGATGTTTCACCATGCTCTCTAGTATATTTTCAGACATAGCAAGAATATCATGATAATGTTGCTTCTGAAATGAATGTATGTCCTATGAATCCAACAGAACAAAACACAATCCATTTTATTAAATCAGCCAACATAACCCCTTAAAATGTGTAGTACTTTCTCCTTTGGATATGTATGAGTTGATTTGATTTATATTAAAGGAGCTCCAAAAGTGTCACAAAATGTTTATGTTAAGAGGGGTCCTTAGACTTATATAGTCTAAGTTTAAATTAAATTGAAACTATTGTGATGTAACTTTACAATTTAAGCCTCTTAAATCCCACCCCCAGTGGAAGATCTAGATGGAATTAAAGGTAATTGTGATGTATGCATTGTATTATTTATTCCAGCAGAATTATGCCCCAAAATTATTTGCTTGAGAGATAGATATTATACTATTACAGATCAGATTTTGCACATCTTCACCAGTTGGGATAAAAATAGTATGGAATCCCAGTGATGGGGTGATGAAACAATAAATGCTGTGCTATAAATACTAGGACTGTGCATCTGTTTAAAGTTTGATTCCAGAGCAGGCTGGAGTAATTTAGAACAGATTTATTTCACTGAGATTAAATGATTGCGTGTAAGTCACCCTATTCTAGTTTTTTTTAAAGCAATAGCTCCAGTTCTAATTTCTAGTATGCTGCCAATGGCAGCACCCCAGCAGTTGCATTGAAAGAGGAGAAAAATGTTTTTCTGTTTATGTGAAACACCATGAACAGTGGGGGAGAGTGAGTGCTGACTAATCTGCCCTTAAATCAAGGATCAGATAGCAGTGGCATGCAACTACAGAGAATATGTTGGCATGTCAAACTCTGAAGCTATAGCATTTTTCAATGCTTAGGAAAAGGATGATTGGCTTTACATGTCATATATGAAATAGGAAGAGACTTTGAAGACTTTCTAGTCTAACTCCTTGCCCTGTGAACAGACGTGGGTTCCTACTAGTTCCAACTGGTTCTTTAGAATACTTAGTAGCTCGGCGATGATATCACAGAGCCGGTTCTGTCGATGTCTCTGTGGGTGCCACCATCTTGGATTTTGCTTCTGCACATGTGCAGAAGCTAATTTTTGTTTCTGTGCATGCACAGAAGCTATTTTTTATTGCTGCAGGTGCGTGCACAGTGCAACCCTGAGCGAGCCGGCAGCAAAAGGATCCAGAACCCACCCCTGCCTGTGAAGAAGCCAATAGCAGAACGTTCTTGAAAAATAGCCATTGAGACTCTGTTATGCATCTTCAGTGAAGCAATCTGTTTCATTGCTGAACAGCTGTACAAAAAGATAGATTAGATATAAGATATAACTTAATTATAATTTTTTTACTGTGAACATACTGGCCCACATAAAAAATGAAATTCTGTTGCCTGCTTTCAAGAGAAAGTATATATCTACCCAAACACATACATAACACATATGCACATGCTATATATATACATAAACATATAACTGCAACACACACACACACACACACACACACACACACACACACACACACACTAATCACTGTCCATTTTGAATATGTAGCGGAAAGAGAAAACTTGAGAGTTCACAAGATTGATGTTATATGGAATAAAACTGTGACTGAATCTAGATGTTCTGCTTCGGATACCACGACGCCTCTTCCCACAAGGTAAGAAGGAAAACAAGTCATAAAGAGGATGTGTAGTGTCCCAGACAATTCTGTGGACTTGACTCTGCTCAAGTATTGCTTATGTGCTATGTCCTGGATAGAAGGAAGTGAACTACCAATGATCTTTTCTGCCATCCTCACCACTTTCCACACTGCCTTCCTGGAAGCAGTAATGCTTCCAAACCATGCAATATGACAGGATGCTCTTGATCGTACCTCTATAGAAAGTGGTAAGGACAGGGAAAGGAATGTGAACTTTTCTAATGCAATGCAGAAAATGTAGGCAGTGCTGAGCCCGCTTCACCAGTGTCTCATGGTTGAGCAACCAAGCTAGCCTACTTGCTAGCCACACACCCAGAAACTAGATGCTGCTAACCACATTTGAATCATTAATAAACAGAGGTGTGTGGCTGTGCCTATCTTTTCTGAAATTGACAATGATCTCTTTAGTTTTTCCTACATTTAAAATGAGGCTGTTTTTGTTACACCAGTTCACTAAACCCTCTACCTCCTTGCGGTAAGCACTCTCATTGTCATCTTGAATAAGGCCCACTGCTGTTGTATCGTCCACATACTTAACAATATGGTTGGTGGTAAACCTAGCATAACAGTCATGGGTCAACAGGGTGAAACAACAGCGGACTTAGGACACAACCCTGAGGCGAACCTGTGCTCAAGAAAATGGTGTTAGAAATATTAGTCCCAATTTGAACATATTGGTCCTACCAATAAGAAAATCAAGAATCCAGTTGCACAAAGGAGTATCAAAGCCTAAAAGGTCCGGTTTGTCTACTATGTTGCTGAGGGATGATTGTATTAAATGTCAAACTGAAGTGGACAAACAGCATTCACACATGAGTATTTCTTTCCTCTAAGTTCAGATGGAGAACAGAAGAAATAGCATCCTCTGTAGAGCGATTTGGAAGCAAACTGAAATGAGTCAAATGCTAGAGGGAGGCTGGATACAAAAATGTCCTTTATCAGCCTCTCAAAACATTTCATTATGATGGATTTAAGTGCAACTTGACAGTAATCATTGAGATCCATAATTGTAGACATTTTTGGCACTGGCAAAAATAATGGCCGTCTTAAAATATGATGGGACCATCGCTTGTTGCAGCGAAAGATTAAAAATGTCTGTGAGAACACAACTCATCTGCACATTCCCTAAGAACATGCTCAGGGATATTATCTGGGCCTGCTGCTTTCCAAATGTTAACTTTCCGCAATGTTCTCCGAACAGAGGTAACATCAAAGCTAAGCATTTGCTTGTCAGTATGGGGCACAGCTTTCCTCACAGTGGTGCTATTTAATGCCTTGAATCTTCTAAAAAAATGTGTTCAGCTCATTTAGAAAGCCTGTGTCCTCCTTGCCACACAATGCAGTCACCTTGTAGTCTGTAATGGCCTGGATGCCTTGCCACATACACCTGGTGTTCATTGGGTCCTGAAAAAAGTTCTGAATATTCTGACTATGGGCTTGCTTTGCTCTTTTTATGGTGCTTTTCAAATTGGCTCTGGCTGTTCTAAGTGCCAGCATATCGTGCTTACAGCATCTTGCAAACCTCATATGTCATCCATGGTTTTTCATTTGCCCTCACAACAATGTTTTGAACAGACATCCTCAATGCACTTTTGAATATATGCAGAAACAGTGGTGGCATACTCCTACTCATTTATGTGTTGTTCATCTGTTGCTGCTTCTTAAAACATGCCCCAATCTGTGCGCTCAAAGCAATCTTGTAATGCTTCTATAGTTCTGTCCACCTAAACCCTCCCCTGCCTCATTTTTGGTTTCTCTCTGAGTAATAAAATCTTATATGCTGGAATAAGCAGTATGTATGTATGTATGTATGTATGGGTGGGTTCTAACTTACCTCACTGCCGGTTCGCTTCCTCCCACGCCTCATGGCTGTGACTCATAGGCGCACGCATGCTTCACGTGTGTGTGCATGCATAGTTCAAAAAAAATTAAATTAAATTTTAAAAAAGCAGAAAGCAAGATGGCGATGCATGTGCAGTGCCTGAAACTTGGCTTCTGCACATGCGCAGAAGGAAAAAAAACCAGGAAAAAATTCCCCAAAAATAATAATTCCAAAACAAAAAAAAATTCCCAAAAAATTCCAAAAAAAAGATGGTAGCGTCCACGGACCGGCCCCGACAGAACTTGTTCTGTGACATCACCATGACATCACCAGCGGTTTGCTACCAGTTCTATAGAACTGGTGCGAACTGGGAGGAACCCACCTATGTATGTATGTATGTATGTATGTACCGGTATATGTATATATATCTACACACACACACACACACATATACACATACATACATATACACATGTGTGTGTGTGTTACACACACACACACACACACACACACACACACACACACACACACACACACACACACACACACACACCAGAAGGGGGAATACACTGGATCTTGCTTATTCTAACATTAAGAATGCATTCAAAACCCTCCCCCGCCCTCACCTGGGCTCTTCTGACCATCTCTCAGTGTTGCTTATTCCAGCATATAAGACTTTATTACTCAGAGAGAAACCAGCTGCTGACAAGTCTCCAGGTTAAACATGTGCAATTCCTCTCTGAAGCATAGCTCTTTTATCAGCAAGTGACTTAGTATTAAAAAGCAGAACCTAAAAAGCAGACTGGAAGTTCCATCATCTCTTTTATTTAGATTTCCTCGTTTAGATTAGAATCTAAAAGAAAGAGAGGTCAGACACTGGTCTTACCCTCCTTTTTCTATAATTGCCAATTTGCTGCTTTCAGTCTGCCTCCATAGCCCACCACTATTTTTTTCTCAAATCAGAGTTTGAACTCTACCACTATCTCCCTAGCACATTCTGCTAAACTAAGCATCAGTTAATAAAACATTTTTTGCCCTTAAATTGGATCCCAAACTCCTTCTACATAGAGGCAAGCAGAATGACACCCCATAAGAAGAGTTCAAAAAGACAATCAAGTAACCAATGTTTCGTGACCAGATTAAGTAACATCATTGGTCTCCTGCAAATCAACAAACTCAGCATCAAGAATACACCAGTTTAATCCTGAGCTACAGGATTAGCCTCTTTATAGGCTCAGTTGTTCCATAAAAGTAAATGAACTTAATGTTTGGTTAGCATTAAACAAAGTTCTGTGATGGATCTCAGTTTTTTACACATCAGATCGCTATAATTTTAATTTGTTCAGTCTTGTGAAGGATCTCGTTATTGTCCAGACTTGTTGAACACTTTTCAGCTTTCCAATCCAAAATTCCAAATGTGGTGATAGGCTTTTATTATATAAAAAAAGGAAAGACACTCACCACATTCTCGGTATCATTCCTTTCAAAATTCCCAAGATGCTGAGGAATCTAAAGCTTGCTCTATCACACAAACACTCAGCATTTTTTAAAACAGGGAATAAGTGTATTGATTGTAAATGCATGATGAATTGGAAATGGACTAGTTTTGAGGATCTAACTTCATCCTTGTGGTTATGGTAAGGTGACATTTCTTCTCTTATTTTATCAACACATTATTCACTGTAACATTTTTTGGGGCCATTTAAAAGTTTCAAGACAGTTTTCAACTCTCCAGAAGCCTAAACACTTTCAGAAGTACATTGAATCATGGATATGAGTGCTAGTATGCAGCCTGCTCCAGATACCATTGTAGAGACTGGGCCTATTATAAAAATATCAAGAGCCTACTCTTCACTTATTTTTCTCAAAAAAAGCTTCAAACGTCACTGTACGGTAGAAACAAAAGCTGGAACTATTTAATTTCTTTTTTTTATTTTTTTTTAATTTATTTTTTATTCAAAAAGTTTTATAAGTACAGAGTACAAACATTTTTCATTTTTCTCCCCCCCATCCCCCCCACCCCCAACCCACTCCCTTCCCTTCCCCCCTCCCCCCCCGGACTTCCCAGAGAAAGTACAGGGCATAATATTCAATAAAATAAATTTAAATTGAGTTAAAGCAACTTCTTAATTTCCCCAATTTTTGAAATCTTTAACACCGAATTTTCCTAAACTATTCAAAATATAATCGGAAGAAGAATAAAAATAATAAAAAATAAAGAAAATAAGTAATTAAAGGGAAAGTAAACAATTTAAAAAAAATCATACAACATATCATGCTATAATTCACATCTCTAAACCACTATCTTTTACATAATCTGTATTAATAATTATAAAAAAGAAAAAGGAAAGAAAGGAAAAAAAACAAAAATAGAAAAGAAACAAAGGTGAACCTCAAGAACTAAACTTGATCATAAAATCAAACAATGTTAATAACATAATATTACAATATATCAAAATATTAACTTCACAATATATAATATACATATTAATAATAATAAAAAAGGAATAAAGACTAACCCCTTATACTTCAAAAACCTTAGACTTAAACCTAAAGTCCAACAATTTATTAATAACATAATATTACTATATATCAAATTATTGGTTTCAGAACATATAATATATATATTAATAACAAAAATAATATTTATACCTAGTCACAATACCTCAATATTTAAAATATTCTACCAAATTATTTATTCCCATAGTTTAAGAAAAAAAATCAAACCCAATATTAATAACAATATTACAATATATTAAAATATCAACTTCAAAATGTATCATATATATAATAATAACAATAAAAAATAAGTAAAACCTAACCCCTTATACCTCAAAAAACCTTAAACTTAATCCTAAAATCCCACAAAATATTAATAACACAATATTACAATATGTCAAAATGTTAAGTTCACAATATATAATATATATATTAATAATGATAAGAAAAAGGAATAAAAACTAACCCCTTATACTTCAAAGACCTTAAACTTAAACCTAAAGTCCAACAACTTATCAATCATATAATATTACAATATATCAGATTATTGGTTTCAGAACATATAATATATATATTAATAACAAAAGTAATATTTATACCTAGTCACAATGCTATTTAATTTCTTGTAGACTCATTGAAAAGCTTTTTTCCCCTCCTTGTAGCTCTCATTTATAAGAAGGAATTGTTAAATGGGGTGAAAAAATCGTGTTTAAAGTCTTCTCTTAGTCTTCCATGGTATAGAATTACAGATGAGCCATAAGTTTGCTTTTGGTGACCACCAAATGATAAAATGGTTAATGAAATTTCACCTCAGCAGCCATTTTTGAATGAAATGGATGACCAAGATATATTTCAATCTGGATGTTATTTGGTTTAGTCGCACTGATTGGCAGCCAGTATCAAAAGAAACAGATACCTGATTTTCTTGGTACTCTCTTTGGATACTTGATATTGTTGATAGAGGTACCATGTTTTGGATGGGTTAATTCTTATTTTGCACCATAAATTGTATAATAGCTTAGAACCCATCTTATTTTCCATGCCTTTTAGCAACTGGAACTGGATTCCGTTGCTCCATAAACTGTACATCATGAATATATGGATGGTATTACACTTGAAACCAATCTAGGTGTTTTACATGTCCAATTTTGAATGCAGCTGACTGTAATATTCATCCATATAATTGTCATTAGTTATCAGTTTGGTGCTATTTCTGATCTTAAACTGCTGTGTAGCTTTGGAATGAGACGCATTCCTTCCCTGACATTGTCTCTGCATGGAATGAGTGCTGTTATGCAACATAAAAGAAGTATGACATATGAGTGAAAAATTTAGCAGAATATTTTTGTGACATTTGTATATATGATTTTTTCCCCTAACAACAAAATCAGTGCATGTACTTGAGAAATTTAAATGAAATAATTCCAATAGAAATGTGCATAAACCCGTCATATTTTGTTGCTTTCACCATTGCTGCAATTGTTATTTTCTGCTGCGGCTATCTGGATCTATATACTGAACAATCTTTCCATCCGGAACTCCTATGGGAAATAATGAGACTAAGTATCTGTGCTGAGCAAGTAGTTTTAAATATCAGACAGTCCCTTGATGTTGGAAAATTTACTAATTTATTAATCAGTCTTCTTATGATAATAGCACCTGCCAATTAAAAATGTCAGTTTTTGACAAAGTTCTTCATGTGTTCATGTTTTGCATGAAAGTGAAAAAAATTCATAAGATTCCCTGAAAATACAGTGAAGGAAGATTTCAGGAGTGGCAATTCTGGGGGCGGGGGGTTGGGGAGGGGGAGGGGGATTCCTTATACCAGTGATGGCGAACCTATGGCACGGGTGCCACAGGTGGCACGCGGAGCCATATCTGCTGGCACGTGAGCCGTTGCCCTAGCTCAGCTCCAGCGCGCATGTGCATGCCCGCCAGCTGATTTTTGGCTTGAGCAGAGGCTCTGGGAGGGTGATTTTGGCCTCCAGAGGGCCTCCAGGGTGGCGGGGGGAGCGTTTTTGCACTCCCCAAGGTCCAAGAAAGCCTCTGGAGCCTGGGGAGGGTGACAAATGGGCCTACCGGGCCCACTGGAAGTCAGGAAATGGGAGAGTGGGGGTCATGCATGCATGCACGGGGGGTGGGGCAAGTGGGGGGCTTTGGATTATGGATGTGGGCACGCACGTGTGTGCGATAGCGCGCGCGCGCTATTTCGGCACCTGAGGAAAAAAAGGTTCGCCATCACTGCCTTATACTTTGGCTTATAGACACTGTTGCAGAACAATACTAGATTACCCTAACTGATTAACATCTCATTAACATTGAAAGGAAAATAATATCGATAAGTCATCAGGAAATATTAATATATTGAATTTCAGGTAGTGTAATGTGAGCAAGAAAGGAAGTCCAATGGGTATTACATCTTTATTGCATACAGCATATTTTTACTCTAACGTATTTTGGGTAACATACCGGTAGCAAGATGTGAGATGTGAATAATCTATATCATTTTCTCCTTCAGTCTTTTACAAATTTCCCTGCTTACATATGGCAGAAAGAATATTCAATTACAGTTTGAACCAAGTAAGAAAAATACATTTAATGATTGAAACTGAAATATTAAGGCTAAGAGTGTCCATGTCCCCCACAGCAAAATTTTTATTTATCAGGGATTAAGTTTCATTGATTTTAATTGAACATTCCTCCTAGATATGTGTTGATCTTAATTTATGCTTACAAAACATAACAGTATATTTAAAAGTAATGTAATTGAATACCGGAATTTTAAATGCCATATGGCAATCTATATAATGAAATCTATGTATTCTAGACCCACTTTATATGTACAAAACATAACAGTATATTACAAAATAATGTAATTATACACAGGAATTTTAAATGGTCAATGGCAATATATATAATGGAATCTATGCTATATTTATTAATCTACGGTATGTATTCTATTTTAAGAATTTTAAAATTATCTTGAAACAAAGGTAGCTTTAAATAGGTAGACATATTATTTTAAGAGTGACATTCTTCAATTAATGAGTTCAGTTAATAAAAATATTTTGTTGTTACTATACTATATGGTCAGAGTATTAGACAGGACTCTACAAAACCTGAAATCAAATCCGTACTTAGATATATGAAGTTCACTAGCACCAAATTAGAAAAAAAATATCTACTTGTTTTCCATATTTCTACATCCATTGCAAGACTACAGTGAGGATAATTAACATGTGAACAATATGATGGAATTTTAAAATAGCATCAGTCTCTAATTTTCTTGAAATGGAAGAGGAATATACAGTTGCAGTATATATTGTACCTGACAAAACTTTAGTTTTTCAGAGGACCAATAGTACTAAAACAGAGTGAAGATGAATCTTTAGTAGATGTAACTTTTGTAAAGTGTTGACTAAAGAGTTGGAAAAGTTTTGTACACTTGCGTACTTTGGAATGACACAGAGCAGATAAGACTAGCTACTAAAAGTACATTAGATGAGATGCTAAGATCAATGAGGAGAAAATAATTTAGGATAAAATAATTTTTAATTGCAGATTAAAAACAGATTTCAACCTTTTCATAATGGAAATTGTTTAACATCACAATAATTGAAGATAAGTAGAATGCAATTTACAGTGTAAGATGCCAGAATGGTTCTCTACTATAGTTCAAGAAGCCATAAAATTAAGAAAGCTTCCTTCTGTCCTGAACATACATTCTTACAGAAAAAGTGTAGGATAATAAGGAATACATTTTAAAAAGGCTTTAGGACAAAAAACATAAACATTAGCAATATCAACATCCTGTCAACCCTGAAGCTGACCTGACTGAAGCCATCAAAATATTTAGAAAGCTGAAAATCAAGCAAGGAATCGTATGATTCATTAGACAACAAAGAAGTGAAAGGAACTCTCTAAGAAAAAATGAATGATTTTTGCAACTGTCTTTTCTAGAGCAGATACCTGAGTTCTATATTGACTTTCTCAGTGAATCTAACAAGTTTTTAAAAAGTGAGGTAATAAGATAAGCTATTTTAGGACATTTGAGAGAACCCCCCAAGAGTTCTTAAAGAGCTCAGCTATGAAATTGCTGCACTCCTCCTGAAACTATATACATTATCCATCATATTGGGCCAGTGTCATAGACCTGGAACAAAGACAATTTGGGTGTTTTTAAGTGGCCCAAGAGAAATATAGGAAATTATAGAGGGATAATTTAACTCATTTGGGTTTTGGTAAATTGCTAGAAATGAAAAAGGAAATGTTTGGAAAGAGCTCTAGAATGATAATTTTAATGGGTTACATATTTAAAAAATAGCAAAATGTGTTAATCCAATATTCATAGATACACACTGAAACAAACAAACAAGGCTCTAACTTCACCTGTCCTATGCAGTGATGTGGAGTGGGCTGTATATAACCCATTAGGAAAAAGAATTTGGAATATCAATGTGAATAGCTCAAAATGTTGACTCAATGGGTGGCAGTTACCCATAAAAAACGAAATCCCATATTAGAAATAATTAGAAAAAGGATTAAAAATAAATCTGACAAATTATAATGGCATTACTAGAATCAATGGTACATTTGTACCTGGCTTACTGTGTGAAGTCCAAATCACAATATAATAAAGCTGAAAATGATGCAGAAGAAGAATTAGGAGTTCTTGAACACTTTACTTATGAGAAAAGGCTAGAGCAGTGATGGCGAACCTTTTTTTGCTCGGGTGCCAAAAGGATGCTCGTGCGCACGATAGCACACAAGCGCATGCCCACACCCATAATGCAATGCCCTCCCCCGTGCATGCCCACACATCCCCCCTGCTTCCCCCCCACGCATGTGCACAGGCCTCACTGAAGTCTCTGGACTTCTGGTAGGCCTGTTGGGTCGTTTTGCCCCTCCCCAGACTTCAGGAAGGTCTGTGGATGGTGAAAAATGGCCCAAACGCCCTCCCCAGGCTTCAGGAGGCTTTTCTGAAGCCTGGAGAGGGCAAAAACCGCCCCAATGGGCCTACTGGAAGTTCATTTCTGAACTTCTGGTAGGCCCGTTGGGCCCGTTTTTCACCATCCACAGGGTCCGGAGGCTTTCCTAAAGCCTGGGGAGGGTGAAAATGCCCTCCCCCACCCTCCAGAAGGCCAAAAATCAGCTGGCCAGCGAGCACATGCATGCTGGAGCTGACATAGGGCAAAGCCTCACATGCCCTCAGATATGGTTCCGCATGCCACCTGTGGCACGCATGCCATAGGTTCGCCATCATGGGGCCAGAGTATTTGGGACTCTTTAGCTTAGAGGGAGGAAAGGGGTATAACCATGTATGACAGAAAGTGGACAGGGAAAACATTTTCTTCATTTGAAAAAAATTAGTACCATGAGTCACCCAGTGAAGATGATTTAAAAAAATAGAAAATAAAAAAGATTTTTTTCCATATAGTACATAATTAATCTGTAAAATTTATTACCATAAAATGAGATGGTGACCACTAACTTCAATGGCTTTCAAAGGACACTAGATATATTAATGGAAAACAATGAATATCTGTTAGTCTTAAATCTTCATGTTTTTGAGAAAGGATGTTTCCAAATGTCAGTATCAGAATAATAGCAGGTAAAAAAATCACCACTTCTTTTATACTGGAGAAGTATCTAGTTAGTCACTATAACTTAGTGACTTAAGTTAACTAGGACTTAGATAGATCTTGGCCTGATCCAGCAGACTATTTACCGTATTTTTCGGAGTATAAGACGCACCTTTTTACCCTCAAAAACAGGTTGAAAATTTGGGTGCGTCTTATATACCAAATGTAGCCCCACCCAGCCACCCCCACCCTTTGGCCTCTGCCTGCCAGCAATTTACTTCTTTGCAGCAAACAGCAGCAGAGCCTGATTTGCACAAGAAACTAATTAGCAGCCTCCCGACCTACAGCTGACTGAGGCTTGTAAGCCATGTGGTAAAATGAAACTAACTACGGTGGCTGTAATGAGACAAATTGCTGGGAGATAAACTGCTGGCAATGTTAGGCTGCTTAAATTGCAAGGAGGTAAGCTGTAACTGCTATGGCCTAGAGATAGAGTTCTTGTCTCACAATCAGGAGGTTGTGAGTTCTATCCTAGGTAGAGGCAGATTCTGTTAATATGTTATTATTTTTTAAAGACTGCTTTATTTTGTTAAATGTTTGTAGAGTGTTCAAATTATTAGACTTATTTTTTAAAGACTGCTTTATTATTGTTCTAGACAACTTAACAAAATGAAGAAGCTTTTTAAAATAAATGCTTGCTCTGAAGAGGCCCAGTGCTATTGTATCTTCTTTTAAATAGCAGAAAGCCTTCCAGAAAGCCACATCAATTTTAAAGATCTGTAAAAATATAATCTGAAATGTCCTGTTTTAGTATTAAGTATTAGTATTAAAATAAGGCAGCTGAGTTAAACCCTGACTTAGTCAAGTTTGGAGTAGATCTATTTAGATCATTGGGAGGAGTTAATGTGATTACATTTAAGAAAACTTTCTGGGATTAATATACCGCCATAATGTACATTTCTCCAATTCTTTGCCATTTCTATGGGTCAGGCACACATGCACAGAAATACACAGCAAACAGTGTATATCATCTGTGCTATTTGCTGTTTGCTGTTTGGCAAATTGCTGGGAGGCAGAGGCCTTTTTTCCTTGTTTTCCTCCCCCAAAACTAAGGGGCGTCTTATACTGCGGTGCGTCTTATACTCCGAAAAATACGGTATGTATTTTGAATCCATTTTATCTGAAATATTGTCATGTGTGATTTAATATTTAACTCATGCATTTTCTGCATATTTTGATGTATTTGCAGTCTTTCTTATTACTAGATTACAAAAATTTGGAAAAGAAAAGGAAATATCATCTTGTCTATTATTTTGAAAGCATGATTTAGGTCAGTTCACTGTAAAAGTGCAAGTGAGACATCAACACTAAAAACCACAATTAACCCAAGAGAGTATTGAAAATATGTTCTTTTATAGGCGTAAAATTGAGCTCAGCTGTAAAAGATGAAAAGGCAATTCTTAGGCTGTGTTGGTATAATATGAATAGTTGGGGGGAAAAGGCAAAAGAAAGTCAAGAGAAACAAAACTGAAATTGAAAACTGGACTTTTAGATGCTCAATAGTTCCAAAAGCCTGCATCTTCCAGTCACATCATTACTCCAACTGCTGTAAATACACATGAATAAGAATGACAGCTTTTTCCTCCCCTCAGGTCTGAAAGGAGAACACTGTTTTGCAAAACCTAACTTAGCTTTAATTTTCTCTTCCCTAACTGCTTTAGCAGAAGCTTCCTTGTCTTCTGGTACGAATGAAGTTCTTCTTGCAGAATCAAGATTGTCCAGAGCTTTGAAGGAATGCCTGTCTTTTTCAAATACTAAAAAAGGCATCTGTGCACACTTGCCAAAAGTTTCCTGGCTTTGAGAATTGAATTGAATTGCTGTGGCAGTCTAAAAGTCTCAAGGGAGAAGGAAGTACTAACATACAGCAAAAAGGAACAGCCTGAACTAGTCAATTAATTGGGTTTCTCCTCTCTCTCCCCACCCCCCCACCCCCGGTCTTCAGGGCTTAAAAAACTCAAAGGTTATTGATCTGAGATGGAGAAAAGAAACTCTCCATTCTTTGAAAAGTTGTCCTTATATTTGGACTATACAATAATGTTGTGTTTATTATTTTATCTCTGGACAGAATGCAATAATAGCCTGATTATTTGTTCTGTTTTGTTTTGCATATGTCTTCTATTCCTGAAACCTCTGAGAAACTGCTTTATCATAGTTGGAACCCCTCCTGTTGTCCTCCTCCATTTTGTCCTCCTGCTCCACGCCCGTATCCTCCTCTTCCTCCTCTTCCTCCTCCTCCTCCTGGATCTCCATTGGTGCCCTTTCCACTACAAATAGCATTGAGAGTCAGCTGCCACACTGAATGGTTCATAACATGATGATGATTTCGTCCATTGTATTCAAAGAGGACCTTGACATCTATATTGGGGGGGGGGTGATGTCAAGACTTGCGCGTGAATTAGATTAAAGTGAGGGAGAGGTGTGCATAGTCAGCCTCACTCTCTCTTCCCAGATTCCATCTTGCTCCAAATAGCAGGACAAGAGTCGAGACAGTTGGAGATGGGCTGGGCGCAGTGGTTGGCCAGGGCATCTTTTGTGTCTTGCCATGCTCTTAGCGTACCACATCGCTTGCAGAGACCGTCTTCATGACCATTGTCCTACTCTAGTAGATTTCATCCTCTCAGTCCACCGGAATCTGTCTTCACATGCTCAGGATAGACAAGTCCCGATAGATGACCCAACGGCTACTCTCAACCTGGTTTGGCCAGCCTGTCGAAGCTGTTGCCCGGGGTGTGGCTGCTGCACATTCTACAGCTGCTAGGAGCCACAGGTGAGAGCTGAGTGACAGGTGTGGCCAAAGGTGAGCGAGCTGCCCTACAAGCTGTCCTAAAATGAGTTGCCGTAAAAGGACACGACATGCCCCTACACCAGAGGTGCTAACCCACCCTGAGGACCCCATACACCCCATAGCATAACATAGTGGCCTGGCTAATTCAGTAAAGTCTGTATACTGCGCTGTGAGAAACTTAATTTAAACAGTGACTCATATCTTTATAGTCCAAGTTTAGATATTACTGTTGACAAACTCTGCAAAGGTGTTGATTGCCGATACCACTTTCAGTCCTTGGAAAATCACTATTGTATTTTGCCCATATTTGGGGCTTCTGGAAATGTTTAGGTGATGAACAGTAAAATAAAGCATTTACTAAGACACAGTCAAATAAGTACCACTTCCAGGCCTTATTTTCTTTCTCTTCCTTATGCCACACTGAAACTTAATTAAATCATTATATGCTATTTAAAATAACAATTTCTACTTCCTTAATTTTATCTCTACATTTTAAAGATAAACTAGTTAATTTTTGAAAATTGGTGCAGAAAGAATTGAGTTCCAGTGCATTAGATGAGTCCTTTCTCAAAAGCTCAATGCCTTGTGTATTCTTTCACTAGTTGGACTATTGCAGATTAGGTGAATGCGAGTGATTCTTCTTTATTTAAGAATTCACATTGGCTCTCTAGAGAAAAAAACACAGCTAAGTATACAACAATAATGTGTTCCATCCTCTTTCTCTTGCAATCATCTTTTACTGATGGCCTTTAGGGGTGGGTTCTAAAATTTTTTTTGCTACCGGTTCTGTAGGTGTGGCTTATTTTGTGGGTGTGGCTTGATGGTCATGTGACAGTGAGAGGGCTTCATGGTCATGTGACTGGGTGGGCGTGGCTAGGTGGTCATGATCCTAGTTCCCCCTATGAGGATTCCTACATCCAGACCTTTTTCAATCCCCCAAAGGATTAAAGGAAACCAGATTCCATACAGCTCTGAAGACCTTAAGGCAAACCAAATGCAAGGGGTCCTCGCTTAATGGCTGGTTGCTTAGCAAGTGTTCAAATTTACGACTGACCTCCCCAGAGCTACTTGACCTGTTTTTGGAGTTTTGACAGCCATATGGACGCACGCACACACGCACGCGTGCGCGCGCGCACACACACATATATTTATGTCCAGTTACAACATCCCACACAGTCATGTGATTGAGGTTTTCTATGTTTTTGCCAGTTTCCAACAATTCCTTCTGATTTCCGTTTAAAAATGCCCATTGGGGAAAATGGACTTGTTTAACAACATTAAGTGTTTGCTTAATGACCACAAGTTTCATCTAATGGCCATGGTGTTTGCCTAACTCAGGGGTCTGCAACCTTAAACACTCAAAGAGCCATTTTTCTATTTTCTTTTAAACAGGTATCTCTCTCTCTTGTCTCTCTTTCCCTCCCCCCTCTTCTCTCTCTTTCCCTCCCCCTCTCGGGGCCCTGGGAAAGTGCAGGCTTTCCGGATGGGACTTACACAAAGCAATGTGACGCGAAAGACTCTTTCTCCCAGGCAAAAGCAGCAGCTGGGAGAGGCAGCAGCCGCTGATCTGGAGAGTACATGATGGAGCCCTCCACGTGTTCTCCGGTGACCTGTTTTCTCTCTCCTGCTCTGTTGCTGGGAGAGAGAGAGAGAGTCTTTCGCAGCACTTTGCTTTGGATCCTGGTAAGTCCAGAAAGCGCTGTGCCAGAGAAAAACAGGATTCAACCTGTTTCTCTCTGCTGGGTTTTCTGGATGGGACTTACACAGAGAAACAGCCAGGTTGAAGGCCGGTACTTTCAGCGCCCACGAGGAACCGATGCTTGGAACAGTTTTGGAGCTCGTTAAGGAGGAGGACTGCTCCTCAGCCCCAGCCATGCATTTTCAAGCCCGGGCTGCTTGGAGTGAAAAGCTATTGCAATAGCCCAGGCTTGAATGCACATGGCTGGGGCCGAGGAGTGGTCCTCCTCCTTAACAAGCTCCAAAACTGCTCCAAGCATTGGTTCCTTGTGGGGGCTGGCATGCCTTCCCCTCTGCCATCAGCCATGGGAGGAAGGTAAGGTCACAAGCCCAGTGGGGACAGTGGGGGGCCTGCAGCAAGCTAGGCTGCAGGCAGCACGGCCTGGAATGGAGCCACAACGGGCCTTGGCAGCTTAGCCAGCCACGTGAGCTTGGTGGGGATGGTGGTGGGGCCACAGCAAGCTGCGGGGGGGGGGGGCTAGCATGACCACGACTTACCTGTAGGCAGGAGAAGGCAGCTCAGTTGGGGCCCAGAGCAGGCATCACGTGGGAACTGGGAAGGCAGCTTAGGCAGTGAGGAGCGAGTGAGTGGGTGGGGCAGTGCTGAAAAATCCCAAAAAAAATTCCCAAAAAAATGTTGACGCATGCGCAGTGCTGGGAACTCGGCTTCTGCGCATGTGCAGAAGAAAAAACCCAGAAAAAGTTTTTTTAAAGATGGTGGCGCCCACGGACCGGCACCGACCGATCCGGTTCGGTGACGTCATCATGACATCACCAGTGGGTCGCTACTGGTTCGGCTGAACCAGTCTGAACCAGTCTGAACCCACCCCTGATGGCATTCCTTTACATTGCTAAAATGTACATAGGAATAATTACAATTAGCAAAGAAGTTACAGGTTTTTTCTTCATCTAGGGATAGATTTACTTGCTTGTGTATTTATAGAAAACAAGCTAGTAATGAATGAGTGTTTGAACAGACAGCAGAGCTGTTAGACAACTGTACTATAAGCATCCATAGACTTGTAGAGCTTTGCCAGCCAGAGCAACATATGGCTGTACCCTAAGGGTGGAGAGAAATATTGTTTATGTGGTTTCAGATTGACTAAGCAGAGGTAAAAAGCTAGTAAAGTTTTGGCAAGATTTTTCAAAGGATGTAGGGACATCTGGTACTGATTGTTTCTGAATTGTTGTGTTTTTTCTCAAACCCTGCTAATATTCATGTATTTTATGAATCTTTTAACAGTTGTGAAAGCTGTTCAACCATTCCTAAAATCACAATACTAGTTAAGCAAATTTTAATTACAAGAAGAAACATGTTCTCAGTCTTTGTTCTCTTTTTCTTTGGCAAATCTCATCAAACGACCTCTTGATGCAATTATTTTGTATGCAACCTTGACTATGAACTACGCTATGGATATTATCAAGTGGAAAGATTCTCCAGCAACTGAATGAATTTCTATAAGGATCTTTCCTTACAGATAATGTCAGGTTTTAAACATATTTATACCACAGGAAATATACTTGCATGGATTCTATTGCATTACTTTATTATAAAGGAAGTCACAAAGAAATCTATCTGTGTCACATGAGTATTCTGGTAATAGTAAAGATTCAGAAAAAAATAGAATGTTGTGTAATGTTATTGAGACATAGAATTTATGCACACATACATACATGCACACATATATACAGGGTATACATCAGGGGTGGGTTTTATTTTATTTATTTTATTTTATAAGAGTTCTTATAGGCCGCCCAATCCCGTGGGACTCAGGGCGGCTTACAGCAGAGATCAGAACTACATATTAAAATAACATCTAAAAACATATTACAATTTAAAAATCCATTCATACTTGGGGGGTCATCTCTTCACCCCGCCTGCCGGAAGAGCCATGTTTTTACTGCCTTGCGAAAGGCCAGTAGGGTGGGGATAGTCCGGATCTCTGGCGGGAGTTGGTTCCAGAGAGATGGGGCTCCCACAGAGAAGGCCCTCCCCCGTGGGCCCGCCAGCCGGCATTGTTTGGCAGACGGGACCTGGAGGAGGCCCTCTCTGTGGGACCTCACTGGTCGTAGGGAGGAATGTGGCAGGATGCGGTCCCGAAGGTAACCTGGCCCTGAGCCATGTAGGGCTTTAAAGGTCAAAACCAACACCTTGAATTGCGACCGTAGACTAATGGGCAGCCAATGCAGCTGGCGGAGGATGGGTGTTACGTGGGTGTATCTCGGTACACCCACCACAGCTCGCGCAGCTGCATTCTGTACCAATTGTAGTCTCCGGATGCTTTTCGAGGGTAGCCCCATGTAGAGCCCGTTACAGTAGTCAAGCCGTGAGGTGACAAGGACATGAGTGACTGTGAGCAAAGCCTCCCTCTCCAAGTAGGGTCGCAATTGGTGCACAAGCCGAATCTGTGCAAAGGCCCCCCTAGTCACAGCTGAAAGATGTTGCTCCAATTTAAGCTGTGGATCTAGGAGGACACCCAAATTGCGGACCCGTTCTGAGGGAGTCAATTTTTCTCCCCCAAGAACCAAGGAGGGACAGTCGACATAGTCCTTGGGAGGCAATATCCAGAGCCACTCAGTCTTGTCTGGGTTGAGCCTGAGTCTATTCACTCCCATCCAGACCCTTACATCGTTCAGGCAGCGGCACATTACATTAACTGCTTCACTGAACTGACACGGAGTGGAGATGTACAACTGGGTATCTTTGGCATATTGTTGATACCTCACTCCATGTCGTCGGATGATCTCACCCAGCGGTTTCATGTAAATGTTGAACAGGATGGGCGAGAGGACCGAGCCCTGTGGCACCCCGCAAACCAGGGGCCTAGGGGCTGACCTCTGCCCTCCTGTCAACACCGACTGCGTCCTGTCGGAGAGAAAGGAGGAGAACCACCGCAAAACGGTGCCTCCCACTCCCATCTCCCCAAGACGACGCAGAAGGATACCATGATTGATCACTTACCCATGCATGTGCATTGCACGTGCATCTCCACGTTTTGGGCGGGCGCTCGCTCGCTACGCACGTGCGCCCCTCGTGCGATTTTGTTTCTGCGCATGGGCGGAAGCAAAATCTCACCGAAATCTCATGAGGGGATGTGCGTGAGAGATTTTGGTGACATTTTGCTTCCGCGCATGCGCAGAAGCAAAATTGTGCTGAAATCTCACACACGCGCGCGTCCCCTCATGAGATTTCAGCGAGATTTTGCTTCCACACATGCGCAGAAGCAAAATCACCCAAAAATTGTCAGAAAAAGATGGTGACACGCATGATGGACCAGCGGAGAGGGCTCTGGAGCGGTCGTGCGCAAATTGCGCAATCGGCCGCTCCCTACCGGAGCTACGCACTGGACACCTCCGGCAGGAACCCACCACTGGTATACATACACACACATATACAGTGTGTATACACACACACACACACATATATACATATACATACGTGTATATTCATACATACTGTACGTGCATACATACATACATACATACATACATACATACACATAGACTAGGTGGTACCTGGCTCAATCGCAGTAACTGTGAAAAGGATCTCAGACAATCTTTTAAATATGAGCCAACAGTGTGCTGCCCAGAAGTCTGATAACATAGAGTTTCCGTGGACTTTAACAGTTGTTTTCTATCCTTATCAGTCCACTGTTTAAACTACAAATGTTTGTGATGGATAAACCAGACTTCCCTGCTGAAGGAATAACAACAACAAACTTGTGAGTGGCACTAATGATACCAGTAGCAAATATTTTAATTTAATTTAATTTAATTTTAATTAAATGGATTTGTATGCCGCCCAACTCCCTAGGGACTCTGGGCGGCTCACAACATATTCAGATCCATTTCGACAGTACAAATGCAATAAAATACAATAGTTAAAAACATATAATATATAAAAATTAAAAGAGTATCGTCTCGCTTTCACCCCGCCTGCCGGAAGAGCCAAGTTTTTATTGCTTTCCGGAAGGCCAGCAGGGTGGGGATAGTTCTGATCTCCGGGGGAAGCTGGTTCCACAGGGAGGGAGCTCCCACAGAGAAGGCCCTCCCCCTCGGCCCCGCCAACCGACATTGTTTGGTCGATGGGACCTGGAGGAGGCCGATTCTGTGGGCCCTGACCGGTCGTAGGGAGGTATGCGGCAGGATGCGGTCCCGAAGGTAACCTGGCCCTGAGCCATGTAGGGCTTTAAAGGTAACGACCAACACCTTGAATTGGATCCGGAGACTAATGGGCAACCAATGCAGCTGGCGGAGAATTGGTGTTACGTGGGTGCATCTGGGTGCACCCACCACAGCTCGCGCAGCTGCATTTTGCACCAGTTGCAGTTGCCGGACACTCTTCAAGGGTAGCCCCATGTAGAGCGCATTGCAGTAATCCAGCCGTGAGGTGATGAGGGCATGAGTGACTGTGAGAAGTGCCTCCCTCTTCAAGTAGGGTCGCAATTGGTGCACAAGACGTACTTGTGCAAAGGTCCCCCTATCCACAGCTGAAAGATGTTGCTCCAATTTTAGCTGTGGATCTAGGAGGACACCCAAATTGCAGACCCGTTCTGAGGGAGCTAATTTCTCTCCCCCAAGAACCAAGGAGGGACAGTTGGTCACGTCCTTAGGAGGCAATATCCACAGCCACTCAGTCTTGTCAGGGTTAAGTTTTAGCTGGTTCTTCCCCATCCAGACCCTAACATCATCCAGGCAGCGGCCCATTACGTCTACGGCTTCCCCAAATTGAGACGGGGTGGAGATGTACAACTGGGTATCATCAGCATATTGCTGATACCTCACCCCGTGTCGTCGGATGATCTCACCCAGTGGCTTCATGTAGATGTTAAACAGGATGGGCGAGAGGACCGAGCCCTGAGGCACCCCACATAGTAGGGGCCTAGGGCTCGACCTCTGCCCCCCTGTCAACACCGACTGCGTCCTGTCAGAGAGGAAGGAGAAGAACCACTGCAAAACAGTGCCGCCCACCCCCACCTCTCCGAGACGACGCAGAAGGATACCATGGTCAATGGTATCGAAGGCCGCTGAGAGGTCAAGTAGCACCAGGATAGAGGAATAACCTCCATCCCGGGCTCGCCAGAGATCATCCATCAGGGTGACCAAAGCCGTTTCCGTACTGTAGCCGCGCCTGAAACCTGATTGAAAGGGATCCAGAAAATCCGTGTCATCCAACAGCCGTAGGAGCTGGAGTGCCACCACTTTCTCAACAACCTTCCCCGCGAAGGGAAGGTTGGAGACTGGACGGAAGTTCTTTAAATCCGCCGGGTCCAGGGAAGGCTTCTTGAGGAGGGGTCTCACCACCACAGCTTTTAAGGGCTGCGGGACGGACCCCTCTCTCAAAGAAGCGTTGACCAATGCCTGGAGCCAGCCGCCTGACACCTCCCTGGTGGCCGAAACCAGCCAGGAGGGGCACGGGTCCAATAAACAGGTGGCGGAGCTCATCGCTCCTATGGCCTTGTCTACATCCTCAGGAGTCACCGGTTCAAACCTATCCCAGATAACTGGACTAAGACCTGCCCCGGTCATCTCGGCCTGTACTGCCCAATCGGAGTCCAGGTCTGTCCGAATCTGAATGACTTTATCCGCCAGAAACCGAGAAAATTCCTTAGCTCTACCCTGCAAGGGATCTCCGCCTTCCTCCTTAGCCAGAAGGGTGCGGGTCACCCTAAACAGGGCGGCTGGGCGGGAGTCAGCAGACGCAATAAGAGCGGAAAAATGCGAACATTTTGCCGCCCGTATCGCCACTAAGTAAGACTTAATGAAAGTTCTTAAAAGTGTCCGGTCAGACTTTTGAGAAATTTTGAGAAATGAACCATCACTGTAGTTGGAACTGAGGAGATAGCATTAGCAAGAAGATTTGTTATTAGTCGCGAAGCCATGTCCGACCCATCGCGACCCCATGGACAACATTCCTCCAGGCCTTCCTGTCCTCTACCATCCCCCGGAGTCCATTGAAGCTCACACCGACTGTTTCAGTGACTCCATCCAGCCACCTCATTCTCTGTCATCCCCTTCTTCTTTTGCCCTCAATTGTTCCCAGCATTAGGCTCTTCTCCAACGATTCCCTCCTTCTCATTAGGTGGCCAAAGTATTTCAGTCCACTGGAGAAGGAAATGGCAACCCACTTCAGTAACTTTGCCATGAAAATCCCATGGACAGCAAGAAGATAGTACCAGGCTATTGGCAATATTCTACTACAGCCAATGCAGTAGGTTTATCAAACATCAGGCAAGTGCAGGAATCATTATGCTTATTCAGATGAGACTATGGTTTTGATATCATCCACATATTTTTTTATAAAAAGTTTTTTTTTCCCAACAAACAATACATAATTTCTGCACAAAGTGTTGTCCGGGTCACATTTGATAATCATATGTAGTTTTTCCAATACATACCATATTTTTCGGAATATAAGACACACTTTCCCCCCCCTAAAAGAGACTGAAAATTTGGGTGCATCTTATACTCTGAATGTAACTTTTACTAAGATTTTTTCAGCCCTAACAAGGTGCTAGCACGATCTTTCCTGCTTTGCTAGCTAAGCAATCTTACCTTTGCCTGCTTTTTTTCATTGCTGCTCCCTCTGACAATCAGATGAGCCTTTTTTCAGCCCTAACGAGGTGCTAACAGTGAAGCAATCTTCCCTGCTTTGCTACCATAGCAAGCAATCTTCCACCTTTTTTTTCAGTCCTAACAAAGTGCTAACGAGTGAAGCGATCTTCTGTGCTTTGCTAGTGAAGCGATCTTCCCTTTGCCTGCTTTTCTCATTGTTTCTTTCTCTGAAGAGAGAGAGAAGTGAAGTGTTTTAGAAACTGTTTTTTATCCCCAACCAGGGGATAAAAAGCAAGCACGTGTGCTCAAAACCAGCAAACTAATGTGCTGAAGCTGACCAGACTAATGACTAGCCAGATGAATACCTGGTAGGCAGATTATTTTTCCCCTATTTTCCTCCCCCAAAACTAAGGTGCGTTTTATACTCCGGTGCATCTTATACTCCGAAAAATACGGTAATCAATTCCATTATCATCTCTCTGTTTCAATTCCAACCCATAGTATTTATCCCTCTTTATCTTAACTTATTTTCTTCTTATTACACACATAATTTACTAATCGCCCAAATTCCTACTCCCTTTCACTCACATCAATTAATTATCTTATTTACTGCATACATGGCTCAGGGCCAGGTTACCTTCGGGGCCGCATCCTGCCGCATACCTCCCTACGACCGGTTAGGTCCCACAAAGTTGGTCTCCTCCAGGTCCCATCAACCAAGCAATGCCGGTTGGCAGGGCTGAGGGGGAGAGCCTTCTCTGTGGGAGCTCCCTCCCTTTGGAACCAACTCCCTCCAGAGATCAGGACTATCCCCACCCTGCTGGCCTTCCGTAAAGCAATAAAAACTTGGCTCTTCCAGCAGTCGGGGTGAAAGTGAAACCAATCAGACTATATATGGGTCTCCCCCCTGGTTATGAATGCCAGATGTTTTTTTAACTTTTGTAGTTTTTAACTTATGATTTTTATATTGATAAATGGATTTGACATGGTGTGAGCCGCCCAGAGTCCCCTGGGAGTTGGGCGGCATACAAATCTATTTAAATAAATAAATAAATAAATAAATAAATAAATAAATAAATAAATAAATAAATAAATAAATAAATAAATAAATAAATAAATAAATAAATAAATACATTTCTTATATTTTCTATCTCTCTATATTACAACTTCTCTCCATATTTTAATTAATTTAATTTATCTCAAATTGTCTTTCAGAGTAAAGCAAATTTCCTTTTCACATTCTATCTACTGTTCTATTTTACTCTAATCAGTGTTCATAATCACCCTCAAATCTTATATCAAAAAACCTCTTAGTTTAATTGACAATCCACAGTTAAATATATCAAGTTCCTCACCCCACTTTTTCTACAGTCCATTTTGCCATAAGTAATATATATGTCTTAATTACAACTAAACAATTTTACAATAAGCCTTCCATTTATACAACTATCCACCATTAACAATATTAATACAGTTTTCTTAGATCTATTAATACGGCTCTTATTTTTTTTATTTCTTTCCATCCACCTTTCTTTTTTACCCATTTTCCTTTGGTCTCTCAAAGATTCCACTTCTTGCTAGATTTCTCTTTTTATCCCATTCCCTTAGCTGCTTCTTCTTCTTCTTCTTCTTCTTCTTCTTCTTCTTCTTCTTCTTCTTCTTCTTCCTCTTCCTCTTCCTCTTCCTCTTCCTCTTCCTCTTCCTCTTCCTCTTCCTCTTCCTCTTCCTCTTCCTCTTCCTCTTCTTCTTCCTTCTTCTTCTTCTTCTTCTTCTTCTTCTTCTTCTTCTTCTTCTTCTTCTTCTTCTTCTTCTTCTTCTTCTTCTTCTTCTTTTTATGTGTCTTGTGACTTTTCTCTCGAGTCTTTTTTCTCTCTTTTAAATTTATTATTCGTGTGGTCCCCCTAAATTTTTCTAGTCTTTTCCCACCATTTCACATTTTACTTTTTAATTGATTCTTTGTGAAATAATATTCTCATCTCTCAACTCTATTTTTGCCACTTTTTTTGCCCAGTGAAATCATTCAATTGGTTTTTTTGCTTTCAGTCCCTTCTTCTATTATGTTGTTTTCTTGTTCCTCATTTCTTTTTACCACCCTCTCTTCTGTTTTCTGCTCAAAATCTTCCAATACAATTTCTGACTCTTCTACTATTTCATGCTCCAGCCAAATTTATAATTTTTTGGTCACCTTTTACAGTTTCATCCATATCTTTTATCAAAGCAAATAATTCTTCATACATCCAAATCTCCATGTTATCAATTTACGCTTTTTATGTTATATCACACTAAATTCAAACTTAAGGTCCATATAGTCTCTTTTAATTTTTTTCAATTTCTATTAACTCCAATTCAAATAATAGTCCAATCCAATCCATTTCCAAAGTTTATTGTCTTGCGCCATCATAAAAGAACAAAGCCAAGCAGTCTAGGCAAAGCAGAACGCTCCTTAAAAATTCTCAGGCTTTCCCCCTTATCTTCTTTCAGCCAAGGTCAGACAGCTGTACTTTCTCTTTTATAATCCACAAGTTGTTACAATTGTTGCAATATTTTCTTTTCTCCAGTAGATGGCACTCTCCAATCCACAATATGCTCCCAGCTGATTGTCAAAAGTTAAATAATGACTTTAAATCCACAAAAACAGAAGATTTTCTCACCAATTTCTTCTTTCTGACATTTTTATTTCTCCAATTAAAATTTGTATCCAAAATGGAAAAGATCTTCTTGGGCTTTAAGATTTTAATCGCCATTTTTTTTTCATTTGTAGAGGTCTCAGGTGTCAATTAGCTACTATTTCAGTTTAGGGAAATTCTTTAAAATTCCAAATTCCAAATTTAAAGTTGCCTTTTCCTGTGAGTTGATCTCTTTCTCACCCGGTTACAGCACTTTGTCCATTCACCACTCCTGCACCTAAACTTTGTCCGGTAGCCCCAGATTTTTAGCGGTCATTTGAAAATGGCTGCTGTCCCCACCGCCGATCCGAAGAGCTGTCTCTGACCGCTCAAGGAACTTGCCTGTTCCTCTGGGTCACCCGAAATGCCTCTCCTTCTTCACTCTCCCTTCAGGACGGTTCTGGTCCAAAGACCCCCTCCCCGACTGCGGTTCATCAGGCTGGCTTTTCCATGAAGCTTGTCGGAGCTTCACTTTTTCCAGCCTGTCTCGCCGCAACGTTTCCAGTTTTCCATCCTATCATCCATACGTTTTAGAAAGCATATAGTTTCTTTGTTTGGTCTTACTAAATTGTGTACCTAAATATGCATATGTGTAGTTTTCCCCTTGCCTTTCATTTCTCATCAAGATACTTATGAAACTACCATCTGAGTTTTATCTCAGGAGGAGCGGGTCTCCTCCAGGTCCCATCGACCAAGCAATGCCGGCTGGCGGGGCCGAGGGGGAGAGCCTTCTCTGTGGGAGCCCCCTCCCTTTGGAACCAGCTCCCTCCAGAGATCAGGACCACCCTGCTGGCCTTCCGTAAAGCAATAAAAACTTGGCTCTCCCGGCAGGCGGGGTATGAATGAAAGTTATTTTTAAATTTGGATAGTATTTTAATATGGCTTTTTAACAAAATTTGTTTTTACCTGTTTATGTTTCTATACATGCTGTGAGCCGCCCAGAGTCCCTCGGGAGTTGGGCGGCATAGAAATTTTAATAAATAAATAAATAAATAAAATCTCTCAAAAACATGCTAGCCTTCACCTAAGCCTTGTGGGCATCTCATTTTGGGAAAGTACTAAACTATCCCTTATTCTTGAGGAAATAGGAGATATTGACCTGATACCAGAGAAGCTTTTTTTCTCCACTTTAGAAAAGTAAGGGGGAAAAAATCAGGAGCTTTCTGTTCAGATTTACCAATAGATATGTAACAAATGGATTGCCAGTTAATCATGACAGTTCTGCAGAGTTAAAAAAGGTACTTGAAAGCAAGAGCTAGCAGAACCTTATTTCACACTCCAGTCACCCAGCAACTGCAAAAGCTTTCTAACACAGAAGCCTAACTCGCACTGTTCATAAAAAAAGTCCCTAACCAGTGACTTAAAGAACTACTTCCATCAACTAAGCCACTAGAGAGAAGATCCATTTATGAGGTGGCATGTGTATATTGCAGTAAAAGATAATAGTGCTTATACATAGATCAAAGAAATGTCAGTTTTCTTTATGAGATAGGCTCAGTGATTTAAAAAAAAAAGCACTTTTTATTTTTTCACATTTTCACTTTGGTATTATAGTTATTATAAAAAGTTTCCTTTCCTACACCCTCACAGAAATATCTTCTCTTGCCTTCATTCAGCAAATCAGTGAAGCTAAAGAAATGGAAAGTTGTTCCCAAATGCAATTATGTCTTCCTTATATTCTATCGCCATAATTTTTATTTTTGAAATACCACTGGGAAAAAGGGAAAGAATACTAGTTATAAAATCTGATCTTAAGAACAACATGCTCCTAAAACAAGAATAGTTGCAACAGTTAAGTATTTTCAAATGGGAATGAACAAAGGTGCACATTAAGCAATGTATCACATTTATATTATCACTGCAAAGAATATAAATAATATATCACCCAAAAGTTGCCTTGAATAAGCAGGGTTTTTTTCAATCCAGGTTAATTGACATCTAACGTATCTCCCAGATTATTTGGACATAGGTCTTGAACATTAATACTATGACTGTAAGCTACAGGTGATATGTTTTCAGGGGAACCAAATAGATAGCCAATTGGTTCATAATGCCAGACACATCCCATCCTTAATTGAAGGAATGTTATCTAGGAATCTGTCTGCAAAATAAAATTTCAAACTTTTAGGGAAAGAGAGAAGCATTTTGTAATTTCAGAGAAAAAGAACTATTTTTAGTACCCAGTTATTCTGGATGAATTATTTTTTTTAACTTTTATTTCTATTTATTATTAGATGCATATTATATAATATATTTATCTTTTTGTTTGTTTAAGCACTGTAGATTACTTAGAAGAATTAAAAGAATACCATATTATATTACTAAATATAATATTTAGTATTACTAAATTGAAATAATTAAAGTTGAAACAATTTAAAAACAGTCTCAGTAAAATCACAATCAATTAAATAACTGTCTTAAATAACTGTTAATGATGCTACATTGCTCTGTTCCCAGTCAATAGAGTTTCAAATGTGATCTTCTGGAATTAAAAAAATGTTTCACCCCCTTTTGTCTGGGCAACAACTTCTACATCCTTTCATTAATGTCATCTTCCATACTCTCTATAGCTATATCTTGTCTATCTTGTAGAGAAAGACTGGGTCAACATATAAAGGAAATATAAATCTAACATATATATCCCAAGATTGAGGATAGATGATAGATAGACAGACAGACAGACAGACAGACAGACAGATAGATGATAGATAGATAGATAGATAGATAGATAGATAGATAGATAGATAGATAGATAGATAGATAGATAGATAGACAGACAGACAGACAGACAGACAGACAGATAGATAGATAGATAGATAGATAGATGATAGACAGACTTTATTCCTTAATTTTTTAAAAGATAAAGTCATTAGTACATATTAGTGAATAAGTATGCACTTATGCATACTTCAGCAGTTGCAGTCTTAAATTAATATCAAACTAAGATTTAATCACTTTATTTTCAATCACATAATTTACTTCCCTTTACATATGTAAATTCTGTCTGAAACATATGATTCATATTCATCAGCATGGAAGTCTTTATCTACTAAATGGATCAAAATACCCAGACATTTCATGAACCTTAATTACCATGTCAGTGACTTGATTATTTAGGTTTCTGATGTATGATTTGGCAGATGCCAGTTAGTTTATTCTTTTCAAGTTCAAAAAAAATGTGTAGTTTCAAAGAAAATAGGGTTATTTCAATAACCTAGCCTTTTTCATCAGGAGGAAGTTCTGAATGAAATATCTGGTTGAAGTTTACCACTATATTCAAGCCTTGAACATGTTCATCTGAAAGTCATCAAGTTTGATCTTCTAGGAAGATGCAGCTTTTGTCTAAAAATTCTCCCCACAAACTTCATTTCATTTCTTTTATATTTAATCAGGGATATTATCTATGCTAGGCAACATCTGCTTCCAATGAAGGATGCATCTTCCTCTCTCATCTATATGAATAGCCTCCCCCTGCTTTTTTAAAAATAAAATAAAGATGCAATTAGTTACATAAGTCTTCATCTGAAATCCTCATCCATGTATTAATATAGGATGTCTGACTGTAAACAGGATGATGATGGCTGTTGGAGATCATCACCAACTTTTATGTAATTATCCACTGTTAAAAACAACTATAGTATACCCACGATATCAAATTCATTGGTGATTAAAGAATCATCCCACTTTTGATGCTTAACAGTTCTATATCTCTACCATATATCTTTTGCCTCACTCCCCCTTAAGGCAAGAGCTCAATATCATGGATCAAAACATTTGATCTGCCAAAGGATCAATACGGACTAATCTTTTCTCAAGCAATAACTCTCACCTGTTCCTCTTTGGATAATTTTGCTCAAATCCAGCAACTAGCTAACTGGATATTTCATACCTTAGCTGCAAGAAATGCAGGAAGAGGCTTCATCAAGAAATATGGTCTGGGCATCTACGAATTAGATACATCCGACAGTTATGAGTGTGTAAGTAGTGAGGTAGTTGCTGCATCCTCTTGTGCAGCAAAATCTTGTATACACCATAGAAAGGACAGGAGTTTATTTAAGAGCATAAAGTCTGAAGGTGTTTCTTTTTTCAGTCTATAAACTATGAGAGCATTCATGGTCCATTTGTTTAACTTGCTAGTGTTTTGCAAAATACATTTTACATAAGTATATTGATTTTTTTTTCTTGCTCTCCCTGGTGGAAAGAAAAAGTTTAAATATGTTTTCTCTCTTCTCTGGGCCATAACATTCCCCCACAAAGATAAATCTGTATCTATTTTCTCAAGAATTATACATTTTCACCTAATCTTTAAATCAATTCTTTTTACATTATATTCCTTTTATGTCACAATTTGCCTGGAATGATATTCAATGTGTTTTTAAAAAACAAAATAATCACAGACCAATTAAGTTACACTTTCTGAATTTAAACTAGCTACAATCCATATAACTTTACTAGCATAAATGGAAAAAAATATGGGCTAAATTGGTGCATGGATTTTAGGAACAATTTTAACAATAGATACAATGAAATTAATAAATCCCAACAATATGCAACTTAGAAGCAACTTAGAACTAAGGAGAAATTTCCTGATAGTTAGAACAATTAATCAGTGGAACAAGTTGCCTCCAGAAGTTGTGAATGCTCCAACACTGGACGTTTTTAAGAAGATGTTGGATAACCATTTGTGTGAAGTGGTGTAGGGTTTCCTGCCCAAGCAAGGGGTTGGACTAGAAGACCTCCAAGGTCCCTTCCAACTCTGTTATTCTATTTATTCTATATTAAGAACCAGGGGCGGGTTCCTAATTTTTTTACTACCACTCTGTGGGCATGGCTTATTTTGTGGGTGTGGCTTGCCGGCCATGTGACCAGGTGGGCGTGGCTTCTCGGACTGCTGAAGGGAGGGGAACTGAGATAGGTCCTGCCGCCCATTCCCCCTCCCCTCAGCAGCTCGAGAAGCCTCAAACATGCAAAAATGCCTAGGATCATCACCGTACGTTCGTGGCTTCTCGGACTGCTGAAGGGAGGGGAATGGAGATAGCTCCTGCAGCCCGTTCTTTCAACGTCTCACACGCTCCCTCAGCCATCCTCCCCTGCTTAGACTCACTGTGGGGTAGGAAGGCAGCGCATGCGCAGTGCCGGAAGCTCAGCTTCTGGGTATGAGCAGAAGAAAAATGTTAAAAAATGTAAAAACAATTTTTTAAACAAATGGCAGCGCCCAAGCACCGGCAACCGACCGCACCGGTACTGTGACGTCACCAGCGGGCCGCTACCGGTGCTATAGAGTGGACCGCACCTGTAGGAACCCACCACTGTTAAGAACAACAACTAAAACAGGCAGATGATACATTCTATTCAAAAACTTTTATTTTTTGGGGTTTAGAATATTTTTCCAGCCAGTATAGATCATTTTTGTTTCTTAATCATGCTTGACTAAAGACAAAATCCTTCCCAGAATATATATGGCATAGACAACTATTTGTTGTTTGGCTCATCATGAAGGAGTGAAGCATACTATATGATCTGGTATACTTAATGGTGCTGACATTTATAAAAACATATAGCTAGTACAATGAATGAAAGTACATAGAATATTTAGTACAAACTCTATGGGAAGGTTGCAGAAATTATATTAATCCCTGCGACCAGGAGTTCTGCTGCCAAGAAGCTCCACCAATGGGAAATTTCTCAGGTATCTCCAAAATATCACCACATTTTTAAAAAAAGTTGCTTGAAGTGTTATTGGATGTACCATAGCTGAATCAGAAGTACATCTTAAAAGATCATATCAATGCAGTATTGAATCAAGAATGGAAATAATGGAAAGGTTGTCTTGTGAAAATGCTTTATTTGTTTGTTTGTTTGTTTGTTTGTTTGTTTGTTTGTTTGTTTGTTTGTGAGATTTATATACCGCCTCACAGTGCAAGCACTCTCTAAGCGGTTTACACCAGTAAGCAATGTATATTTACATTGCTCCCAACAATCTGGGTCCTCATTTTACCTACCTCGGAAGGATGGAAGGCTGAGTCAACCTTGAGCCTGCGGATCACAGTCAGCTAAAGTGGCCTGCAGTACTGCGCTCAAACCGCTGCGCCACCTCAGCTTAGTCTGAACAAGTCTCATTTTGGGGTCACTCCTATAAGTTTTCTGACAGTGAAAACAGTAAATAACAACAAGAATAACAACAACAACAAAGAAGGATCCTTTGTAATACTTTTAGTATGACATCATAGCAAGTCAGTGTTACAAGCCAGAATCAAGCTTAGAAAAATGTGGTGCTGATCCTATAAATTTGAGAAACAGAAGGGAAAGAAAGCATACCCACAGGACTGCAAGACATACTGCCACCCAAGATTATCCTGGATGTGCATATAGAGACATGGACTTGACTGACAGCATACAGTAGAGCATGTTTTGAGAAATGTATACATTATGATGGGAATAACTTTACACAGGTCTTAATTAGATCAGTCTAAGAATACAATTAAACACAATGTTTACAGATATTGTTATTACAAGTTCAATTATCTTGATTATCTTTTGATTGCTTTTATATTGAGTATAAACATAAAACACAACAATTGTGACAGCTAAAAAAGAATATGACAATAGGTCTGGAGATCACTTGTATTTTCCTGCCGATTTTTTAATTCTAGAATTCCAAAGATTGACAAAAACAATGCAGATAGAAAATCTTTTAGTTGTTGCTGTTATTTTGTCTTGCTATTACCTTTTTAGATGTAGCATAAACCATTGAACATTATGATTAATGTGTTTATTTCTTCACTCTGTTAGTCCCAGAGATCCTGTTATATAATGGAAATATTTTTGATAACATGCAGGAACTTTTGTTACTGTTGAAAAGAGTGTGATGCATTCTGTTTTTAAAATACTTGGTCTTCTATATCAATGGATCATTTTCTTTGTTGTCAGCTGTACATCTTTTCTTCATTCCTTGTCTATTACTATGTTTATTTATTGTTTCCCCTGTAGAATTAACAGATATTATATATGTGTGTGTAGCAGCTGATTGAAAGAAAAGGAAAGCAAGCAAGCACCTGCATTAATTTTTTTGCTGTGGAGAGCTTCATCTAAAGACAGTCATCTTTCTGAAAGACTGAAGGTAAATGTGACAGAATCAGGAAGCGTTTGTCATGAATATGATTTAATAGACTAATTAAGTGCTGGGGAGAAAATTATAGTACCTTTCTTCTATTTGCACTGCAAATGTTGCAGAAAGAAATCCTTATCTATAGAAAATCCTGACAAGAGCATTTGGAAAGAAAATCTCTTAGCCCTTGGCTGTTTCCAGGAAAAGGAAATGTAGCTGTGACTTTCAAATTATTTCTCTAGGCAATCAAAACTTCACAAATCCTGTAAGAAAGAATCAACCTGACTGACCAAAATGCCACTTCAGGAGAACGGACTTGCTAATATGTGACAGAAAATAATTTGCAGACTTTGCTTTAAATCCAGGGAAATATTCATTCATGAAAATGATTTCATGGTAGTCTTAATAATATAAATTGCATCAGTGGCTAACGCTCATTCTATATCTTAACAGATATTTTAACTGTTTCTTGTGAGATTAATAACTGAATATTGCTAATATCTGAGGTTTTCTTTTTCTTTTAAAGTGCCAGATAATTCTTTGTTGGATCTAGAGGACATAAATTACCTAAATAATTTGCAATTTTGACACAGCATTCAGTATGGACTTTCTGATATTGTGAATATTTTATTTGGGCTGTCTGGTCACTGACATAAGGTTTTGTAAATATTCTGCAAGTTTCTAAATGTATCAAAAAAAATTATTTCAGGGACCTGTTTAGAAAGACAGATGGGATAATTTTCCAAACATACAAGGGTAATAACTAATGATTGAACACTTTGTGAAATACAATTTCTTAAATGTTTCTTTCTTTTTCAAATGTCCTTTTTACATTAACCTCTGTTACAATGTCAAGTGAACCAAATGATGGTTTGGCTACCAGTGTGTTCCAAGGCACAGATCATTAACTTCTTTGTTATTCTTTCAATTTCACTTTGTAGTTTACTTGATTTTTATTGCTCTCCTTCTTCCACTTTGAAATTTTACAAGAGTCAACAATATTTTTCACTAGAACATCTGCATTTTGCAAAAATAACGTAGATGTATTATTAGAATAGGAAAACGGTGTAGCATAATGCTACAAATATGCCAAAATACAAATGCTTACAAACAAAATATAGACACAGTCTTGTTCAGTTTACCAGATCAGCTCAGTCTTTTTGAGACATATCTGGTTGAATGAACCATTCATAAATTGCTCTCAATACTCTTCCTAGTTTTTGGAAAAGTCCAAATATAATTAAGCCTGGCAGGAAAAAGCTAGAACCCAGGTTTGGAACATCTGCCATAAAGCTAACGAACATCAAGAAATAATATCATTGTGTTTCTTTAGCAACTACATTGGGTCCCAAGTAGCCATCTAGTGAAGCTTTTTAAACTGTTAAAGGACTTCTTCTTTCAATACATGGCCATCTTCACTTTTTTTTTGTTTGGTAGCTCAAGGGAATGATGTGTGAAGCAGAGGTGGGATTCAGCAGGTTCTGACTAGTTCTGGAGAACCAGTAGCGGAAATTTTGAGTAGTTCAGAGAACCGGTAAATACCACCTCTAACTGGCCCAGCCCCATCTATTATCTGCCTCCCAAGTCCCAGCTGATCAGGAGGAAATGGGGATTTTGCAGTAACCTTCCCCTGGAGTGGGGTGGGAATGGAGATTTTACAGTATCCTTCCCCTGCATTACCCACCAAGCCATGCCCACCAAGCCACGCCCATAGAACCGGTAGTAAAAAAAATTGAATCCCACCACTAGCTGTGAATGAATATTTGTGTGATGGAATAATACTGCTAAAGTATAATTTGAAAGATTATAGAACACCCACTCCTGGGGGAGGGGCACTTCCCAGATCAGTATGATATCTATGTTCTATGAGTCCCCAGGGAGTAGGGCGGCATATAAGAATCCTAAATAAAAAATAAAAAAATAGTTATAAATGCATATTTGAGGCCAAAGCTAGCATCTGGGAGAAACTGATTGTCTTGGTCCATTCTAGCCTGGGTTCAGGGCTCTTTTATGATTGAAAAAACTGTGGATGCCCTCATAGATGTTCTATATCAATGTTTCACAAACTTTTGACATATGTGTACCCTTTCTATAATTTTCGTAACGCTGAGTACCCCTCATAAAAAACATATTTTATAAAAATAATCAATATCAGTGGAACTTACTAAAGCACGATAACATGCACCTGGAACTAACTATTAAAGAAGTAAGTTGTCTCTGTATGAAGTGCAGTATATTCACGCCGTGTCACGCCTCACAAGACTCTCTAACCATTAGATAACACTGCAATTCTCCGGCATTTAAACAGCTCCGCGGCTCAACGTCAACTGTTAATGTTCCCGCAGTTTAAAAATGGCCAAACCCGAGCTGCACGAAGGATGCGCAGAAGTTCCCGCCATAATGAGTTGCAATATGATGTATGATGGCCTGAGTTAACGTGTAAAAACTGCGATACGCGCCTATTTCTTTCCTTGTTCTGTGGGTGCAGCTAAGCACTGTGCAGTGGATATTCAGTGATCCCCACCAAACTCTGGTGCAACACGTACCCCCACCAAACTCTTCCCGTACCCCTGGGGGTACGCGTACCACACTTTGGGAAACACTGTTCTATATGTTCCTCTCAGGGGAACATACAGAGGGCATTTGACTGTATTGATTCTGCTACATCTCTCAGCAGCTTTTGATACCACTTACAACAATAAATCTTTCCTCTGAGATGGCAATTGGATGCCTTTTTATAAGGAGGCTGAAAAGACAATTGTATTGATTATTGTGTCTTAGATATTGTAGACTGTAATATCTTTCTCCTAATGCTCTTTAATATGCATATGATGCCACTAGGGTTATCATCCAGAATTTGGAAGTTAAGTTTCATTTATTTCTCCATAAAGTCTAATGTTATAAATGTCCTCAGCTTGTGCCTAAAAACAGTGCAGGATTGTTTGATGCCTAATAAATTGAGATTTACTTCTGTCAAGCCAAATAAACATGGACATATTACATCTACACTGAAGCAATTGATTGGCTAACAGTTAGTTATGACTCAGGTTTAATTTTTGGATTAATGGTTTACAAAACCCTTAAACAGCCTATATCATAGAATTCTAAGTTTGGAAGAAATCAATTAGGTCACTGAGTTCAATTTTTGCTAAGTGGTGTCCAAATTAAATAATCCAATACAGAGTGCTAGCTAGCCTTTGCTTAAATGCATCAAATTTAAAAAAAATGTCTATGCTGAGCTGTTGATTCTGTGGTTGAACTGCTCTTACTATTATGAAGTTTTTTTTCTTCCTAACAAACTGAAATTGTTCTAACAGGGAGCATGAAGCAGGCACTTCTGAGGCGAGGTAGTTCAAGAAGTAACATTTATTTAGGCAAACCTTAACACAATGGCAACAAGTGAAGAACTGGCAAAACTCTTTCTGTCAGCTGCTATTTATATAGCAGCTGTCAAACAAGGCTGCCAATAGCTATCGTCCATTTCTCCCGCCGGCTGAGCTGTCAAGCATCAGCCAATGGGAAGCGTTCATTAGTTGCTACGTAGAAACAGCGTCTCCTCAGGAATAATCTTCCTTTATCTTAAATCTGTTATCAGTATATTTTGAATTCTGGAAAGAGAGAGAACAGGTCTTGACCGTATTATGTATAACAGCTTACTGGTATGTGAAAAGTGCTACAAAATTAGCCCTCAGTTATATTTTTTCATGGATGAACATACTGAATCCTTCTTTAATGGGCTTTTATGGGCTTAATTTATAATTTTCTGTTCATCCTTGTTGCCCTTCTCTGCAAATCTTCCAATTTTACTCAATCTCTCTTAAGCTAAAAATGAACATAGTACATATAATGGAATCTGGCAAAGTAGAATAAAGTAAAATCTTTTTTCACATGACTTGGAGATTGTACTTATGCTGAGGCAGCATAGCAAGCATTGGGTTTTTTTTATATCATACTATTGGTTGATTTCAGTTGGCAATTAATTATTATTTTTAAAAAATACAATTATGTTGCTAAAAAAGAAATTATGTTGCCAAACTAAATAGTTGCCATCCTATATCTGTGCATTCAGGCAGACACTCTTCTCAGCATGACAAATGTTAAGATTAAAGGAATTCCAATTTATTTTCCTTGCTTGTCTGAGAATCAGATGCATGGTTGAGGGTATATAGCCAGTTAGAAAGAGACACTAAACCAAACATGGGTTCCTGCCGGTTCGGATTGGTTCTATAGAACCGGTAGCGGGAATTCCCCCCTGCTTGCTGAACCAGCAGCGATGGCCGGCTGGACACGCCCCTGAACTGGTTCTCTCATCTTGTTTTTTGCTTCTGTGCATGCACAGAAGCTGGGTTTTTAGCACTGCGCATGCGCCCACATGGCGCATGAGGAAGCGAACTGGCAGCAAGGTAAGCCAGAACCCACCCCTGTCCTAAACACTTGAAACACATGCAATCTATTATGTCTACATTTGTAGACAAAGTATATGTGCCCAAGGTAAGCAAGAAAAGAGAATCAGATTCTATTTCGATTGCTTTCAATGAAAACAATGTTTAGAAAATTAGATGCTAAGAAGCAGCAGCAACTGGAAGTGTTAAGGACTAAGAGGATTCCTGGCTACTAAGCATAGGAAGATTAATAGATATCTGCAATGGATTCCAAAAGGAGTGATTGGGACAAGAGATTATCTGGAAAGGAAACCAATCAGCACTGGAGAAGAATAGCATGTAGTAAGACATTCACTGACTATCTATGAAGAGGAGGAAAAGGTGGTTCAAGTGCTAATAAAGGAATTTTGGTTATAAGAGGAATATGAGCAGGTTTACAATCAGCTATTCCAATTGTAACTCTTATTATATATCAATAAATATTTAACATCTTAACTTCATGTGGGTCTGGATTGATTCTCATCTTACCTCCCCTTCCAAAAAGCAGTATAAAAGTACATTGAACAAATAATTTCCTCATAATTTTTTTACCTCACTTTTCTGCCATAGATTTTTGTAAAATTTAGAAATTCCAAGCTTTTCTACTTTTGAAACGGATCCTCAACAATATGTTTATATGTCTAGTTGTCTATTAATGTCTATTTATTAGGACATTAATAGTTCTAATAAACTGAAACTTTTGCACTTAAAATCAATGGGACTTTTAAAAATGTTTAATATTGCATAGTCTCATATATTTTATATGTGTAGTCATCTTTACTGCCATAGTAAGAAATCTCTATTTCATAAAATGTTAATGATAACTGTAACTATTCTTCCGGTATATGAAAATATTATTTTAGGCATTAAACTTTGTAAAATTCTCAGACAAAATATACTATACATACTCGTTGATGACAGCTTTAATATACCTCTCTCATCTTATATATGAATGAAACTATTTCCATTTCCTCATCCCTCTTTTGAGAAATTAAAAACATTATGAATGAAGGACAAAGATGTTACTGATCCTAAAAATAACCTTCAATTGTTTGCATATTTATATTTATTATTATTAGTTGCATTTGTATGCCGCCCACTACACAGAGACTCTGGGCGGCTAATATAATCCCTGCAGTAGTTACAAGTAGTTTGGAATTTTTGTTAGAATTTTGTACTCTAAAGATAGATGAGATCAAGGTTATTTTAAAAATGAATAATGTAATATCCTAGTGAAGAGCATATGTGTGTATATATAAACACATACACACACACAACAGTGAGAGAGAAAATTTCAAATGCTCTTTGTTATGTATTGAATATATATAGTTGTATTAAGCCCTGCTAAAGTGAAACTAACCTTTAGATGACCCTAACTGTTAAGACCTGCTAAAGTGAAACTAACCTTCAGATGAACCTAACTGTTAACTCCAACTGTTTTGGAGGGAAATTTAGAACATTCATATTTGGGCGGGCTTTTTCAAGTATTATGATTGGTTAAGGCCCTGTGGGCCCAGCGTATAAATTGCCTGCAGTTTCTCAGTTACAGTTTTAATCAATAAATGCTGTTGCATCTATGTTGGTCTGTTTCTTGCTTACTGAAGCCACTACATAATACTCTTCACAAGCTTATTATATTCACTCATATTCTTTTCCTAAGGGCATTTCCAGTTGACAAGGCTTTTTGTCATACAAGCCTTCTAATTTCATATTTAAATGGAACAGTTACAATTACCACTCCATCAGGGACACTTCTGTGCTGATAGGCTGTAATATCTGTAAGAACAACAGCCAATCATAGTGTGCCCTTTCGACTCTAGTGCTTATACTTTAGTGCTTCTGATTTCTATTTTGTTATTCATGTAATTTCTGTTGGCTATTCAATTGTTCAATGGCTATTCAATTAATAGCCAAAAGGTGGATATTGATCTCTGGTCACCTAAAGTGATTGAGACAAAAATGAAACCTAAGTACTTCTACTGCAATACTCACTGCTTGTCAATAGGCATTCCTAGTCATATCTGTTACTCCCCCCCTCCATCCCCTAGGTGCTTCCTTAACTCAATTGCTTATTTTTCTAGGATCACATTACCACTATGTGCCCATTAAATAGTGTTAAGGAAGCATCAATAAAGGCAGTAAGCATTCGCATATGGATCTGAAGCACCTTTTCGGATCCCAATACCAGTTCTTCCCTTCTTTGCTTGTTGAACTTAATTACTCATTTATCTGAATAGATTGAGTGACTATCAGGTCAGGTAAAGAGAAGGAGGGCAGAAATCTTGTGCTCTTTAGTGGCAAAAATTGCCAAGGAGGAAGCAGTGTCCATTAAGATGTAGATCCAGCAATCCTCAATAAAATGGCCAGTTCTGTTGGATGTTAGGAATTGTTGAATAATATGTTTAGGCCTGCAACTTTTCCATCCCTGATTAAATATAAAAAGCCTAATCTATAAAGGTCACAAATTTAAATACCAATAGGCTTCTCATAATATGAAATCAGAAGCACTATTCCCAAAATACAATGAAAAAATTACAAAGACATCATAGACAATAGACCAGCTTCTGTTTTTACTTTTGTCCGAAAAATAAATACAATTTAATCTGGATTTGAAATTAAGACAGCAGAATAGTGAAATATTTATAATCAGAATATCTTTACAGTCAGGATGCATGTGTAGATGTCTGAGTTAGTGTTCATATACATGTGTGTGTGTGTGTGTGTGTGTGTGTTTGTGTGTGTGTTTTCTTTAGCAAGTTTTTTTTCCAAATGTTTTCTCCTTCCTGCTTCCTAGGGCTAAGAGAAAATGACTGACCCAACGTCACTCAGTTGACTTAATACCCAAAGTGGAACTAGATCCCATGGTCTCCTGGTTTCTACCTACTGCTATACCAATCTGGCTCTTAATTGACTACATACATCACCAATAAAGAAAAATGGTAGAGAAACTACCATGCACATGGACAAGATAAGTACAGTTGTACACATGACTTTTCATGCAAGACTTTTAAAATATGTTCCCAAATATTGTTATGAATTTTAACTAACAATTTCAATGCTTAATTTTGGCAGAAGCTCTTAGTATTTGAAACTTCCATGTATTTTAATTATGCTATAATTAAAATTCTGCATTACTATTACTATTAGTCTTTTCATAGTTCCTATCACCCATCTCCTCCCACTTATGACTGTATGACTGTAACTTGTTGCTTGTATCCTTACGATTTATATTAATATTGTTTCCTGATTGCTTATTGGTACCCTATGACAATCATTAAGTGTTGTACCTCATGATTCTTGACAAATGTATCTTTTCTTTTATGTACACTGAGAGCATATGCACCAAAGACAAATTTCTTGGCCAATCACACATGGCCAATAAAGAATTCTATTCTATTCTATTCTATTCTATTCTATTCTATTCTATTCTATAAACAAATATATTTGCCTTATTCAGCTATGGAAAGGAAGAATTAATCATCTTTTTTCATGAAAGATTTAAATTGTCTTACCTTCTATTCAAAAATTTCATTGTTTTCTCTAAGATTTAATTATTTTAATTTAATTGTATATATTTTAAGCCAGAAAGTTTTTTGCTATTTTTAATTAACTGAATAGAAATATCTGTAGTATTTTAACAATTATATTTATGTCATTCAGATTATAATGCACACAAAGCATCTTAAAACCAATGGTTCCAAGAGACTTAAAAGCTCTAAAACATGGCTTGGGTATTGGAATCTCAAATTATATTTCTGAAAAAAGGCAATTTATGTAAATTTCTAATATTTATATAATTTATATAAATTAATTATGTTTATATAATTTATATACACCAGTGTGTGGTGTATATAAGCTAGAGAAGGTTTGCATCAAAAACTGCAGTGTTATATACTCTTCCCTAAAAAAGTTAAAACACTTAAGGTTCTGTAAAATTGAATCTGGGTCAGTCACTGGGACCAGAGGTTTACTCTTCCAAGCTTTAGGACTTGTGCTGGAGCTCATCTTCAGGGAACTTCTCTCTACTAGAATATGTACTTTGGGCTATTCTGTGAGTTGTATCTAGGTGTCACCTTTCTATTGGTTGATTGGTATGTTGAGGGCTGGCAATTGGCTGTTGTTTCCTTGTGCTGTACTTCCCTAGCTCCTAAGTACCAGCTAAACCATACAATAAAGCTGTTGGAAAATGATTTAAGACAGACTGATGGAAGAAAGTACTTCCTTTCATAACGTTTCATTTATTGATTACATGTGCACAATATGTGGTGATGTCAACTTGCCTTAAAATTAGATTGCTAAATTTCACACAGGATATTTTACTCAATGGTAATTAGATACAGAATCCGTATCTTTAGGGATATTGAATACCAGTGTATAACACTTGCTGGAGAGAAACATTAAAGGAAGAGTCCTAAGTTGAAATAAAATTCTTGAGTTCAGGGGTGGGTTCCGGTTTTCTTCACTGCTGGTTCGCTCAGTGATGCACTGCGCATGTGTGCTCACATGCGCATGTGCAGTGCTTAAAACACAGCTTCTGCACATGTGCAGAAGCAAAAAACAAGATGGCGGCGCCTATGGCGCTGCCGAGAGAGCCGGTTCGGGAGTGTAGCAGGCCTGGGTCGCTGACGGTTCTAGTGACCCAGGCTGCCAAGTTACTACCAGTACATTCTATAGGACCGGTCCGAACCGGGAGGAACCCACCTCTGTCTGAGTTTCTAAAGACATCTAAATGCCCACTTTATTAGATGGATCTTTAATATGGCTAGTACAATTCTTCATAAGTCTTTAAGAAAATTGTCCTGGGCTCTCTTTCTTTCTGTGTTACTTTATACTCTATCAAAGTCTCTAACTAAAGAAAGTTAACACAATTCCATAAGATTCTAACTGCCTTCAACATGTACACATTTCCATTTATCATTTCAATTATGAAGGAAGTATACAATTCTCAGAGCCCTTTATAAATTATGCTGTCTTTCTGTCCTGTTTTGCTCTCTAATCTTGTTATAGATATTTTCAAAGTTTTTCAGAAACTGGCATCATTGATGAAGATAAACAGTTCATCTCTGTACCTTTAGAAATCAAACAATACAATGCCAACTAAACAGCATCCATGCCTGTTTCGTACATTCCTGATGATAATTTTCTTTAAGTGTGATGGACTATTTCCTAATGTGAACTTGAACTTCATGGAAGCAAATATTGGAAATAAAATTTTTCCATTATATCTGTGACAATCTATTGTGATCTGAACATTTAAAAACCACAAAGTTGCTATCATTGTATAATGAAAATGCAGTACATGTGTGAACTGAACTCATTTTAAAAGCCATTTCAAGAAGAAAACTGTTAAGTGCCCCACATTTATTTATTTTATTTCTCATAGAAGAATATTGATGTAGATATTAATGTTAATGTCTTCTCAATTTCTGTTCTGTTAAATACAGATATTTTCTATATTGGTATTATAATCCAACCTTAGACCCAAATATATTAGGTTCAAGCATTTGAATCTTCCTTGAGCATAGCCTTTTCCACCCTTGATAATTTCCAGATGGATCGGTCTACCCAACACCCCTGGCAGAGAATACTGTAATTCATATATCTGGCTATTTTCAGTATTGGAAAATTGACATTTAAAGCAAAGGTCTTCAAACTTGGCAACTTTAAGACTTGTGGACTTCAATTCCCAGAATTCTCCAGCCAGCATAGCTGGCTGGAGTGTTCTGGGAGTTGAAGTCCACAAGTCTTAAAGTTGCCAAGTTTGGGGACCCCTGATTAAAGGATAAAATATTAGCAGGACTAATACAAAAATGTAGCACATGAAGGATCATCTGCAAAGGACATGAAGGATCATCTGCAAAGGACTTTAAATTGCTAAAGCCCTCCAACTTTTTCCAGGCTCTAATGGTAGTTTCAGAAACTTGGCTGTCTCTGCCTGTCCACGCTTACATGTGCAGAGACAGCTAGGAACAGTTTCTGAATCAGCTTTAACAGTGTGAAAAAAGCAATTTGTATATACTCCAATGCATTCTTTTGAGGGATTTGCACAGCTGCTGAAGAGCCATTTCCAAAAGACATTATTGGACTAAATGATAAGCCGTCTGATGTAGTTTAAGGAAGCCTCTTATGTTTCTAATCATAAATATTTCATTTGAACCAAATACATACCTTTTACAAATCTTTTACAAAAGGTTGAATGGGAATTCTATTAACATAAGCACATTTGTTTGCACCTGCTTCATTGCTATGATATATTTGAGAAGTTTGTGGTATTGGATCATGCCTGCATTATTCAAGACAGATGACAGAGAGAGTTGATAGAGGCAGATAGACAAACAGATTGCTGGATGGATAAATAGTATTTAAATATTTTCTCATAGCCATGTTTGTATTTACTACACTCAATAACTGTGCATCTGCATGTGGTTTATCACGTGAAAAAAATGTCAATTGTAAATCTTTTCTCTGGAGTCAGTTAGTTAGTCTGGCAAACAGGAAACTCCAAGCATTCATTCACTTGAAATAAAATGCCTCAGATGAAACTGAAACAATCAAATTGGGTTTTTAAATGCAGTTTCTAAGTGTCAAGGATTCTTTTTTAGACTGTACTTAATTAGACTGACCCAGCTTTCAGAGAAACACAAAAGCACGGAACCCTAGACAGGCAGTTTTTTTATATCTCCCTATAAAGGATATTTATTTTTAATTTAATGTAAGGGACGTGGTGCCTCAGTGGCTAAGAGGCTGAGCTTATCAATCAAAAGGTTGGCAGTTGAGCGGTTTCAATCCCTAGTGCCGCGTAACGGAGTGAGCGCCCATTATTTGTCCCAGCTTCTGCCAACCTAGCAGTTCAAAAGCACGTAAAAAATGCAAGTAGAAAAATAGGGACCACCTTTGGTGGCAAGGTAACAGCGTTCCGTGCACCTTTGGCATTTAGTCATGCCGGCCACATGACCACGGCCACATCTTCGGACAGCGCTGGCTCTTCGGCTTTGAAACAGAGATGAGCACTGCCCCCTAGAGTGAGGAATAACTAGCACATATGTGTGAGGGGAACCTTTACCTTTACCTATAAAGCAGTGGTTCCCAACCTTCCTAATACCGTGACCCACGCCCCGCCCCCACGCCCCCACCGTGACCCACCCTGCCGCTGCCATTTGGGTTCTTTTACCCTCTGCGCATGCGCAAGGCGTGCTGCGCATGTGCAGACAGTAAAATAACCCAAATGGCGGCAGCGGGGTGGAGCGCGGTGGGGGCGCGGGTTGTGGGGCGCGATATGGCCAGGCTTGTGGCAGTGGGGGGGGAGCTGAGGATGCCAGGGTGATCCCTTGGAACTGGTCATTCGACCCCCAAAGGGGTCCCGACCCCCAGGTTGGGAACCGCTGCTATAAAGGACGGTGGGATGTTTTATTTCATAGAAACAAACATATAAAAGTAATATAAAGGGGTGCTTCCTTTATTCTATTGTATTGCTCTCTATACTGTTACTATGATAATTACTTTTACAATATGCAATTACTCTGCAACTACTATCATGACTATGCTTATACTATTGCCTATTACTCTATTACCTATTAAGGTACACTATTACTATTATGCATTAATATTTCTATCTTAAGTCTTTTCTTAAGCTGTCTGCGATTTCTTCTTTTTTGTTAATAGCCTGTATGTAGAGCTCTTGTACTTTTTTTTTTTTACATTGTGCTTTGTCCTGCTGGACTTCTGGACTTCTTTTCCCTACTTTTGAGTCACCCACTCCTTCTGAAGGAAAAAAATACCTTCTTTTGTTTAACTGCTTAACCCAGTTTGGCTGCAGAGCTCCAAAACACGCATTTCTCTGTTGTCACCTCACACCAGTTTCAAGGTTGCAGCTTTATTGGCGACTCTGTGCCCTGCTGACACCGGATAGAAGGCTCAGATGGGAGGGAAAGAAGACAGCACTGCCTGCTCTTCCACACTAAGCATGACTAGAATACTAATATGGCCATAAAGAATATTCTGACTACAACCATTTGTCATTTTGCCAGACGGTGTTTACTGACAACCTGGGAAGAGCTGCAAGAGAATACTCTGAAAACCCAATTCCTTTATTCCTCTCTTTTTTTTATTATCACATCTTCTGTCTCTTGAAACTTAGAAATGGTAGTTGGTAATTTGGAAAGTGTCACATCCGCCAAAGGTTCAGTCCAGACGTTTGTATAATCTATCATCGAATGCCTACAAAGAATTAATGTGAAGGCTTCTCTTCTCTTTGCTGAGCAGAGAAACCATTTCAAGTAAGTTTGGTTTGTCTTTCTCCCTACAGTACATTGCCCATTGTTACACAAGTTATGAAAGAGGCGTTTGTTTTTCTATCTCATTCCCAGGGTGATTTGGAATTTCTTTCAGATTTTTGCTAGTGCTTCTTCTGAGCTTGTTTTATTTTTGTGAGTTGGTGGAATTTGCTGCTGGTATTGTTGGTTTTCATTATTCTGCCCCTTGATAACTTCCCTAATTGTTTTGGCTCCCCGTGTCAAAAAGATTTCTGGGACTGGTTTCCTCATAATTTCTCAGCTTCAGAAAATTTATTTATTTATCCATTAGGCTTTGTGGACTGGTCATTGAGCACAATAAATGTTTCTTTTTCTACAAGACATATATGTAGTGAATAGCCTATGCCCATGATGGTGAACCTATGGCACGCGTGCCACAGGTGGCACGTGGAATCATATTGGAGGGCACGTGAGGCCTATGTCAGCTCCAATGTGCATGTGCACACTGGTCAGCTGATTTTGGCCTTCTTTTCGGCCGTTTTCGCTCTCCCCAGGCTTCAGGGAAGCCTGTTCTGCCCCAGCTACAGACCACAAAGAGCGCAGCACACACAAAGTCTGTACAAACCTTAGTTTACTAATTAAGGACTACTAATGAGCTTTCTTAGTAGTTGTCAAACACAAATACAGTTTAAAGCAGTCTTTTCTGAACACCGGCTGTTAATTCAACTTCATTAACAGCCAGCACGAGTCCACAAAATAATAACTCAATTCTGAGTAAACAGTCTTGTAGATAACAGCAATCTTACGGTGGTTGGCAAAATGCCCAGAAGCAATTTGCAGGAAAAATGCCAAGAGAGAGAACAAGGGCTGATCAGACATTTCTGGAGTCAAGACACGAAGGAATATGAACGAAGTTGTTTCCTGCAAATTGGCTTCTTCATCAACATACCTTAAATAGGCTAGGGGAGTGGCCAATTAGCCCCAAGCCTTACTCCCGAGGAGATCTCCTCCTGAGGAACCATTCCTGCCTTTTGGCAGCTCTGCGTGCCCACTGCATTAAGAATAGGCTCCTCCTCTTCTTCCTCATCAGTGATGGGAGCTTCTGGAGGATCTGAAGGCCCTGGCTGAATCTCCGCCTCTGGCACCGAGTCCTCTCCAGCCTCCTCACTGTCCGATTTGGGTGCCAGCTGCACAGGCCACTGGCGCATCACCACATCAGCCTCTTTGCTGTCGGAATCAGCTACCAGCTGCACGGGCCACTGGTGGGCCACAACAAAGCCTCCTGAAGCCTGGGGACAGTGAAAAACAGCCCAACGGGCCAACCGGAAGTTTGGAAATGCACATCCTTTTGGCACGCGAACCAAAAAAGGTTTGCCATCACTGGCCTATGCAATAGCTGTTTGCAATAGCTGTTGATAAGTAAATAGATGACTGTATAATGAAATACAGGGCACCTAGGCACACAGCAGCCTTAAACCTACGTTAAGTGTAAGGTTTTCCACACTCCATTCATAGGATTTTTTATTTCTTTTCTTTTTGCAAAAAAAATAAAATGTTGGTACTAGAAATAGAAGCCATGACTACAGGACTGATTATGGGGAAATCCAACTTTAAAACTCTACTCAACCCTTGTACTATGGAGAAATACTTTAAGAGTCTCTTGGATTTAGTCACCCCAGAAGGAAAGCTTTTAGCAGAATTTTACTTCCAATAAATCCAGCTGTCCACACTTGTTTGTAGCACATGTAGGTGGTGCATATAGCTTTGCAAACTATAATTTCCTTCAGGGACCTATTAAAGATTCTTTTTTTCCTCTCTCTTGCTAAAAATAGGTGATTCTGTCTGTGTAATTTTGTAGCAACTGGGAAGTGGGGGACTACAATGTACCTCAGATGCTGGTGAACTACCATTTCCACCCCTAACTTATTATAAAAATACCAATACAAGCTTACATTTTTATTTGCTTTCCTATAATCCTAACATATTTTTCTGAGCTCGTTTCATTCTTATTCAGTTGTAAAAATAATAAAGGTGGGATATAAATAAATAAATATTCAGTTGTTTTAGTCATTTTCTTTTACTGCAAATGCAATCCTATTATTAATATTCTTGATCACTGGAAGGCTTAGCACAAATGGCAAATTTTTAAAAAATATAAAAGGAGGTACATTGACTCATTGAAAAGAATAACTCTGCTTATTTAAAAATGGCTTCAATCATGTCCACACCAGCTTCTAGTGTGAACTTTTTTTTTAGGAATGATGCTACACCTATGCTATACCTAGCACCAGAATGATCACACTGCCATCAGCATAAATTTATATCATGTATTCTTTCAAACTTGAATAGGAAAAATGCTTAGATGAAGAAAAATACGAAAGAACACAGCAAACATGTCTTTGATATATTTCACCTCTGTGCTGTATATAATATTAGCTTTGAATTGATGCCAAGCTAATTTTTAATAGCAGATAGTGAGTGAAATGCAAGCAAAACATAATTACGTACGTCCTTTTGATTATTGCATGATGTAACTTCCTTTCACAATGCACATAATTCAAGCTAAGCAAAGACCTTTAGTTTTTGTTTTGTTTTGTTTTGTGTTTTGTTTTTTTAAGAGATTCTTTCATATACTTAATTTCACTGTTAAAATCAGTGGTTCTTAGAAGTGGTGAAGCATTAAATCCACATCTTTATTGAGGAATAATTGGATTTAATAGGAAATATTTTATTCAACAGCCCATGAATCTGTACTTCTGATTATGGTTGCAGATCTAGTTAGACAGGATGCTAACTGGAATTTAGATCCATTCTCTTTATTCTTGATAGTCTTTTTCCCCATCCGCTGGTGGGTTTTTTTAATGATTTTGTTCAGACTAGTTTAAATATTAGGAATCGGATCTAACTAAATTATGAGAATTATTCTTATTATAGCCCAAACAAAAAACAATCACCAATGGCAGATCAGCATTTCCATGATCATTTCAAATATTGCAGAAGCTTTTTCAATGGCTCCAGGTTGATATGATTTCTCTCCCTGCTCTGTTCAAAAATTCCTCATAGGGCATGTTTTTAGAAATGGTGCTTCAGTTTATTTAACTTCCTCTTTCTTTAAACATCTGTGTTTGTTGCAGGCAGTCAAGTAATATAAACATTTAATAAATTATTGTGGTTGGTCATGCAGTCAGCTAACTGTTTAGACTGGATTTGGCATTTTTTAAATCCACATATTAAATCCTTCCCAAAAACCTGGGATAGGCAGATTTTGGTATTTGATGGTGTTGGAGGTATCGTCACAGAACGTAAGCTGTTCCTAGTAAAACTGATTTTTTGCAATTGACTGCTGAGGATTTTGTCAATGTTGTTGGTATTCAAGTGTTACTCCAGATATTGGAGAATTGGAGAACTGCACCCAATAAACCTATTACTATTGACACCATCTTTCCATTCTTTTACCACAGTTGTTTTACATCTATTTCCAGGTCTTCGTATTTTGGGATTTTTTTCCAGTTCTTTCTCTACTATTCTGCTGTCTCCAGGTACTGCAATATCCACTATCCAGACTTTTTTTGCCTTTCTTATCAACTATTATTAAGTCTGGCATGTTATGTGGCAGACAGCTTGCCTGGATTCTAAAGTCACAGAGCATATTTGCTCCTTCATTTTATACTCTTTTGTCTATTTTGCAGTTCCATCAATACTTGTTTGCAGAAAAACTGGGGTTTTTTTTGCATTTTGATATTGTAGTGCACCATTGTTGCTACTCTACCATGCTATTGTTTGTAATCAATCTGTGCAACCTTCTTGCAGCAGCTTAACAAGGGGGGTCTACAATTTTTTCAACTTTGCATTGCTGTCTTTTGCTTTCTTCTCAGTTCTGGCTTTATTCAATTTGTTCTTAAGGTTGGTCTTGTGCGTCCAGAATTAGCCCCCCTGTCTAATTCTTCATCTTTCTTGCTCTTAGACATTACCAGGTTTTGTTATTATCAGTTGTTATTATTGGTTCATTTCACATTCTTTTGTGGTTATACAATCGTGGGCATAGGCAACCTTATTTAAAAGAATAAGGTAGTTTGTCACCTTGCTTGACCCTAGCAACTTCACTGACTCATGCAGGATGTCTCTTTGGCAATAATTATAGAAGTAATTTTCTATTGCCTTTTAATAGGATACAATTTCAACTTTCCCGTTTCACCTAAAGACTTCCTGGGATTACCTGGGATTCTCCTTCCAAAACTAGACAGTTTCACCTATTTTACTTCCAAGATCACCCAAGGCCAGTTTGACACTGCCAACTGCTGAACTGCATCTTTTTATTACTAATCTAAAGTTATTTAGTTTGGGAACAAATGTCAATTGTTAATTGTTGATTTCAAATATCTACTTTCAAATATTAGCCCTCCCTTTAATCCCCCTTCAAACATCTGAGAAAAGAAGACAAAGAGAGAAGTTCTGTCCACTTTTATGGCTTCAACAGATTCCTCAGTTCTGAACCTATACAGTTCTGAACAATTCTGAACCTATACATCTTAAAAGCAAATAAAAGAGCAGCTTAGTAATAGTGTGATATACATAGCATTATTTTAGTAACGAAGTGTGTCAAAGCAAAACTTCAATTCCTTAACTCATAAAGTTTTGCATTTTCAGTAGGTCTATAAACTGCCCCATAACTATTAAGAATTAAAAGCTTCAGTTGCAAAATATGTATGTCAGATCACTCTTCAACATTAAGAATAATATTTCTACAATGTATGGTAAAGATAGGGTAGATAGATATGTACTGTATATGGGTCTCTACACAATGGAGAAGAGATTTCTAAATAAATGTAATTAGAAATAGAGGATTGAGTATGTATTAAAGAAATTTATATGGGAGTTAGATGAAATAGAATACAAAGCTAATTAAAAATTAGAATATTCTACGTCGTGATATAATAAAAATAAAATGAGATTAAATATTGAGTAATATTTAATTCAATATTATATTACTATACTATACTATTATTATATAATATAGAGAATTGTTAGATAAATTATGATAGAAGTAAGGATTTAGTAAATAAGATAACTTACACTGACAAATATATGGAAGAAAATATATGGAAGAAATGGATACTGAAATGAATTAGAAATGTAAATATTTACAATATAAGTATACGAAATTTTGTACTAATCTTTAGCTATAAGCAAGATAGGAAGTGGGATTCCTAAGATTATACTTTTGTATGTTATGTCATGTCAAGTTTTTGTGTACATAAAAATAAAATTTAAAAAATTGAAAAAAAAATAATATTTCTACAGATGTATATTTGCAAGTAGAGAACTTATTATTACTTTAAACTATTTCCCCAATTATAATAGTGGGATATTATAATAATGGAATATTACTAATTATGTTTATTATTATTGACATCCTCTTTAAAAGCAAAACCCAGGACCTTGAAGCCGGATGAGTACTTAATTGCTAAATAAAGCATTATGAAATAGTGGATGCCCTTTTTAACCGCATATTACATTCATACTTTTATGTGTGTGTATATATACAGTACATGCAGGTTGGAACGCTGACACAGGTAGGTCGGTGGCATTGTTTCCAAGTAATCTCAATTGTTAAGAAAGCCTTCATTCTCCAGCAAACCATGACCCAGTTTAGAGCAACTACGTCTGTTTTCTTTTCTTTTGTCTAAAATTCTTCAGATTGGCTGCTGTGTAGCTCTGCTTTAGAAAAGCACTGCACTCCGAGATAAACTTGGTACAATATATTTGGGCTGCAAACGATTGATTTTTATTCATAAAAGAACAATACAAAGATAGAAATATTAAAAATATTTAAAAAGACCCAAAGCTGTAGTTTTGAAAGTCCAAAAGCAACCATTCTATCTCACAACACCAAAATTGTTGATCTTCTTATCTTATTAATACCATGTTATTATTCATAAATTTGGAATATATTTCTTCTTTTTATTATCTAGTAATTTGTTTTGTCTTAGAAGATTGCCAGAGTCTTTAAGAGTTAGGTGGCAGCCCAAATGAATAAATAAATTGAACAAACAAATTAATATTTTATTTGAATGATTATTCCTTTTTATTGCTATGGTGGTCCAACTAAGATTTCATTCATTCATACAATCACTGTGAGTAATGTAATGTATGTAAATAATGAACTTGGCTGGCTGTGGCAGAAAATGGGGAAATTTCCAGGTAGGCCCAACAGTGTAAAATACCCTATTTAGGAGGAATGAAAAGTCCATTGTTTGTTAAATACACAGCTGAAGTCCATAAAAATAGTAATTGAATTTTTTGTTGTTAGTTGCGAAGCCATGTCCGACCTATCGCGACCCCATGGACAATGTTCCTCCTGGCCTTTCTGTCCTCTACCATCCCCCGGAGTCCATTTAAGCTCATGCCGACTGCTTCAGTGACTCCATCCAGGCATCTCATTCTCTGCCGTCCCCTTCTTCTTTTGTCCTCAATCGTTCCCAGGATTAGGCTCTTCTCCAGTGATCTATTCTGAATATCTGTACCTAGTACTATATAATGGTTGTCATGAACTACCAGAAGAAACCTCGGATGTGATCTTGAGTTTCATTTGTGATAGCATTTGCTTAAATGTTTTCTTTCAGAAGCATAAAAAATTGTTCCTGAATCCTGATATCCTGTCTGGTTATTTCAGAAGATGAATTCTGTTTTAAAAAGTCGCATAAAGAAAAATACTAAAGGAAATTTTAAAGTATTAAATTTAGAGTAGCAAGGTAAAGGAAAAAAAGCCTGATTTTTTCTTTATTAGAATAACAGACAGATTATAAGACATACTGAATGATCTAAAATAGCTAAAACGTTCAGTAAGCAAATGTACTGTATTTTTCGGACTATAAGACGCACCAGATTATAAGATGCACCTTAGTTTTGGGGGAGGAAACCAAGGAAAAAATGTTTTCTATGCAAAGCCCATTAAAAGTCTTCTACTTACAGTGGCCAGAAGTAAAACAAGCCCAAAAGTGATAAGCAAAAGGAATTTCAGCAGGTATATCTTGCTTATCATCTGGTCATCCCACATAAAAGTAATTCAAACAAGCAAAAGATTTATTTAGGATATCTTTTTCAATAAATTATGCCGAGATATAGGGACCTTGACAGGGACCTTGACAGACAAGGAAAGGAGAACTTTCCTATGGTACTTTTTTACACTAAAAGGAACTTCATTCTGATTAAAACTGCCATAAACATGCTGCCATTTAGATAGTTAGTTGTCTAGTTCTTAAAATTATCAGACACTGCAGTGGCTGCTAAAAGAAAATACTGTAAGTAGATTTGCAAATGTTGGAGAGAAGAGTTATAAACAATCCATACTATGTTTTCTTCTTTAAAAAAAGTAAATACTTCTGAGGAATATTTCTGCTTCTTTCCAGTACACTAAAGCAGATATAGGAATAATAAGAATCAATAAATAAGATTGAGAAGTAGTATTATGCTATTTAAAAGAAGATACAAAAGCACTGGGCCTCTTCAGATCAAGCATTTATTTTAAAAAGCTTCTTCATTTTGTTAAGTTGTCTAGAACAATAATAAAGCAGTCTTTAAAAAAATAAGTCTAATAATTTGAACATTCTATAGACATTTATAGTTATTGCCTTACCTCCTTGCCAGCAGTCCACCTCCCCAATTTGCCTCCGTGCAGCTTTAGTTTCACTTTCATTTTACCACGTGGCAGCCTCTCAGTTGTCTGTCTGGAGGCTGATTCTGACCTGCTTGTGCTAATCGGGCTCTGGCTGTTTGCTACAGAGGTAAATTGATGGGAGGCAGAGACCAAAGGGTGGGGCTACATTTGATGTATAAGAAGCACCCAAGTTTTCACCCTCTTTTGGGGGGTAAAAAGGTGCGTCTTATACTCCAAAAAATATGGAATATCTCCCCTAATTCTCAGCTACACATGAACTTCTATCTGCTCAAGTGTCCATCAAGTTAAAAATTGACTTATTTTTGTCTTTTCATACAGGATTTCAAATTAGCATGGCTTTTTTTAAACTTATCTATTCTTTTCTACCTCTTAGATAGCATCCCATTCTTTTTTGCCATATCACTAAAGCCCACAGTAAAATAAGAAAGAAAGAAAAAATTCCTGAGCTAACTTTACTGATTAAGTGTTTCTGTCTGTCAGTGTAACACTCCCACATATCTCTAACATGGAGATTTGTAACCATCCTCATTGATATTTGACATTGAATCAAGCCTCCCAGTTATCTCTTTGGTGCCACTACTGTAGTAATAAATATATTCTGTTTATAAATACAATCATAATAAATTCAATGTTTTCTCAGAATACAATACTTTTAACTATCATTGGTAGTGATTAATATCAAACATTTTTGGTGGCACATAAAGGAATGTTTCTGTGAGCTTATCTCAATATCCCACTCTTAGAGTCACAAATGCCACTATCAAAAAAGGTCCTTCAGATGTCCTTGAAACTACTGTACATACATGCTTCACTTACCAGTTCCTCTTCATGTTTTTCTTCATCACACAACTGTGGCAGCTTAAAGTTATCTTTAGCTGTTCCAATTTTAAGCTACAACTGGACAACCTGTATTCCACTTGGTACAGTTTCAGATTTTCAGACATATTTCCTTACCTAAATAGAGAAACAGAATGATCACAGACAGTAAAAAAAAGCAGTGGGAATGGAAGCAACTTCCTTTTTGAGTTTCTTTATGAAAACCTGCCAAAAACATCAGAAATCTTCCTTCCTTCCTTCCTTCCTTCCTTCCTTCCTTCCTTCCTTCCTTCCTTCCTTCCTTCCTTCCTTCCTTCCTTCCTTCCTTTCTTCCTTCTGTTGTAAGGAATATCCTTCTGGGTTCAGTTCCAAGTGGTGAAAAAGAACACTGGATTCATGGAAGTTGCTTGGAAAAAAGGTTTAATATGGTGGACAGGAGCACATGGCATGAGCCCCTGTACAGAAAAGGTAGATCACATGCTTCCAGATGTGAGTGAAGAGAAAAAGGGAGAGAAAGATGCTGAGTCCCTTGGTTTTATAACCTCTGTTGGGCCCCACCTCTTAGTTTCCTGTTCTGTGTATGTAATGCACTCCGATTGGTGGTCAGGCTCCCAGGAGGCCATGCAGTGGCAACTCTATAGGCTTTTGTCTGTCCCAGGCTTGGCTGAATGAAAGGGCCTTGGGCAATTCCTAATATGGCTATGACTGAAGGAGATAAATCTTTGTTATGTAGAAGACTGCTGCTGGGCCCAGTCCTTAATGGCCCATTGACAAAAGTGGGGCTGCTAAGAGGAGTCTTTTGTCTGCTTAAAAGCATGTTTCCAGGGATATTCTATAGAATATATTCTGCCTTTTAATATTTCCTAGGATATTTCATTTTTCTAGGAGAGGGGTGTGTGCTAACTTCCTACACTTCCTTCCTTCCTTCCTTCCTTCCTTCCTTCCTTCCTTCCTTCCTTCCTTCCTTCCTTCCTTCCTTCCTTCCTCTGTCTTCCTTTTTCTTGTCCTCCCTGACTTTCTGCCCCTGCTTCACTCTCTCCCTCTTTCTCCCACTCCCTCCTTCCCTCAAATTCCTGCCAGCTTCCTTTGCTGATGGGAAGATTGAATGGAGAAGTCAGCAGGAAATTGCAAGTTCAAGTACTGCTGACAGTAGTGTCTGCTGGATAGGGAGGGAGCAAGGGTTCCATGGGGTGCAATTTGGGAAGGGTGTATAGGGTATGTGTGGGTGCAGCATGGGTCAAGAATGGAGTGTTTGGGATGGTGTGGGTTGGGGACTGCATGGAGAGGTTGTGTGAGTCAGGGAAGGCACCCATGCATAAAAAATATGGCATGGGTTAGAAAGGTACATAGAGTACATAAGAGGTGCTGTGGGGTATAGGATTTGTGGAAGTCTTGATTTATGATGCACTGTTTTGCCCAGTTAAATGTCACTGACATGAGAATTTTATTAATATATAGAAAACAGTTTCTCTCTCTCTTCCTCACACAGTCCTCTGTTGCTTTCTCAAAAATGTGATTGTTGTGGCATCAACTAAGAAGGCTGAGATAGAGTACATGAGTAGGAGATCAATTGCTCGGGTTGAGAGAAATAGCACAAGAAATGGAGAGAGAGAGAGAGAGAGAGAGAGAGAGAGAGAGAGAGAGAGAGAGAGAGAGAGAGAGAGAGAGAGAGAGAGAGAGAGAGAGAGAGAGAGAGAGAGAGAGAGAGAGAGATGGCTCTTTATCCAATAGGTCTCCAATCACGTAGAATTAAACCTCTCCTGAAGTCCCTCCCATTTTAAGACCCATCTCTCAATGGGCAAATAATCTGTCAAAACTCATCTCATCTTTACTCTGTTTACTGTAAGGAGTGTGATTGGTAGATACATTCTCACTTAACTGATCATGAAATAAAGTTTTTTCCTTAACTTTTCTGGCATTAAAACTATAAGAATGACATCACTCATTGGTTTTTTTTTAAAACTTGAGATAGAATAGACTTCAGAGTAAGGACACTGCAATATTTTCTGTTGTCTCAAGGATCAGAAGAAAATACTGTAATGCAGCCATGAGGAGGAAAGACCCCAAGTCTATTTCTAACTGCTGTCTCTCACTCAAATATGCATCATCCAAAAAAGATACAGTACAAAAGGCTGTCATTTCATTTTAAAATAAAACTTGTAGCAGGAGGAATGTACATTTTAAATGCCTGCAGCAAGAAAGCATCCTTGTCAAAGAACAAAAGCAAAAAAAAAAATCTGCATTTTTTTTTAAAAAAACTAAAAGATGCAATTTAAAGGAAGGTAAGTTGAAAGCCTGTATATCACTGTAAACTAGGAGTTTATTCTGATACTCAGTTACAGATTAAGGAACAGAGGAAAATTGTGTGTGTCTTGTTTCAGGTCATCTTGTTACTAATTTGTTTGCTTGTTAAATCTGAGTCCTGCTTTCCCACTAAAATGAAGCTCAAACCAATAACAACAACAAATGGCACATCTGAACAAGAAGTTCTCTTCCAGTTGCTTCTTGGCATGTATGCTGAGCTAACTAGACAGATAGACAAAAGATCAAAGGAAGAACTTTAAACTTGTAGAACACTGCAGTACTTCTAATGACTGCATACTCATGAAAAAGAGATTCACATGAATCAACATTTTGAAAGCATGATTTTTCAAAAGCAAAGAAATCTTCAGACAGTTTTCCCCTTTTTATTGTAAATGTCTAGACTAAATCTTCAGTCCATTGGAAACCACACTTGATTTTTTTTAATATACTAGAGGTCAAGTTCAGCGTAAATTTGATATATGAAATGCATATACACTGGAGTCTTCCCTGGTTACAGATTTGTGGAAGGACAACATTTGTAGGAGACAAAATGTGTGTGGACATGAGACTTATTTCTTCTCAGCTCAGCATAATTTGAGATAAAGTTCTTCACATCTTAAGAAATGAACATGTGGGTATATGTTCTTGGTCACAGCACAGACAAGAACTAGGTGAATATTCATCAACTGCAATTTTGCTAGAAAAAGCTGTTTTTCTTTTTCTATGTCTGTAATAAAACATTGCCCCATAGCTTAATTTTATGCATGTATTAGTCATGATAATTCATTATAAGGAACTCAATTAAGTGTTGACTTTTAGAATGACTTTTAACTATCCATTTCCTCTTTTTAAATGAAATATTTTCCGCATTGTAAAAATGGATTGCTCTGAAGTCTACCAATTTCAGTTCTCTGAACTAAATATAGTATAAACGTTAGCTAGCAGTAATATTTATTAATATACTTCCTCATAAAATGGTTTTCATCACAAGCTTGAGCGAAAGATAACATTTTCTCAGCAAAATTAAACCGCTGGTGGCAAAGATTTGTGTGCATGATTGTGTGTTTCAAAGTGATTCAGGATTAGCAAAACATTTTAATGCTAAAAAAACCTTCAAAAATAGATAAGGGTAGAAAGTTAGTTTAGGAGATGAAGAGTAGGAGCAAATCACTGCACAAAAAGCATCCTTTACTGTGGCAAATCACTGCATTTGTTGCCCCTTAAATGACCAACCTGTGTAATTGTCCCCAAAACTATTCAACTGGTGCAGTGTTGATGTGAATTGTTAAACTGAGAAAATTTGTGTCAGAATGTTGATTTGATTTTAAAAAAATATGCACAAATGTTTTAAAAGAAGTCCATCAAACTGCAAAATTTATTTGAAGGGACCCTTTTTCAACCAACATATTGATAGGTAAAAGTTTCATTGAAATGGTTTCAAGATGAAGTTTCATACAGCCCAATTTCACAATTTCTGTCAACTGAGGTGGATGTTGCAAATTGCAATCTCAAACCAATATTTTTGAGCAGTAGCAAGTACCAGTGAAGTCTAATTTGAAGATAACAAGTAGTGTAGAGTGTAGATCCTCATTTAAAAAGAGGGTTAAAATCATCAAATACAAAAGCAAATGATAATAAACAGGGGACAGCCATCCAAGTCATATAGTTACAAAAGACTTATGTGCCATCCTGGGTCAGCCCTGGGTCTTTACAGCTTCTTAAAGGTCAGAAGAATGTTAGGGTGGGGTGGGGTGGGGATTTCAACTGAATTTTGGACAGGAGGAAAGGTTCATAGAGCAGGTGCAGCAACAAAAATGCCATACCGCCTGGGTCCTATTTGGTGACAGTGTTGAATTGATGAAATTATTTTGTGCAATTAAGAACCAGTGCTGATTCATGCCAAGAAGAAACATTCTTTCTCTAAGCAGAAATATTTTTCTGGACCAAAACGAGATCAGAATGCCTCCTTTATAGGCATCCCTGTAGCCTAGCCGGCCACTTACAGCGGTTTATTTCTCCCGCCACAAGATTGGCCAATCAGCGTCGGCTATGCAAATCCGTGCTACGTACGGCAGTACGTAACACTTATCCTGAACAATCATCTCTCCAGACCTTCACTGGTTTCTCATATTGTGAAATCAGTAGATCACAATGGACTCCTCCCCATTTGTTTGGGTTTTTTTCTTTTTTCAGTAGAACAAAAAATAATCACACACACACACACACACACACACACACACACACACACACACACACACACACATATATATATACATACATACATAATACATACATACATACACACACACACACACACACACACACACACACACACACACACACACACACACACACAGGCGAGGCTTCTTCTATGCTTGAGAAAAATTTTTCTTCCTCAGTATGGGAAAATATATCGATTTTATCTGCCTACAAATAAAGTCAAAAATGTTAAAAATCCTTTTGTACCCAAGCTTTATAAGAAAACTTTATAAGAAAACTATGGTGTTAACATGTGTGCTCTTGCTTTACTTTCTTTATCCGTCTCGTTTTGTTCTTTGCATTATATCATTTTAAGTTATAAACCAGAACTTTTAAATAAGTTTTTTATTTTGATTGATTTGCAAATACCTCTGAGAACTTTTCTGTGTTTCTTACAAAAATACCTTTAAATATGTGTTCTATTACCTAGTTTTGTACAACACTGTATTGAACAATGCCTAATGAGCTTGAGGTCAATGATAAATTGAAATAATTTATGAACTTAAGATCTTGGGGCTTTGCTTACTGGAGTTTCTTATGTTTTTGCTTTTAAAATCTAAAGAGAAATCTTCAGCATGTTATTATAAATTCTTTTTTAAAATAAAATGATGCCTATAACTTTAGTCTCTTTGATTGTAGGGAAAAAAATGAATGGAAATAATGGAAATAAATAACATTTAGTCAGTTGTTCCTTCATACATTGTACATGAATATAAGAAAAGTTAGATATATGTTTTTTTCTTATATTCTTATATAGAATATAAAAAATATAATCTAACAGAAGCAAATAAAATATGAAATGGAGATTTGCTCTGGATAAAATAGGTAGAAGAAAGAGAAAGTCAAGAAATCAGTAAGCAAACTAAGAATTAAGAAATTGGATGTATGTCTTTTTTAATAAAAGAAATTGGCTAATACAAATTGCATTGTTCATTAGTACCGGTATTTCAGTTTTGGCAGCAAGAAGCAGTTTTGACACCATAAACTGTCTAATTTTTTTAAATTCTATTTCCCAGTCCCATCTGCCAAGTTTTTGTTCTTTGAAAATAGAAGAAAAGACAAGACAAAGCAAACAAAAAAAAATCATGCTGAAATCACCCAGTATCAATCTTGATGCTAATATTGCACTGGTATAAACAAGTCTTACATTTATACTTACAGTAGTAGTCTAGCATTGGACTTCTAATTTCAATGCAGGATCTCAGCTATGTAGTTAATTCGGCTGCCAAACTAAGTGCATAAATAATAGAAGAAAACCAAGTCAGTAGCAGTGAGGTTTCAATATTCTTTTAAGGTTATAGGATTTGGTTGGCCTGTCACTTCTGGATTTTTCCAATAACTACTACTTTACACATTCTTTTTTTCCCTCTAAATACTCATAATGGTGTTTTTACATCCTCATAGATAATCCATTTACATTAAAACCAGAGCATTAAAGAGTAACACTCATTTAAATGCCAAAAATGCATGAGCTTTTAAAAATTATTCAGTCTCAATCACAAACATTCCAAAGCAGGTGGTCATAGAGATAAATACAGACCATGCAACATAATAGTTCAGTTTGCTCACTATATGAGCAAAATTGTCACTATATGAATTCAAATATCTGTTCTTGGAAGTGGCTTTTATTGCTGAATTTTTTAAAATCTTCAGTGATGATCCTAATTACAGTTAATAGATTGCCAGCTACAAAGTATTTTGTGATTCTGCAAACATTCAAGAAAGATACAATGGAAACAGATAAAAACATAAAACTATTTGAGTTTTTAGGGATTCTTGCTTTAAAAAAAACACATTTATTTTTATTCCAAATGGATGCACATAGAGATTCCTTTCTTTTCATCCCCTCTCAAGTGAAAGTGTAATTGCAAATTCCAAAGCCCAAATGTGTATCATAATACCCCGTTTATCTCCAGGTGTGTAAACTGCAACTCTCTGGATACTTAGACAAAAGTGCTAAAGGATATGTTGAGAGAGAATGCTAGCAGCCATTATCCAAACACATCTGGATGACACGAAATTGGAAGAAATGGATCATGCAAACATTGAAGGATCTAGTCTTTTTTTGTTTACTCTAGATTTATGTATAGCCAAATTAAGCAAGAACTTAAAATAATGATTTTTCTTTGCCTCTGTCTTTGTTTTGTTCTAAAGATCAATAACTCAAAATACTTTCAAGATTTCATTTTTTGTGACAAGTTTTAAAGGACATTGTCTCTTCTGGGAATTATACAGCCAAAGCCTCTATTCAAGAAGAGATGAACCTAAGTGATATATTATGATATACAAGGTAGTGAAGGCCACACACTTTTTCTAATAGCAGAGAACCAGTTGTGACACAGCCAAGATAGAACACTGCTTTTCAATGTAGTGAGATTCTATCTATATGATGATCTACATTGCTTAGTAGACCAATGGCAGTCCATGTAATCCCATGACATCTCATCACCAAAATATGATAGTGAAGCAGTAAAGAATTGGGGCCAATAGGCTTAATGTGTTCTACCAATAGCTTGTTTTCCAGGGCTTCTACACACAATAATGTCAAAAGTTCCCAAAATGATAAAATTATATGATCAAAGGCACAAATGAGTAGCTTGCCTCATTTTTTAGAATGTTTGCAGGAATTAGAGTGGAAGTATCATTAGCACTTTTTTCAGTACCAGTCTTCATTAAGTGTTAATGAAAATAAATGGTTAAATATTGTATTAAATATTAAATATTGTTACAATAGTGTATTTCTCTCTTTCTCTCTCTCTCCCTCCCCCAACCTCTCTGTGTATAAATGAATTTGGTGAGATGTTATTATCTGAATTGTATAATAAAATGGTCTCTGACATATTTTAACATTGTCTTCCTTTATATAACATATTAAATATTGGATCAGATTAAGACTATGGATCAATAAATATTCCAGATGAATAGGTTTTCCTTCTTTTGGCACATTGCACACACACTTCATTTTAGACATCCATTAAAAATCATGTTTCCTGCCAATATTGTATAATAGGCTCTGTAATAAATGAATGATTTTGTTGTTGGACAAAGACTAGGTTATTGGAGATAGATAAATTGCATAGGAAAACTGTCAAATCCATTTATAGAACTAGTAGAGCTTCCATACATCTGGAAAAAAGAACAATAGCTCTAAGTTTCTGGTTTCAATCTAAAGGCATGCTGTTTTTCCTGAATTAATGTAATACAATAACTTTCATTGTATTGGTTGTTTGATATTTCAAGCCTGAACATCCATAAAACTCAGATGAACAGGTTGCTCTCCTGCCTGTCTTTTCTACTCAGTGCTGAGGAGAAATAAATGGGAAGAGAATGGAGAACATGCATTGGCTGTGGGGAGCAGCATGTACCCTGTTTTTTTCTCTGCTACTTGCAAATAGAGTTTTTCTCATGTTTATTTAAGCTTGAATATTGCTTCTTGGTCTTTAAAGGAAATACTGTCCTTTAAATTAAAAAGCTTTCACACGCTCAGTCATCAATCCCCTCAAAATTGTTTTGGCAAATTAGCAGACCAGAAGTTATGGTCTACTAGAAAACCAGAATTACAAGTATGGATGATTGTAGTTTCCAAACAAACAGTACTTTGCTTTAAAGAATGTGCAAATTCAGTCTTGATGAATTGATGATCAGCAGGATCAGGTGTGTGAAGAGGGAAAGCAGCAAAAAAAGAAATGTGTTTTCTTCAATTTGCTAAATAACATGGTCCTGATCCATTTATTCTGTGAGGAAAAAAAATGAAAATCTGAGTTTTCTCTGAAACAATGGACCGGGTTGAGAGAAGGGGAGGGAGGGAGGGAGGCTTTGCCTCAGAGACAATGATGTTTCAGATGGCAGGGCCACATTACCTGGGTCCTGCCAGAGCGTCTTTGGAAATAGAATCTTCAGCATACCTGTTCTGTTTCGTAGGTTGTTTTTAAGAATATGGCAATGCAAAAATATCAATGTATCTCTCAAAATCAAATTTATAGGTGTAGTGACTTCTTCCCCAGAATAACAATTTTAGGATATTGCAAAAAGATGTATGATGCATTATCTCATTGCATCTCCAACAGGATGATTTACTCATTACTCTTCTATACAAATACAATGGGGTGCAATAAGTCTGAAATATTGCCTTTGGTTGAATAGGTTGCAGACTAAGATCTACAGAAATTGTTAATACAGATGTTAAGACAATCTCTCATTGTTTAGACAAAACGGGGACCTCCAATTCCTATTCAATGACATCATGTTGTATTTCCATAAGGGGAGTTACAGCTCTACTTCCAAAGCAAGTAAAAATTCCATGGGCAGCTGGACAGGTGGATTCAGATGAACTATTTTGGAAGAGGGCTTTTTTTTTCTTTTTAAGAAGGTAGAGAAATTCCTTAGATCACTTCATAATGATGATATGATTATAGTGCTTTTCTCCATATTAAAATATTGTACTACTAATGTCTATGCCCTTTTCCATATCCTTGTAAGGTTATGATCATTTCTCTATCTTCTGTTGTCTTTGAGTTTCATGTTAAAATCCTCAGCTGAATTTACCAGCAACATGAAATTTTCATAAGTATGATGTTTAGTCCATCCAGTCTCCTTTGTCCTAAAACAGAGGCAGACATTTAGTGTTAGCTAAGGATTTTGTCTAGCATATAGAACAGTGGTGGGTTCCTACCAGTGCGGTCCACTCTATAGCACCGGTAGTGGCCCACTGGTGACGTCACAGTACCGGTGCGGTCAGTTGCTGGTGCCTGGGCACCGCCATTTTTTTAAAAAATTATTTTTTAAAAAATTTCCTTCTGCGCATGCCCAGAAGCCGAGCTTTCGGCACTGCGCATGCGCTGCCTTCCTACCCCACAGTGAGTCCAAGCAGGGGAGGATGGCTGAGGGAGTGTGTGAGATGCTGAAAGAACGGGCGGTAGAAGCTATCTCAGTTCCCCTCCCTTCAGCAGTCTGAGAAGCTACGAATCCGTGGTGATGATCCCAGGCATTTTCGCACATTCGAGCTTCTCGAGCTGCTGAGGGGAGGGGGAACGGGCAGCAGGAGCCTAGGATCATCAAATGGGGAGAAGCATTCAGGCCGGACGGAGCCTCCTAGAAGAACCGCTGCCGCGGTCTTGCTGCTCCCGCTGCGGGGGGCTGCGTTGTGGGTGGGCAATGCTCCCCCGCTTCTCCGGCCGCTGCCAAGCTCCCGAGGCCCATGCCCACCTGGTCACATGGCTGGCAAGCCACACCCACAAAATAAGCCATGCCCACAGAGTGGTAGTAAAAAAACTAGGAACCCATCCCTGATATAGAACTGTATTCCAAAGGTAGATTGGAACCAGTTCTGTTAGATTTTAAGGTGTGAAGTCCATTCTTAAATATTCTGGAACCTTTGCAGGGTACTTACCAAAGTTCCTAGAATATTGGAGGATGTGTTTCCTTCAACTATACTTCTCTTAGAAGAGCCATTCCCAGAATATACTTAAGCTTTTATTTAGCAAAGTTTTGGAGCTCAATTGCAGATCTTCCTCCTAATGTCATTGTACTAGCATGACACAGCAAAACCTATAATTTCCAGTAATGTTAGCTTTTTTGGACTTTCCCCAAAAGTATAAATAAACAAAGTTACAATTCATAGCCTCTTTGCTGTAAACAGCAGGCTCTGGTGACAAGAGTGATAATCTGTCTCCATAAATGATAATCCTTGTCACATAGTGAATATTGTCAGTTGTATGTCTATGCAGGGTGATGCACCCCTAGCCTAATATTATGGTACATTCCAACATAAGCAGAACACGTGATATGATGAGTGCGCATGTGTGCATTCCTAACCATCATTAATTCTCTTCTGCCTTAACTGTTGACCTGAACGGTCGTGTTTTCTTAGCAAAATGTAGTTTATTCAGGATTTATTGTTTTTGTACTGAAATAAATATTTTCCATTAGACTTTTAATCTCGGCTTTATTTCTAACTGTCTGAATTCCAAGAAAAGATCTAAATCGCCTCTATGAGATGTTATTCTCACCCCAACAATCCTCATGGTAGAAACCTTCTTATGTTCCTCCACAAGTTCTGGAATTAGGCTTTTCGGGGATGCCATTAGTGTGATTTTAAGAGGAGAAGAGCGATCTGTTGCCACCACCACCAGTTTATTATTATTGGTAATGGATAAAAGGGGATATAGAGAATCCTTTCCTTTCATCGTAACAGTATACTTTCCAGATTGAGATGGTAAATCGTATGTGCTGAGTTCAAGACTTTGAGAGTCTGGGCTCAAGATATTCATCAGAATACGCATACCCTTTCTTCTTGGTATAACTCATATCAATAAAATTGTTTTCCTCATTTTTTTGTCTATTAAAGTCAGTAGCTCAATAATGGGGAAGATGTGGGCGATCCTGAAATAGCATTTCTTGTCCTTACATTTTAATTTACTATTTTGCTCTCTTGAATTAGAAATATGATTTGAAATACCATGCTATACTTTGCTTGGTCTTCCATGTATTCTAGAAGAGGCAATTACCTTATCTTCCTCCTTTTAAAAAGGTCAAGAAGTTTATGGGTTTGATATTCTTAGTACAGAATACTGAAATTATCATTAAATGTTTTGTTTTGAATGAGCTGTAATTGCAAATGAAACTAAATATACTTATGTATCATTAAACCTAAATTGGTATATTACCTGCTGTAAATGTTGTCTGCTTATGAAACCTATGATGCATAAATGGACTAGGGTTAAATTTACAGGATAATTCTTTATCTCAACTATTATTAAGGTGATAGCTTACAGATCCTGATTTTTCTAAAATATTATTTGCCAAAAACATAATGTGAACCCACCATTGCATCACAACTATTTTATGAACACATTGCTCTCAGGGACAATTATCTACCTAAGAACTATCATCTTAAACTTTTTTTCCAATCTCTTCATCTCTTCATATTTAATCCCAATTTTCAGGAATTAGGATTACCTATTGCAGAAGAATCTGGTTTCATACAAAGCTAATTTTAGTGTTCATATATTAGGGCTATTCTAGCAACAAGTTTCTGATTTTGCATATGATTTACTTGAAGAAGAATCCCGTTATCTTAATGTATTTGAGTAGAAAGTAGAAAGTTTGACTTCTGAAGGCTGTCAGTCTCTCATATTTAATAAGATAGAAAGGCAGTTACTTTTAGGATCTTTGTTCAAAGAATATGGACTTCTAGGTTTGGGGCTTTTTTTTTAAAGCTCAAGTACACAGCTCTTGGGTTCATTTTAATTCCAATGTAATGAAGAGGGTACACATCTTCCTTTCTCCGTGCCTGTATCTGCTCAGCTGTTTACATTGTTCTCATCATCCTGCACTACGTTTAAAGACTAAGCAAAGATGGGCATTAGGGACCTAATCTTCTCAGTTTAGGCACCAAAGGCAACTGAAGAGGCTGCAAAACAATGCAGAGTTGTCGAACAGAAACACTCAAGTATCCACTTAAGACTTCCTCATAAGGAAGTTCAAAATTACTAACAGAACGGATTTCAAAGGAATTGTGAATCAATCAGGGAAAGAGGGAGGGGAGGAAAGAAGTGGAAGCATCTTTTTCAAAGGAAGAAAAATTAATCTTAAAAAAAGAAAATTACAGGACAGATTTAGCACATTCCATTACTTGTTTCCACTTTTAATGGAAAGCTTTTAAAGATACTTTTAGATCTCTGAAGGAACAAAAGCATTCAAACAGTCTAATGGAGGCTTAGAGTTGGCTGACAGTCTGGTGACTCTGCTAATTGTTTGCTTATTGGACTCCTACCTTCATTGAGCTATTTATATAACCAAGCTCACTTAGGTTTGAATCTTTTCCAGAATAGGAAAATATCACACCGCCAGTAAAGAATGAATTGATATCACCACAATTGCATTTAGCTTTGTATATCAAAATATAATATGCTGGTAATTAAATGTTTTTGCATAGCATAGCTTCCTACCACAAGATGCTGTTTAGCACTAAAATTATACATCTGAGGGGTAAGATATTGTTTTGAAGAAGGATTACAAGCAAGCGGCCAATTTCAATCCTAATAATATCCTCCCTCACAGGAGTGAACAAAATTATTTTGAAACAGTTTCAGTCACACAGTTGTAGTTTTTAAAGAGAAAAGAAAATTCAAAATGCAAACGCTGGTTTAGGATAACACTAATTTATATTTAATATTGCTGTCTCCAGAATTAGTTAATGATTAAGCTTCCCTGCGGACTTCCACTTGAATTTCATTTCGGTCACAAGCAAATAGAAGCTAAATCAAGTTCCTGAATATCCTATTATCTTAATCCATAAAGTAATACTTATGGCCTTATGACTAATTATTTACACTCAATTGTTGAGTATAGGTATCTAAAGTTCAATTTTGAGCTTTAAGACATTTATTCAACATGGGTTGTAATAGTCTACTGTGTCAAAGGAGCAGATTTCTGGCTGTAGCTGTAAAATAAAATCACGTTTTCATTTTGCTTCTTTGAAGCATTATACAGGTAATCCTCAATTTACGACAGTAATGGAACCTTCCCATTACCTATACCTGAAATAATTTATTTAAACACATGCTGTAGTGTAAGATTGCCCTTTCATCCATATGCACTAGCATTATTATATGCCAGAAACCGATGCTATTCTAAATTTATTGCTCAATGCCATAACAATTTTAGCAACTGTATCCCTTATAGTCATCATCAGAATATCACCTAATCAGGTGATTTCCCTACAATTTCTAGATTTTTCTATATGGAATATCCTTAATTTTGGAGACTACTGGTCATGCATTCTATTATAGATTAATATATGAAAATTGATGTGTCAATGTGTTTTGAGCAAACATTATCTTTTCTTATTTGTGTTCTTAAAATGCAAACACTTTCCCTAATGACATATGAATATGTAATAGTAGGAGCTGTGGTGGCTCGTGTGGTAAGATGCTGGGTCTGCCCACCACTGAGGTCGGTGGTTCGATTCCCGTGAGAGAATAAACCACATAGGGACAAGAAAGGAGCCTCCTCCTATTGCCTACCGGCATTCAGGCGTCCCGCGGGTAAAGATAACACCACTGAAAAAATTCCTTTCACAGAGGCAGCCAGCCACCTCGGTGATTCTTGGCTAACACATACCATACGCTTTTTAAAAAAATGTAATAGTAAGGCACATATATGCACTTTAATTTCAGTGACTCCATGCAATGGAGTGTACTACATTTAAAATTATACAAGAGTTTCTACTGTAGTTAGAAGGTCTGCCAATATCACATTATTTTTTTATTGTGTGCCTAAATGTTTTGGCAATATAGTGGAATAAATTAGTCTGATTTTGATTAATTAAACAAGGAAGAGGCATCTGATCAGAAAATATCAGTTTGCAAAAGCAGGTAATGATCTTTATAGCTGGAATATGTTGGAACAAGAGGAGGAAGTGCAAGGTTTATAAAGAAACGTGATCAAATCTAAAATCAGTTGAGTTTGTCAGACGTTCCAAAATTGCCCACAGCACAGATGTGGGTTGTCAACTTTTTTGGCTTTTGACTAAACCAAAAATAATTATTTTCCAAGCATTATTCTCATAAAGTCTGTATAGCTAGATGTATTAAGAAGAAAGGGGCGGGTCACAATAATTCTGGCAGTTAAATAATTTCCCATCTAATAACCAGTATATGCCTAAGTGTATTAGGACAGAACCTTTTTTATATTCTATTTAACTGCCTTTTAATATTCTATTTAACTGCCTGTGAACCAGTGAGGTTGCTCTTTTCTACTAACACAACATATAGAGCAGCTGGTTATTTAGATAACTTTCATTACTCTGAAAAGTAACCTTCCTTTGTGCATGTTGACCATCATTCTTTCTGAATTTATTCAAAATAGGAGAGTTACAGAACAGTTACAGAAAAGAACTGAAACAGGATTCGGGAATTCAATCATAATTTTTGATTTGGCTTTTGCATTACTTTGCATTTGGGCAGGTTTACAGCATCCATTTCTAATTTATATCTTGACTCCCATTTTCTTTTCCTTTGTTCATATCTGAGGATATGGTATTGACTCTCAGACATTGTATTGATCCCTGTTTGCTCTTTTGGCTGTTTGGTTTTTTTTAAAAAAAATCTGTCTCAAGATTTTCAGTTTTGAACAGGAAATGGGCTGGAGAATTCTCCAGACCTAACATTGTTCCAAGACACTGTTTTTATTTACTTAATATTTAACTGAATTTCTATAGGCACCCATGTCACTTGATTGTGACTCTAAACAATATACACAATTAAAACAGAAACGAAACAACACAATTCACCCATTTAAAACCAATTAAAACTTTTTTTAAAATGTTCATTACCCTAACTAGGTAACATAATCAATGCTAGTAAGGAGTGCTGTTGCTGTCAGTTTATATTTTTGTGACTTGCTTGTCTGTGTAGATGGTCTTAGAGATTCATTGGTTGGGCTGTTTACTAATGGCTCTTTTGCAGTTCCTTGATTGGGCTATTGTTTAACTTGAATTTAAATATATATATATATATATATATATAGGCAAGAAATGACTGCTATAATGAGTAGACTACAACAAAATATTTGGGAATAATAAAAGTCTCAGAAATATTTCAAGAAATTTTGGCTCAGCTTTAAAGCTAGCAGTGTATTCCCAGAGTGCTTTGTAATATGGGCTTAAATAGTAAGTAGTTGTGGAGTATAACGGTTTGGATCCTCCTAACAGTATCAGACTGGTTCTAATTCAATCTGCAGGATGATTTGAAGATTTGTTTGTACTGTGGCAATAGATGAAATAGAAAAGAAATTTACTTCACTTTAATAAACATCTTAGTTTTTCCAGCCTAAGAGGATGAAAGCAAGATACTTTTTAAAAGAAATTTTAAAAAGCATTTAAGTTTGAATACAACTGAATAGGAAATTCAATACCATTAATCTTCAGAGTGGCATAAGTCATTCTTCAATTCCATAAAGTCTTCTAGCATTTTTTATCTCCTTTCAGGCTTTTCTTTTTTCCACTTTCAAAAACACACAGTATTCACACAAAGGGGTTTTTTAGCTTGGTTTCTGCAAATAACAGTTGGAAAGATCAGAAACAAAAATGGCCCAGTCTTTGTGCATTTTTTCACATTCAATGAAAAGTTAACAATTATGCTTTCTATCTGATAAAATGAATTGGAGCTATTTGAACAAGACAAAGGAAAGTACATGTGCTGGAAGTTCTAATCCTACTACAACACAGTGCTTTGCAGAAAAGTAGTACTTCTGAGTGCTCAGAGATTGAATTTTGTCTTGTTGAGGCTGTAAGGCTTTTACAATATTAAATTATGCATATGTACTGAATCCCATGAAATCCAAACTGGGTATATTCTCACTGGCTTCAATAAAAGGGCAATTGAAGCTTCCAGATCATTATGAACTAGAATTCTGACTAATATGAGTCCACCAGCAGCTTCTTGTAAGTCTTTTAAGAGACAGAGGGGAAAAGAGGGGAAATGGAACCAAAGAAGGAAGAACAATTACAATTACATTGAGATTTTATTTACACTAGTTTAGCCTCCTTCTCTTGTTATATCAGGAGTGGAGGAGTAGACACCCTTAATTTATCACAAACATGAAAATTACTAATTCCTGGAGAGTCAGCATTTATAAGATACTAAGCCTTCTGTGTTTGTATGTGTGTGCATGTGCGTCTGTCTCTTATTTATTTCCCCCTTTTCAATAATTTGTGTCCTTGGTTATGAATAATTTGGTGTCCTGCATGAATTGCAAATATTCTTACTGATTCTTACATTCTTAAAAGTGATAATGGTAGTTTTACACACAGTGCATGGACATATCCAGAAGAAAATAAGAGACAAAACATCCTTTAAAATGAAAATATGGCAATGTACCACTTGTGTCAGGCCTTGGAATGTAAGTACACAAGGAGTGAGATTTGTATTATAATGATACTGCATGGATGCATAATTATTTTGATGTAAACTCAGTTTACCTCAAATGTCTCTTGGGGAATATTGGATGAAACAATTCAAGACAAAGTTGAGATTTAAAAGGTTATAGTTTCACAGGAAAGGAACCCATAATTAGAGCTTCATCAGAGTGTGAGACTCTTGCTATGAAGTATCTTCTCCTTCTTTGAATCAGTCCCACACAGAGCTAATTTTCTCATCCAGGAGTTATATGCCAGATATTCATTTCCTGTCAGGCTCTGACATCAGCTAGCCTTGGCTAAGCACCTGAAGGCTGTAAAGGACTTGATGTAAAGAAACCAATCAAGAATGAACTTCAGTAGTACATGAATGTTGATTATTTAGAAACCATCTGGTATTTTTCCTGCAACAGTGGTAACTCTAGATGAGAAAAGACAGACTCTGAAATATCGGATCTGTAAAGTGGACATTTTCTAAGTTGTTAAAGCATGGCATCTGGGTGCTTATAGGATTACTTCCTTCTGGTAAAACTAACTCATACAGTATGATTGTTATTAGCTTGGATGTTGGGTGCTTCACCTTTTATCATATCAAGGATGGAAAATCAGGGCCATGGTATTTTGATGTTTATGCTACTTACCTGTGGAATACTTTATCCCTGGAAAGATGGATAGCATTCCTCCTGATGTCAGTCAAAACAGAGCTCTTTCACAGAAATGGATTATTGCTGAGAATTTTTATAAATAAGATATGATTACTTTATTGAGACACTTGGGGAAGAATGGATGTTGCATTATTGATTTTAATGTTTTTATGGATTTTATGTCTTCATATAAACTGCTGGGAATCCACAGAGAGCAAGAAATATGTAAACACTATAAAGGAATGACTAAATAAGAAAACTTGTGAATAAATAAGAAAACAACAATTTTATCTTTTTTTTCTCCAAACCTTTGACCTCATCCTACTTTTTCCTTCTCAGTTGCACCTAAGTCATATATGCCTATCTGTAATGAATCACTGGCTAATTTTCTAGGATTCAGCTCCATCCAAGCTATCTTCTGAGATCTTCCTATTTGAGTCCTTGGAGGTGCATCACACCCTCAAAACATCATTTTCTTTCAGGATTATCGCCAGATCACAAGCTGCTGACAGAAAGAACAACTGAAAGAAAAGGAAAGATTCCCAGAAAAAAAGTAGCTCATCCTGATTTATACCTTTTCTCTCTGAATTATTCATACCCTAGCAACAAAATGAATGTTATTTTAAAGATGCATCAAGCAGCTGTTTTTCTACTTCATATTTTAATCAAAATAAATCCAAAGTGACCAACCCAGATTTGGATTTTAGAATGAGGAGAGGAATTTCATTTTGACAGTGTAATTTAAAGGGATATTGAGTGCAGACTGAATAAAAGTGAGATGGATGGCAAAGAACTGAAGCCTCTTACACTCCCAACCTGCAGTTTTCAAGTTTTCACTCCAGTTTGCATCCCTGTACTTTCTTCTACATAAAAAAAGTTGTAGCCAGTGATTTTGTATTTAAAGCAATGTGCAGTTTGACTTGCCATGTGACAAATTACTATGAGTCTGACAAAATTCTAATAAAGGATGAGGAATACAGGACAACTATGATCTTATGCAGATTGACTAAATACATGTTAGATCTTGCAGGCAGATGTATATGGTATATATGTCTATCCCACAATCATTTGCTCCTGGATATTTTTATTTTATATAGAGAGAGTGAAAGTGTACATACAATTAAAGTATATTGTTAAAATTGTTAACAAATATCCCATAAAAAAAGAAAGAGGTAACTTGTGCTTTGGAAAACAGGATCTCAGCAGAAGCCAGCAAGAAATGAAGTATATCATAGCATTATTAGCTGTTAATGTCTGATTAAAATCAAGAGAAGAAGAAGAAGAAGAAGAAGAAGAAGAAGAAGAAGAAGAAGAAGAAGAAGAAGAAGAAGAAGAAGAAGAAGAAGACGAAGACGAAGACGAACATGAACATGAACATGAACATGAACATGAACATGATGATGAACACGATGATGATGATGACCAACAACAACAACAATAAATTGGCATTCTTGTCAATAGTTATATCAGGATTTCTTTGCATAGTTACTGTTACGTCCACACAGCAAGCACGGGGGGCCTGGAGAAGCATTCCTATTGGCCACAGCTGACAAACACAGCCAGCGGGAGAAAAACGCTCCCTGATTGGTCCAGCCTCCGACAGCTGAGTATAAAAGAGCTGTCAGTGCCTCAGAAGCTCACTCAATCTCCAGACTGTTAGCGAACGGAGCGAGCCACTGTTAGAAGTCACTGTTAGCCTTGTTAGCAATAAACATTGTTAAACATAACCTGCGTCGCCTAATCCTTGCCTTGTTCAGCGAACAGAACACTGGCGACGAAGGATGGGATTCTGAGGAGGCAGGATTGAGTGAAGCCACTCAAGAGCTGAATTGAAATCACTTGAAGAGCTGAATCACTGAGCTGTCACTGAGCTGAGCCACGGCAACGAGACATCGCAAGAATACGAGCTAGGCATTTTTTTTCCAGCACAATGTCTACTCTCTCCACATTCGCTCCCTTCAACCAGGCTATAGAAACCTGGGATTTTTTTTTAGATCACTTTTATTGTTTCCTGTCTGCCAACAACTACAAAAGCCTCCCAGGGGATAGAGAGTTAGCTTTTTTTCCTCAGTGTCTGTGGACATGATATGTTCGAGACTGCCCGAGCTCTAATGGCACCTCAGAAAGTGCAGGGGGCCCCTTGGGAGACATTATTAACTGTTTTGAAGGGCCATTATACACCATCTAGAGCTGCCATTATACGCCATCTAGAGCTGCCAGGCATTACATGTTTCACCTCCGTTTCCAGGCAGAAGGGGAAACCATTAGTCAATTTATGGCAGCTTTAAGAGCCGCTGCCTTATATTGCGAATTTAGGGATCTTGATGATCTTCTATTGGATCAACTAATCTGTGGGGTTAGGGACATTCAGTTGCAATGCCACTTATTAGCTAAGACAGATGTCACATTGTAAATTGCATTAGATGAGGTTCGAGCCTCAGAATTATCTTTTCAGTCAGCCTCTGAGATTAGAAATCGTAAACCACCCAGTCAACAAGATACCCAGAAATCCACTACTGTAAACCAAGAAAAGATTGTCCCAGAGCACCTGGCTGAGGATACTGAGGAAGATGTGAGTTGCCTCAAAACAACCCAAAGGAAAGGTTGAGGTTCTGAAGGAAAAAAGGCTCAGACACCTTGAACAGGTTGTGGGGGGGACAACATTATCATTCTGAATGTAGATTTAAGAACGTTGATTGTAGGAGATGCAGAAGAAGGGGCCATCTCGCAAGGGTCTGCAAAGCCAATAGGCCAGCAGAAAATAGTTCATCCAGACCTACTCCTATGGACCCAGGAATAGACAAGAGAGAAGAGATGAAAACTTTTTCACTATTTATAAAGGTGCCTATCACCCTGAGACAGTCATAGATCAGACCGGCCCCAATCTAAGAAAGAAAATTTTCCTCACAGTTCTCCTTGAGGGAAAGCCATGTAAAATGGAAATTGACACTGGTTCCCCTGTGTCAATAATCTCGTGGAGCACCCTTAAATGAATAATACCATCTATGGCTAAACAACGTTTGGCCTCGTGTCAGTTTCGCCTTAGAGATTACCAGGGTAATCACATTCCTGTCCTAGGATGTAGAAAGGTCCAGTATAAAACCTTCAGAGCTTGGCTAAAGGTAATTGTAGTTGATGGATCACTACCCAGTTTACTAGGGTTGGAATGGATTGGCTGTGACTGGTATCCATGCCACTAGTCCTGGAATATTGTCTGATCTGGTTCAGGAATTTTCCTATGTTTTTACTGAAGGACTTGGCAAGTATACCGGCACACCTATTACCTTCAATTTGGATCCACAAATTGCCCCAATTAGGTTGAAACCAAGGAGAGTGCCTTCGCACTTCGTCCAAAGGTAGATAAGGAGATTGACAGGTTAGTGGCTCAGGGCATTTTAGAACCAGTGGACCATGCCCGCTGGGAGACACCCATTGTAATTCCGTTGAAATCTCATGGGTCAATCTGCATCTGTGCTGATTATAGGGTGACCCTCAACAAAGCATTACAGGCTAACCCCTATCCTGTGCCAGTGGTGCACCACTTGTTGCATTCTTTGGGAAGAGGGACTATTTTTGCTAAACTGGATATGGCTCTGGCCTATCAGCAGCTCAAAGTAGATGATGCAACTGCTGAGGCTCAGACAATTGTCATCCACTGTGGCACTTTCCGTTGATGCAGATTGCAATTTGGGGTATGTGTGGCCTCTGGCATTTTTCAATACCTCATGGAGCGATTGCTACACGACTTGCCAGGGATCATCCCCTATTTTGATAACATTTTCATCTCAGCCACCAATGAGTCTGAACTTGCAAGTCGCCTCTGAGCTGTTCTCAATCATTTTCAGTGAGCTGGGCTTAAGCTTAAGCCCAACAAGTGCCAAATAGGAATACCACAGGTCAAATTCTTGGGCTACCTCATTGATGCCAAAGGACTGCACCCTACTCCATCCAAAGTTGCTGCCATACAGAAGGCACCAGCTCCTACAAACAAGACTGAGCTACAAGTCTTCCTGGGGCTTTTAAACTTTTATAACATGTTTTTGCCTCACAAGGCCATGATTGCTGAGCCTCTCTACCACCTCCTGGACGTCTGATCACCTTGGATCTGGGGACGATCAGAAGCCAATGCTTTCCGGGCTGTCAAAACGTTGCTGATGTCGGACAGCATTCTGGTGCAATATGACAGTGACCTTCCCCTTACTCTTGCCTGTGATGCTTCGCCCTATGGGGTGGAAGCCATCCTGAGTCACTGTTTCCCTAATGGGACTGAGGCTCCCATCGCCTACTTCTCTAGAACTTTGTCTGCCATGGGACGAAATTATGGGCACATCGACAAGGAGGCGTTGGCAATTGTAGCCGGCGTTAGACTTTTCATGATTATTTATATGGCTGTTTCTTTGACATTTTCACAGATCACAAACCTCTGTTGGGGATCCTGGCTGGTGACCAGCAGACACCACAAATCCTGTTATCTAGAATGACACGTTGGACCGTGTTCCTGTCTACCTACAATTATAAGCTCACCCATCACCCAGGTAAAGCTTTGGGACATGCTGATGCGCTCAGCCAGTGTCCCCTGCTGACACCTGTGGAAGACCCTGCTCCGGCTACAGCGATCCTCATCAATGACCATCTCAGCCCAGTTTCTGTGTTAGATGTCACCAGGTACACCGCTAAGGACGCGGTCCTTCGCCAAGTTCTGGACTGGGTGAGAAGGGGGTGGCCCATGGCCCAGGTAGCTGCAGAATTCCAACCCTTTAAGGTCAGGCAGCAGAAACTCTCTACGCTAAGGGGATGTCTGTTGTGGGGCATGAGGGTGATAATTCCATTAGAACTACAGCGCCAAATGTTAGAATCCTTACATGATGGGCATCCAGGCATTGCACAGATGAAAGCTTTAGGCTGTAGCTATCTTTGGTGGCCCAAGCTAGACGAGGATATTTCTACGCTCTTATTTATTTCTACGCTCTTATAGGCCGCCCAATCCCGTAGGACTCAGTGGCATGGGTCTCTGAGTGCCAGAGGAGCCAATTAACCAGTTCATCCCCTGCTACAACACCGGTCAGAGAATGGGAGATGCCAAGGACCCCCTGGTCATGCATACATGTGGACTTTGTAGGGCCATTCCAGGGACACACCTTTATGGTCGCTGCAGATGCTTATTCTAATTAGGTTGAGGTGATCTCAATGACCTCAAACACAACTGATGCCGCTGTTAGGGCCCTGCAGAAGTTATTCATGACCCACGGCCTGTCAGATGTGTTAGTGTCAGATAATGGGCCTCAGTTAATGTCAGCCTCATTCCAGCTGTTTTTGGCCAAGCTGGGTATCCAGCAGGTATTGGTTGCTCCTTTTCATCCAGCCAGCAAGGGCTGAGTTGAACAGACTGTAAAGTCAGCCAAAGAAGCCCTTACCAAACAGGGACCTGGGGACTGGCAGGCCAGGCTAGATAAGTACCTATTAACCCAACACACAACCCCCTGTCCAGTGACAAACTGCAGCCCGGCCGAATTGTTAATGGGCCAGTGGCTGAGAACGACACTGGACCGTCTATACCTGGACTATTTCCCAGAAAAGCCCCTGGACTCTGTCAGTGGGGCCCGCTCCTTCCAAGAAGGAGACAGGGTGTATGCCCAAAATTATGGGGGGATCCGCGATGGTTGTCAGGCCAAATAATTGAAGTGACAGAACCCCGCTCATACAAGGTCCTGTTGGAAGACATGGAGACATGTGGACCAACTGCGGTGCCGCCGCTTACTTCTCTCAGGCCCTGTGCCAAGCGACGCCCTGCCCGAGGCGCTACTGCTGAACACTGTTGCCAACACTGACAAACACAGCCGGCAGGAGAATAACAGTACCTGATTGGTCCAGCCTCTGACAGCTGAGTATAAAAGAGCTGTCAGTGCCTCAGAAACTCACTCAATCTCCAGACTGTTAGCAAACGGAACAAGTCACTGTTAGAAGTCACTGTTAGCAATAAACGTTGTTAAACGTAACCTGCCTCACCTAATCCTTGCCTTGTTCAGCGAACAGAACAGCTACTATCAACAAACTGCAATCAAGGTGGGTTCCTACCGGTTCGGACTGGTTCTATAGAACCGTTAGTAATTTGGCGGCCTGGGTCACTGGAACCGGCAGCAACCCAGGCCTGCCACGCCCCTGAGCTGGTTCTGTGGCTGTAGATGCTGCCATCTTGTTTTTTGCTTTTGCTTCTGCTTCTGCTTCTGCACAGAAGCTTTTTTTTAGTAGTGCGCATGCATGCACGCGCATAAACCACACACCCCTGAGCGAACCGCAGTAGAAGAATCCAGAACCCACCGCTGACTGCAATGATTTACAATAGGACCAACAGATTGTTCAGTTTTTAATCTAGATGAATTGTGCTGTCCAGTGCCCCAAATCGAAACCAGTTGATAAAGATGTATGCTCATGAGATTAAGTGTTCCATTCTAAATCGTCAAATACATATTTGTGGTTTAGAGTGATGAGTTGTTTCATCAGTAAATCCATTGGTGCATTTTAAAATGGAAGGAGCTGGCAGCAAAACTATACTACAGCAATAATTCTGAATCAGAAAAAGTGAATTGAGAACACTCTACTTTTTAAAAAAAATCAAAGTTATATTCTTGGGACTATTGAGCTCAATTTCCATCTATGGTAATCTGCCTCCTGACAGCACGGAGAAATGGGTTCAACAAGAGAAATCAAAAGTTCTTAACTATCTACACTTTCACTACTGGCCACCAGAACAGATAACTCTTTTTAAAAAATGTTTGCACTATTATGCTGGTAACTTGTACGTTTATACACTTATTAAGAACATTGACCAACAGCAAACCAAAATTGGCACTTCAGCAGTCCCTGGATTTAAGCAGCCAATGCAGTGACTAAGAAGCCAAGACTTTTGCATGGATTTTAATAACTAGGAGGTAGGCAGGGAGGTGATGGAACATTTGGATGTCATGACTTATACAGTTAATTCCTAAGATATTTTCCAACATATGAGGCAACATGAGAAATGTTGAAATTTGCAACAAATCACTACATGCATGTTCTCATATTTTCCCCCAATAGTATGATTTACTGTAGACACTACTGGTCTTTTTATATTAATTTATTTTAATGTATTATTTCTGTTTCTTTCTCACATTTATGCATGCACATACAAAAACACACTGACAAAAACCCTTGGACCAAGAACAATCAAATACAGCAAAGGGAAAGCTATGTTTCACTGTACTCCTTCAGTGCTCTAATTTTTATAATGGCTAAAAATCTATCAGGAAAAACAATAGAGTTAATCTGTGGCCAATCCTCCACTCCAAATAAACTAGCGATTACAGTGGTTCCACTTGGACCATAACCTGCATAATGATTAAGTTAACAGGGACAAAGCTATAATTATATGGAGAACCATTCTCCATATGCAGTTCCTCTGCAATAACCGTACTCTGATGCATAATCTCCATTCAGGTGTTGGGATAACCTAATGCCAGAATAGCTTACCGTATTTTTTGGAGTATAAGACGCACCTTTTTCCTCCCTAAAAGTGGCTGAAAATTTGGGTGCGTCTTATACTTCGAATGTAGCTTTTTTCCAGCCCTAACTAGGTGCTAACAGATCTTCCCAGCTCTTACCTTGCAGGCTTTTTCATTGTTACTCTCTCCAAAGAATGTTTTTCCAGCCCTAAGTCTTTGCAGAATTTTTTTTCATTGCTCTACTTGCTCCCAATTAGTTTTTTTCTAGCCCTTACCAGGTTCTAACTATCTTCCCAGCTCTTACCGGCTTGCAGGCTCTTTCATTGTTACTCTCTCAGAAGAAGGTTTTTTTAAGTCCTAACCAGGGGATAAAATAATGTGCTGAAGCTGCTCCGAATAAGTTTTTTTCTAGCCCTAACCAGGTGCTAACGATCTTCCCAGCTCTTACTGGCTTGCAGGTTCTTTCATTGTTATTCTCTCAGAAGAAGGTTTTTTTAAGTTCTAACCAGGAGATAAAATAATGTGCTGAAGCTGCTCCGAATAAGTTTTTTTCTAGCCCTAACCAGGTGCTAACGATCTTCCCAGCTCTTACTGGCTTGTTACTCTCTCAAAAGAAGGTTTTTTAAAGTCCTAACCAGGGGATAAAATAATGTGCTGAAGCTGACCAGACTAAGGACGCTAGCCAGATGAATACCTGGTAGGCAGATTGTTTTCCCCTATTTTCCTCCCCCAAAACTAAGGTGCGTCTTATACTCCGGTGTGTCTTATACGCCCAAAAATACGGTAATTAATGCATCTGTATTTAAGATATAGATCACTGCCTACCATTTGGCCTACCTCATATATAGTGCTGAGCAGGGGTGGGTTCTAATTTAGCTTGCCACCGGTTCGCTTCCTCCTGAGCGCACCTGAGTGCTGAAAATTTGCAAAAAAATCCCCCCCAAAAGAAGCCAAAAACAAGATGATGGCACATGTGCAGTGCCGGAAACTCAACATCTGCGCATGTGAAGAAGAAAAAATCAGCAAAAAAAATCCAAAATTTTTTTTTTCAAAAAAAATAATCCCCAAAAAAGATGGCGACATCCACGGACTGGCACCGACAGAACCGGCTCCATGATGTCACCAGCGGTTTGCAAACCGGTTCTATAGAACTGGTGCGAACTGGGAGGAACCCACCTCTGATGCTGAGCTATAATATGAGTTTGTTTGCTTTCAGCTTCGAACTATTCCATAGCACTATTGCATAATATGCAGACAAAACACTGTGGTTAGTTCATGATTTAAAACCCAGGGTTTAGCATAATATGTAACCCCCTTTTTGTCCCTGTTGGAAAGGGACAATTTTTTTTCCACTAGGACATATTCAAACATGACCTTATACTAACATGGCATAAATTTTGGATGAAGTCCAAAGAAAATTTTCTTTCAACGTCTGTGAGATAAATCAAACCACAGAAAAGACTTAACTGTTAGAAATGACTGACGAGTGCTGAGGTACATTGTCAATTTTTTCATATGCACATTTTAGTTTTTTGGCACATGACCCACTATAGCATGCATTTCCAATTATTCAGCAATCCCTGTTTGAGATATAATTTATGATAATAATAGCATTTAAAATGTATGTTTTGGTAGCCCTCTGCTTAAGGAAACTGGAAACCTGCTTAAGCAAACCTCAGATTTATAAACCATTAATAATATCACTTTAGAATAGGGAAATGTCTTCAATGGCTGAAGGTGCGGAAAAATATTCTTCAGCTTATAAGTGAATTATTTCAGAAAGCTTTTAACTTATACTTCCATGTGAAATTCTTGTCTCAAAAAATGTGAGAATAAGCCATTTTAGTGGAAGACTTGTGAAATAAGGGCCCATTTACTGTTGCACTTATTTTTCCGCCACAATGTGATAGTTGTGAGGTTATAGGAATAATACTTATAAAGAAGTATTTGCACTTTGATTATAGTTCATGGCAATATTTATATCATTCAGGAAGACCCAGAGTTCATCTGTCAGTAATACGTTTTGCATCCATATAGTCTCAGATGTGATCTGTAACTTGTACAAGCGCTTCTGGAAAACTCCTTTGTGAAATCGTGTGGATAATTGTCAGCTAGTCATTCTTAAAAGATCTCTTCCTCAATGTATTATAAAATCTAGAAGATACTAACCTTTATCTCTAATTTTAGCTGATATATCAGTTATGAAATTTAGGAGCATTGTATCTGGTACAGAGATGGGTTCCTCCTGATTCGGACCAGTTCTATGGAACAGGTAGTAACTTGGCGGCCTGGGTCGCTGGAACCGGCAGTGACCCAGGCCTGCCACACCCCAAACTGGCTCTCTTGGTGGCGCCATAGGCGGTGCCATTTTGTTTTTTGCTTCTGCGCATGCACAGAAGGTGTATTTTTAGCACTGTACATGTGCGTGCGCTCGTGTAGCGCGCCACTGAGCAAACCAGCAGCAAAGAAAACCAGAACCCACCCCTGATCTGGTACAGTTGCAACTGCAATTCATTCAAAGGTTCACAGTCTAAAACAGTTTCTCATACTTGAGGTATGTTGGTTAGAATCTTAACCATTTCTTTATAATAGCCTTATAGTTTATCATATTTATCAAGGATTATTTCTCATTTTAATTTTTAGCGGCTATTTTTGCATCCCAGCAGTTCAGTAATCCAGGACTGCATTATTTAATAGTTACATTTAGCTCTTTAAATATTTTAGATCTTCTCCTGCATTCTTGTATTTGGGTCCCTTGTCCTTGTCTAGAAACTTTTAATCTTTCCCCCAAGCTCTGCAATTCTTCCAAGGAACTAAGTTTCAACTTTGTCATTGACTACAATATAAGTTTACATTCATATTGAACTAGATGGTCTGTAGTCTGACATAATAGAAAACAGTTTCCATTGTTTCTATGTATTCCTATTTGTGTCTTAAAAAGAGAGCGTGAAAGATACTGTAGGTAAGGAGATCAATAACTCTCTGACTCACATTATATTTAGAAATAATACCAGGCACAAGTTTTTAGAGTACAGTAGATTAATCTGATGTTAACACCCAGAGTTGGTTTTGCTAGGCTTTTGAAATTGGAAAAGTCTAATATTTTTCAAATAATAGGTTTTCAATATATTCATACTACATACCAATCTAGATTGAAAATTCTGAAAAATAACTGACATGCTTCAAATTAGGACTGCTGAATTGTAGCTTTTGCTTATTGAAGCCATATTAATTTGTCTGGGGTGTAATAGAAATGTTTCTCTGGGAGCTAATTTGCATTTGACTTGATTTGATTTTGATTGCAAACAGGCAAACAAACTCAGCTTAATTAAAAACACAAATCAACAAAGAGGCATTTGAATCAATGACTTTTATTGAATCAGCAATTGATAGGGAAAGCCCAGAGGAGATTTACGACCATATTCTCCTTGTAAAAAATCAAACAGAAAACTGCCCTCCATGCAACTTTATATCCTTATGAAGGGCATCACACATTTCAAACTGATAACATAAGGGCAAATACAAATAAACCATGTATATGACAACACATGTGCTAGATAAAGATAGTTGAGGTTCTCTTATGAGTATACTAACACAATCATGGGAAAAGTAATCATTTGGCTTCTCTACAGCAAGGGCAGTCAAGCAATCCCTCCCTTAATTGGGTGGATAGCATGGTACACCATAAACAAAACAAAAGCATGAGAACACCTCGTAGTCAGGATTATTTTTAACATAAATTTCTATATTTTAGCTTCTTGAGGAGAGGTGAATCTGAAGCAATATAGATGTGAACCAAGTTGTTATTCCCAACAAAATGGTTATAATTCTACAATAGATGTTTGGTGTGTGTGTGTGTGTGTGTGTGTGTGTGTGTGTGTGTGTGTGTGTGTGTGTGAGTATGTGTGTGTGTGTGTGTGTGTGTGTGTGAGAGAGAGAGAGAGAGAGAGAGAGAGAGAGAGAGAGAGAGAGAGAGAGAGAGAGAGAGAGAGAGAGAGAGAGAGAGAGAGAGAGAGAGAGAGAGAGAATGATATGCATTGTTGGATATCAGTTTGCAACTGAATTTAGCTTTGAGGGACTTAAAAATTGTCTATGGGCTGTTACCTGACTAATGAAACAAGATTTTGTTTTACTGAAGTCCTAGTATAAACAAACAAATGAATAAAATGCCTGCAAGTTGCAACATGCCAATAGAAGAAAGGCAATGACAAACACATATTGGCCAGTGGACCTTTGGTGATGGGAAAACTATTTCTCATGCTTTTAGGTTCCAACTGGTGGGGGAGCAAAGCCACAGCATTTTTACATTAAACTGGTATCAAAATCATCAGAGGTCCTTTGAAAGTTGATGGAATCTGCCTTGACACTTCACTCTGAATATAAGTAGAGCATGAGGTATAACACTTCAGCTAGTGATGCACTGAAGTAGGACCAATCTGCCTTAGATGGCTACTTTGGCTTGAAGGTGAAGTAGTATGTTTAATTCAATCCAGTAAATGAAAATGCCTATTCAATAGTTTGTGATCTGTTTGTCTGTTTCTCATGTTTTGTGTTCCTGCTTTTCCACTGGTTTTCAGTTTTATTTGCCATCCTTTGCCCCATGCCATTTTGAGAACCATGCTTTCCTCCATATGGTCAAATAGTAAAAGGGAAACCAGACAGAATATGGCCCCATCAGATCCATTGGAAGGAGACGTCTTCATGCATTCAACTGAATGTAGTTAGAAATCTTGACAGATCTAAAGTCAGAATGTGCAAAATTCATACCAGTCATGAGCTAATGAAAGACTGGTGTCAGTGTTCCTAGCAAATATAAAGCCACTTCAATACAAAATGAGACTGGAGCCTCGTTTGGCAAAATCTTATAAGCTGCAAGTGTTGATTATTTAACAATGATTAGTCTGGCAGAAACTACCCTCTGAATAAGGAAAGGTTGTGTGCACACATATACAGTATGATTATGACTTTTAAAAATGAATTATACACCTGCAGCAAAGTAATAACTAACTAAAAATGTAGACATGATATTATATGTGCACATGCATGTATGAGTGATTGAATAAATGGTTCAAGCTACGATATGTTTATTTATTAATTATTTATTTATTTGTGAGATTTATATACCGCCTCACAGTGCAAGCACTCTCTAAGCGGTTTACACCACTAAGCAATGTATATTTATATTGCCCCCAACAATCTGGGTCCTCATTTTACCTACCTCGAAAGGATGGAAGGCTGAGTCAACCTTGAGCCGGTGAGATCTGAACCGCTGACCTGTGGATCACAGTCAGCTAAAATGGCCTGCAGTACTGCCTCTAACCGCTGCGGCACCTCGGATATGTATTACTAAAGCTCTTAGATGTCTATCGTCATAATGACTACCATAAAGCATATAATGAAATTGTTCCTGGTAGGGCTCATACATCTCATTAAGCCTACGTTTATTTTGATGATTGATTTATTGAATAAAACCAGGTCAGATTTTAGACTGTAACATAAACCTTGGTTTAAAAGTCATAATCAAACAAATCACCCAGCATTTATTTATAGGAATGAACACTGCCATGCAGGGGCTGTAGGCATCATAAATAATTTGAAATTTAGTTGCAGTTTTAAAAAGTTATCCCACTATTTGTATACAATGTGGTGACTAGGAACACTATATAATAAATTATCAAACCACTAACGTATTATTGCAGACTTGAGTTATGAGACCCATTTCTTCCTTGTCTCACTAGAAGTAGTGAATTTTCTGTGTGTGCATATCTGGCCTGTACCACTGAACTGTAACTCTTCTCTTGAAGATGCACATAATAATTGTGTGAAAGGGGTTCATAAAATGATATATTTGTATATTATAAATGAAACAATCTCAAAAAGCCACACTGTTATATTTTATAAATAGCAATAGCACTTAAACTTATATACAATTCCACAGTGCTTTACAACACTCTCTGAGCAGTTTACAAATGTCAGCATGTTGCCACAACAATCTGGGTCCTCATTTTACTGACCATGGAATGCTGAGTCAAACTTGAACCCCGCCGGATCAAGCTCCAGGTTGTGGGCAGAATTAGCTTGCAATAATGCATTCCAACCACTCTGCCACCAGCTCTCCCATAAATTGTCCCATAATTATAGGAATTTTTTTCTTCAGTTCAATTCTATCCAATTCTCAGAGATTATTTGTGCAGTTTTTCAGAAGTGGTTTGCCGTCGCCGCCTTCTTAGGGCTGACAGAAAGTGACTGGCTCAAAGTCACCCAGCTGCCTTTATAACTAAAGTGATACTATACCTCAGAGTCACCTATTTTCTAGACTGATCCATTGACTACTACAGTATATCAAACTGACTCTCTTATATGAAATATACTGCCTTGTTAATTGAAGTATCAATAGTATATTTATATGATACCTGGTTTAGTTGTTAGACTGCTATTTAATGAACAGTTTCCAGCTCAGAACTGAACAGTCTGCCCTACTAAATTCCAGTTTATTCTTTTTTCCTTCTTGACCTTTTCTTGTACAGTCCATTTTCCTTTTTTTTTTTGCTATGTTAATCTTTTCATAAAAATAAACCTTTAAAATGATACATACAGAGGACAAAAGAATAAAAGGGATTTATTTTTGGAGAATAAGGTCAAGTCAATCAAACAGAAAATACAAAGACTTTCTGCCTTTCTCCAGTAACTACTATAACACACAATTAAAAGTTTTTAATTAAAGACCACATCAACAGTGTTTGAAAGATTGCAGTATTATTTACTATATTGGAAAACAGTCTGTTCAGGATTAAACAGGTGGAAGGTTGAAAATAAAGGGTGAATAATAACCTAAACAGAAGGCTGAGTATAACTTACAATCAACTCTGGCTTTGTTATTGTAATTTATGGCAGTCAATAGCTGCAAAATATAGACAAGCTTAAAGCTCAGGCTGAGCCTCTTTGGGCTATTGTTTTAATGTTTGTTTTTTAACTTCTGTGATTTCAAACAGTGGCTTTCAAAGATCTTCACAGAGGTGAATAATGCTATGCAGGAAGGCATAATTTATCATGGAATCCTTACTATCTTCGGGGGGAAGGAAGGATTACAGCTGAATAGAGATATCATATACTGTATAGCAGGTAAGCTAAAATCTCTACAAAGACACTAGAACTATCTCTAGTGATAGAAAATCTACACATTTACAAAGAAGACAGTCTACAAAATCACCACATGGTCTGATCTTGCTTGACTAAAGCATCCTGAAAATCTAAAATCATGAAATCATAAAGAACCGCACTACTTACAATCTGGTAAAATAGTGTCGAAGGAAATGTTTGCTACATGAAAAAGTGAAGTAAAGAAGCACAGTGACTGATTTCACAATTCAACCACCAGGTAACCTAAATGACAGTAAACATAGTGTTTCCAAGAATTTTTTGGTCCCTTTTCATTGAGTTAGAAAATAATAGAATTTCTCCCTATGATGACTTCTTCGTTTATTGATCTTTGATAACAACTGAACACTTGAAAGCTTTCTGTAAATTAGTAACAAATTAAATATGTTTTTCTAATCCTGTATACTTAGCTACTTAGAAACTGAGTAGTCTAGAGGAGGAGCAGAAAAGGTATAATATATTATCTTTAAGAACATCCAGCTACAATGTAAGTCAAAATTACTGTTGTGCAAACTAACAGTGAAAAGCAATAAATTTAAGTAGATACTATTTCTATATTCATTCAGAGACTTGTACCCATCAAAAGCATTACATTTCCATTCCTAATACAATGTTAACACTGAAACATACTTCATATCAATCATACTTAGCATGTTAGTTTTTTGTTTTTGTTTTTTTAGATTTATGTCTAGTTAGTTCAAATGGGGTGGGATATATTTTGGTATCCTCCCTATTTGTTATGAGATAGTACTCGTAACAAATTACAATGAGTGGATGGGTGCAAAAAATGGATTTCATCACTTTCTACCTATAGGCAAATGAGGATTTTATTTTAAGGGCATAAACTTATTTTAGGACTTATGTAATATTCTTCCTGTCCCCAAATGGGAAGAAATCTGCTGCCAGCTTTTTATTCCTTAATATAAGGAGAAAGTTAGCCAACATATGTTTCTGCTTGAAACATACAAGATCAAAGTTGTAATACCTTATATTAAGATAATTAGTCATATTGTTGTATTATTGTTGCAATTATGCAGGTTCACAAATGCAGTGTGGGGCAGAGAGGCTAATTATTGGTCATGTCTTTGAAGACTTTACATTCCATTCACAACCTGAAGCCTCTGGGTTTCCAAATCATAGAATGTGGCCTCCAGAGTTATCCTAAAATTGCTGACAAATTGAAATTTTTAATATTGTGGGAAGGACCAGTTTATTAAATAGAGGCCGAGTATTCGTGCTATTATTTAATTTTGAGAATTGTAATTAAAATTTTAATGAAGCAAAATATAGAATTTTGTTTTGGCTCTACCTACTTCTTTATCCCAAACCACACACGTTTTCTTGGAGAACTTCCCTAAGAATGTAATCAAAGCATTGTTTTTGGCTTCCAAATTTGCACATCACCGATCTTCCTTCTTTCACGAATGTCTAAGGGACTATTGCATTTATACAGAATGCTTTGTTATGGTATGATAACATGCATAATTAGGGTCATTTTGGAGAATTGTTACATTCGTAGTCTTACCAACATTTCCCAGCTTTTTTCCCCTTTTGTACTTTTTTTTTTTTTAAAGTCATATCTGTTATATTTTATTGGAAAGCCATGGGAGGAGATTGGCATCTTTCACTTGGCATCCAAATGGAAATGAGAGCAGCCAGACTTAAACTTATTAGCCAAAACAGAGTGGACAAGCTGATAGCCAAGCTGCTGAAGTGTTTATAAGAGCCAAAAATGGAGAGTGGATAAAAACAACATATATTGCAAACATAGGAGATTCTAGTAGACCCGAAGGGCTTTCTCTAACAGAATAATAGAATAACAGAGTTGGAAGATACCTTGGAAGTCTTGTAATCAACTTTGTTATTCTGTTATTCTCTAATACCAGCCTTTAGCCCTGATCATATGAAGATAATCATTTTGAGGGACAAATACAATCTTTTGGAGACAAAGACATCTAACTTTCTACTTTCATAACCTTCATTATGTGTGTGAATATGGGCATAATGCATACAGTATGGAACATATACTAAATCTACAATAAAACCAGGGTGTGAATGTCTGGGACAAACATATTGAATAAATATTGAATTGGCCAATTCAACAGATTTTTTTGGCCTAAAATATGCTTTAATTAGTACCAAAATATGCATTTATTAATGCAAATTCATAAATCAGACTTATATTTTTCCTCTGTCAAATATTCGATGACATACCAACATTTTTTACATTCCTATATAACTGCCATACCAAGACACATTTTGAAATTTCCTTTCCTTTCCTTTCCTTTCCTTTCCTTTCCTTTCCTTTCCTTTCCTTTCCTTTCCTTCTTTCCTTTCCTTTCCTTTCCTTTCCTTTCCTTTTTTTCCACTTACTTGGAGGTTTGCTACATTGAATTTAATACTACTTCTGAATAAGCCTGATATAATTGCAAAATTTAAGCAAATAAACTCCTCTCCTCAAAAGCTGACATGCCTAATTTCCCTCACAGGAAAACCCACAGAAAAAGGATGGAATGTTAAGTATACCATCTTGAACTATTCAACAAGAGGTTAGGACACAAATTTTTAAACGGAATATACAAATAAATAATAGAACAGTTTCATGGGTTTACTCCAACCACAAGGGACTAAAAGTGGGGCTTAGACATATTTCTCCAGCATTTCTTTATGCCTTAAAAGAATCATCAGAATCTGCTAGTATTGCAGATAATTTGCAATAGATGGGCAGGAGTAATAATTGAAGCTGTAATTCTGACACATTTGTTTGGAAGCAAATCCCATTCAATTCAACAGGACTGACCTATGAATGGAAATATTAGTATTGTGTCACAAAACACATTGGGTTACTGAAATTAAGACAATGTGATAAAAAAAGCCTAGAACTTTGTTTTGTCTGATAGATATTGATTTCAATCCCTGGTATTAAAAATAGATTCCAGAACTGATTGTGATCAGAATAGCAACCTGTTCTTTAATTTTCAAGATATGCGTGATACATGAGACAGTCACTGCTTAGGTCTCTTCAACTTTGAAGCTCTAATTAAAACAAACCTGAAAACAATAGACTCACAAATTTAAGAGATTATCTTGTCTTAGTCTCGTATCAATGTGTATAAGTTTATAACTTCCTCAGGAGCAGCTTATTTTTATTTTAGTTTTACATTCTATAGTCCTGGTTTCTATTCCTAAAGTTTCCAGATTATTTTTAGGAATGTCAACTGCAATTTATGAAAAATCAGTAGGTTGGAAACATGCCATCCAGAAGCCATTCCTCTTCCCCTAAATGAATCTGGATTCATATCCAGAAATTGTACTGTAAGTTCAGATTTCTTTATCGGATGAGAAGATGTGGTTAGCTGGCAGGCTGTTCTCCATTAGGAGTATGGAAAACATACAACGATGAACAGCTCTGGCCTTGAATAACTATACAGTAATCCCTCGCTATATCGCGGTTCACCTTTCACGGTCTCGCTGCTTCACGGATTTGCGTGGGCGGCCAGGCAGTCAGCGGCAAAGCGCACGGCTCCGGGACTCGCAAACCTCTCCGATGAGTTCTGTGCCTGCGTGGTGGTCTCCTGCTTCAGTCTGGCAGCAGCAGGCGAGTAAAGCGGTTCGATGAGCTCTGCGCGTGCGCAGAAGGACTGCTGCTCATCACTGTAGGGTGGGCCGCGCTGTCAGCTTTCCCTGAGGGAAAATGGCCGTTTGCAGCAAATCGACGAGGGAACGGCCTACAAGCTCGCTCAGGAGATTAGTGCCAAGCAGCCACAGCAGACGTCAAGAGAGGGAGAGGTTGGAGGATTTTTCAGGCTTTTTTTGGGCGCCGAAAATGCAGAAGCCGGGTAGGAGGGGTTAAAAAAATAAAGATTCCTACTTCATGGATTTCGCCTATCACGGGTTCTTTTTGGAACCTAACCCCAGCGAAAAACGAGGGATTACTGTATTGAGTATTCTGAGCTCAAATTAAAATTCATGGCTTCTGAGTTCTGAGCAGGAAATAAAAATCGGGCATTGTTTAAGCAGCATAATTTCAAGTATTCTGAGTCTTCTGAACATTGCAACTGATTTTTTTTCTAATGGTTTGCAAATCATTGCTATTATGTGTGATTTTTTTTCCAGTTGATCATAACCTTGCTGTTATTAGCTGAGAGTTTAATAGGATGATCAGAAATGGGGATGGCGCAGTCATTCTGCATCTACTCTTCTCTCCTGTTATTGTTAAGTAGATAGATCATAGATAGGCAGACAGACAGACAGACAGACAGACAGACAGACAGACAGACAGACAGACTTAAATACTTCTTTGCCAATGGTGATAAGTTTATGGCAGAGGTCTTCAAACTTGGCAACTTTAAGACTTGTGGACTTCAACTCCCAGAATTCTCCAGCCAGCATAGCTGGCTGGAGAATTCTGGGAATTGAAATCCACAAGTCTTAAAGTTGCCAAGTTTGGGGACCCCTGGTTTATGGTGCTTTTTCTTCTCTTGACTTTTGTCTTGTTTATGAGCTTTCATAGTGAAATACAAAATGTTCTGACCACTGGTTCTAATAAGCTGATTTTTTTCAGGTACTGTTTTAGTTGTTTCATAGGAGAAATCCCGATGGGGGCTTTTAAAAATGTTTTTTGAAAAATATTTTCAAAATCATCCCAATTTTCTCTCTTTCTCAATGTTGCTGAAAGTTGGATGGACGAATCTGGTCCTAAGATGAAAAAGAAAGCAAGGCATATTTTTTAGAGTTTCTGCTAGTTTCTGTAGCTGCAACACTTGTAATATTTTGAGCTTTGTCCTATCAGTTTTATTTCATATATCCACACCAGCGGTGGGTTGCTCCCGGTTCGGCCCGGTTCTGCAAACCGGTAGCGCCAGCGGTGGGATGCTCCACCCACCTGCCCAGGACGCTTCTGGGCATGCGCAGAAGTGTCGCGTGTGTGCGTGAGAGCGCACGTGAACCAGTAACAATGGCTTTTAGAACCAACTACTGACCCACACTCATATAAAAATAGCTTCAGATGGATGGATGGATGGATGGATGGATGGATATTCTGCAGAGAATATTGAGATATAAATTATTCTTCTCTTCTTATAATGAACTACCCCAAACAATGAACAACTCTTTTTATTTTGAAAAATTATTGTCCTTATTTTTTACTCTGGGGAGAACTTTTTCAGATGCATTTTCTATAATAATGAGCATGGTGAGAAGTTGAGAACAGAACAAAAAGGCAATTTAGGCTGTGTCAGGCAAGACCTGAAGGTAGGTTTGGTGCCCTTCTTTGGGAGGTTCCTTCTAGACACTTAAGCCTCACCTGAGCCACTTGGCACATCAGCCTGAAAGCAGTGTCATCTCAAAGTGCTAGACACTGAATGATGCCCAACAGCAAATTTTCTAAAATATTATGGCGAGTCCCCATGTCAAAGTTTGAACCGGAGAGTATAGCACAGCTTTTATTTTTAATTCTCTTTCAGAGAAGGAGAGTTAGTACATCCTGCTAGAAGACATAAAGAGCCCTGTTAGCTGACTAAGAATGCCATTTCTTCAGGCAAATGCTGCAGATGTTCAGAGAACAATCCAGAGTTGTTTTCTTGGTTTGTTTTTGTCCTTCTGTAATGATCTTTATAACAGACAAAACATGCAGTTTGCAATTTCAAAAATCCTTGATCATTTTAATGTTTAAATGTTGATTTCCTTGTGATATAAAAGGCAGGATTGATGCCATTCTTATAATTCAGTTATGTTCTTCAGGCATCAAAGCTTTGCCTGCATTTGAATGACATTTTTATTTTCAAGGAACAGCCAGCATGGTGGACATTATAGCCAGAAAAACCTTCTGGCCATCCTGTTTGTCACAGAAACATTTGGTGCTTGATGGCAGCATCATTCAAAAGGCAAAGTGCTTTCTGCTGAAGTTTAATGCTCAATGCTGGTCAGAAGCTACGCTAACTCTAACTACAGAGGAAGGGCTCAAAATATGTCAGGCTGAATAAATCAGAGATACACATTTAGAAGTAGCAAATGATTTATTTAAGCACACTGATACTTACCTTTTTGCTGTTGTTATTTTGGTCTGGGCTCTGATAGGTAAGGTTTCAAATACTAGAGTAATGCACAGACTTGCAGTAAAAAAAGAAAACTGGTAATTTCAATTAAATTCAAAAGAAGAAAGCTGTGACTCTCTTGAATCTTTCTGTTTCCCATTCTTTCCCAGATTGGGTTATCTGTTCTCTTTCCGTTCACCTCTTTCCCATTCCTCCCCACCCTACCTGGCATATTTATTTGTTTGTTTGTTTGTTTGTTTGTTTGTTTGTTTGTTTGTTTGTTTAGTAAAGTGTGTATATGATTACAGGCAAAGTATAATGTATAAAGTATGAATATATAATAAGTACAAACATAGTTTTGAGTACATGATATTTTTTGAATACATGGGAACTTTGGGACAGGGACGGTAGGCACGCCGGTGCGTTTATGCACGCCCCTTACAGACCTCTTAGGAATGGGGTGAGGTCAATGGTAGATAGTTTAAGGTTAAAGATTTGGGGGTTTGGGGATGTAACAACAGAGTCAGGTAATGTATTCCAGGCATTGACCACTCTGTTGATGAAGTTGATTTTTTTGCAATCAAGTTTGGAGCGTTTTACATTAAGTTTGCATCTATTGTGAGCTCGTGTATTGTTTCGGTTGAAGCTGAAGTGGTCATTGACAGGTAGGACATTGTAGCATATAATTTAGTTTCGTCACTGTATATACCTTGTCTCACGTTCTTTTTCATTTATGCTCACTTTGATTAATTCAAGCTGAAAAGATCCATGAAAAACATTGGACCAGTGGTGGGATTTGAATTTTTTTTACTACCAGTTCTGTGGGCATGGCTTGGTGGGTGTGGCTTGGCTTGGTGGGCGTGGCTTAGTGGGCATGGCAGAGGAAGGATACTGTAATATCTCCATTCCCTCCCCACTCCAGGGTAAGGTTACTGCAAAATCCCCATTTCCCCCCCGATCAGCTGGGACTCGGGAGGCAGAGAATTAGACGGGAACAGGGCCAGTCAGAGGAGGTATTTACCGGTTCTCCGCACTACTCAAAATTTCCATTACCAGTTCTCCAGAACTGGTCAGAACCTGCTGAATCCCACATTTGCATTGGATCCTAAACAACTGTATTTTTATTTCTCCCTATAATGGTTAGGGAGATAGAAAAAATATACAAAATGAAAGAATCAGTTTGGTCTAGTGCCTTAGGCACCAGGATAAAAAGCAAGAGACCATAAATTCAAGTCCCACCTTAAGCATGAAAGCCAGTTGGATGATCTTGGGCCAGTCACTCTCAGCCTAACTCATGTCTCAGGGTTGTTGCGGCGGGGAAAATAAAAGGAGGAAGGTGTGTTGGGTATATTTGCCACCTATAAAAATAATTAACGAGAGATATAAATACAGGTAGTCCTCGACTTACAGCCATTTGTTTAGTGACCATTTGAAGTTATAACGGCACTGAAAAAAAGTTACTTATGACTGTTGCAACATCCCTATGGTCATGTGATCAAAATTTGGTAGCTTGGCAACTGATTCATATTTATGATGGTTGCAATGTCCTGGAATCATGTGATCACCTTTTGCAACCTTCTGTCAAGCAAAGTCAATGGGGAAGCCAGATTCAATTAACAACTGTGTTACTAATTTAAGAACTGCACTTAACAGTTGTGGCAAGCAAAGTCATCAAATGGAATTTTTTTGCAAATTTTTCCCTGTTTGAAAGGCTTCTCCTCTTCTGCTGCTTGAAAAAGAGCCCTCCCACCCACCCCCGGGTTAATACTGACCTTTATTTCTTCACCCGAAGCACAGCTGATCAGCTCCTCAGCTGTGTTTCAGGCTGATTCCTGCTACTGAACATGCGCGGAAGCGTGAAACATCGCAATGTGAACCGGTGACGAAGGTAAGTGGAACCCACCACTGCTCTCTACTACTATTATTATTATTATATATACTATTGCATATACTTCTATACGATAATATACTATTTCTACTATAAGTACACTATTGCGGAGCTGTGGTGGCACAGTGGTTAGCAATAGCAAAAGCACTTCGACTTACAGTGTATACCCTGAGTCCCCAGGGAGTAGGGCGGCATATAAGAACAGCAAAATAAATAAATAAATAAAATACCACTTTACAGTGCTTTACAGCTCTCTCTAAGCGGTTTACAGAGTCAGCATATTTCCCCCAACAATCTGGGTCCTCATTTTACCGACCTCGGAAGGATGGAAGGCTGACTCAGCCTTGAACTGGTAAGAATCAAAGTCCTGGAGTGAGCCTGCAGTACTGCATTCTAAGAGCCTTGGTGGTGCAGTGGTTAGAGTGCAGTACTTCAGGCTACTTCTGCTGACTGCCAGCTGCCTGCAATTTGGCAGTTCAAATCCCATACCAGGCTCAAGGTTGACTCAGCCTTCCATCCTTCCAAGGTCGGTAAAATGAAGACCTAGATTGTTGGGGGCAATAGGCTGACTCCGTAAACCACTTAGAGAATGGCTGTAAAGCACTGTGAAGCAGTATATAAGTCCTATTGCTATTGCTACTATTGCTACTGTGCCACTAATATTACTAGTATACAATGATGCTTTAACTCTTAAAGATTCTGGTCTTTGTTAAAATCCTTTCTCTCTTTTTCTTTCTCTCTGTCTCTGGGATAATTGCTATTTTCTTTGTCCTGCTGTAGCAGAAAGTTTATTGTTATTTTAAAACTTTAGCAGTCCTGTGAGTAGCACGTAAGTATCCTTTATCTTTTTAAACAATATTTCTATGAATTAAATTGAAGGAAAACTGAAATTAGAGAATTTTATAGGAAAAATTGATTATAGGAAGGAGAAAACTTATGATCAATTTCCTAATGTGCTTGTGAAAAATCTAACTTTCCAATCAAATTATTTTCATCAAACATTATCAATTCAATGAGTGATTTGTTCTGCCTGGTATCACTAGAATGTAATTAAAAATGTATCTTTGAATCTAATGTCTTTATTCTGTTTTTACTATGAAGAAAACTAAATCAATTGCGATCAAAAATGATAGCATTATTGCAGTGTAATAAATACATAGATGGAGACAGAGTTAGTAAAAAATGAAATTAGTATCCCTTTTCTCTTTTAGCAATCGGTTGCAATTGAAAAGAGGTAATTTGGCTGTGACAAATAGGCACACGGAAATAAATGTAGCATAAATAGTGTTAAAAGTAGGTTTTATCTAGCACTTAGGTTGTTAGGCAAAAACAGTTATCGCTCAAAACCATCTTTTAACTGCTTAAGAGGACACTGACATCTATGGAAATAAGGCAATTGGAATTCTTTTTTTCCTAGCAGTGTATGTTAAATTTTATGAACTGCATCAAAAGGAAATAGAAACATTCAAAATGTTCAAGAGCAAATGTGACAATCCTCACCCACAATATAAATCAATTATACTGAACCACAGGATTTCCTATACCTACACCCTTTGCTATTACATAAAAGATCATTTCCTACCACTTTCCAAACATTAACCAATAGAAAACTGTTTATTACTAAAGAGAATCAATGACTTGGAGTTAAAATTGCTTCATATGAATGGTATATGAATGGTGCTAAACTACATAGAAAGTTATAACATTTTGTAAATGTTATTTCATTTAGAGGGAGTGGAATCTTGAACAGGCTGTTTCATTCTTCTTTTAATAACTCAGCATTCTTTCAATATAATCAAGCTTATATATATGTGAAGTTCCCAAAAGGAGTTTTATCCAGATGTGCTACACATCAGGAAAATAATCTTGCCTTCTGCCTCTGGATCATTGGAACTGTCCCTTGTTAATTCAGTACAATGTTGTCAGAAAAATTGTACTAAACAAATTGTAATATTTGTTTAGTTGCACATTTTAGTGTTGAACTATCAAGATGTCTAGAATGCTGGGCTTATATTCAGTCATATGAAATTATATCTGAAAGAAAGTCCAATAGCAATGTAGTAGTTCCCCTCCAGATTGCCATCTATGAATGCAATTTAGGTTGCCTTGATTTATTTTTTTGGAGGGGGGGGGCGGTGTTATATTATTTTGGGGGCAATTAACTTGCAAATATGCAGAACTCAATGTAAATTAGAACCATGATGATGGCAAGGAATTACAATTCTCGAAAGAGAGAAAGAAGAGGAAGGGGAATGGGGAGAGGGAGAGGAAGAAGAGTAGGAATAGGAACAGGAAGAGAAGAGGAAGGAGAAGGAGAGATACAGTATTAGCTATAGCGTGAAGTGAGAAAGGTTGATCCTTGCTATTTTAAATGGGAAACCTGTACTAAATTATCTTGATTAAGATTCACCATATTTAATTTTGATCCAGATCAACAGAAAGCAATATCTGATGCTTTTGTAAGCATGCATCTACACTGACACAATCATATATGTCATTAATTTGATTACAGTGGGTTCTTTACTACTGTATATCAGATTAAGAGCCGAGGTGGCGCAGTGGTTAGAGTGCAGCACTGCAGGCTACTTCAGCTGACTGCTAGCTGCAGTTCAGCTGTTCAAATCTCACCGGCTCAAGGTTGACTCAGCCTTCCATCCTTCTGAGGTCAGTAAAATGAGGACCCAGATTGTTGGGGGAAATATGCTGAACTCTGTAAACCGCTTAGAGAGGGCTGTAAAGCACTATGAAGCACTATATAAGTCTAAGTGCTATTGCTAAGTGCTATTTTTTTTGGGGGGGGGGAACACAATTCTATGTCCCTGGAACTGAGTGCTTATTGTTTATTGCTATCCCATAGAGAGCCATAGCTGGATATATCATTTTTGGTTAAGTTTCTGAATTCCTAGTCAATTGTTTTTTTTTTTTGTTTTTTTTTATTTTATAAAAATAATTTTATTGAGTAAATTTAAAAATACATAAAACATCAAAAAACAGACAAAACATATATAAACATAACTACATATATACAAAAATGTATGTAAATTTTATGATCGATAAATTATACAAAACTAACCAAACCCACAGAAAAAACAAACCAAAGAATTGACAAATCACGTACAACAATATAATTATTAATTATGCTTTAAGCAGTTTAGCATATCTTTTATCTTTCTAGATATCTTTCTATATATATATACACACAAATATATATGTATATTTATATCTCTACATATATCTCTTCTATTTTACAACAATCCTTAAAAGAGTAAAAGAACGAAGAGAAAGGTCACAAAGTAGAACAAGTATAATATAGTCCATCCTCGCAATCCAAGAACCTGCTATTTTGTTTTATTTTTATGATTCAACCAAATGTAAAAGGTTTCCCAGATTTTATAAAATTCTGTTTCTTCTTTATCCTTTATTCGCATGGTTAGTCTGCTCATTTCGGCACATTCAAATATCTTATTTATGACCATTAAATTGGTTGGGACTACTTCTTTTCTCCACATTTGAGCATAGGTAATCCTTGCCGCTGTTAAAATATGTATCATCAAGTATTGATTGTTTTTATTTATTTTGTCGTCTATAATACCTAGGAGGAATGTTTCTGGTTTTAGTTCTATTTTCTCCGCTATCATTTCAGTCAGCCATTTCCGAATTCTTTTCCAGTAGATCCTGGCCTCTGGGCACGTCCACCACATGTGGTAGTACGTGCCCAGTTCTTTTTTACATTTCCAGCACTTTGCTGATGATTTGGAGGAAATTTTTGCCAATCTTGTCGGAGATAGATGCCACCGATAAAACATTTTATATATGTTCTCTTTGTATGCTGCAGACATCGTTAGCTTAAAATTCCAATCCCAAATTTTCTCCCATCTGTCCAAGTCAATTGAATACCCAAAATTTTGTGCCCATTTTATCATCACCTCTTTAACTTTTTCTTCCTCCATTTTCGATTCCAATAAACAGTTGTATAATTTTGTGATAGTTTTTTCCTCTGGTCCCAATAGAATTTTGTCCAAATCTTGATATTTGTTTTGAAAGCCAAATTGTGTTGAGTCTTTTTTATATTTCGTTTGAATTTGCAAGTAGGTCCACCATTCTAGATTTATACCCATCAAAGCCAAATCTTCTCTAGTTTTTAAGTTGTTTTGATCATCTAGTAGCTGGTTGTATGTTATCTTTTTGTCCAGATTGAATAAGTTAGGGTACGCTGTGGCCTCCATCGGAGATATCCATTTTGGAGTTTGAGAATAATATTTCCTAATTTCTCTCCACTCACTTATTAATGACCCTCGAATATGGTGCTTCTGGAAGTAGGTATGCTTTTTATTGCCTTCGTTCCACAAATAGTTATGCCACCCCAGTTGTAAGTCGTAGCCCTCAATAGTTAATATTCTTTTATTCATCAAGTTTATCCAATCTTTAATCCAAGCTGCAGCTGCCGCTTGATGATAAATTTTCCAGTCAGGGAGTCCAAATCCTCCCTGTTTCCTTTTGTCTTGTAATAGCTTGTATTTTATTCTTGATTTCTTGCCGTTCCAAATAAAGTTCCGAATTGATTTGTCTAGTTCTGTATAGAAAGTATTTGAAATTTTTATTGGGGCTACTTGAAAGAGGTAAAGAATTTTGGGTAGAATATTCATTTTAACAGCTGATATTCTACTGATAAGTTATATTTGTAGTTTGGACCAGTTTGTCAAATCTTTTTTTATTTTTTGTAGTAGTTTTATATAATTATCCTCCCTTATTGAAGCACATTTGGCTGTCAACCAAATCCCCAGATATTTAATTTTTTTTGCTATCTTTAGTCCCATTATTTTCTCTAAATCTTCTTTCTGTTTTGTAGAGAGGTTTTTTGTTATCATTTTTGTTTTATCCCTATTAATTTTTAAACCGGCTACTTTTCCAAATTCTTCTATATCTATTAATAGTTTTGGGCCTGAACTATGGGGATCCTCAATTATAAACACCATATCGTCCGCGAAGGCTTGAGTTTTGTATTGTTCTTTTTTAATGGTCAAACCCTTAATTTCTTGATGTACTCTTATCTGATTTAAAAGTATTTCTAGAGACAAAATAAATAATAGAGGGGAGAGCGGACATCCTTGCCTGACACCTTTACTAATATTTATTTTCTCTGTCATATCTCCGTTGACCAGAATGTTTGCTGTCTGTTGTGTGTATATTGATTTTATTGTTCCAATAAATTTCTCTCCGAATTGCATCATTTTTAATTGTGTAATTAAGAATTTCCAATCAAGATTATCAAATGCTTTTTGTGCGTCTATAAATATCAATGCCAATTGTTTATCAGATCGTGTTTCATAGTATTCTAAGACATCCATAATTATTCTAGTATTATTGCGAATTTGTCTTTTGGGTAGAAAGCCGTTTTGGTCCGAATGTATATTTTTATTTAATATTATTTTTAGTCTTTCTGCCAAAATTGTTACAAAAATTTTATAGTCTGCGTTCAAAAGAGATATGGGTCTATAGTTTTTAATTTGACAATTTTCCGAATCTTCTTTAGGTATCAGGGTGATGTACGCCTCCCTCCAGGATTTAGGCATTTTTGCATTGTCAAGCGCATTGTTATATAATTCTAATATTTTTTCTTCGAGAATGTTTTGCAGTATCTTATATATTTCCGATGGAAGCCCGTCTGGTCCCGGAGTTTTATTATTTTTCTGTTTTTGAATGGCCTTTTTAAAATTCTGTTGATGTAATTTCCCTGTTTAGCATCGTTTGATCCTCCTCCGACAAGATTGGCAATTTCCGGTTAGTTAAATATAGTTTTATATCTTCCTCTTCGATTCCATCCGATTTGTATAGTTTCTTGTAGAAGTCTTGGACGATCCTTTTCTTTTCTTCTATTCCGTGCCTTAGAATCCCTCCTTCATCCAAGAGTTGTTGTATTGTTCTTTTCTTATTCTCTTTTCTTAATTTGTGTGCCAACCATCTCCCAGTTTTATTTGCCTGTTCAAAGTAATTTTGTTTCATTTTTTTAATATTCTGGGCTACTTCTTCCTGAGCTATCAAATTTATTTTATGTTTTATTAAATCCAACTTTTCTCTCTGTTTATCGTTTGATGGGTCACTTTGCAATAGAGTTTCTTGATCTTTTAATTCCTTATTTAATGTGTTTATTTTTTCTTTTTGGATCTTATTCTTCTTTGCTATATATGCAATTGACAACCCTCTCACATACGCCTTCATCGTATCCCACACATTTTGCATTGATGTTTGTTCCTTAACATTTTCCATAAAGAAGTAGCCCAGTTCTTTTTCTAATTTTTGTAGATATTCCTTTTCCTGTAGTATATTTTGATTCAGTGTCCATCTAGTTCTCTTCCATGTTTTCCCTTTCCATTTTATTAAGACTGGGTGATGGTCGGCCCATCTATTAGGTACAATCTCTATACTTGAGGTATCCATACTTAATGTTAAATTTGTCCAAACCATGTCGATGCATGACCAGGATCTATGGGAATGCGAGTAAAACGTGTATTGTTGTTTCTGGATATTCTGTTTCCGCCAAACATCATGTAAGTCCAATTCTTTAACCATATTCATAAATGTGATTGGGAGCTGTCTTCTATTACTCTTCCTATATAAACTTTTGTAGTCCATTTTACTGTCGGCTATTGCGTTAAAATCTCCTAATATACATATATTTTGCCAATTCATTTCCACTATTTTCTTGTGCAATTTAAGGTAAAAAAAATTTTGCTTTTGATTGGGCGCATAAATTCCTACAAGTAAAATTTTTTCCCCTCCCTTTGTTATCTCAACCATTAATATTCTGCCCTCTTCATCCTAGTCAATTGTTATGAACATAGAATAAGCAAAATGTCTACTGTCATTGTGAAATTTATTTTACAAATAGTATTGCATTGCATTATTTCTTCTCATCTGTGTGAAAAGTAACTTCTTCTTGAGTTATAAGCTTTAATAGTCCTTTTTATATTTTACAAAAAAATAACAACTACAGTAAGTATAGTTCAATAGTAGATATTGAAAGGGGAAATTTAGCATTATTGTGGGTCATGATATTTCCTGAGAGACTATTCCTGTAAAAATAGTCTATTATTGTTTCTTGGAATGCATGAAGAATCTATATTAGTTGACCTAATCTCCAAAATACAGTTAAATATTTGAATCAGGGTTTAGAGAAGTTATCTATTCATAGTCTTTGGAAATATAGTTCCAATGTCAGTAGAAAAAATTAAATTAGCAATTCATATTTTCAAATAGCATATCAGAAAGCTATTTAGGTTAGTATTTAAAATAAGTCACATTTAAATTTAAACATTAAGCAATGATATTTAAAAGATTGACTAGCAGACAAGCAAAAATGAGATGGAACACAAATAGTTCTATAAATCCCTCTTTAATTTTCATCTGTAAAGACATTCCCACTCTCATGCTTTTTATTTAATTTCTTAATCAGGAGTACATTGAGTTGCCTGACTATCTTCAGGCACATCTAAACCTCGTTTTCCAGTTGACTGGATAGGGAATCAAAGGCAAGGCAAACAGTTCTACCTGAAAAATAGTTCACCTATTGTTTGACCTTGTGGGAAACCAGGAGAAAATACTCTTTTCTATCCATTATAACTAAATCGTACATTTGGAAATCAAAATACCACTTAAAAAAGAGAAGAAGGAAGGAAGGAAGGAAGGAAGGAAGGAAGGAAGGAAGGAAGGAAGGAAGGAAGGAAGGAAGGAAGGAAGGAAGGAAAGAGGGAAGGAAGGAAGGAAGGAAGGAAGGAAGGAAGGAGGGAAGGAAGGAAGGAAGGAAGGAAGGAAGGAAGGAAGGAGGGAGGGAGGGAGGGAAGGAAGGAAGGAAGGAAGGAAATATATTTTGGCAACAAAAAATGATCTAAATAAACCTTAATTATCAGAATGAAAGCTATCAGCATTTTACAGAAGCCTGGTTTTCCAATGAAACTTGAAAAGTCTTTTCCCAAGAAAGTTACTTGTAAATATGGAATTGAAGTGCACAAGCCAAAATGTGAATTAATAATGAGAAAAGTCAGACTGATGTGAGATTAGGATAGAGGAGAATTGCCAAGGGTCACAGAGATTACCAAAACAGGATTTACAAAGAAAACAACAGAAGGGAGGGAGGGAGGGAGGGAGGGAGGGAAGGGGGAATTGAGCATGTATCATCATTTTTTTGCTTCCTTTTGATACACAGATGTCACATGCAGAGGTAGTATTTAGCTGGTTCTATCCGGATCAGGCAAACCGGTAGATTTGTTAGATAGCGCCCAATGTTCAAGTCTGTCATGATCCTTCTGTATCTTGACCCTATCTTCTGGAGTGTTGGCTATTCCTGCCAGTTTTGTGTCATCTGCAAATTTTATGAGTTCCCCATCTATCCCCTCGTCCAAGTAATTAATGAAGATGTTGAAGAGTACTGGGCCTAAAACAGAGCCTTGGGGTACTCCACTGCATACTTCCCTCCATGTAGATGCAGTTCCATTGAGCATTACGCGTTGAGTGCAGTTGGTCAGCCAGTTTTGAATCCATCTGGTGGTGTTGCTGTCTAACCCACATTTTTCTACTTTACTAATAGGTTATGGTCTACTTTATCAAATGCCTTACTGAAGTCCAAGTAAATTATATCGACAGCATTCCTCTGGTCCACTAATTTTGTCACTTTGTCAAAGAATGGAATAAGATTAGTCTGGCAGGAAGGAAGGTGTGGCCAGCGCTGCAGCGCCACGAAGCTTTCCCCGTTTCCTGTGGGAAAGCCCCGAAGCTGCGTCGCCCGGGGAACCAGTCCGGTCAGGACCGGGTCAAAACCACCCAGGAGGGGTGGTGAAGAAGAGGAGCGCCTGCTGGTGGACTGGGGGGCAGCAAACCCCCCAGGGAGCTGGCTCAGTCTCCTCGACCGGCGGCATACGGAAGACGACCATTCAAAATATCATCTCTAGCCACGGCAGTTCACATCTGAAAGGATTGAAACTTTGAGCTTGGAGTCATCTGGGAAAGAAAAGTAAAGTGAAGTGCTGGAGAAGTTGAAGAAGGTGGAGGCTGGATTGCCAAAAGAAATGTTAAAAGAAATATTCTAATATTCCTCGTCACTGGAATAATGTTTCCCTTTTTTTCGGCCCCATGAAAGAGGGTTTGAGAGGCAAACTTTATTCCAGTGACGAGGAAGTGAAAACTGCATTGAAGAAGTGGCTCAAAGAACAGTCAACAAAATTTTACGAGACAGGGATACATGTTCTCATTCGAAAGTGGAACATTGCTATTGAGAGAAACGGTGACTATGTTGAGAAGTAGGGATGTGATCCACAGAGGACCAGCTTCATTTTGATGTATGCTACATAGCAATAGCACTTAGACTTATATACCGCTTCATAGTGCTTTACAGCCCTCTCTAAGCGGTTTACAGAGTTCAGCATATTGCCCTCAACAATCTGGGTCCTCATTTTACCAACCTCAGAAGGATGGAAGACTGAGTCAACCTTGAGCCAGTGAGATTTGAACAGCTGAACTGCTGGACTAGCAGTAGCCTGCAGTGCTGCATTTAACCACTGTGCCATCTCGGCTCTTATGTTACATGTTCCTGTGTTGGTAATTATACCTGTCCTAAAGAAAATGGCATTACTTTTTGACTCACCCTCGTAACTTAATTACTGCTATATTTCAATTCATAATCTAGTGGCTTGATCACCCCTTCTGCAATCTTCTTATTGCTGGAAAGAAAATTGGTGGCCATGGTAATGGAGACTAAGGAAAGGAAGGGGTGTGTTTGTTTTTTGCTTAGCCTTAACTATCACCACTGCCACCAATTTTTGTGCTAGAAGCATCTGCAAATGCTGGCCATAGCAACACTGTGCAATATGTGCAATGTATGTATGTACGTACGTCTGCATGTGTTCAATATTAGTACAAAATGGGTGATAAATTGATTGTACTGCCACTCCTATTGCACCACTGGCCAACTTGATAGTTTTAGGAGAAAAAATCCATCACCATCACCACCACCACCACCACCACCACCGTAGATGTTACTTTTTTGCTCTCTGGTCTCTCCAATACTGAAATACCTCCATCTGAAATACATGGGTTTCAGGTCTGGTCTGAAACAAATGCAGGTATTTCAGGAACTTGGATAAATGTGTGTCTGGGCATAGAGAACTCCAAATTAGCTGTTAGGTGGAAAGAATGTGTCATGAAACCAGCCTTTTAGTTTCTATGTAGTTTTAAACCCTCATAAAAGAGATGCTTCTTTTTTTCTATCTTATTCTAAGGATGCTTGAAATTTTTTCTGGAATTTCTCTGGAGGTGTTTATAAAAGGAATTTTCCATAAAATGAAAAGCAAGATTTTCACACCTCTTGAGCACCTCATAACTAATTAGCTAGATGTCTGAACCAAATTATCTTTTGACAAATTAAATGAAAACGTGTAGGGGGGAAGGTAAACTGTATAAACTGTGAACCCCAAAATTTTGTTTTGCTCTAAATATATGCCTTATTTCATTAAGTCTGGATATTTGAAATATGAGGTCAGAGGGAGTATCTATTAAACCAATGAATTAACTAAAATCCATGCAAAATTTTGTACTGGTTTTCTGCTGTTTTGTATCACTATTTTATTTTACCTGTGTTTTGTATCTGTCATAAAGCAATGTAACTTACATGCCCTGAATTGGCTGCCCTATTATACAGTATATGTTTGCTGTACATCATTTAGTTGCGATTCTGATTCTGATTCATTGAGTGTAGATTTTTTTTTCTTGGTAATTATGGTAACAATGCACTAAATCTAAAGATTCTGGAATCTCAACTAAAAAAAGATTTTTAATAGCAATCTAGTCTACTTCCTACTAATGTAAAGAAAGTATAGTGGAGGTATTGATTATCAGATTAATATTTTTTTTCCTGAAACAGAAGTCTTAATTATTTTTCAAATAATAATCAAGAAGAAGAATAAAATGAATTAGCGTAGGCATTCATCTAAAATAACTCTTTCTAATTAAGTATAGTCTAAAGTCAGGTCTTAATCAGCAATTTTCTTTGGATGGGGTAGTAGTTTAAACATCTATGAAAAAATATAAATTAATAAAATAATAGGTTTTGCTTGAGAAGAGCTTATGTTCTTTTTGCCACAATTGTTGTTGTGGTTGTTGTTGTTGTTGTCGTCGTCATCATCATCAATCATTGCAGTCCAACAAATTAAATATTTCTTTTTTAACTGTGTATATCTCAAGATCAAATGTGAAATACCAGATTTCCTGCTTGAAGAAAAAGGCTGGCATGTTGAAACAAGATTGTATACTTCTCGTACAAGTGCTGTGCTGGGGTTATGCCAAGCGAATGGCTTTTCTTTTTTATGGAACAAGAGAAAGAGTTCATAAACTTGTCAGGCCATTTTTGTCACTATGTAGCTGACAAATGGAGAAACATGCAGTTACAAACATTAAACAAACATTAACTCATACCTAAGCATGGGACTATTTACAAACATAGAAAATAATATGATGGATGTTTTAGGGTAGATTAGTAGCTGCATCAACTTTATGTTTCTACTTTTGAAGCAAGAGACTTAAGCCTCTGTATTTCGAAATCATATTCACTTGCATAAGATGCCTTGTGTGCAATTTACACCTGCATATCCACCTTGTCTTCTGGCATCTGTGATTTTTCTCACCCACTTAATCCCAGTATAAATTCTAAATCAGCCTACTCACTCTGTTGCTGAAATGAGCTATGGCTACTGAAACTTTGTATCTATAGTAAGTAACATTTGTTAGGCGGATGGTTCTGTCTTGCACTTTCTAGATATTATATTGGACAAACATTCAACCTTTTCACAGAAGAACCAGTGAATATATCCCAACATCAGAACTCAAAGACAAAGTAAACATTGGAATATTTCAACCTTTAAGAATAGCCTATTCACAAATTTCAAAGTAGCCATCTAGAAGAAAGAAACTTTGCCAGTATAGCTAATCAAGAAATACGTCAAAAAAGTCAAAAATATGTCCTCTCTGAAGGTCTTAACAAGCATATTCAAATTGTTAACTGATGTGGTACTTGCAATCTGACTTATATACAACTTGCATGATCAAGATAACCCTGTCTTCTGTTCTCCATTCCTTTAAGGCTGCCTCCTCCTGCCACTACATCCCCAATCTAAATCTTATATCTGTTTAGGTACTTCATTGCATCTAATGATGTGAGGTGAAGCTCACAAAAACTTTTACATAAACTGTAAATAGTCCAAAAATGGTGCTACCAGACTCTTCCTATTATGTTGGTTTTGGAAAGAACAGGAAGATGATGCAAAGAAAGAAAATCAGTAGAGATGTCACATGCCAATGTTGCTTCCCACTTTTCCTAATACAGACTTGGTGGAACAATGACCAATGTTGGTGTTGGTTTGGATTCACAAGGCCATATTCCTTGAGCAGTGGGGAGGGATCCTTGTATCATCCCAAAGGCATATCAATTCCCCACTTTGAGAAGGCAGTTATAAAGCAACCCTAGGTTGAAGAAAACAATAGAAAATAGGTACAACATTTTGGTAAAGAGTTTGACTTTTTAAATCCTCTGGTTTGAAATGCCTTTACGATGAGAATACAAGACATAGGTTTGGAGATTCACAATGAGCTCAAATGTTGACTTTTGAGTGAAAAGCATTTTTTCTGCTTATAATTAATACTATTGGATAAATTTTCTGCATGAGCCTACTTAAGATCTAGCCATACATATAATTAAGATTGATGGAATGAAGAAGCACATTAAATTAATTAATGGTTACACTTGGATGGAATATGGCTTCCATCTAAAGATCCTCTTCACCAGATCAGGTGACATTATTCTTCCACTCCCCCCAACATTTTATGAAACCCAAATCACATTATTTTGATTTTGCTATTTTTCCATTATTTGATGATGCTTTCTATATTTAGGCTTTCTTTCTCAACCCTAGAAACCATTCTAAATGAACAAAAATTTCCAGCTGTTTAAAATGGAAGATGTTTAAAAATTAATGCAATACAGCCCTTGTGAAATATGAATATATATGAGATGTTGAATGTCTCATTCAGTGATCAAAGATTATAACAAGAACAGGAAAATGACAGCAAATTGTCCTTCTGTTTCTGTTTTCCTAATGAAAAACAAAATAGCTATGAAACAGTGATTATCCACATAAAGAGAAGAAGGAAACTCAGAAGGAACAAAATCGTATTTACTGGTGCATCCGACTGAGGGATCATTTCACTGTCTAGTTTCCATACTGGTAGCAAACCCCACTTGCTGTATCTTTGCTTTGTGTCACTAATCCAACATAGTGCAAGAGTAGGAAACATGCAACATGCCATACCTGTTTAAGAAATGATGAGAGTGGACCCAAAGTCATAGCATAGCATATAGTGTCACTTACTAGCTCTTGTGTAATTTACTTTGCACAACTCTGAGCCCCTCAGTGAAGTAAAGCCTTACGTATCTTCACTTCATTGTTAGAAGGTTTATAATTTGAATTTCCTTTTATTGGAACTCCACTTTAACTGAGAATATTTCTCCAGTTAATTAGGAACATGAATGATTTGGTGTAGATGGTAGATGCTTCATGTCTCCCAAGTCCTTAGTATTAACAGGCACACTGTAATTCCTGCCAGAAAAATCTTTCTGAGATGACTTTCATACCTAATATCCCTTTTGTGCATTAGCGAAATGTTACGCAAGAAAGGTCTTGTATACCAGGGTTTGTATTCATCTTGCTTTATCAGCACAGACTTACATGCTGAAGGAGAAAATCTCTGGAGGAGCAGAAAGATTTAAGAAACTGAATACAGTGGTAAAATGTGCATAGACAGCATTCTATAAAATGTCATTACTTTTAATAGAAACGACAGAGGATTCTTATTTGGAATGCATTGATTCTTCACCGGAAAAATAAGGCCAGATAATTTGGAAAGTCACAATCTCAGGAAAAAGATTAATGTGTATAAATTCCAAAACTAAGAAATTCTCGCAAAGAAAAGGTATCATGAGGCACTTCCTATACTATTGGACTACAATTGACAGCATCCCTCATTATTGATCATATTGGTCTAAGAGTACAAAACCATTTGCATAGAGACATAGCATCCATAATAATAGCTGGGCACCTGTTTTGCATGGAAGAACTGGTCCAAATATTTCAAGGTGTAGCAGGGAAATTTTTCTTTTTTTAATGTCAGAAAGCTGCTATCAGAACATGTGATTTTTTAAAAAAAATGCTTGTTCTTTATTATGTTATCTTTTCATTCTTGCTATTTAAGTAAAAAGCGCAAGAGAAACAAAAAAGGGAGGAATTGTGTAATTACATACATAGCAGTTTAATCCCTAACCCATCTAAATTGTCATTTATCATTTTTAAATTGCTATTATTATTATTATTGCTATTTTATAAACTCTTTTTTCATAACGTTGGCATGGTAGGTGAGGGTTGAAATGAAAATTCCCAAAGTAAGATGGATTTGGTTTTTTTTAAAGAAAATAGAAATGGAAAAAATTGTCTATAGAAAAAAAATTCAAGCAGACTCTCTCTTTTGTTCTATCTCCCCCCTTTTCTCCCCCACCCCATTGCTATCTACCAATAAAGTTTTTTTTTATACTGTGCTTTAGAAAACCACTTTGATACAGTAGTTAACGCCGGGGGCCCAAGGACAACATATATATTTTCTTAGATAAAAATTATTTTTACAAAACTCCAAAATGTATAGTTGCCTCAAAAAGAAGGTTGCTTGATGCAAGCTATTTGGGAAGAGGAAAACAGAACTAATGATAGCAGTGAGCTTTCAACCCACATGGCTCACATATAGATCCAGGGGAGGGCTCCAGTTACCTTTGCTACCGGTGCGCATTGCGATGTTTCGCACGTGCACTTCCCATTGAGCGATTTTACTTCCGTGCATGCTCAGAAGGACGTTTCAGGCCGAAACACAGCTGAGGAGCTGCTCACCTGTGCTTCAGATGAAGAAATAAAGGTCGGTATTAACCCGAGGGTAGGCGGGAGGGCTTTTTCCCAAAGCAGAGGACGAGGAGAAGCCACCCAAACCCGAAAAAATAGCCAAAAATTCCAATAAAAATTACGTCACCAGCGGGCCACTACCGGTGCGCACGTAGAGATGCGCACCGGTAGGAACCCACCCCTGTATAGATCTCATACTCAACAGCAACTGACATGGCTAAAGGGATGAAAGGTACTCTATGTATTTGTGTATATGAAAGATTTTATTAATATAAGTTTTCCTCTATCGAAATCTAGTGGGGAAATATTCTCAGATATTGTTTCCTTTGGGTTTTTTTTAGAACAAATGGCAAATGGTTGAAATTTGAAATTACACTGTTATTTTAATTAATCTCTCCCAATTATCTATGGTAATCCCTGTTGCGACTTTCAAGTACTGAAGAGTTTCGCAAATAAAACTCTCCTTCCCCTTCAAACAAATCCCATAAGCTATTTTAACCCTTCAGAAGATCCCTTTTAAATCTGATTAAGAGGCTTTCCTTCATCAAGCTTTGGATGAGTAGCTTGTATATCACAACAACTCCTAATGCTTTCTTGCTTTTGCTTGTTTTACAAACCTAGATGTGACCTTGTCATTTCCATTTGGAAGTGGAATCATGTGAACAGATGCATCATTACATGACACTCTTAACACTTCCTGGCGGATACTTCAAATGTATTCTTTTTGGGTCCGCACAGCTGTACGCTTAGCTTATTGAAACTTGTTTGTTTGGACATGTGCAGGATTTCAGCTGCAGTAATTCATCAAAAAGCTCTCCAATTTTATTTATTTTATTTTAAGGTTAAATGCACAAAAAAAACCCCAAACCATTATCACTATAACAGTGACAAATACAACAATGTCCTAGAAAATAACAGCTTATGATTTCAAAAATTCAATTATATTGTGTTATTGTACCATTCCCATTGTGTTTTTCAAAAGTTCAGTAAACATTTTTAAATTATTTCACAACATTAGCATCTCTAATAAATATAAACATATAGTAAGCTTTAAAAGATTGGGACAGGGGTTATTTTCTTGTCATTAGAAGATCATAGAATAAGTTGCAGATAAATGTCCCCAGGGGAAAAATTCTGTATCAGACCCAGTGTAGTGCAGCAATTCAATGTGCTTGTTTGGGACCAGAAAACCCAGCACTGTTTCCCACCCATCCCAAAATATAAACAAAGGTGACTTTAGACTAACCAAAATATCAATCTACTCTAATGTAATATTTCTACCCAATTTCTTAAATCAGAATATTCCAAGTGTGAAATGATAAAATATACACTACTTTGAGTCCTCGAAGAAGACTCAATGATGGGAGATCCTGAGGGACTTTTTCCAAGTTGATATAAATGTGCAATCCGATTGATATTTATAGTAACTAGATCATCCTTCAAATACTGAGGTCCAAAGTAGTCTTTAAAAATTAAATCTAAGTAATCCTATTGCTTGGAAATGGATTTAGAGCCATTGAGCCTTGTAATCATCAATGGCATATTCCTCAGTAGAAAAAGCAAAAGGTCAATTCTTTTTAAGTTCCACTGTGATCAAACCTGTAGTGATCTATTTATTTATTTAGTTTGTCAAACATGTACCAGATAACACGTATAAGTATAAACGTGGCCATGAACACAGGAAATGAGTACAAATAAATGGGGACAGTGGGACAGTGGGACAGGGATAGTAGGCATGCTGGTGCGCTTATGCACACCCCCTTTCTTAGGAATGGGGTGAGGTCCACGGTAGACAGTTTAAGGTTGAAGCTGTGGGGGTTTGAGGATGTAACAACGGAGTCAGGGAGAGCATTCCAGGCATTAACCACTCTATTGCTGAAGTCGTATTTTCTGCAGTCGAGTTTGGAGCAGTATACCTTGAGTTTGTATCTATTGTTTGCCCGTGTATTATTGAGGTTGAAGCTGAAGTAGTCATTGACAGGTAGGACATTGTAGCAGACAATTTTGTGTACAATGCTTAGGTCATACCATAGGCGGCGTAGTTCCAGGTTGTCCAAGCCCAAAATTTCAAGACTGGTGGCATAAGGGATTCTATTGTGAGCAGAGGAGTGGAGTACTCTTCTCATGAAATACCTCTGGACCCTCTCAATTGTATTAATGTCTGATATCCAGTGTGGATTCCATGCAGACGAGCTGTATTCGAGGATTGGTTTCGTAAAGGTTTTGTATGCCCTAGTTTGCAGTACAATGTTACTGGAGAAGAAATTTCTCAAAATTAGGTTAACAACTCTTAATGCCATTCTCCATAGTGGGTGGAGCTAGCCTCCAAGGAATGGGTTAAATCTGCCCTCTAGCCAATAGGACCGAGTCTTAAAAAAGGTATAAATAGTGCCCTCCTAGATTGGCACCCCCTCTTTTAATCTCGGTCTTTAGCCAAAGGGCATTGTGCTTCTCCATCCTTGGAGGCCAGTTCCACAGCTATCTGATCCTGATCGTTCTACACCAGTGAGTTTTCTATTTGACATTCTAAGTCTCCCCAGGTGACAGCTGTCATTATCATCCGCACCTTCCCTGGGTTGAGCCAGCTCAGGCGGCTGCCTGGGCTGCTTGCCCAACGTCCCGGTGGGGGTGGACACCTCCCTGGGATTCACCACGTTGGGCACTACTTCTATCTGATTGAACATCTGGCAACGACTGTGGGGGGAAGCCAGAAAATAACATCGACACGCCGCAGAAGCCCTGCGCTTGGGCGGCCACCCGCTTACCCCCCCCCCCCGGCTGGAGTGTTCCTCCCACAGCCGGTAAACGTCTCTCGTCGCGTCCTCGGCCACCCCAGCAGGTCCCTGCATCTGCTAGGCCGACATCGCTAGGCCGTTCCCTCAGGGGAATCCCTGACAGGCCTTCTTCGGCGGCAGGCCATTCCAAGCGCTTCTAAAGTGGTGCGAAGAGCCGTTTACTGATTTCGCTGACGTCACCGGTGGCCATCTTGTTTGCCGAAACTCTGCACGCTGATTGGCCACCGTCATCGCTGCCGTCAGCCGCCGCCGGGGTTCCCAAACGCCGCCCGCCCATCAGCTGGGGAGCGCGCGCACGCGCAGTGCGTCCTCCTCCCTCCAGATGAGTCGGAAGCAGCGGAGAAGAGCGGCTGGCGCAGTTTGCCGCAAACAATCAATAAACTGTTTTGCTGACTTTGCTGGCTTTCTTTATAATGGCGGAAAGTGCGGGCAAGCAGGGGAAGGCCAAATCAAAGTCCCAAAGGCCCCTTCCGGCTGAGGCCGTCCCCGAATCATTGCAGTTGCCACGCGCCACCAATGACTGCAGGGATCGTTCCCCCCTCCACACCACCACCCCTACCAAGCCTAAGAAGTCTTCCAAGGCTTCTTCCAAGGGGGACAACCATAAGGGAACCTCCAAGCAGCAATCAGGGGAAGCTGAGACACCCCACCATGGCACCCCACGTCCCCATGGCACACCAGGGCATCCTCCCAGAGGGCTACTGGCAGGGGACCAAGGCCCCAGGCAGAGACACTCACCTGATCATGTCTCCCTTGATGGTTCCAATATACATCTGCGGGAGGGCGACGTGTGGGGTGCCTCTCAGGCCTCAGATTCAGACACTCAGCGCAGGTCCATTCCCAGCGCTTATGCAGACCCGCTGGAAGACCCTGCGGTGCAGCAAAGAATGAACGAGGCAATACAGCGCGGCATCGAGGCAGCAGTCAAGGCCATGGTGCGTCCTTCTCAGCCTCTCCCCGCACCACGCAGAGTCGCCTCACCTCCTCCAGTCCCGGCGCCTGTCTCCTCAGACGAGATGGACGCCGACGACTATTCCATCCACAGCTCCCCCATTCCAGCTGGGGACCTAGAAAGGGAGGAGGGAGAACTCGATGAATTACCAGCTGGTGGAGACCATCTCCACCGTCAATTGTCGGATGACGAGGACTTGGCCCCAGAACCTTCCACTTCCACCGCCCTTTTCCATCCCAGTCTTTTCTGCTCCTTGCTACACAAGGCTAGGGCGACTGCCAACATTCCGTCATCGGCAGCTGATCCCCAGACCTCATCGGATCAGGGGGACCCCATCTTTGGTGAGGCTTCCACATCTCCTATGGAAGTGATCCCAACTCCAAACTTGTTTATCGAGGCAGTAACAAAACAATGGCAATCTCCTGCCACAGGACCTTCGCCTACAAACCTGGACAAACGTTATTTTAACGTTTCTTCTCGCCTGGCCCAGCACCTACCAGTTCCAGACGTCGATCCACCTGTGTTGGCTCTATACTCCAACGCCCCCATCCCAGGGGACCCAGATGACCTCCTGCGTCCGGAGGAACGCCGCGTGGAATCTATTCTCCAATGGAATCACCAAGCGGCTGCATGGGCGGTCAGAGCATCAACGACAGCGTCTTTTTTTTGCCGGACCTCCCTTAAATGGTTACATGGTCTCCAAGACCACATTCCTCAGGCTGACACAAGGGCGCATAGTGACATCAACAAATTAATAGCGGCCGCCCAGTTCGCCTCCGACTCCACATTGCAGGCAGGACGCTTCGCGGCTAGGGCGATGGGCACGGCAGTTGTGGCCAGGAGAATGCACTGGCTCCGCAGCTGGCCAGCTGACCTGCGGCACAAATGGAAGCTAGCTGCAGCCCCGATTTCGGGTCAGTTGCTGTTCGGCCCGGCCCTCGACCGCATTACCACCGAAAATAAGGACAAGAGGAAAGTTCTTCCCTCCTACACGAAGAAGTCCTACAACAAGGCCCCCCTTATTGTCGGGGGTCCAGAGCCTCTGAAACTCCTTACACTAGATACCAGAACCAATACCAATCTGGTCAGGGTCAATACGGGTCTTCCCAGGCTCACTACGGGACTTCCCAGAATTCGTATGGGTCTCAGCAACGCTCGGCCGGCGACCGGCCTTTCCGGGGTGGGCAAACCAAACGGCCCTTTAGAGGAGCCGGTGGTCGCCCTTACCACCGGTACAAGTAGATGTGACCCGATCCCTCCCATTGGGGGTCGACTGGCATTCTTTGCCAGTCGGTGGGAGGAAATCACCAATGACGCATGGGTTTTACAAACCCTGTCGACAGGACTGTACCTGGAATTTATCTCCACCCCCCCGAGGTTTTTCTTACGCTGCCCCTTGTCTTCCAACATTTCCAAACGCGTCCTCGTAGATCAGGCAATCCAGCACCTGTTGGACATTAGAGCCATCCAACGGGTGCCCGAGGACCAGCAGGGGCAAGGATTTTATTCCATCTTATTTGTGGTTCCAAAATCCTCGGGGGGATGGAGAGCAATTCTCGATCTGAAACGCCTTAACAGATATGTGAGGTACAGAAAATTCAAGATGCATACCCTGCAATCAATTCTGGCGGGCATTAGGGGCGGCGACTTTCTCGCCTCAATTGACTTGACGGAGGCCTACCTCCATATTCCAATTCACGCATCCCACCGCCAATACCTCAGATTTTGCTATGCAGGGGTGCATTATGAATACCAGGCGTTGCCCTTCGGCCTGTCGTCAGCGCCAAGGGTATTTACCAAGGTTCTGGCCGCCTTGGCAGCCCACCTCAGGGCTACCCCCGTGCGTGTTCAGTGTTACCTGGATGACATACTTATCCAGTCCTCTTCCCTGTCTCAAGCTCAGCAGGACATCCAGGTAACCCTCAACACACTTGAACACCACGGGTTCCTCGTTAATTTAGGTAAGAGCCAGTTGTCCCCCTCCACCAGGGTCACCCACCTGGGGGTCATTATTGACTCTCTGGAGTGCAGGGTCTACTTATCCCAGGAACGGAGAGACAGCATATTGGAGATAGTCCAGCAAGTTCTGGCCCAAACAAAGGTTCCCCTGAACCAGCTGTCTTCCCTCCTGGGAAAGATGATTTCGGCGATACATATCGTCCCGTGGGCTCATCTGCACTCCAGAGACCTTCAATGGTTTCTTCTCCCTTTCCAGCGGGCAAATCGCAGCAACTCCCCTGTAAGGGTCCGGATGCCGGTGTCAGCAAGGAGGTCGCTCCGGTGGTGGTCATCGCCCGCACTCAGCAAGGGCTCCTGTTTCCTGGAACCGCAAAGGATGACCCTGACGACCGATGCCAGCACCACGGGCTGGGGGGCCCACACCGATTCGCTTGTCGCCCAGGGTACATGGTCCAGGAAGGAACAGGTTCTGCCAATAAACCTGTTAGAGCTCAGAGCAGTTCGGTTGGCTCTGGACCATTTTCGACCACACCTGAAGGGCCGTCACATCCTCGTCCTCACGGACAACGTGACAACAAAGGCGCATATAAATCGTCAGGGGGGCACCATCTCCAGAGCCCTTATGAACGAGGCAATGCTTCTGGGACTCTGGGCGGAGCGGCACCTGCCTTCAATCACGGCAGAACACATTTCCGGGGTCAACAACACCACGGCGGACTGGCTCAGCCGGAATGCTATCAACCCGGCAGAGTGGTCCTTACACCCGGACATTTTTCAGGAGATCGCCGCCCGCTTCGGCCCACCGACCGTGGACCTGTTCGCGACACCGGAGAACGCCAAGCTCCCCAGGTTCGTAACCAGGTTCCGGACTCCGGGCGCGGAGAATACGGACGTTCTGCGCTGTCCGTGGCCACAGGAACTCTTATATGCCTTCCCACCTCTCCCGTTGATCCCCAAGGTCATACGGAGGGTGATACTACTGAAAGCGGAGATCATCCTCCTCGCCCCACATTGGCCCAGGAGGACTTGGTTCGCGGACCTTATGTCCCTGTCTGCATCACCTCCCTGGCGGATCCCGCCGACAGAGTGGTCGCTTGCCAGGGGTCAGTGCATCATCCAGAGCCGCACTGGCTACAACTGACCGCCTGGCGCTTGAGCGGATCACTCTGCAACACCGCCTAGTTCCGGACAATATCTCTTCAATCATGTTGGCCTCTAGGTGGCCGTCGACGGAGCGGATCTATTCCACCACCTGGCGTGCCTTTTGTGGCTGGTGCGCGCAGGTGGGATATTCGCCAGTCGACCTATCCATCATCAACGTCATCCAGTTCTTGCGGCAGGGTCTTGCCAAGGGCCTCGCTCCCAACACTTTGCGCCGGCAGGTGGCAGCGCTTTCGACTGTGTTGTCCTGCCCGCACCTGGACTCGCTCTCAGCTCATCCGCTCTTGAGACAATTCCTGAAAGGGGTCACTAACCTTTGTCCGCCAGTGGTGCACCGCTTCCCCACGTGGGACCTGTCTAAAGTTCTCTCCGCACTAACTGTGGCCCCTTTCGAACCCTTGGACGCTATTCCGTTGGCACATCTGTCCTTTAAGGTTGCGTTCCTTGTGGCTGTCACCTCCGCGCGGCGGATATCTGAACTCGCAGCCCTGTCTGTGCGCGAGGACCTGTGCATCTTTCATAGCGACAGGGTGGTTCTTCGCCTGGACCCGGCTTTTGTGCCCAAGGTGAATACCCACTTTCATAGAGCGCAGGAAGTCATCTTGCCCACATTTTTTCAGAATCCGATCTCCGACTCTGAACGTGCTTGGCACATGCTAGATGTCAGGCGCGCTCTGGACATCTATCTCAAACGTACAGCCTCCCTTCGGCGCACAGAGACTCTTTTTGTGACATTTCGCCTCTCTAACCAGGGTCGCAAGGCGTCCTCCGCAACGATCGGACGATGGATCCGTGCGGCCATTTCCTTGGCCTACAAACATATGTCCTTACCCCGACCGTCGGGTATCACAGCCCATTCCACCCGCAGTGCTGCAACGTCCGCGGCATGGAATGCTAGAGCTTCCATAGCCGAGGTGTGTAGGGCGGCCACCTGGTCCTCCCTGACTCCCTTCGTCAGACATTACAAATTGGATGCTTATGCCTCGGAGGAGGCCGAATTCGGCAGGCGGGTGTTGGGGGCAGGGCTGCCATTGGACGATCTTCCCAGCCAGGACAATGACCCGCCCTAGGGACGCCAGCTTTGGTATGTCCCATTCCTTGGAGGCTAGCTCCACCCACTATGGAGAAGGGACGTTGGTACTCACGTGTGAGACGTCCTTTCTCGTAGGGTGGAGCTAGCCTCCAAGTCCCTCCCCGTCTGGGGCTGGCTGGGAGCTCTGGGTCCATGGTTGTACATAGTTATTCATTGTCTGGTCTGTGATCCTTCACATATATATAGTTCTATTTCTCTGGCAATTCTCTGTATATAGTTAATAAAAAGAAAAATTTCTTGTTTGGAGAAGCACATTGAGTCTGACTTTGTCCCTCGATTAAAAGAGGGGGTGCCATTCTAGGAGGGCACTATTTATACCTTTTTTAAGACTCGGTCCTATTGGCTAGAGGGCAGATTTAACCCATTCCTTGGAGGCTAGCTCCACCCTACGAGAAAGGACGTCTCACAGGTGAGTACCAACGTCCCTTTTGGCAATGCTGTTACAGTGAGCTCTGGGGCTTAGATCATTTGAAATGAGTACTCCTAGGTCCTTGACAGAGTGAGGGTCGTCAACAAGGTTGTATCCACCCAGCTTGTATTTGGTGTTCTGATTTTTGTTGCCAATGTGTAAGACAGAGCATTTGTTAGTTGAGATTTGGAGTTGCCAATTGCGGGACCATTCTGACACATAGTCAAGGTTGTTGGGTAGGGAAACAGTATTGTCGGTAGTGTTAAATAGTTTTATGTCATCAGCGATATCATATATCATAAATCTATATTTATGCATTGCTCAAATCTCATATATCATAAATCTATATTTATGCATTGCTCAAATCTGTGTCAACTTTTTATTTTCTATGGAAGACTAACAACAACTCAGTATTAAAAATGGAGAGAGACAAGGAGAGAGAGAGAGAGAGAGAGAGAGAGAGAGAGAGAGAGAGAGAGAGACAGAGAGACAGAGAGAGAGACAGAGACAGAGACAGAGACAGAGAGAGAGAGAGAGAGATATTTGACAAACCCATAGTAAACTTTTCCAAATAGTAACAAATAATGAAATAGGTGTGAATCTCACCACACAGGTTTACTTAAGAATAACTGCCTGCTGTGTTAGGATCTACCTTACTTCTTTCACTTACAAAATATATGGTCAAAAATATTTTCTATACATTTTTATAAAGTTTCAGTCAGGTATTATTTTGCTTGTTCGACTAGTAAGCATCATAGCTGCCAACCTTTCAAGATTAAAGAATAGGTTGTAATTCAACATTATGCTGCATTAATAATAATGGGTATTTGAATAGACATTTCCAATTTATCTTCAGAGGCAACCCCAATTTAACCTGTCACTGTGATCTAATCTAGAAGTTACTCAGCTATGTGCTGGAATATGAGTAAATGACACCAATGCCTTCAGCTTCTCAGGATGCACAAAGGAAATGTGAAATTGAAGCAATTGAAATGCAAAGGAGATTGTAATTCCAACTCTGGTACAGTTACTGTACCTAATGCAGTTCTTGAGCTGCATTCCTTCAGGCTCAGTGATACATAGGTAAGCATTGCAAAACATAGATGTAAATAGAATAGAATAGAATAGAATAGAATAGAATAGAATAGAATAGAATAGAATAGAATAGAATAGAATAGAATAGAATAGAATAGAATAGAATTTTATTGGCCAAGTGTGATTGGACACACAAGGAATTTGTCTTGGTGCATATGCTCTCAGTGTACATAAAATAAAAGATAAGTTCGTCAAGAATCATAAGTACAACACTTAATGATAGTCCGGGTACAAATAAGCAATCAAATCATATTAGGAAACAGTCAATATAAATCGTAAGGATACAAGCAACAAAGTTACAGTCATAAAATCATTAGTGGAGGAGATGGGTGATGGGAACGATGAGAAGATTAATAGTAGTGCAGACTTAGTAAATAGTTTGATAGTGTTGAGGGAATTATTTGTTTAGCAGAGTGATGGCGTTCGGGGAAAAACTGTTCTTGTGTCTAGTTGTTCTGGTGTGCAGTGTTCTATAGCATCGTTTTGAGGGTAAGAGTTGAAACAATTTATGTCCAGGATGTGAGGGGTCAGTAAATATTTTCACAGCCCTCTTTTTGACTCGTGCAGTATACAGGTCCTAAATGGAAGGCAGGTTGGTAGCAATTGTTTTTTTCTGCAGTTCTGATTATCTAAATGTAAATTGAAATGTGAACCAGTGTGCTTGGATATGAACTCTCATTTCAGCACACATACCTGCAAACATATGATAATCAGAAATAGAACTTGTTTTGTGTTCTTTATTGGTTATTTTTGTCCTTCTTCCCTTCGCACAGGGAAGAGTTAAGTTCAAACAGTGGCTGAAACAATATTTGTGTTGTAATAGAAGAAAGGAAGGAAGGAAGGAAGGAAGGAAGGAAGGAAGGAAGGAAGGAAGGAAGGAAGGAAGGAAGGAGGCTATTTTGCTATTGGCTTTAATGTAAATGGAAGTGTAATTTTAAGGGATATATATCTGAGAATAACTTGCACTGAACAATGGAAGATTCAGGTATGAGATGAAGATTTTTCAATTGGTGCCTTTGCTTAGTTCTGAACTGGGAAGGCAGAAAACAGCTGATACCCTTATTTTTAGAATGAATGAATGGATGGATGGGTAAATTTATTACAAGTCAGATCACTGACCCATTAAGCATATCAAAATAAAAGCAATAAAATAAAATATAGTAAAATGAATAAGAACAATTTAGCACTCTACACACTATAACCATTAATCTATTTCAAATTATATTTTGCCCCATACTGATTAGAGTACCTCACAATAAGAAAAAAAAACAATTAAAATACAATTAGGACAATTAAGAGAAAAATTGCCTTAAGGATCCAGAAGGCAAAACAGCAGATAGCAGGAAGCACCAAGACACAATATGCTTCAATACAGCTTCAAAAGGGCTGAAGGTGATTATCAGGAAATAGACACCATCTTCTTTTCTTTCAGTTTAACTTTAATGCTATCAATTTGCCTTCAGGAAAAGAGTTAACCACAGTTTAAAGCTATGAGAAAAGCTTATGGTATAAAAATTGATCACCATATGATTCCTGCGCATTCATGAAACAGTCTGTCTCTTTCTTTCTTTCTTTCTTTCTTTCTTTCTTTCTTTCTTTCTTTCTTTCTTTCTTTCTTTCTTTCTTTCTTTCTTTCTTTCTTTCTTTCTTTCCAAAGCAAAGGAATGCTAAAACCCTTTCTTTTTCTGCTACTAGGATGGGTTGACAGGATAAATTGAAGCTCTGAAGTCCGGATATGGGTTCAAGAGAAATATGTCATGAATTTAGGTAATAGTAAAATATGTGAGTTGCCTAAATCATAGCACAAATGTCAGCAATGAAGACAGTCTGATCCTTTTTTTCTTTAATTTCCTGCTCCAAAAAGAACAGGAGGAAGAAGAAAAAGTAAGTTGGGTAACAAATAGTAAAATTAAGGAATATTTATATATGTAAATAATGTATATGTGTGTGTGTATGTATATATACACACACACACAGACACACATTACATAAAGTTATATGAAAAAATAAGCATTAAAAGTGCTTATTAGTTGTCATTTGCAAATGTCTCAGTAATAATGTTGCAAATGAGGCAGATTTTCTGGCTCTTAGCATAAAGACCATTTACTTGAAAAACTGACAGAATATAATGAAATACCAAATCTTGTGACATAGAATAATATATGCATCTCATTCCAGGACATCCTGCAATGTTGTCACTGTATTACTGCCATAGCCATCCAAACACTATCTGCCTTTTACCTTCTACCTTCTTCTGTTTCCTTCCACATATTCCAGAATTTTCCCTTCAATTTTCCATAGATTAAATATTAAACTAAACTCACCTATGCAGACTCCACTAATAGGTTCTCACATGCAAAATCAACACAGTGTCACTGATAATTCATTCTTCTTTATTTGTCATGACCAAGTTGTTATTCAATTGTCATGATTGTGACAGTGAAATTTATTTGTGTTGGCTGCTCTGCAAATTTTCAAAGGCACAAAAAGCTTGTCATGGTACCTTTGGAAAGAAGCAGCCAATGGTCCTGTCACGTAGATCCCTGGTGTAAGAAATGTTAAAGTAGCATCAAAAACTCTATGTAAGACCTTGTGAATGTAATACCTTGTATTCACCAATATGGCAACATCTGTAGTTACTACAAGTTTATATATGTGCCCTATTGTAAAATACATAATTTTGAAGGACTTTTCAGCTTTTTATCTTATAATTCCCTTATGAACTATACAAAACATATAACTGGTGATTTAATTTTAAATATATCTTTCTAAACCTGCAAACATGTTCTGGGAAGAATTTAGATACCAGAATAAAACTAGAAAACCTTTCAGTGGTCAAAGATCTTTGCATGCCTGTGCTAGTCAATAACACTTCAAACATTTCATTTTTAAAAAGTTATTGCTTTGATAGATGTGTTTGTGTGTGCATGCACGTGTGCTGATGATTTAAAATCAGGATTGTGGGAAAATGATTTATTGCTCTCACATTCGGAATAAAAAGCAAGGCCTCAGGCTCCCTGAGGCCACATACTTAATAATAGTTAATAGTGCATGCTACCTTCAATGGGCAGTAAAAATTGTTCTATATCATTGATTTTAATGTAGTATTATGATTTGTTGGCCTCAAATGTTAAAATGTATGGTTTGTGGGCTTTTGCTGATTTCTTTTTAGTTTTATATTTGTACTAGGAAATAAATAAAAGAGCAAAGCTCTGTAACAAGTCTTACAACTGCATGAGTTGGTAAGGAAAGGCTATCTTAAATCTTCATTGACATTAAGCAAAGAGAAAGTTTGATCCATGTTTAAAGTGATGAACATGTGCTGATTCTACTGCCTTATCTTCTATGATTGAGAGATGACCACCTGATTCTTAGCTTTCTAAGCACCCATGTACATAATCTAAGCTAAATATTTAATGGGCTTTTTCCCTTGATCTTTGGATCCTAAAACCTTACTACCATATCTAGAAAAACCTGATTAATATCTGGGTTCTTCTGGATAATCATCAATGACTCTACTCAAAATCACTTATTTGTACAGATTAATGCTAAATCTGAATATTATTTAGTGGACATTGTAGGAGGAAAGTCATGTGAGCTTATGATAATAATAATAAAAAAATAAAAAAGAGCCTGATAGCTCCTTTTAAGATGAACAAATGTTACTATAAAGCATTAGTTTTCATGAACCTAGGAGCACAAGGTTCAGTATATAGAAACAAAATTCTCTTTTGTTTCTATATACTTTTATAGATGCAAAAGTACCTTCACTGTCATATTGTAGATGATGAAATTGTACAATAACTTGGCGCAAAGATGGTAAATTTGTCCTTGGTCTGAAGAGCACTTGTAGCTATTAAAAAGAAGTAAATGGTGTATTATGCTAGGCATATGCTGCAATGAGATATTATTATTATTATTATCATCTATCTTCCTAATTTGATATTCTAGTGAGTTCAAATGCATTTTTCCACAGAGCTGTCCTGATGAAGGTAGAACAATACTTTTATTACAAGATGCTCAGGTACATGCAATATGTCTTCACTGCATATGCTATAGGTATCAACCTATGTCAACTGGCAACCCAGTACATTATTCCTTCTACATGGAGACACTTAAAGGTTGTCCAGATGTATTTATCTCTTAACCTCAGAAATGAGATTATTTTTAGATCATTGCCATTTCCATCTTCATGAAAGCAAGCTTGATTGTCATCTTTTGGAACTCAAAATGATAAATCCATTTTCTCAGTTTTCACCATTTTAATTTTGAAAATATTAAGGCTCTTGTTGCTCAGCTGTAGTGACTGAAAGCATTGGGCTTTCATAAGTCTTCTCTTAAACTTGTCGTGTTAATTCTGTTCCATCAATGTAAGAATTTAAAGTCAATCCTGTTGCTTGCTGAATAATCATTTTGAACAAAATGGACATGCAACTCTTCCTGGATTTATCTCAGTTATTACTCAGAAAAGGTCTGAATTAAAAAGTCATTTAACTATACCACAGCTTTCATAGATGACCAAGTGGAGAAATCATTTGGATTACAGATAAGATTAGGAGTGACTTGCAGTGACAATAACCAATCATTTACCAGCTATTGGCTGGTAGTTAACTTGTCCTCATGTTTACAATTCTGCAGTAGAAATCACTGTATGTGTCCCAGTTATAAACTATTGGAAGACCTACTACAAAACCGGCATTGGCAAGGAAATGGAATTGGCTAGGGGACATTCTGAGTTCCGCTTATTGTCCTGAAATTGTTCCAAAAGTTATCATGTTATCACTTTCAGTCATTTTCAGTAAAGTGTTGGAAAAAATGCCCGCTTCTCTGAGAACAGAAGTAATTATGTAGTGTATTGTTAGCAACTATATTAATATAAATCCAAATTTGCAATAGAATTAGTTACTTTTAATATAAAAATGAATAAACTTGTTTCATTAAAATGTAGTGGCTTAATGTTTTGTTGATTATATGAAACAGGTATGACTGGCAACTGATATGGGATAGCCCATAAATGTCTTGAAGTCATTCACATACAAAAATGTGATCATAGCGTTTCAGGAGATAGATTTCTTTTGCAAAGGCCAGATGAAAGATTTTCTAGGATGTGTTCTCTCCTTTAAATATCAGTTCATAAATCAAACTTCTAAAACAGAATTTATGATATTTGTTCTTTAATGGCAGCTGTTTTTTGTGCTTTTTCAAGACAGTTTTCATTCTTTCTAGAAAAGTGCAAATATATATAAGAGCTGATAGGGAATAGAGCCTGTGGCCTAGTGGCTAAGCTGCTGCCTTACAAGGCAGGTGACCCAGGTTCAAATCACAGTAAGGGTATGGCTATCTGACGAGAGCTAAATAGCTCGAAATAGATCTATAATAGTCTCCCTTTATTTTCATTTATCAGCAAAAAATGCTACACACACACATACACACATATGTATGTATGTATGTATGTATGTATGTATGTATGTATGTATGTATATATGTATATAAATGTGTGTATGTGTATATAATTGTTTGTGTGTATACACACACACACTTTCCCAGAAAGAATATATATATAATATTTGATTGAGTGCCATGCTGTGCTATTTATGAATATTGAAACTAAGAGCTCTTTCTTACCCAAGTTATCCCTGTGGTAAGAAGTTCTGCTTTGACATAATCTGTTATTAAATACTTTTCCATGGAGTGAAATGGGGGAAGCTAGGATTATGATGATGACAAGGCCAGGTGAAATTGTAAAATAGCAGAAAAAGGAAGGGAAGAGATCTGATAAATATAGCTAAACTCAAACAAAGCTACACTAAAACTCACCATGACTCATATAATCTATGTGAAAGTTAAAATACACTTAAAATCCTTCCATGTAATCCATGGTGCTTAATACAGTTTATATATTCCTGGACTGTATCCATGAGTAGCTCCCAAAACACATTTAAAGATAATATTTTGTGATGTGCTCCAATGTATTTAGAAAGAACCACTTCTTATTCAGAATTCAAATGGGAAACCTGCTCTTTTGTCCAAATGAAATTTGTCAATTTGCCAACCAGCAACATTACCTTAAAGAAAGTGGTGCAATTATTTTAACATCTGTTGCTTGGATGAACTTTTTCAAGAAGGAGAGAGGCTGATAATAATAGACCTAAGCCATTGTGACAGAAATGACTGATCTTTTAATGACAGCTTAGCAAGCTGTATCCTATTTAACTGGAAGAATTAAAGAGAATTATAAAAATGTTTATATTAGTAAAGTATGCTATCTTCCTCAGATTTCTTTTTTGGAGAAATAACTTGAATAAAAAAAGTCTTTTCTATTAGTTCATGACACAACATTCATAAGGGGAGGCAGAGTTTGTTTTGCTAAAAAATTGATTACAAGATTCATTTAGGATGTACAGATTATCGGTAAAAAAATTTAGCATAGTACCATTGTGGATTTGGTCTCAGTTGCAATGATAGATAGTATATATTTACCATATGGAAGAACTCATATCAATTTACTGTGAGATAATTAGAAATTAATATAATCTGATCATGTTATATAATGATAATTTTTAGTTATATAATGATAATTTTATAGAGCCAAGGTGGCGCAGTGGTTAAATGCAGCACTGCAGGCTACTGCTAGTTCAGCAGTTCAGCTGTTCAAATCTCACCGGCTCAAGGTTGACTCAGCCTTCCATCCTTCTGAGGTGGTAAAATGAGGACCCAGATTGTTGGGGGCAATATGCTGAACTCTGTAAACCGCTTAGAGAGGGCTGTAAAGCACTATGAAGCGGTATATAAGTCTAAGTGCTATTGCTATTACTAAAATAACTTTAAAGAAATATCTAAGCAATGTGTACTTGGTTGTCAGTTTGTGGACATTAGTTTTATGGGAAAGAAACAAAGGTAGCCAAAACCAACTTGTATAAAACAGTAGTATTGTATAAAGTTTCATGAGGACATCATGATATCTTCTCTTGGGAAGTATGGAAAGTCATGGAAGCTAGAGAGCCAGTGAAAGTCAGAACATTCACACACTGCTCACTCACACTCACATATACACACCTACCCCTTTAAGATTCCATAACAAGGTAAATGAAAGATTGTAATACATGCATTTATTTAAAATTATCTAGTTTATTGATATGAATTTATGAAGCACCTTTTTTAATCTAACTGAATAAGAACTCACTAGAAATAACTTCTGCCTAGTACGGTATATAGCAAATGGGTTTTAGCTCTGGGAGACAAACTCCTCACTGAGGTTTAATACTTATAAGCACCAAAGATCCTGGACTTTGCTACCTGATGAGAGATTATATAGTCTGTTAATTTATCAAATTACATGTTTTATTTAGAAAGGCAGTTTCTGTAATTAGCAATCTCACAGACAAAGAACAAGAAACATGCAAGACCGTAAGGGACACAGAATAAATATCTATTGTTCTGTATACATGTGATTGGTTAGAGTGTTGTGAGATACTTAAGAATTGATACACACCAAATAGGTGTGATAAATGTGCTTGAAGTAACACATTTGAAGTAAAATGTTGTTTGGGATGCACTGTGATGGAACGTTTCAATACCTGCAGAGAACCACGGAGATGACCTATGAGAAGGAATATTTATTTATTTAGTAAACCTAGATGCTACTCATCTCACCTAGAGGTGAATTAAGTAAGTGAAAGGAAGAAGATATTGGGAAGAAATTTAAAGTGACTCCATTGAACTTTCTTTGGTATAAGAGTGGATGGGTAAACTGTCAAGCTTTCATGATTGATGCCAGTCCTTCCAGCAGACTCCAGCAGAAACTCTGTAATTCTATTGATACAGATCACAGTGACAAATATTGAAAGCCCAACAGCATTTCCCCCCTCCCTCTTCCCTCCCTCTTCCCCAAGTTCGCTTCCAACCTTACTATCATTATAGAAGCTAATCACTGTGAATCTGTTTTTAGGCAATTGTGGAATATGAACTACTTAAATGCTATCAGAACTAAGTTCTGATAGCATTTAGCCAAATTTCAAAACATTTTGTTCAAACGATCCATTCAGATCTCTGTTAAGAGCTCTCTGTTCTGTCAATGCAACCTGTTACTTGAGAAAGAAGGAATATAATATTAGAACAGGAACACACTCTCCTCTTCATCCTGAGATTCAGCCTGTTTGTATCAACACCACCTACTTTACACTCTCCAGCAGGTTATATATGAGGGATAATCAACCCCTTATCAGAAAAAAATGATTGTTTTCTGTGTGCATGAAGTGGAAACACGGAGGCGAGGCAAATATATGGGAGCAGATACAAAATGAGGATAGAAAAGTCAATTCAAGTGAAGATTCTCAAACAAATGTTTAATGGAACACACAGCTCTTTTAAATAAATCCTGTGTTACCTATTCTTGGATTCTATTTTCTGAACAGTGAAGCCTGATAGCTAGTAGAGTTGGAACAGATTAGTAGCAAACAAAGAGGCTTTAACAGCTTTAAAGTTAAGGTGATTTCTGAAGTCATTTAAGCTGTATTCTTTTGAGTATTCTTTTTCCATTGCTTAATTTAGCCCCCTCCCCATGACCTTATACATACCAATTGGTTCAGCTTTTAATTCCTTTTTTTTTTAACTTAAGAAAATGTATTTAATTTATTGATACGTTAAAATCATAAGGGCAGGAAGGAGCACTAGATAGATAACCTGCAAAAATAAATTAATCCCTATGATTAAAATTGCTTATGAAAATGTACTTGAAAACATTGTGCTTCCCAGCATGTTCATACTTAGCTAGGGTCACTGTTGTTAATAAGAATGCTTAAAATACACTAAATACTGTAAAATTAACTGATTTCTACTTGGAATCTGCAGTTAGAAACAAGAGCTATGAAAGCACGATGGGAGATATAATAAATCAAACAAAGATTTTGTTTTAAAAAAACTATCGGAATGACTTCTACATGTGTAAGATCTATGTCTCAATTTTATTTCTTAAATTCTTTGAAAGTGCATGTATGAAATGTGATATGATGGATACCATGTTCTTGGGAAGATTAAATGCTTTTAATGACATTTCTTGTAAGATATAAGATAAAGCTGCCCATTCAAGCTATTTCCCCAGAGTTCTCACCTTAAGCATAAACGCCTGGATAAATTTCTAACAACATTCTTATTAATCTTAGCCTAATCATTATCTTGGATTTTAATTTATTTTTTTAATGAGAATATTCCTTTAGCATTCAGTTTGAATCCCTGTTTGAGGCTAATCATGGATAAGTCATCCACTAAGCTGATTTAAAGAATAAATATCATGACATAAGACTTATGCTGAATGAGATCTGAGATTTACCCATGCTACGTTATCCTTCTCAAGCAGTCTAACATGGTATTTCTGGAAAATATATTAAAATAAAACATAAAACAATAACCGTTCCTGGCATTGCCTCCTAATTAATAATAATAGTCTCTGTACATAGAATGTCACTGTAGTTGAAGCTAAGAGCTAAGTAACATAATTTAATATATAATATAATATATATGCTGTATATGGAACAATGGTTATAGAAGGAAGGAAGGAAGGAAGGAAGGCAGGCAGGCAGGCAGGCAGGCAGGAAGGAAGGAAGGAAGGAAGGAAGGAAGGATGGAAGGCAGGCAGGAAGGAAGGAAGGAAAGAAGGAAGGAAAGAAGGGCCTCTGTATGGAACACATTTTTGTTGAGAGAAGAAAGAAATACCTTGCAGCCATTTTCAGAAGTACAATTCAGCTCTGTCCCTATGGAATTAAATGAATTAAATATTTTCTGTTAAAAATCCAGATATAGATCTTCTTGTAAATCATGAGAAAGATGGATTAATCTTAAGGTCCTTATTATAGTACATCCTTATAATACATTCTCTTCACCTCATGTAATAATTACAAACAAGTAAGACAGTTAGTAGAAGTCAAATTATTTTTATTCTTAAACTCTAACATCACTCCTAAGACTAAAATATTATCAGCTGGGGAGTCTTTAAAAATAAATCACAGAATTTGAAATGTGGTCCTAAAGGGTTTGCTCCTGCTACATAATATTAATGTTTCATAACACATTACTATCTGATACTTTATATATTGTGGATTTTTAGTATTATAATTTGTAGGGTACTGAGCCAGACCAAACTCTAAGCTCCCAGAGATCACAAGCTCCTTTCTTTTTGGATCTGGCAAGAAGGATATCAATCCTGACATCCACATATAGCCAAACGTAGAAATACAGAACTTTGAAGAGACCTTAAAGCAACTGAGTCTCAAGTGATAACAGATGAAATTCCCCTTGCAATTTCCTCTTGAGAAGTTACTATAGGGAGAATTGTGTGTGAGTTATTTTTCTTCACTTTATATTTTTTTTTAAAAAGAATCATACCCTTTTTTGATATTATTCCAAATAAAACACAAAAATCCATGATCAATGGACTCATGGGTATCTCTATCTTAGCTATGGCCAAATGCTTTCAGAATTAGATTCTGTTCAGGTTGCTTGGCACGGAGTGAGGCCTTGTTATAATCTCAGAGAAATGTTGAACATTTTTCACTATATCTATATAAAGATCATCTGGTTCAGGGTTATAGTTTGGTTTGGCTTCCTTTGCCTCTCATCATGCTATTTTATATTATCCAGTGTCTCGTTGTGCTATTTCATTTTATGCTGTATATTTCCCTATTTCCCACACAGGAAAATAATCTCGTTCCTGAAACTGAACCTCAGTTTCAGTAGGAAATATTACGCACCCTTGTATTTATTATGAACTTATAAAGCTAGTGTGTGCCTTGGGTACTTGTGGCAACAAGTGGGCTCAACAATGTTCCATTACTGATGAAATGGGTTTCCTGTAAACTGCTACTTAGTTTACAGCAAAGGCACTATGGCAATCAAATGTAAGGCTATGCAACTTATAACTGTAAACACTACAATTGTCAATTTCATAAATTCAGTGGGATGGGAGAAAATGTGCTTTGTCGTTTTTAAATTGAATAATGCTTTTTATACTGGAATGAAGATTAAGAATTGTCACATTTTTCTGGAGAGTTTTTTTTACAGCTCATAACATGGATTCCCACTTGTCTACTGATCAATGTACTGTTTTAAAAAGATGGCTAGACTTTTCAAAAAAAAAATCTCTTATAAACCTGAAAACAATATCTAAAAGCCAAATGGACGAAAGGCAATTTGCAGGAATGATAATTCTACATCATTAGATTCAGAGCAGTTGGACAGAATGTAAATGGGAAAAAGCAGCTATGCGAGTGGCTAGAAAATACCAGACAACATCAAATTGTCATTTAGAGGTGAGTAAATAGTTCAAAGCAGTGTATTCATACTGGAAGAAGTGCACATATTCAGCAAAGTGAGAGTTTTGTGTTTGCTATTTTATATTCCTGAAAAAAGTATATTTTTTTCTGAAAAAAGTATCAGAGAAATGATCCAAATTTCAGAGAAAGAAGGAAATCAGAAATGGAGACACATACGAATAATTCACAAGGTGAATGGATCTAAAAATTTATCTACTTTATCTATTTTATTTTATTTCTATTTATTTATTTATTTATTTTTACTTTATTTATCTAGTTGGGTTTTTTTCAACGTGTAATATATTTTCTACTCCCATCCTTTCTTGTATGGTAGTGTTTCACAGGACAACAACAGTGATATAACTTTTATTTTTGTTCATTGTCATTTACTTACTGGACTGTGAGATAACAGGGTGCCTACAAAATAGCAAGCAACTGTGCTGCTTTTCTCCTGTCCCTTTAAGTCGGCTCTGACCATCACAGCAATTGTTTGCTATGAACACTGAGCCGAGAGGCAGCTGGGTGTGGTGGTCTTGGTGCGTAGATTTGTAAAGCAGCCTGAAGCAGCCTAAAGCAAATAAAAAGAGATACTGTTCTCCAGCAGTAGAATTCATAAGAACAGTAGTTGGGACGCCGCAGCAAGAGGAGGTGTAGTAGAAGTGGGAAAGAATGGAATAGCCTTTGAGCGCTTGTGTGTGTGTTCTCTATGGACCTGGGGATTGTGTTGGATCTCTTGGATTTTGGAGCCCACTAACTTGTATACAGGTATACAAGAACCCATGATGTAGAAATTAATTTTCTGTAAGTTATATTACTCTTCAAATAAAAGGATCCTCCTCTCCACATTTCCTTGTAAAATCATAAACATTCACATAGGCAAATTAAGGCTGCATGAGACCGTGAATATCAGTTGTTGAAAATTGATTGCATAGATTCCTGATTTTTTTTAAAAATGGGAAACATTCATAATGAAAACTAGTTTGGTATAGTGAATAAGGATCAAGCTAGAAATTCCGAGACTGTGACTTCTACCTTATGCCTGAAAACCAGCTGGGTGATTTTGGCCCAGTCATTTTTTCTCACTTCTAGGACGGTGGCAATGGCAAGCCACTTCTGAAAGACCTTGCAAAGAAACTGCAGGGACTTGCTTAGGCAGTCTTCAAGAACTGGACACAGTTGAATGGAAGATGAAAAAACAGTAATAGATATAATTTAGAAAACAAAGAACATCCAAGTCCCCACAAGAAAAATCCAAATATATCTTGAAGCAATCAGTTTGATAAATCTTTCTGTTTTAACTCTTAGGTGCCAAAAAAAAAAGTGTGGTCTCTTTTCATCAAAAATTTTCTAATTCTGATCTAGGTGATTGCAGACAATCAGTAGTCCTGAAATAAATAGCACTACATTATGTCATCAATCACAATCTTCTGTATAATGACATAACAGGTTGAATAAACCCAATTGAGAATGAAGTGGACAGTTCTTCATGCATCAGTTAGTAGGTGATCTTAGCTAATAGGGTTGCCTACTAGATAACCCTTTTTTGTGCAGTGTGTTCTCTGAATGCTTCCAAGCCCCTTTCAAATTATTGATTATTTGTTTATTTATACAATTCATAGACAACACATCTTAATTCAGGGTAACTCTTTGAAATTATATTTTCAAAGCTGCCCAATGGAAAAGTGTTTTTCAAAAATATCCTTAGAAAGTATTTATTTTTCATTTTAAAGAAAGTTTGATTTGATTTGCATTTCCAGACTGTCATTTTGAGAAGGAAATGAGCTTCCTGTAGATATTTTACACTAAGTTTGGAATTTATTTTAGTTTGCATACAGAGGTAGCAAAATGGTGTTAACACAGTTCTTTCCTAAAAGCTATTTTATTCAACCATGGCAACTTCATCCATAACATATGACTTTCCTATGCTTTACTCATATTTATGTTCCATATATTACTAAAACTTTGCCTGACCAGCTGAGAGCTACAAGCTACTAAGCTGGAACAAATATCAATCTACAAAATGTCAAAATATAATGAGAAAAAGTGTAGGAAGAGACCGTATAGTTTGATGAGATAGAACTGGTATATGAAGTCATTTATCTCTTACCCATTGCTTTGAATTTTCTTGACTCAGTTATGATGTTTCTGGTTATTTATTGTATGAATTGGTCTTTTATTATATGGCTTAGTGGTAATCTGTGCAAAATACAATTTTGGTCTTAGTCCAGTTATTCATTGACTGGTGTCTAGATCATAGAATGCATATTTTCACTTGCCATAAATAGGTATTTTTACCCTTATAGCACAAAAGAACCCCGAATAGTTTTTCAGTATCAAAGAATTATGTATGTCAATGTTCATAAAATCACTTTACAACTAAACTCAACATTTTAAGTAGTTCTTTGGAATTCTTTGTTTCATTTTTTAGATTTAAGTATGAAGCTAATCTGTTATAAAGATGTTGGTTTATAAATTCTTCTTTATAGCTTAATGTTATGCACGAACATGTCACAATAAACTATTTTTAGTACAATGTAAATCTGTTAACTTTTTGAGATAGCCCAGACAAGATGCATAACAATGAATTCTAGCTTTATCTTTATTTTATTATTATATTAATAGAATCCTGCAAGTCTGGAAGTATTTCTTCCCTTTTCCCTTTTTTTATTGTGTGGAAACTAGGGAGAATCCATTCTGAAATGCTTCTCTTCTCTTTTATATTGGGACTGAAGAAACATGCATGCCACTTGTTCAGTCTGTGATGCATCCTCCTGTCAAGGTGATTCCCATATGCCATTACAATGTGTGAACTCAGCCAAGAACATATTGTATAGGAGCTGCTTTGCCAAAATTCAACTTCATCTATGAGTACGAAATATATATATGTAAAAAACAAATCCCTGAAATGAATAAAAATGAATTTAGCATGTAGATACTCTTTAGAATTCTTCTTTCAGAAATGTTCAAATATATTATTTTATATGCATTTAAATCTCTCTTTATATAATACTACAAATATAGCTACAGATACTGTATATCAAACTATGTACACAATTTGAAAGAGTTCTTGGGTACTTCCAACTTCCAAATAAACTCCTATTCAGACAAATTATTTTAACAGACTAGAAAAACCAACAGATGCAGATAAGCAAAATAGTGATGTCAGGTTCTTCTATACTTCCTGGACAAATACGTCACAGAGAACAACAGAATGAAAAATAGCAAATTTGTCATTCATCAAACAGAAGCATCTTTTGAGGGCTTCATAAAATATCTGTTTGTAATGGTCAGGCAGTAATGGGAGTTGTGGGGGTAATGTCTACGTCAATGACCAGAAGAGGACAAGGGAAACAATGAAAGCTGATTATTTTAGTATATTATTGGCAATTTGGTAAAAAATGGCATCTGGATAGAACATTTTCATATAACATTATAGTTTTTCAGTGCAGAAGGGCTAGGCTAGAATTCTGATATGATAATTTTCTAAATGCCTTTATGTTTTGGTTTTGAAATGGACAAATTTAGGCACTGTACCCCTGTTTCTACTTGAGGACATGTATTTATGGCCCTCAATCTCTTTTTGCGAGTCTCTAAGCTATTTCCAACTTTTTGGTCCTTCTGTTCTAAAATATGTGAAATGTTGCTATCAAAAGATTCCTTTTCCCCATTTTATTAGAACTATAATTGAAAAGCATCTGTGCTTTCACAAGGTTTGCCTTGTAAAATGTAGTCTGCACTTTTATTAGACTGACTTATTTCTCCTTTTTGTTATTGCAACTGTCATAATGATGGTATAGATCTCCTACTTGAGCAGGACTAGATCTCTAAGGTCCCTTTCAATTCTGTTATTCTGATGAACAATACAGGACTAACTGACCTGGGTTCTATTTCCATGAAATATTTTTGATTGAGTTGACTATGTTCATGCTTAGTATATTCACTATTTGTGGTTGTACATGTATTCTTTTGTCATACCTTCATTGGATACATTGAGTTGAAAATAGGACTGATATGACTGGCAATACTTCAAATTTGAAATGTCCACTAATTATATATTCTGATGGTTGTATGTCCAGCACCAAAGTTGAATGTTAACTTCAGTATTAAAGCTAGTCTGTATTACAGGAATCCAGAATAGTCAGAGTACTGACAATTGTACTATGGACTTATTCCTATATGAAAATAGAATGTGAAACCTTCATCACAACTCTCTCTTCCCATGGTTCTCTGGGAAGAGTAAATTACTAAAGATATATTAACTGTTGGTATAGATGCACTTTTAATTTTACACAAACACATCTGCTCATTTTATTGAGCATGTGTAATTCTAGTATGGATTTCCATTTATCAGAGACATCAGGATAAATAAAATGAAAGTTTGTAATTTTAATACAGTTCTGGATAAACAGCTCCATGTGGCCGGGTGCCAACATCAGCACTTCATTTTAATGATAACTACAGTTCTGGTGTTCATTCTGAAATCCTTAAATGTATTTAACAACCTGTTTATGCTTGGAAAGTATTGAGTTTATGGGGATGGCTAAATGAAGCAGATAAGTATATTATGTAAAACTCTATTCTGAAATGCTTATTCTAGCAGTTAGTATGCATCTGGAGTGAATTTGTAGACTGTTATGTTATGGTTCCATGCATATTAAATACAAGCTATTCATTTTAATTTAGAAACACATGGTTATATAGAAAGCACAAAGAAGTCAATGAACCTATTTCAGTTTATGCTTAGTTAAAACAGGTATTGCATTAATATTGCATTCTTCCAAATATCCCTTGTATATAGTTGATGAGGCATTCAAGCATGAATCAACAGCAGTAGCCATTAAAATTTTAATCTCTGATATATATTAAAACTTTGTTTGACACAATGGCTTTATTTTTTTTCTTTCTTCAAACTAATTTTTAGGTTAAAAAAAATCAAACTGGTAGGAAGAACCAACTTTTTCCACTTAACTAACACATCTATTGCATCTGTAGCTGTATTACTTTTCTTTGCCAGATCGTATTTTAGTTGGCAATAGTGTGGCAACCAATTTTTTATGGATCAAAAGAATACACTGTTATGCTTCTATTCATGTGCCAACAATCATCTCCATTACTCAAGGCTGATAGTTATTGTCTCTACACACCTGCTATAAGCTATGTTCACCGAGTATTTTCACCTATTTTCTACTTATTGAATAGCCAAAAGGGTTCTGTTCTCTTGATTTGAAGTATGTCTAAATACAATTTTTTGAGGCACTATCCTGGCATTAAGAGAAATTGTGTAAACAGAGACACATTTCCATTATACGATTTTGGCTTCATATCTTTTACCCTGTTCAAAGAGATGTAAGTGCCCAGTCATCCATAAGATTCGAACCCCTTGCAGCAAACTCTATCTCAAAAAGTTTCGTTCTTGTATTAGTAGTTATATTTTAAAACTGGCCTGTGTAACTATAATATACAGTATGTCTAATGTACATCATCCACAATCTTCTTCTTGATAGAAGGAGAGAATTGTTACAGATTAACAGAGTTTGAAGGGACCTTACAGGTCATCTAGTCCAACCCCCTGTCCAAGCAGGAGAACCTACATCTGCCTCTACCTAGGATTGAACTCACAACCTACTGATTGTGAGGTAAGAGTTCTACCTCTAGGCCACAGCAGCTGGTCTTACTTTCATATGTATGATTTCTGAGTACACAAAATTGCGGTCAGGAAACCAGAAGGAATGCAGAAAAAGAGCTAATGTGGTGTTGTGAATAAGGTGTTGGTTGGGCACTGGTGATACTCAGCTTCTAGTCCAGTCTTAACTATGAAACACTTGCTGGTGATGTTGGATCAGTGATTGTTTCACAGTCATGGTAAAAAAAGGTAAGAGGGAACAGTGGGATATAAACCTAATAAATAATTTAAATATTATAGAGAGGTAGAAAATTTATATTTGGTACATTCGTAATTCTCTCTCTACCATTCTCTGGTCTTAATTTAGTTATGTTAATTGAATGTAAATTTAGAAATTAATCCAGATTATATGTAGTATGTGTTTGTGAGTGTGTGTGAGAGAGATCTTACACATCCTGAGTCACCGATCAATAAGGCAATTACTTGCCAACAACATTTGACACCCAGATTAGATGAAAACAGACTGCATAATAACAGCGATCTCTTACTTTTCTAATTTTGAGTTGTGATGGTCTACTATGCTTTTATATCCCATCATGGAATTGTGTGGACCTTTAATAATTGGACAAGACATTCCACAATTGATAGAGGCATTAGATAATAATTGGGCAAGGATACTTCTTGCTTTACCCTTCTACTTGATATCCTTGATATTGAGATTACCCAGAGACGTGGCTGAAATGTTTTTGGTGCTTGAATATTTACTGAGAAAAAATCTCAGTAATGTAGCAATAGGGATATAAGAATGTGGCATCATAAATCCATTTTATCCAAGACTGTCATACAGTGATAACTGTCTCTCCTCAAAGTGTTCATTTGGGACACACCACAGGAAGCCTGTGTAGCCTGCCCCTGAGGCAGAAAGCAGTTTTGATGTGCAAGGGGAAATATGGAAATTGTGAAGGACAGAATAGCAAGTTTTCTTACATTAAGAAGTTGGCATGCATACACTATTAGTCTCGGATGGGTTAGCATTGCATCTTGTTCTCAAATGGATAAAAGTGTGTAGACACTTCTGAATCAAAGCAGAATCAAAGAAAACAGCATCTGAGGCGCTGCAGCGGCAGAGACAGCTCATCAGCCTCTCCTGTATGACTCAGACAGATACAAGAAACTGTTGGCCAGGCTTCCTGTTTCGCTTGTCAATATAAGATTGGTGCTAGCGGCAATCCAATTCTTCTCTTTTCAAGTCAGTCTCTATCATAACAGGCCAGCTTTCCCAGTGTTGGTAATAAGATTAGAACTTTCTTTTGCTACTAGTCTCATTGATTTAATTGTCACAAGATGAAGAAACTGGCTGGTTTTCAACAAGAGTTTGATAGATTTATGAGCAGCACTGTATGTTGAGTTCCTAACCTTTGATTTTTGATTATCCATAGAGAGATGGAAAGTCAACTCTCTGCCAAAACAGACATATACTTTTATATATGGTGAACCATTAAAGGCAAATGTGGAATACAGAAGCAAAACTGAAGAACAGCCTGACATACAGAACATCCCTGGCTCAAAACCAACCATCCTTCCTCCTATTGTTTTCTTTTCATGAGCTACCTATTTTCTCTTGTGCTTCTTTTTTAAAAAATAGAATTAAAAAATTCTAAGTTTTATTACAATTTTTTTTCGGTCCGCGTTGCCTAATTAAAAAAGAAAAAAGTCCAGCACAATAATAGGTAGCTCAGAGGAAAATAATAATAATTAAAAGTAAACAAACATAAAGCAGTGTCAATCCACGAATGTTCCACATGTCAGACAAGTGTTGTTAATCATTATGCTAGAGAGAACAACGTTCTATAACAGGCATCAAAACTTTTACTGAAAAAAAAATAGAATGAAGGGGCATTTCTAACTTTGTTTAGTAGTCAGTCAAAGTACAGGCCTAGATTAGAATAAATTAAAATGTATCACCAATTCACCTGGTAGTGCTTGTGCTGATAGAAACTGAATAAGATTTTTCTGGAAGCAGCATTGGAAAAATGCACCACAGAGTCACTTTCATGATAAGCAAATATATGATTTTATTACTGACCCCAAAATTGTTTGGTAACCTGTATGTGTAATCCTTGCTTAAGGACCAGTCACTTAATGACTCTTTAAGTGACAATATGTTCAAAAAAAGTTACTTATACCCATCCTCAAAGTTACACACCCACATTCACGCAATTACATTTCAGGCAATTGATAACTGGCTCACATTTGTGACTGACTGCAGCAATTTGTGATCTTGTTTCCTGGTTTCCAGTAGTATTTCTAAACTAATTTCCAACAAAATATGCCCATTGGAGAGAACAGATTTGCTTAACAACTATGTGATGTGTTTAACGATCATAGCAATTTGCTTTAGACCATTGTAAAAAAAGTTTGTAAAATCAAATTACGTCATATAGTGACCCATTTAACAACCCCAATGAATTACAACCAAAACTATGGGGCCAGTTGTGATTATTAAGTGAGGACAACCAGTTCTATTGATGGTGCGATCTGGTAGATAATGTGATGAACTACCGTTAAACAGCAGTTTCCCGGGAAGGGTGGAGTAAATTCAAAGGAGGGAAGTGAACAAAAAATAACACAGCCTGAAGCTGGATCAAGGAAAGAGGAAGAAATTCACTGTAGTTCATCACAGATAAGCTCAGAGTCAGGAAATTGCTAAAATGAGCTGAAGTGTCATCATAATATATGAAAACCTGCATATGTGTTGAAATAATGATAACAGACATTACTGATCATCAAACTGCTGCAAGAAATGGTGAAGGAAATGCTATTCTCTTCGCAATGATCTTGCACTTTCAGTGATAGCCGAAAAGGCAATCATATTTCCCAAGCAATTAAATCAGTGGTGGGTTCCTACCGGTGTGGTCCACTCTATCGCACCGGTAGCAGAGGGCTGGTGACATCATCAAGAGGCTAACGACCTGGTGCGGTCAGTTGCCGGTGCCTAAGAGCCGCCATCTTTTTTCGTGAATTTCTCTGCGATTTTTTGCTTCTGCGCATGTGCGGAAGCAAAAAATCACAGAAATCGCACACGTGCACGTCCTCTTGCAAGATTTTGGCACAATTTTGCTTCTGAGCATGCACGGAATCAAAATCGCACGAGCAAAATTGCATAGCGTGCACTCACACGCACAAAACATGCGTGCGCACACACAAAACATGGTGATGCGTGTACAGTGCACCAGTAGCAAGGTAAGTGAGCAACCCGCCCCTGAATTAAATGAATCAGTTTCCAGGATAGATGGGTCAGCTATGTCAGCAACCAAAAGTTGTATATCCCACAAGGCCACAACAATCTTTTTTCTTAAGCTATAGCAAAGGTGGTAAAAAAAAGACACTGGAATTAAATTACAGTTAGTATATGAATGGATTCCTTTTGACAAAGGGAAATCAACGTTTTTAAGTGAGTTTATCCTTATATTAACAAAGTGTTTTTTAAATCTATCCATACAGTTTCATGTGTCTGGGAGACTTCAGCCAGGCTGGAGACAAGAGTCTAGCCAAGTCAGGTGAATGATGTGAATTATTGCTGAATTGCTGTTAGTAAGCTTGCCAATTGGTTCGAACACCAAAGCCATAATTTATTTTATGAGTTTCCTGTTATGATCCAAAGTACATTATATCATGAACCTTGATATTTACCTTGAACAAATGTTAGGTTATATTGAATCAGTATGTACATTAGTTTAATAAAGATGCTCCACTACTGATATGTTCAACTAGATACACTATTTAAGAATACTGTTTAGTGGTTTCCAAACCACCCATTCTGCTAGAAAGAAGTTTATTTATTTTATTTATTTGTCAAACATGTACAGGATAGTAGTTGTTTGTATAAACATAATATAAAAGTAAAAAGTTCCGATAAAAGAGGACAATAGGACAGTAGGACAGGGATGGTAGGCACAGTGGTGCGCTTATGCGCACCCCTTACAGACCTCTTAGAAATGGGGAGATGTCTACTGTAGACAGTCGAAGGTTAAAGTTTTGGGGGTTTGGGGAAGAAACCACAGAGTCAGGTGGTGCATTCCAGGCATTGATCACTCTGTTGCTGAAGTCATATTTTCTGCAGTCGAGTTTGGAGCGGTTTACATTAAGTTTGAATCTAGTATGTGCTCATGTATTGTTGCAGTTGAAGCTGAAGTAATCATTGACAGGAAGGCCTTTTTGATATATGATTTTATGAACTACATTTACGAGGGTGAGTCAAAAAGTAATGCCATTTCCTTTAGGACACGTATAATTACCAACACAGGAACATGTAGCATACATCAAAATGAAGCTGGTCCTCTGTGGATCACATCCCTACTTCTCAACATAGTCACTGTTTCTCTCAATAGCAATGTTCCACCTTCGAATGAGAGCATGTATCCCTGCCTTGTAAAATTTTGTTGACTGTTCTTTGAGCCACTTCTTCACTGCAGTTTTCACTTCCTCGTCACTGGAATAATGTTTGCCTCTCAAACCCTCTTTCATGAGGCCGAAGAGATGATAGTCTGAAGGCGCAAATCTGGTGAGTATGGAGGATTATTATTCCAGTGATGAGGAAGTGAGCCACCCAGAGTCCCCTGGGAGTTGGGCGGCATATAAATCCATTTAAATAAATAAATAAATAAATAAATTTTTGTTTTAAAGGAACATGGGTTATAAAAATTTGAAGTTAAGCATTTCAAATGAGATTGAAAATAGTATTTCATTCAGAACAAGTAAAAAAATCATAGTTGGAACTTAGCAAACAATTTTTATTTTGTAACTGAGTTTTACCTTTCCACTGATACAAAAGTCATCTATGGCATTTCCAAGTTTTGAACTGATTAATGATTTCTCAGTTTTTCCAACAGATTTATGAATTATGGATAATATAATTTCAGTTACATTATGTAGTATCACCAATTTTAGAGTATGATCTTATATACATTTAACCTGTGAGAAAGTTCTATTGAAAAAAATTAAGATTTCTAAACTGTAACATATATAGGACTGACTACTAATGTTATGGAGATCCTGTGTATCAAGTGGCTGTTCCTGATATTATGTATGTACTGTATATAATACATGAAATGTATACAATGGTTTCTGAATGTTTAGTTTGAGTTCACTATGCACTATATTATAAGCTCAATAATGTCTATTGAGTAAACTGCTGTTGTTTATATTATTTAATTTCTTAAATATCATTTAAATTCAATGGCTAGTTTTATATGAAGTATGTTAAACCCAAATCAAACAAAGTATATTGTATATCATATTATATGATACAATGTGTTTGGCCAGGCAACTACATTGCCAAATTTTATTCCTTTGTTCAAACAAATATAAGTATAGGTAGCTCTCAATTTGCAACCATGATTGGGACTAGAATTTTTATCTTAAGTCATTGCAGTCATAAATCAAAGCATTATTTGATCAGACACAATTTTAAGTCCATTTTATTGTGGTCGTCAAGTGAATCATAATGACATTAAATGAACCATATGATTATAGTTGCAAATACTTTTTAATCCAATGGGCATTTTCTTGCCAGAAAAATGACCAAAAAAAATTACAAAACACAATCAAGTGATCACAGGATCCTGCAATTGGTTGTAAATTATGTGGTCATAACTTCAAAGATGGATCATAAGTAAGTCCATTTTGTGAGTCCATTGCAATTTTGAATGGTTATTAAGTATGTTGAGGACTATCTGTATACTTTATTGCAATTAAACAAGTAATCTCACTGAAGCTATATGTCTTGCAATAGCTAATAGGAAAAAGACTGAGGCTGTCTCAGTTTAGCTATAGATGATTTCATCCTTTGGAAGAGAAAAGATTTTAATCTTCACAAACTTGCCCAACTCAATGGACACCTTTGGAAAAACTAAGCAGGGGTGCAACTGGTTAGTATTTAGATGAGAGATTTGTCATGGTGTGATTTATTGCCTGTTACATGTATATGCAGTGAGATGCATCCCTATCTAATATAATGCTTTATTCCTGAACACGTGATTGATATGTTCTTGTATGCATGTGTGCATTCCAATCTCCGTTCTATCCTTCTTCTTCTGGCCTCCGATGAGGGAAGTCGCATTTTATATCAGACATGTAATTAATCAGGATTTATTCTTTTTGTACCGAAATAAATATTTTAATTAGAACTTTAAACTACGGTTTCTTTTCTAATGTCTGAATTCCGGGAAAAGATCAAACATCACCTCTGTGAGATTAATTCTCACTCCGTCAAGATTAAACACCAAGACTAGATTGGAAATTGAAATACATCCAGGAAGAAGATAAACCATTTTCATATTATTGCTATAAATCTACATGAGCATGTCCATAAATATACCAAGAGTTGAATCTGACTCAAAGAAGCATTTTTAGTTTATAAATTTCTCCTTTGGCATAGTCTCACTTTGCTCATGCTTGCCATTCCCAACAATTTCTATCATTCTTAGATCCCAAATATCAGATAAGAATGAGATTGGAATAACCTGGAAAAGTTAGACTAGGAAAAAGGAAGAACAAGTAATTGCAGGTTGGGAACACCTGCTAGCTGGACAATTATGTAAAGCAAGAGCTGGAGAGACATGTAGAGTGAATTAATGGAAGCAATTTAATTTCAATTGCAACTTGTCTTTTAGTAAACTCCTGCTTGATTATTAATTGGTAGCATATGCCATTTGAAAGAAAGCAAATTACATGAGAAAGTTTTTCTCTCTTTGCACATTGTAAAATCTAATGCCTGAATTCAGCTTTTTCTTACAATTCAGCTGAAATCTCTGTGGATACATAACATAAAGAAAACAGTACATAAGTTAAGTTATTTCTATGTGCTCCATATTGAAAGTTAAGGAAGAATAACTTTGTTTATGAAAGAGATTGCAGAAAGTCAGACACTGACATTTAGAAATATATTCTTGGATGAATTCCAGGCAAATGGTTTTATGAATGTGAACTTTAAGGGTACACTTTAATGGTTCTGAAGCAGTTGATATTACGAGAATTACTCTTATTGGCATAAAGAACTCCAGTGGACATTTAGGTTAAATAAACAAGGAAACTTAAAATAAATGTTTTTATCCTGAAAGGTTTTTAAAGCACTATTGCAAGGATCAATAGAGTGATAGGACAACTGAGGCTTGAAATAATACACATTAGCCTGGTGTCATCTGATATCTGGAGTCCTATATATCTCAGCCAATGTGGCCAGTGACAAAGGATTTGGAAGTCATAATTCAAAGAATTTGGGAGTCAGAAAGTTCTGCTCCCTGATGTAAACGTATTTGGGTATCCAGAGAGGATTGATCTGCAATGTTGATCTGCAATTATCTATTTTCATTTTTGACTCAGTATAAACATAGACTATTCTCTGATTCCATTTTATGTTTAAAGAAAGTATAATTTTGGCAAAAAAAATAGGATAACAAATCCTATATATTTTTGAAATAAGCAATGTAGAGTTAAACTGGTGGACCTATGAAGATCATGATTCTGAGTTCCAAAAAGATAATTGTGCTTAAGATGCCATTAAATCAATGCAATATATACTCTGATTAAATATTTGTTAAGATTGGTCCCAACCTTAATGGCTCTTTGGAATGCCCTTAAAACGTGGCGTTGTCATGGGGCCCGACGATCCTATTGAAGTGTGATGACCGCTAAATAGTTATATTTTGTGTAAGCTTGGAATTTGCTGTCATGTTCTTTTTTTACTTATTATAGTTTTTTTAACTCTTTTAATTGTATTTTAATTGTTTCTTTAAATAGGATCAGTATTAGAAGTTTTAATTGTTTTTATTTGTTTTTGTTGTTATGTGCAGCACTTAAAATCACAAGTGTGGAGAAGGAAGCTGTATAAATATAATATTTCTTTTAAAAAAAGATACCCACACAAATAAAATAAGTTACAATATATGTAAGTCCCTGTTCAAATTCATTTTTCGCATAAGTAATGTTAATTTTTATACTTAATGATTTCTTAGAGAAATTAAGCAAATACATCCCAGGATAAAATTAAAATTTATCTTAAATCCTAAGATAGACTGTGAGATAACTGTAGAAAGGCATGTTTGAATCAAGAGCTGTTGTTTCTAATGTCATTCTGGGACAGCAAGCCACCATAGGCTGTCACTTATGTCAGACAATTTGTCATGTCTGGTATGTGCTATGTATTACTTTATCAATGAAGCCCTTGCTAGTTTGGACATCTCCATATTACTGTCTACCAATAAATATTAAAGTATATTTATTAATAAATATTAAATATTATTGATATTAATAAATATCAGAGTACATTTCCAGCTTTTGTAAAGTCCCGGTTCATTTCTTCATATAAGCAGCTGAATGCTTTCTGAAAGCAAAGCTAAGAAAGTTCTTCTTATATCTAAAAGAGACCTGTTGCCTTACCAACCCATTCAAATTATTGTTATAGTTGGTCACATAGTCAGCCAGATGTTGAGACTAGATTTGGCGTTTTATCCACTTACCAAATCTTTCCCAAGGACCTGGGATAGGCAGATGTTGTTGTTTGATATTATTAAAGGGATTGTCACAAGATGTCAGCTGTTCCAAGTAAACCCACCATTTGCAACTGCCTGTTGGTGATTTTGTCAATAGTGATAGTGTTCAAGTGCGCTTGGTGCCTATTACTATTGGTACTATCTTTGCTTTCTATTGCTACAGTCATTCTACTGTGACTATTACAGTTTGTTACACAGTCAATCAGATATTTAGACAGATTTGGCATTTCATCCACCGATGGAGTCCTTGTCAAGGACCTGAGATAGGCAAATGTGGATGTTTGGTGATCTTAAAGGTATCTTCACAGAATGTAAGCTGCCTTTTGCAGTTGACAGGTGGTGATTTTGTCAATGGTAATGGTGTTCAAGTTGGTGTTCCAGTTATTTTCTTTGCTTTGTCTTCACATTTAAGTATTTTTTTATTTTTAAAATATTCATTTATTTGCCCTTTTGGTGTTATATTTTTTTATTCAGTATTGATACTCTTTGTTTTCATTATGACTACAGTCTTGAAAAGTTGAAAGCAACCAGATCTATCTAGGTTCTGGGAAGGCTTGGTTATAATAATAACAGTCTTCTGAAAAGCCATGTGGCTTCAGGCCAACCAAAGTAACTTCCATTAACAATTTAATTAAATGTATGTTAATTAAACATACAATGCAGTTCCTTCTGCTACTGTACATCTTACTGTATATATATTTTCAACATATACTGTATGTCAGAGCTCCTAACAAACCATTACAAAATTCACTGGAAAGTAGAAAATGATACCGTAGTGTTATACAAAATGCAGACAAGTAAATTCACACATACAATAGAAAACAAAGAATTTGTAATGTTGGTTTCTCTTTGGTATAGCCGTGATATATAACATTTTGTGGATTCCTTCTTAGATGGACCACATAGTATGTATGGATCAGAGGAAATCTGTAAAATTTCAGGATAGATGGCACTTAGTGCACCATATTAGGGTTGGCTAGTGATTTCAATGCTTATCAGAGAACAGAAAAGGTGGGGGGGACAAGCCTTGCATTGTGTATTTATCCAGAAGAGAAATGCGTACGTAAGGCATTATATTCATAGTCTGGTATGTGTCATTAAAGCACATTCTTCATTAACTACTCTTCAAATGAACAGAAAGCCAAATCATTACTATAACAACTGTGAAAAGATGAGCCTTCTCTATAGAGAAAAATGCTGCATTATCTTCATGCTTTAGATGTGTACCATCATTACTGTTTAGCCACTGTGCAATGAATTATAACTCTTACACAAAATGCCATGTATACATTTCCACCAGAATAATTTCCATGAAAGAGTGGAATGCATTTCTCAATAGTTTTGAGGAAATGAGAAGGCCCAGAACAAGAATCAAAACTGAAAAGAAAAAAATTGGTTATACAAAATACACACAAATTTCTGAGGGAATTATTGCCTTGCTCATCAATCTCTTCACAAGACCCCCTGATTTATATTGAATGTTAAAACGAACAAGAAAATTATGGAATGATAAGGACTTTGGCTGTGTACATTTCTTATAAAACAGGCCATGCTGCAGGATAGAATTTTGCCAATTCTGGACTTACCCTTCCAACATTATCAAGACACAATCATTGTGAAGCAGCGATCCCTGTTTTCTTGTGGAATCTTGAAATGCTTCCTCTGCTTTGCTTAATTCTGTTTGTTATATCAGGCTGTATAAGCTTAACAGAGAGATAATAAAAATCGCAATAGCAAAGACCATTTGTCACCTCAGCCTACAACTAGACACTATTTTTCCAACTCCTTGAGCATTTAGTTCATCCATAGCTTGTCCTGGATGCTGTTAAATCTGAAAGTTTCTTTCCTTATATCTTACACAATGACACAGAATAATTGGCTATTACTTTTTTCTTAACACTTTGGCATATTTAAAAATATAAGCATTGTCCAATAGCAGATCTGTTCATTTTACTTATGAACAGATCTGCTATTACTCTGTTACCTCCAGAGTAACTTGTTTGTAAAATGGGCAGCTATATAAATTAGATAAATAAAATACTATCAGATAGACAGTTGAAAAGCCTGTCCAGAAAATGACCTCAGGTTAGCTGTCTAGTAAGCAAAATATTTCCTTTCTACCAAAAGTCTATTGTTCCCATGTGGTAAGTAGGTATTGTGATGACCAAAGAATCACTACTAGTGTGTTCAAACCTCCAACAAAATTACAGTTTTCACTACTGTTTGCTCTTATGCCAGGATCAGAGGTCAGCTTCAAGTTATGGTTTCTATTCTTGCTTGGAGTCAAATAGTAAGACCAAACTGCTTAAGTCAGAAGTTACAGAAGATTGAAGTCTCAAAAAATTCTGCCTCCTTCCTCCCCTCACCCCCCTCCAAACATCCTCAATACATGATGTTTCATAATCTCTGAAAATATTTCCAGTAATCTTTTCATTTGCATATTAACTAAACTTCATTACATTAATTGAAGTAAATTTGAGTTTTTGTCCTGAATTCCATCTGTGACCTAGCATAACCTTTAACATGCCACTCAGGTGCCAAGTACACCCCCTGATATGGAACAAATTGACCCTAATTTTTAAAAGTTTTGCAAACCTTTGTAGGCTGCCTACTCAATGCTAAACAACTTAGAATAATAAACTTATAGAAGCACAATACATCCAATAAAAACAGATAATTACTATTTCCCTTATAGGTGTTCCATTCCACAACTCTTGGTGGTGACTGTGTCTAAGATCTGAGAAAGAACAATTTGTGAGAACCTGTGTTACATCGACATAATCTACCTGGTGATGACTGGAGACTGAGGTTCTCATATTTGTGAGATGAAGCCATGAGAAGGCCAGTCTTTCTTCTTGATCATCCCTGTTCTTGTTGTTGTTATTTTGATGGAGAGTTCTAGTATTTTTTCCTATTTTCAAAATATTAAGCCCAAAAGCTATGCGTCAGTTTTCATGAATTCCAGTGAAAAATAGTGCACTGATTTTTCAAAACTATAATCTGTTAAAAAGAAGGGGGAAAGAGATTTGCAGTTTAGCTATGATAGATGAATCACAAAATAATCCAGATTTCTCTCCCCACAGAAGGACATCATTTAGGTACCTAATTCTTGGATATTATCCTAGGACTATTAATAACTCAAAGATGCTGAATCTCATACTCTTTGAGTAGGTCAATTTTAGTCTGGTTTGTTAATAACTTAGATGTTGACATGGCTCAAAGGATCAATGTTTCCTGAAAAATAACCAGCTTTCAATGTGTATATTTCTTGCTGTAAAACATTTTATTTCACCCCAACTTTTACCCAGCAAGATAAATGCAAACAGGACTTTACTTTTACCAAGGTTGACTAAGATGTATGAATATTTTTTGAGAGTGCTAAGTTTCAAAGTCTGCTTTAGAATGAAACCTTCAATCATAGGAGTAATTTTGACCTCAGCCTGTCAATTTCAGTAGTTCAGATTAGATAGATCTCTGAGTTGGTTAGTTGTACATAAGAAAAAAAGTGAGAGAGAAAATTTTATATCTTTTTTTCCTCCCATTTTCTTTCTCATATATAGTTTCTCTGTTTCTATTAACAGAACTTATACACTTCTTATAGCCTTTGCAGTTTTCTCAAGAATTCCAGTGGTCTGATTTTAGCATCATAAAATGTGATATTTTCAAATTGGGCTAGTATTCGTACTTCATTACACCTTTATTTATTTGTTTGTTTGTTTGATTAGATAGACTTAGAGGGCCTCATGACTCTAAAACATGGGTGTCAATCTTGATCACGTCACGTGACATATTGTGACATATCGTGACATTTTTTGCCTTTGCGGAGCCAGGGTGGGTGTGGCCTACGCATGATGCATCCGGCCCATGAGCCACCAGTTTGACACCCCTGCTCAAAAATGACTGAGGCATTCAAATAGTTTAAAAAGAAAGAGAAAAAAAGCCAGAGAGAAGAACATGTTTACCTAGTTAAAAATATCCAGTATTTTATCAAAAAAACTGCTAGATGTTCAACATACAGCCTAACCCCAGGCTTCACAGCAAAGCCATGTTTTTAAAGGGTTATGGAACCCTTGCATGGAGGGAGCTCTGCAAAAGCCTGGAGCCAGGTAGTTCAGCGGGAAAGACTAAATTCAATAGTTCAGTCCAGTTTTATGAAAACTGCAATGAAGGGTAGTCCATTTTGCAAAATAAAGATAAGCATCTTTAAGGTATCTTATTCTTCTGAAAAGCAGAATTTACCTGGCTGTCCCATAAACCTTTGAAGAAAAAGGTACTCAATATGAATCTTTTTATATATTTTAACATCAAACAATCTTAAAATCAAACAGGGGGGCATTCAGGTCACCATAAAATGTCATCATTAGTTGTGACATTTCTTAAATGTTTGCTTTTGAAAGGCCATTATTTGACATAATTGATCACAGATGTAAAAATGTGTGTTATAGTCATTAAGACAAGATCTTGTGTTGGAACCAAAGTGACAGTTTCAGTAATAGTCTTTATTGTTGTCCCCATCACCACTTCAAAATAGAATGTATGTGCAGGTCCTCTTAAAAACCTTCTGTGTTTGTGATGTCATCTCTCAACTTGCTCTTAATAAAAAATTCAAAATCTATTGCCTAATTACTTCTCGCCTCTATTTCTTCCAGCAGAATACCCATAATGTACGTCTTGTTATGAAACAAGTTATTTTGAATATTTCAATTGTTCATTTACAAATTTATGGAAAGGGCGATTCTTTTTTGTGGCAATGTAAGAAATTATTTTTCCAGTTTTTAAAATTTTGTGCATAATTTTTTTTTATATGGGAATGTTAGGATTTGAATCCAGACCTAAAGAAACTTACTGAAATCCATGAATTTTAGGTAGGTCATGGCCACTTTATCCATCAATTTAATGGATTTATACTAATTTTGGCTAAATTTAGATTTGATTCAATTACAACTACAAGATTGCAGCAGTTAGGTAAATATTGAATAGTATGATATAGACAGAAACATTTTCAGAAGTTTTCCATGGACTTCTTCCTAGTGCTGAGAGATAATGACTGGTCCAGAATCACCTAGGCAACTTCGTGCTTAAGCAGAAGCAGAACTCAAAGTCTTCCATTTTACTGCTTGATGTCTTAACAACTAAATCTTCTTGCTGTCACAGGATCCCCATTTTAATGCAGGCCTTAGAGCAGGGATGTCAAACTTGCGGCCCATGGGCCAGATGCATCACGCACTGGCCACGCCTACCCCTGGTTTAGCGAAGGGGGGAAAAGGTCATGATACATCACGTGATTTATTTATTTATTTAATCAATCTTATAGGCCGCCCAACTCTCAGGGGACTCTGGGCGGCGTACAACAGATCGAAAAAACATTAAAAGCACAATATAAAGTTAAAATACATATAAAACATTAAACATGTGATGACAACATGACGACGTGAGTTTGATACCCCTGCCTTAGAGCATGCTTAAAATAAGGGGAAAGCTAGCTAATTAGGACTATTCTTCACATTAAATAGAGTAATCTTGACAAGAAGGTATGAAACTATTATATGTGATCTGTTCCTTCATGATATAAATCAAATGCATTTCTTAAATTGTTCTGTCTGTATCAGTTCTGGAAATAGGATTTAGGATGACAGAAAACCCAGGAGTAAATGTCCTTAACAAAAAAGAAGGGAAATTTCTAAAGTTTGCACAATATAACAAACATGCACACCCTATATCTCATGAAACTATTTACATATGTTGGGTTTGCAGATTGTCAATTGATTTACATAATTATTTTCCAATGTTTACTATTTTCCAAGATTTTAATAGACATTTTCCATCATTTTCACATGTACTGTATTTATTTAAATTTCAAAGCTTAACTAAAAACTGAAACTCTGGGAAAGTTTTTCTTCTGAATTTCAGTATTATACAACCTTTTTTTAAAAAAAAAACCACTTCTCATAAATTCATAATGTAGAAGTTTGTGCAGAAGTCAGTATTTGATTTATTCCAGGTAGCTAGACATTTCGGCTGATATTTATGTACTCAACTCAACACCAACTATGTACAAGGAGGGAGGAGAAGTAATAGGGAGGTTTGAAGAAATAGATTCAATGTCATCATGAAACCTCATATGATAACTTTGGACCAGCCATTCCCTATCAGCTCAATGTAACTCACAAACTTGTTTTGAAAATAAAATCAAGGTGGATTGTAGATACAATGCTTAGAAGCTGTTTCATCCCAAGGAAAGGTATGATTTAAATGCAACAAATCAAGAAAGAAATAAGCATTGCAGAAATAAATAAAATCAGTTGAGAATAAATTCTTGAATAGCATTTTCAGTGGCTTTAGACTGTTTGCTTTTCTAGGAATGGAAAAAAGGGAATGGAAGATTAATGTTTGATTCCTTTGACAGTAAACAGAAATATTTCACATCACAACATTTTACTGCAAACCACATTTTAGAATATATTTCTTCATATCCCAAAGAAAGAGCAGCAGAATTGATCACAAAGAAGGGTTTGAAGAAACAATGTTAAATACAAGATAGAACTATTCTACTTTTGTCAAGTGTGTTTCAAGCCTGTTTGCCCTTACCATCATACTTCTTTTTTCTGCCACTTTGAATCTTTCCTACTTCTTTCAAAATCCTCCCATCTCTCCCTCTCACTCACTCCCCCCCTCTGTTTCCTGAATATGACAATTAGGAAAAAACTAAGCAGTTGTGATGCTGAGTTTGCTATTATAGTAGATCAGAGTTATCCATAGACTAGCAATGATCATACTAACCATTTTGCTTCAATACCAAGTTAAGGAATCAAAAGAACAATGTCCCAGAAAAATGTCAAGTCGAAAGTCCAAATTATTTCCCCATGACTCTCAACAATAGCATGCTGTCTTATAGTAAGCTATGACATACATGGTCATCTATGATGGGGAGGAAATATGGTTAATGATGTTATCTGCACCATCACATCATCATGCAAATTATAAACTTGACACATGTAATATAATTCATGTTACTTGTGAAGTGACTTCCAGATTCCTATGGCATCATTTTTCCTCCTACTGCATTCATAAAGCATAAGGTAGCTATCCAGGTATAGATAGCATTCATCTATTTTATCATTATGTTGAGACCAAGACTTTGCATGATGAGCATTTGCAGCACAGGTATTGTTGTAGTCAAAATTGGAGGAAAGGGTGATGGGTAGCCTCTTGAAATGCTTAATTTTATCCTCAGGTAACAAAAGAGTAACAAAATCCTGTTGATTATCAACATTATTGTTGCTTCCCCTCAGGACGCTGGTTTACCCCAGGACTGTTCCTGATTGGCCAGAGTGGCCGCTGTTGGAAGCGGGAGTTTGAAGGCTTCCTATTGGCTGGCGCATCTGACAGCCGGCTATAAAAGAGCTGTCAGACGCATCTGAGGCGCGGGTTACTTTCTACTACGTTGTTGCTGGTTGTTTCAAGCTGTTGTTCTGTTAAGCCTTAATAAAGGCTTGTTGGCTCTTGATTCATCTCACCTCAGTTCTTATGTCCTCACCCCGTGTGGACATTTCAATTATGACAATTACCTGTAAATAAAGTACAAGCTGTCCTGACAAGATTTGGTTTAAACCATTTTATGGAACAAAACAATAAATAGAACTGTATTCTCAAATGTAGAATTTTTTTCTTCTTTTATTCGGTCATGTCTAATTCTCAGAGACTGTCTGGACAAATCCCTGCAATTTTCTTGGCAAGGTTTTTCAGAAGTGATTTGCCATTGCCTCCTTCCTAGGGCTGAGGGACAGTGACTAGCCCAAAATGGGGCATGCATAAGTGCACCTGCGTGCCTACCGTCCCTGTCCTAATGTTCCCTTTTACTTTTATTCATTTCATGCATTCAAATTATGTATATACATATGTATTATCCAGCGGAGGGTTCTGGTTATTTTTGCTACCGGTGCGCATCGTGAGCATGCGCAGAAGTGAACTCATGTTCCATCGGGCGATTTCACTTCCACACATGCTTAGGATGACATTACAAGCCGAAACACAGCTGAGGAGGTTCTCAGCTGTGCTTCGGAGGAAGAATAAAGGTCGGTATTGAAACAAGGGCGGGTGGGAGGGCTTTTTCCCGACATCTCAAGGACGCGGAGAAGCCAGAAAAAAGCGCCTAAAAATGACATCATCACCGGGCTCCTACTGGTGCGGCATCCCGCACAGCACCGGCAGGAACCCACCACTGGTATTATCTAATATGAGATTGATAAAATAAATAAATAAAATAAACAAATAAAATCACCCACCTGTCTTTCTAGCTAAGTAAGGACTAGAATTTAGGCTCTCTAAAGTTAAGGTCACCTAACACATTAACAATTATACCAAATAGGGTGAAATATTACCATTACCAAACTACACCAGGAGCTTTACCGCTGAGGTGGGTATCATAGCGCTGTGTTTTGTTTTGTTTTCATTTTTGCAGATTTTTTTCCTAAGGAATGATAAAGATAACATTTTGTTAATTGTAAAAAGTGATAAAGATGCACTACAGTTTCATTTATTTCCAGGATTTCATATACTGAGCTAATGCAATATAAGCACATCTGTCCTAAATATTGTAAAGATAGGTATCTGCTTTCATCCTTGGTTTGAAGAAAGTTTTGGCCATATGTGGGTTGCAAACCTGGTAATGAAAAAAATAACTTCTAAATATAGTACCAGTTATCCTTTCAGTATGCTCCTCAACAGTCAATGTGTCTCACATAGGACAGAATAAAAGATTGTTCTCATTCTTTGAAAAGTGATTTGTGTGTGTGTGTGTGTGTGTGTGTGTGTGTGTGTGTGTGTGTGTGTGTGTGTGTGTGTGTGCATATTCACAACTGATTGCATGCAAAATGCATCAACATTTGCAGAATTCATCAGGGTGAGTATCCAAATTGCCTCCACAAACCTCTTTAAAATTAATGCCTAATTTTATAGCCTTGGTTGTAATATAACAAAAATGTGGATATGAATCCCAGACAAATAAGATTAAGCTCCAAATAGTACATTATTTAATCAGATGCAAAGTTAGACAAGAAAAAGGGGGGGGGGGAGAGAGAGAGAGAGAGAGAGAGAGAGAGAGAGAGAGAGAGAGAGAGAGAGAGAGAGAGAGAGAGAGAGAGAGAGAGAGAGAGAGAGAGAGAGAGAGAGAGAGAGAGAGAGAGAGAACACAAAACATGAATGAGAAGATTTGTATTTTGGAGAAATAATAATAATAATAATAATAATAATAATAATAATAATAATAATAATAATAATAATAATAATAATAATAATAATAATAATAATAATAATAATAATAATAATAAGAAGAAGAAGAAGAAGAAGAAGAAGAAGAAGAAGAAGAAGAAGAAGAAGAAGAAGAAGAAGAAGAAGAAGAAGAAGAACAACAACAACAACAACAACAACAACAACAACAACAACAACAACAACTAAAGACATGAAAAATGAAGTTGAAAGATTATGGCATAAACCGCCCCTGATACCTTGGACAGCACTTAGAAAATTACATTGCACATTGACAAAATTCTCCATCTGGCAATTGACAAAGATTGCACTGCTTGGATTTGCACATATACTTTGATGAGACATTACAACATCCCCCTTCTTGGGAAGAACTCAATGTGTATGAAGGCTAACATTAGCTAAAGAGTTGGCAGCTGTGATTTTAATTGTTATAAACAGATACTAATAATCATAAGACTTAGGTATAGCATACAAAATTCTACATAGTAACGCTTCACCTGTAAATGATTTTTTTAGCATTAATCATAATGTAACACATGTGAACAATCACTTTAAACTTAATGTAAACTGCTCTAAACTTGATTGTAAAAAAATTGATTTTTATAACAGAAGTGTCAAAGTCTGAATATCATGTCTGATTCAGTTGTCTCAGCCATTAACTTTCACAGTTTTAATTCTAATTTAACTTCTGTTAAATAAAGGACATATCACTTCATATTTAAGGGAACCGTTAGGCAGCATGCATAAGTGCACTGGCATGACTATCGTCCCTGTCACATTTTCTTATTTTCTTTGTTTGAATTATGTAATTTTTGTTTGAAGATTAAAATAAAAAAATAGGAAGAAGGAAGAGGCATGTCAGAAGGTGTTGTTGTCACGATTATGTACAAAATATCTGATCTGCATCTCTCAGTTGGAATTTTGATAGCCAGCCTATGCAAGTTTCTGGTAGTTGTGATATAAGCAGCAGCATTATTATATGTGAACATCGATGTGGGACAAGGAGATGAGAGAATTATTAAATATATGTAATTATATAATCATGGAAATGTTATGACTTCTGAATTTGCATCAGACATTAGGACACAAATACAAATGGTTACATGATACATATGATATCATTTATGATACATATGATATCATATGAACATTGTCATTTGGCATCATTGTGATATGTTGCAGATGTCTGCAACATTGTGATATGTTGCAGAAATCTCATGGTGTTTCATATGATTTTTTGTGTGTGTGTGTGCATAATATTAATAAGTTATGATTGGACATAGTACAGGTATGTACTGTGTTTGGCAGGTGCAGTATTTCTTTTAAAGGACATACTATGCTGACAGGTAATGAAATTGAAATTGAAATTGAAATCTTGAAAAAAGATTTCTTGAAAAAAGAAAAAGAAAATCATTCGATAGAAACAGGAAAATGTAAACTGTATGATGATTGGGTGGATTTCATTATTCTACAGCCTGTTGGAGTTTAAGAAAATAATGAATATTTTCTATCTATTAATGAATATCTATCTATCTATCTATCTATCTATCTATCTATCTATCTATCTATCTATCTATCTATCTATCTATCTATCTATCTATCTATCATCTATCTATCATCTATCATCTACCTATTACCTTAGATAGTAGGTAGAAGATAGATAGATAGATAGATAGATAGATAGATAGATAGATAGATAGATAGATAGATAGATAGATAGATAGATGATAGATAGATAGATAGATAGATAGATAGATAGATAGATAGATAGATAGATAGATAGATGTAGGTAGGTAGGTATGTAGGCTACCTACCTATCTACATACCTACCCACCAACCTACCTCCATCCATCCATCCATCCATCATCTATCTATCTATCTATCTATCTATCTATCTATCTATCTATCTATCTATCTATCTATCTATCTATCTATCTATCTATCTATCTATCTATCTATCTATCTATCTATCTATCTATCTGAATAGAACAATCCAATGGTGCTAGCTAATACTTTAAAGTATTATTAAAGACAGCAGGTCATATAATTTAGAGGCCACTTACAGTGCTGTCCTACCATTTTACAACTTTTTATGTTACAATCTTTTTTTCCCTTTTATATATCTTTTATATTCTCCTTCTATTCTACATTTGATTCACCCCCATCGCCACTATAACTGAGTCAATTCACTATGCTACTGTTTATCCTCTTCCACTCTTTCTTTCTACCTTTCCTAGTATAACAGTCTTTTCCAGAGAGCTACCTTTTGCATAATACAACGTGCATTTGTGATGATTTATGTTAGGACAAACCATATGGACTTCACATAAGATAAGAATTATATAGTAAAGGTACCGATAGGCTACGTTTGCCCTTTCTCAAAGTTCTTTATTATTTTTAAGAAATAATGTTCTTTATTTGGATTCAATATAATTTAAACCCAAAGAAATAATATTATTTCTTTTTTAAAAAACTAAAAGAATAAGTAAATAATCATTAACTGAATAATCTGTCAATTAATTTCTTTTGGTTAGCTGAATTTTAAAAATGACCAATCTCTATTAAAATATCTGTGATTGATCTTGAAACATATTATTATGATTAGAGCTGAAAACTACTTAGATGGAATTGGTTAGGAAATCACCAAATTCTAGATTGGACATGAAAGTTGAATAAGCATCTCAAAAGAAAGTAATAACCAGCTACTTATGTTGTTACAAAAAGAATTCATGGTTGACCTATGAAGTCCCAAAGACAGGAGCTCAGCTTTTCAGAGATGTTAACTTTGCAGCTACCATCTACAGTTTGCCATGTAAATTGTTTGTCATTAGACAGTTTCAATAAAAGTTACGTGAAATAGCAGAATTATATGAACTGTCAAAGAGAATATAAGAATGTCTTGGGATTCTTCCCTTCTTTTTCACAGCTAAATTCATTCTCTTCCTATGCATTTTGTCTTTAATTTATAAAACCCATATTTTAAATTGCTCCGTGATGATGACTAGTAGTAATAGTACAAATAACAATGTCTAAGAAGAAACTGGAACTATATATCCATCTATCAGCATCATCATTGTTGTTGTTATCATCATCATCGTCATGTAAAATGGATAGAATACTCATTTGCAATAAAATTAACCATGAATTTATTTGACATAAAATGTGTATTTATGAAATCACTAAATACACCTTGAACTCCTTTGAGTAGAAGTGTTTAAATCTTGTTTTTTAGTTGTTGAAGATTTCCAACTGTACTTTAGCTATCTGGTGTCTAATGTTCTCTGTAGATGTGTTGTTATTATTTTAAAAGAAGTTTTTATCAAGTCTTCCATACATCTTATGCTGTACCGTCTGCTCTGTTATCTCAGTGATAGAAGAATACACTAGACACACATTTACTGACATTTTTAACCTCCAAGTAGAGCTTTACTATTATCCCTGGAATTTGTGTGCTTTAGTTATCCATTTTAACATTGCTGTGTGATTATTTTAATTTTTGAATTGCTTTTAAAAATCATATCTATGATTCTGAGACCAAATCCATCTCTGAGCTAATTCCTTACTATTTTTCTACATTGTGCTACCGTATTTTTTGGAGTATAAGACGCACCTTTTTCCTCCCTAAAAGTGGCTGAAAATTTGGGTGCGTCTTATACTCTGAATGTAGCTTTTTTTTGGAGCTTTTTTCCCAGCCCTAACTAGGTGCTAATGATCTTCCCAGCTCTTACCTTGCAGGCTCTTTCATTGTTACTCTCTCTGAAGAATGTTTTTCCAGCCCTAAGTCTTTGCAGGGTTTTTTTCATTGCTCTATTTGCTCCGAATAAGTTTTTTTCTAGCCCTAATCAGGTGCTAGCTATCTTCCCAGCTCTTACTGGCTTGCAGGCTCTTTCATTGTTACTCTCTCCGAAGAAGGTTTTTCCAGCCCTAAGTCTTTGCAGGGTTTTTTTCATTGTTCTACTTGCTCGGAATAAGTTTTTTTCTAGCCCTAACCAGGTGCTAATGATCTTCCCAGCTCTTACTGGCTTGCAGGCTCTTTCATTGTTACTCTCTCCGAAGAAGGTTTTTTTAAGTCCTAACCAGGGGATAAAATAATGTGCTGAAGCTGACCAGACTAAGGACACTAGCCAGATGAATACCTGGTAGGCAGATTTCCCCCCCTATTTTCCTCCCCAAAAACTAAGGTGCGTCTTATACTCTGGTGCGTCTTATACTCCGAAAAATATGGTATTTACAGAGATTAAGGCATGCAACTATTTCTTGGATATTATGTTTCCCAAAAACAGAAAGCCATACTGATTTCATTTGTGCCAAGACTGACACTTGGAATGCTTTAATACTTTTACTAAAATCCAATCTTAAACATCATTCTGCAGTTTCTCGTTTTGCATTTTTTGTAACGTATCCTTTGAAAATAAGAAAACCTGAAATGTGTTTGGAGTTGATATTTTTTATAGCATCAACCACAATGTTGAAAACATACAAACATATTTCATAACAGTCTGATAACCTAATACTACATGAAGCTATTATGGTTGGCAAATTCATTGTATAGGCACTGCTAGTGCTATGGGCAATGTTTTATTAGCATCAGCAGATACTGGTAATAAGTTAGCTGCTGTTATAGAAGTGCATCCAATGTGGTGCATGAAAAATATCAACTAGCAAAGCTGGTGTCAGGCATCATTGGACTATACAAGTCAGCACAAGTGTGTTTTACACATCAGTTTTTAATATATCTTAAATTTATAATTTGATTTGTATTATAGCAATAGCAGACTTATATACTGCTTCACAGTGCTTTTACAGCCCTCTCTAAGTGGTTTACAGAATCAGCATATTGCCCCCAACAATCTGTGTCCTCATTTTACCAACCTTGGAAGGATGGATGGCTGAGTCAACCTTGAGCCTGGTGAGATTCGATCTGCCAAATTGCAGGCAGCCGGATATAGTTTATAAATAAACTATAAATATTTATACTACTACACAGCACAGATCTTGTCTCTCCTTGTTCTAGTCATGGAAAAATACATTTTTCCAAAGAACAAGTTATTTAATGGTTAAATTTAATAATTAATAACCTATACAGCAGTCATAGAGTATATTTTTCTTTTTCTTTCTAAGTTTTAGTTTTCTTTAATTTTCTTTCCCAATTAATCAAATCTTTCAGCAGAACAGAACTACCAAATTCCAGTTTTTCATGTAAAGGGACGTTGGTACTCACCTGTGAGACGTCCTTTCTCGTAGGGTGGAGCTAGCCTCCAAGGAATGGGTTAAATTAGCCCTCTAGCCAATAGGACCGAGTCTTAAAAAAGGTATAAATAGTGCCCTCTGAGATTGGCACTCCCTCTTTTGATCGAGGGGCAAAGACAGACTCAAATGTGCTTTTCCAAACAACCAGACAATTTATTAACTATGTACAACCAATATTCAGAGAAGGTAAGAACTATATACAGAGGGAACATGTCCCGGATCAGAGAATTGAATAACTATGTACAGCAGAAAAGGAGCAGATCGCCCAGCCAGCCCCTAATGAGGGAGGGACTTGGAGGCTAGCTCCACCCTACGAGAAAGGACGTCTCACAGGTGAGTACCAACGTCCCTTCTCCATAGTGGGTGGAGCTAGCCTCCAAGGAATGGGACATACCAAAGCCTGGCGTCCCTAGGGTGGGCTCAACTGACCTGGCTGGCGGGATCGCCTGCTGACAAAACCTGGCCCAACACCCGCCGGCCAAACTCCGCCTCCTCGGAGGCATAGGTGTCCAATTTGTAGTGCCGGATAAACGGCGTCAGGGAGGACCAGGTGGCCGCCCTACAGACCTCAGACACGGAAGCCCTAGCATTCCATGCGGCTGTGGTGGCCGCACTACAGGTAGAGTGTGCGGTTAAGCCCGGTGGCTTGGGTAAGGACAAATGTTTGTACGCCAGAGAAATGGCAGTCCGAATCCATCGTCCAATCGTAGTGGAGGAAGCCTTGCGCCCCTGGGAAGAGGGGCAGAATGTCACAAACAGAGTCTCCGTACGACGAAGAGCGGATGTGCGCTGCAGATAAATGCCAAGGGCGCGTTTAACGTCCAGCATGTGCCATGCCCGTTCAGAGTCAGTGGACGGGTCCTGAAAGAACGCAGGTAGGATGACTTCCTGCGCTCTATGAAAAGGCATATTTACCTTAGGTACAAAAGCAGGATCTAGACGCAGAACCACCCTGTCGCTGTGGAAGACACACAGGTCGTCCCTAACAGAGAGAGCTGCGAGCTCCGATATTCTGCATGCGGAAGTGATCGCCACAAGGAACGCCACCTTGTAGGACAGATGGGACAGGGGAACAGCGTCCAGGGGTTCAAAGGGGGCCACAGTCAAGGCGGATAGTACCTTGGTAAGGTCCCATGTCGGGAATCTGTGCACTACCTGTGGGCACAAGTTAGAAACCCCCCTCAGGAACTGCTTCAGAAGTGGGTGAGCAGACAGTGAGTCCAAGTTCGGGCAGGACAGAACGGTAGAAAGTGCTGCCACCTGTCTGCGCAGGGTATTAGGGGAGAGACCCTTGGCGAGGCCCTGCCGTAGGAACTGGATAACGTTGATGATCGAGAGTTCCACCGGTGAATAGCCCACCTGTGAGCACCAATGACAGAATGTGCGCCAGGTGGTAGCCTAGATGCGTTCCGTCGACGGCCTCCTAGAGGCGAGCATAATCCTAGAAATATCTTCCGGAACTAGGCGGTGTTGCAGAGTGAGCCGCTCAAGCGCCAGGCGGTCAGTTATAGCCAGTGCGGCTCTGGATGATGCACTGACCCCTGGGCAAGCGAACACTCTGTCGGCGGGATCCGCCAGGGAGGTGACGCGGACAGGGACATAAGGTCCGCGAACCAGGTCCTCCGTGGCCAATGGGGGGCCAGGAGGATGACCTCCGCCCTCAGCAGCAGGATCCTCCTGATGACCTTGGGGATCAGCGGGAGAGGGGGAAAGGCATACAAAAGACCCTGAGGCCACTGGCAGCGGAGAGCGTCCGTGAGTTCCGCGCCCGGGGTCTGGAATCTGGTGACGAACCTGGGGAGCTTGGTGTTGTCCGGGGTGGCAAAGAGATCCATGACCGGTGAGCTGAACCGCTCCACAATTTGCTGAAAAATGTCCGGGTGCAGGGACCATTCTGCCGGGTCGATGGTGTTCCGGCTGAGCCAGTCCGCGGTTGTGTTGCTCACCCCGGATATATGCTCCGCGGTGACAGATTTTAGGTTCCGCTCCGCCCAGATTCCCAGGGAGAAGGCCTCGTTCATAAGGGCCTTGGAGATGGTCCCCCCCTGCCAGTTTATGTGAGCCTTTGTCGTCACATTGTTAAGACAAGGACGTGAGAATGCTGCAGGTGGTGCTGAAACTGGACCAAGGCTAACCGGACCGCTCTGAGCTCCAACAGATTTATGGGGAGGGATTGCTCCGACCTGGACCAGGTGCCCTGTGCGACCAGGGAGCCGGAATGAGCCCCCCAGCCCGTGGTGCTGGCGTCGGTCGTTACCGTCAGCCGCTGAGGTTCCAGGAAGTCGGTGCCCCTGCTCAAGGCGGGTGAGGACCACCATCGAAGGGACTGTCTGACCGTCATCGGAACCCGGACCCATGCTGGGGAGTTGCTTCTCTTTGCCCGCTGGAAGGGGAGAAGAAACCATTGAAGGTCTCTGGAATGCAGGTGCGCCCATGGGGCGATATGTATCACGGAAATCATCTTCCCCAGGAGGGATGACAGCTGGTTCAGGGGAACCCTAGTTTAAGCCAGAACGTGCTGGACTAATTCCAATATGCTGTCTCTCCGTTCCTGGGACAGGTAGACCCTGCACTCCAGAGAGTCAATAATGGCCCCCAGGTGGGTGACCCTAGTAGAGGGGACCAACTGGCTCTTGCTTAAATTAACGAGGAACCCGTGGTGTTCAAGTGTGTTGAGGGTTACCTGGATGTCCTGCTGGGCCTGAGACAGGGAAGAGGACTGGATAAGTATGTCATCCAGGTAACACTGAACACGCACGGGAAGGGCCCTGAGACGGGCTGTCAAGGCGGCCAGAACCTTGGTAAATACCCTTGGCGCTGATGACAGGCCAAAGGGTAACGCCTGGTATTCATAGTGCACCCCTGCATAGCAAAATCTGAGGAATTGGCGATGAGATGCGTGAATTGGGATATGGAGGTAAGCCTCCGTAAGATCAATTGAGGCGAGAAAGTCGCCGTGCCTAATGCCTGCCAGGATTGATTGCAGGGTGTGCATTTTGAATTTCCTGTACCTTACGTATCTGTTAAGGCGTTTGAGATCGAGAATTGCTCTCCATCCCCCCGAGGATTTCGGAACCACGAATAAGATGGAATAAAATCCTTGCCCCTGCTGGTCCTCGGGCACCCTCTGGATGGCTCTAATATCCAGGAGGTGCTGAATAGCCTGATCTACGAGGACCCGTTTGGAAATGTTTGAAGACAAGGGGCAGCGTAAGAAAAACCTCGGAGGGGTGGAGATAAATTCCAGGTACAGTCCTGTCGACAGGGTTTGTAAAACCCATGCGTCATTGGTGATTTCCTCCCACCGACTGGCAAAGGATGCCAGTCAACCCCCAATGGGAGGGATCGGGTTGGGATTACTTAAACCGGCGGTAAGGGCGACCACCGGCTCCTTTAAAGGGCCGTTTGGATTGCCCACCCCGGTACGGTCTGTTGGCAGCAGAGCATTGTCTAGGGGCATAGGATCCCTGGGGAGCACCATATTAAGCCTGGGATGTCCCATACTGCCCCTGGCCAGATGGATATTGGCCCTGGTACCTATTAGAAGGTGTCTCAGGCGCCCTAGATCCCCGGCGGTAAGGGGGGCCTTTGTTATAGGATTTTTTGGTTAAGAGGGGAGGACTTTCCTCTTATCTTTGGTCTCAGTGGTAATACGATCCAGGGCAGGACCAAACAGGGACTGACCCGATATTGGAGCAGCGGCCAACTTCCACTTATGGCGTAAGTCGGCCGGCCAGCTGCGGAGCCAGTGCATCCGCCTGGCCACCACCGCCGTCCCCATCGCCCTGGCAGCAAAGCGTCCCGCTTGGAGAGTCGAATCTGATGTGAATTGGGCAGCAGCGATCAATTTATTTATGTCCTGGTGTGCCCTAGTGTCAGCCTGCGGGATGTGGTCTTGCAGGCCATTCAACCATTTTAGGGAAGTGCGGCAAAAAAATGATGCCGTAGTAGATGCTTTAACCGCCCAAGCAGCCGCCTGGTGAGTGCGCTGGAGAATGGATTCGGTACGACGTTCTTCCGGTCGCAGCAGGTCATCCGGGTCCCCCGGAACAGGAGCGTTGGAGTATAGTGCCAACACCGGTGGGTCGACTTCCGGAACTGGCAGATGTTGCGCCAGCTGGGAGGAGACGTTAAAGAAACGCTTATCCAAATTGGTGGGAGAAGGCCCCGTGGTGGGTGACTGCCACTGCTTGGTCACCACTGTGACAAACAGGTTCGGTGTCGGGATTACCTCCGTTGGTGAGGAGGAAGCCTCGCCAAAAATTGGGTCTCCCAGCGATGTCGAGGCCTGAGGGTCAGTGGCCGACGTAGGAATGTTGGCTGTTGCTCTTGCCTTGTGCAACAGGGAACGGAAGAGGCTGGGATGGAAGAGAGAGGTGGAAGTGGATGGTTCCGGGGCCAAGTCCTCATCCTCTGACAGTTGGGGTTGAAGTTGGTCATCCCCGACCTGCTTGTCGTCAATCTCACCCTCCTCCCTTTCCAGGTCGCCCATTGGGATCAGCGAGCTGTGGAGCGAATATTCATCTGCCTCAAGTTCATCCGAGAATTCCGGGGCCGGAAGAGGTGAGTCGGGTCTGCGGGGGACAGGACGGCTTGAAGTGTGAGCCATAGCTCTGACAGCAGCCTCGATTCCCTGCTTAATGGCCGCATCCATTCGCTGCTGTATCACCGGATCATCCAGTGGGTCGCTGTAAGCAGCTGCAGCGGGGCGATGAATGGCCGGCTCTGCGGCCTCAGGAGCACCCCACACGTCTCCTTCCCGCAGATGAATGGTTGGGGAATCCAGGGAGACGTTAACCAGAGAGCCAGGCTGTCCCACTTTGTGTCCCTGGGCCCCTTGCTTGGCCCCACCCTGGTTGGTGTCTGGGGTGCTTTTGGAATGGGGGGCCCCATGATGAATCGCCCCCGCGCTCCCTGAGGAGGACTTAGAGGATCCCTTATTAGACTCCCCTTTGGACGGAGTCTTGGAGGGCTTTTTGGCCTTAGGAGGCGGGGGGGTATCCAGGGGGGATCTGTCCCTGTGCTCGTTGGTGGTACGAGGCGATCGTGTCTCCCCTGTAGCCTCTTCCGACGGGCAAGGCCTGCTGGATTTGCTCTTGGCCTTGCCCGCTTTGCTGGCCGCCTCTGACATGCTGTGGTGAAGCAGGGAAGGCGTCTGTTTATTATGCGGCTCCGACGTGCTGCCTCCGAGGGAAGTCCTTGTTAGCCTGGCTGGGCGGTGAAGGCCTCTGCGCGTGCACGCGCCACTCGTAGCTCGGAGAGCAGCCGGCAAGTGTTGCTGATGACGTGCTGCCTCCGAGGGAACTCCTTGCAGGTCGGCGCGGCTAACGGGCTCTAACGCGCATGCGCGCGCTCTTCTCACAGCGGCAGATACTCAGCAACAGGAGACAGACGTCACGGCCAATCAGGAATGGGATACCCAACTTCAAAATGGCCACCGATGACGTCGACGGAGCCCGAAGACAGATAACGGTCTTTCCCGCCACTCGAGGAGCGCCTAAGCGGGCCAGCAGGGAGACGGCCTGACAGAAGGCTCTGTTGGAACGGCCGAGGATGGTAGGCCTGACAGAAAAAAATTCTGCTGGGGCGGCCAGATAACGCTGGGGAATGTCAGCTACCGGCTGTGGGAGTAAGAGCTCCAGCCGGGGGGGGAAGCCGATGGCCGCCCAAGCGCTGGGCTTCTGCGGCGTAGCAATTAACCTCTTCTGGCTTCTCCCCAATAGATAATGCAGTGATGAAAGCTATTTCAGGAAGACTGGCAACAGGAGAAACAGCCCAGGCAGCCGCCTGGGCTGGCTCAACCCAAGGGAGATGACAGCTGTCACTTGGGGAGGCTTATATTATCAGTTAGCAAACTCACTTAGAGGTAGAAATCGAAGTCCGGATCAATAGCTGTGGAACTGGCCTCCAAGGAAGGAAAAGCACAATTGCCCTTTGGCTACGGACCGAGATTAAAAGAGGGAGTGCCAATCTCAGAGGGCACTATTTATACCTTTTTTAAGACTCGGTCCTATTGGCTAGAGGGCTAATTTAACCCATTCCTTGGAGGCTAGCTCCACCCACTATGGAGAATTTCTATTCTTCTTGCTTAGCCATGTTCTTCCAACTACAACAGCAACTTCAATGCGGCATACAAACCAGGGGTGGGTTCAGACCGGTTCAGACCGGTTCGCTCGAAATGGTAGTGACCCACTGGTGATGTCACGATGATGTCAATGACCCGGTTCGGTCAGTGCCAGTACGTGGGCACCGCCATCTTTTTTTGAATGTTTTTTTCTTCTGAGCACACGCAGAAGCCGAGTTTCCGGCACTGTGCATGCGGTCGCCATCTTGTTTTCGGCTTTTTTTTCAGATTTTTTCGCATACGGGCACCCACAAACATGGGTGGAAAACAAACTGGCAGCAAGGTAAGTTGGAACCCACCCCTGATACAAACCTTTATTGTGTCATGTTATAATACCCAAGCTATTTGAGGACTTTGATGTTACTCTTTGTATGCGTTAGTCTGTCCTTCAACTTTCCTAAATAAGGCAGAATTCTTGAAAGGATTCATGTCACATAACTGAATTTCTAAATTTCTAAAAAAGTTCATTACAGCATTATCTCCTCAGGAGGCAATGTCTTTCAAAAGGGGATACCTTCACTACACCCTTAAGCTGCTTCTGTCTTGTGCTCATGCCAGATAGACTCTAAATTGGCTTTTAAAAAATCATCTGCAAATTGAAAAACTTTGGCAACACCTTAAAAATATTCAATCTAGATGGCAGACTGCCACACTATTAAATGGACAATTTCCCTACTGCTGTGGTCAGCAGTTTTCCATCCAGTAGGTAGAAAATGTGTGCATGGTTGATGTTTATGTGTCTGTTTTTCTGTATGCATCTTTATATAAACACAAAAAATTAAGTTAAATTTATATAAACAAGGTTAAAATATCAAAATGCCTGCAACTGTACCCACAAGCAACAATTTTAAAATAAAAATTATTAAGTGCTAGTCTCCAAGTTCAGTATTTTATGAATAATGTTATCATAGTCCAATGGTTATAAAAAACGCCTTGTAAATAAATTGATTCCTGTTCAGACCTTGATATTAAACATTTTAGTGAATTTATTTCCTGATACTTTTCATTGGACCTTTTAAAGAAGTAAGTCCAGTGATACATCACTTCAGGATTCAAATTGCTCAAGGACTACCTTAGATGATTTTTAGATTTGGTGAAAGTTGGAATGGTCAGGAAATCTTATATGTGTGTCTGTTATAACATTACAGTGATATCATTATTGTTTCTAAAATATACAATGAAACTGAGCCATTTCTGGTTTCCCAGTTCTTGTATTCTTGCAGCTCCTCATGCATTATTTAGATGATTTAGGTTTAAGGAAGACTGCTCTCATACTTCCAAGCTGTAATTGTGTGTGAGAATGATCTTTATTTTATTTTAATTATTTATTTTGTCAAGCTTATATATCCGTGATGGCGAACCTATGGCACGCATGCCACTGGTGGCATGCGGAGCCATATCTGAGGCGTAGCCCTATGTCAGCTGATTTTCGACATTCCTGAGGGTGGGGGGAGGCAGTTTTCACCCTCCTCAGGTTTCAGGAAAGCCTCCGGAGCCTGCAGATGGTGAAAAGCGGACCCAATGGGCCTACGGTTGGGCCATTGCGCTGTTTTGCCCTCCCCAGACTTCAGGAGGCTTTCCTGAAGCCTGGGGAAGGTGAAAAATGGCCCAAAGGGCCTACTGGACGTTTAGGAATGAACTTCCAGTTGGGCCATTACACCATTTTTCATCCTACCGAGGCTTCAAGAGGATTTCCTGAAGCCTGGGGAGGGCGAAAAATGGCCCAATGGGCCTACCGGAAGTCCAGAGGCTTCAGTGAGGTCTGCACGCATGTGTGTGGGGGCAGCATGGGGGGATTGTGCATGCATGCATGGGGAAGGGTATTGCATTATGGGTGTGAGCACGCACACGCACACTCGCAAACGCGCATGCCCTTTTGGCATTCGAGCAAAAAAAGGTTCGCCATCACTGATATATATATCTGTGTTCGCCATCACTGATATATATATATATATATATATATATATATATATATATATATATATATATATATATATATATATATATATATATATATATATATATATATATATATATATATATATATATATATATATATATATATATATCTGTGTGTGTGTAACATTTTTTGCTGATAAATGAAAATAAAATAAATAAATAAATAAATAAATAAATAAATAAATAAATAAATATATATATATATATATATATATATATATATATATATATATATATATATATATATATATATATATATATATATATATATATATATATATATAATTTATCAGCAAAAAATCCTACACATGGGGACATTAGGACAGGGACAGTAGGCACGTTGGTGTGCTTATGCACACCCTTTCAGACCTCTTAGGAATGGGGTGAGGTCGACGGTAGATAGTCTAAGGTTAAAGTTTTGGGGGTTTGAGTAAGAAACTACAGAGTCCGGTAATGCATTCCAGGCATTGACCACTCTATTGCTGAAGTCGTGTTTTTTGCAATTAAGTTTGGAGCTGTTTACATTAAATTTGTATCTATTGCGAGTTCGTTGAAGCTGAAGTAGTCATTGACAGGTACGACATTGTAGCAGATAATTTTATGTGCTACACTTAAGTCAGATTGAAGGCAGCATAGTTTTAAATTGTCTAAGCCCAAAATTTCAAACCTTGATGGACGAGGGGTAGCAGCATCTTATTCCAGAAAAATCAGACAAGAGAGTGGGAGCCCACAGTTGCTAAATGGTCAGAGAAAGAAGTTTAGGAAAGTTCCAGAATAATGGATCAGGCAATTAAAAGTGTCAGAGAGCGGTTTGTACTTTCAGACTTGCAACATTGTCCTCAGCCCTTCCATGTAAACACCAGACAGGAAACACAACCAGATGAGCTATTTTTACCTTTGTGCAAGGCTACATTAACACATTCTTGCAACTCTCAAAATACAAATCACCCATGACACTTGTAACTGCCTTATCTATTAGGGCAGATTCTCCTAAATTTCTTTTTCTGATCCTTAAGCAACTGCAGGGTCACTTTTCTCTTGTCTGATTGTTTCCCAGGCAGTATCTTTTCCCCTTATCCTCAAGGTTATTCTCACATCATTACACAAACACAGTCCTACTTACTAATGCTCTGTTTTTCTGGGGGTTCTACTTCTTTAGGGCTTGTGAAAAAGAAGACATATTTCAGCAGGTACAGGAACAAAGGAAAGAAAAAAACAGAATTGGAAGCAGATTATACTATATATGGAGTATTTCACAAACCATATTCCTATTTCTGATGCCAGCATGAGAACACAAATTTGACACCCTTCCTATACAAATTTGGCATAAACTCATATCTATATCTGACATGCTGTATTCATCTGGCTGGCACTGAACCTATAGAATACATGTTCTGATGGAGATCAAGATTATTAGGTGAAAATATCCCTTCCTGGGTTAGAGATATCATCTTCTTTGCTTCAATTTCCAATTTTCACTGTGAGTCTGTCACTGACTTTTATTATCTTCATGACAAGTTAAAGCTCAAGCCATTGATGTCAAGTACTTATGTTCTGGCACATGGCTGGCTAACCTCCAGATTAGATCTCAGTGACATATTGAATTAGGATTGCCTTGGAAGACAGTTGTGAAATGATGGATCAAAGTCCCACTGCTATTAACAGAGAATGATGAGGAAACATGAATGATGTCCTTATTTTTGATGTTGACATGTTGGCAGCTACAATATTTATCAGACAAGCTAGCAAAAATAAGACAGATTTGTGGGACTAAAAGAAATTACTTTGTAAAGAAATATGGGATATTTTTCACTAACTATTCTGTATAAAGTTTAATCAAGAAAAATATGATTGTAAGATACAACCCATGACTAACTTTACTCTAGCTTTACAGCTAATGTTCAGTACAATCTTATAATCCCTTGGTGTTTAGAAACTGTTGTCATAAGATTAAGCATGTTGGGCTAAAAAAAAATCAGACCAGAAAAATAAACTGAAAATTGAAAATAGGAAAAGTGAAACAGCTAAAATGATCTTTCAGAAGAATAAGAATAGCCATTACTTTTAATTCTATATTGGAAAGTAGAAAAGACTCTTAATGCAAAAAGAGCAATTGGATTACTGCCAAAAACCTGAGCTTCAAAGAAACAGAGAAAGAATACAAAGAACTTCAGCCATTTAACATTCTATCCCAAAGTCAACACACAAGTGAGGAAATTCAAGTACCATTGCATATTGTGTAGAGTAGGATAAAATGAAATGGCTGCAGAACTGATTGTAACTTGAAGGGCCTAGTGAGTTTTTATGTCTCTGATGCCACAAATGCTAATTTCAGCTCCTGAGAAAAAGTGAGAGCCCACTGTTAAGAAATCAAACTTACTAAATGATGTGTAAATGTAAACACTGGGCTAAATCAAAATAGGGCCAACAAAACATGATTTACTATGCAAAATATAATCCATCAGGAAAGTATTTTAGATTTGTCAGGGGTTTGGCATGCTCTATGTTTGTATGGTCCAAAGAAGCAGAAACAATAGGAAGTTAAATAAACATCCCTAGGCTAAACAATATTATATGATACAGCACATTAAGAGATTAATATTTCTAATGAATGTAAATATGAAATAGAAAAAATGTCCCCATTTTCCATGGATACCTAACTTTAATTTCTTTATGTCACGTTCAATCAACTGTGAAAGGAATCAAGATTCCATCTTCTGACTCTCCCAACAATATGTATACTCAATTTTTTGCAACAGTGAGTACCCCAAAGACAAAGCTAGATCAAATGGAACCCACCAATCTGTCTTTCAAAGAGGGAGGGGAAGAGAGAGATAGAAAGATGGGTTGGGTTGATAACTGTTCGACTCAAAATATCTTTTTTTGTAATAGCTCAGTATTGTCTTTTCTCTGAGTCAAACCAATGTTCATTATAATAGAATCCTTTCCAATTGTTTCCATATCTTGATGACTGGGTCAAGGTTATTCACAGACTGCATGCCCAAATAGTTATCCCATATTTTTGTACATCCTTAATCCATTGCCTTTTTTCTGTATCTGTTTAGGAATTGTATATCAATTTGGTAATGTGTGGTGACTACAAATATGAGTTGTGAACTACAATATATTGGAATCCAGCAACCTTTCATCACATTGTATACATTTAGTGGCCTTACAAAGGCACTGCCTTTTAGGTATAAGTCATTATTTTTTTTTATTTAAGTAATACTGGAAGTATTCACTTATTCAGATTCTGAAATGGGCTTGATTAAAGAAATGTCTTCCAAATTGCATCAATTACATTTAGGCATTTCTGTAAACAATTTTTCTTCTGATCATTTGCATCTTATCACACCCTCATTCCAATGTGATCTGAGTAGGACATGTTGCTATGGATCCAAAATAAAACATCAAACCCTATGCAAGTTTATTCAGAGGTCAGACTTTATTAGGTTCAGTTGGACTTCTTTTTCCAAGTATACATACATAATTATATACCCTTGATTCTTTGCAAATTATTTTGAAATGTGTATATGGATATAAGTACATATAAAAGGAAATAAAAGAAGCATATTCTTCACTGCTACTTTATTCATGGAATTTTTTATGTATAGGTAGTCCTTGACTTATGACTACAATGGAGTCCAGAAGTTCATTTCTAAGTCGCTACATGTGATCAGTCTCAATTTTAGGACCATTTTTCAATTATCATAAAGTGAGTCACTATGGCCATGAGGCACGATTGTTAAGTGAATCACATGGTCTTTAAGTCAACCTATTGTTCCAAGTGGGCATTTTTTTACAAGAAACTGGAAAAATGGCGGAAATCTGCAAAAAAAATTCATACTGAGAAAAGAACCAAGATCCCATCTTGATAAATGTGGAGCTCGTTGCCATGTGCCCAAAATACAATTACATGAGTCCATGTAAGTCAAGGACTTCCTGTAAGGGTGATTAAAACCAGAAGGTGGCTATGCACATTAAAACAAAATAAAACAACCTTGACAACCGTACAACAGCTGAATAGTGATTCAGTGTATTGTGACTAAACTCATTTTTGTGTGCACCTTCGTGTCAAACCCCGTTGAAAGAAATACATACCTTTCAGGCAAGGGAAGGAAATGTTTTTGGTGGGAATTCAACAGGGATTTGCCCATTGTTTCCTTTGTGAAGCAAAAATAGTGTCCGTATTCTGTTTTGAATAACAGTCACAATCCAGTCACATCCTTATTTTTCAAGGATGAAAGAGATAGCTCCAGTAACTTAGAATAGCAGAGTTGGGGGGGACCTTGGAGATCTTCTAGTCCAACCTCCTGCTCAAGCAGGAGACCTTATACGATTCAGACAAATGGCTGTCCAGTCTCTTCTTAAGAACCTCCAGTGATGGAGCACCCACAGCTTCTGAAGAGAAGACATTCCACTGGTTAATTGTGCTCACTGTTAGGAAATTTCTCCTTAGTTCTAGGTTGCTTCACTCCTTGATTAGTTTCCATCCATTGTTTTTTGTTTTGATTTCTGTTGAAAAGAGGTTGACTCCCTCTTCTTTGTGGCAGCACCTCAGATATTGGAACGCTGCTATCATATCATATCTCCCCTAGTCCTTCTTTTCACTAGACTAGACATACCCAATTTCTGCAACCATTCTTCATATGTTTTAGCCTCCAACTCTTTTAACCATCTTTGTTGCTTTTTTGTGCACTGTTTCCAGAGTGTCAACATCTTTTTTATAATATGGTGACCAAAACTGGATGCAGTATTCTGTGGTCATATTTAAGTGATTGTCCACTAGGACTCCAAGATCCCTCTCAGAGTTACTGCTATGGAGCCAGGTCTCACCTAATCTGTGCCTGTACATTTGATTTTTCTTGCCTAAGTGTAAAACCTTACTTTTCTCTACACTGAGTTTCATTTTGTTAGATAAGGGCCAGTGTTCAAGTCTGTTGAGTTCCATTTGTCTTTCTTCTGGAGTGTTGGCTATTCCTTCCAGTTTAGTGTTGTTTGCAAATTTGATGAGTTCCCCTTTTATTCCTTCATCTAAATTGTTTAGGAACATGTTGAAGAGTACTGGGCCTAAAATGGAACCCCAGTGCTTCCTTCCTTCCATGTAGGTGTAGTTTCATTGAGGACTACATATTGAGAGTGATTCATCAGCCAGTTACAAGTCCATTTGGTGTGATGCTTTCTGTATCACATTTGTTTAGGTTACCAAGAAGTAGGCTGTGGTCTACTTTGTCAAATGTTTTACTGAAATCCAGGTATTCTATGCCCACTGCATTTTGCTGGTCCACTAATTTAGTCACTGTCAAATAATGAAATAAGATTTGTTTGACATGATCTGTTTTTGACAAACCCATGTTGGCTTGTGGTTATAACTTTGCTTGCTTTTAGGTGTTCACAGATCTGTTGCTTGATTATCTTTTCCAGGATCTTCCCAGATATTGATGTCAGGCTGATTGTTCTATAGCAGGGCTGTCAAACTCGCATCGTCACAGAGCCATTACTTTTTCCCCTTTCGCTAAACTGGGTATGGGCATGGCCAGTGCATGATGCATCCAGCCCACCGGCCGTGAGTTTGACACTAGTGGTCTATAGTTTCCTGGATCTGCTTTTGTTTCCTTTTTTGAAGATGGGAACATCAGCTCTTTTCTAGTCCTCTGGTAGTTCTCCGATGCTCTAAAATCTTTGAAAGATATGGTTCAGTGTTTCCAAGATCACATCTGCCAGCTCCTTAAGAACTCTGGGATGTAATCCATCAGGTCTCTGTGATTTGAACTTGTCTAGAGTGGACAGGCATTCTCTTACTATTTTCTTGCTTATTTTAATTTGTAATCCTAGTCTGCCTTTTACAGTTATGTTTTTGGTAGGTTGGGCTGAATGATCTTTTTGCATGAAGACAGATACAAAGAATGAATTAAGCAGTTCTGCTTCATCTCTACTGTCCATTACTTCCTTACCATCTTCTCTCATTAGTGGGCCCATTGTTTCCTTTATTTTTTATATATGTTGAAAGAAACTTACTATTATTATTATTATTATTGACATTTGTTGCAAGTCTTACATCATTTTGAGCCTTAGCTTTCCTGACTTCATCTTTGCAAGTTCAGGCTATTTTTGGGTATTCTGTCTTATTTACAGTATGTGTCTCTCTTTCCAATTTTTGTACTTATCCTTTTTACTTTCTGTTTATAAGAGAATACTGCTGCTCATTTCATTATCATATATCAGAGAGTACTGCTGTTCATTTCATTAAAAGGAACAGGTACTTTCTCTTAAAAGTGGTAACCTAAATACATTTTATATCATGTATGTACACTTTCCATCCATCTAAACAATTTAATCCCTTTTTCCTGCTTGTATTATGAAAGTATGTGTGTGTATGTCTATACATTCAACTCAGAACTTATACCCACGTAGTGACACACAATCACATTTGCAAATAGTTTTCAATAACACAACATAATAATCAACATATTAATTCTATGTGACAACTATCACATTGGGACCATTTTGATTAGCTGATATATAATGGGTCAGTATACTAGTTTCACAAAAGCTCCATCTGGCCCTACATTTTATTATACAAAACTGACACAGAGTGGAATTAACTTCTAAGCCATTGAACTATCAATATCTAAACATATCTTTTCAAATTTCAGACTATTCTGTGGTCTTAAAGATTTGCATATGTTTACAGATTTTTGTTTCACTATTGTAACTTTGATAGGGGATTGGTGTGATTAGAAGAACATATGTTATCCTGTTCATATAGATCTCTAATTTTTCTTGTACAGCACATATAAACCAGTAGTGGGTTCCTACCGGTACGGTGTGGAGCGCAGCTCTGGTAGGAGCCCGGCGATGATGTCATTTTCTGTCACTTCTCAGCGTCCTGAGGTGTCGGGAAAAAGCCCTCCCACCCGCCCTTGTGTGAATACTGACCTTTATTCTTCTTCCGAAGCACAGCTGAGAAGCTCCTCAGCTGTGTTTCGGCTTGTAATGTCGTCCTAAGCATGCACGGAAGTGAAATCGCCCGATGGAACGCAAGTTCACTTCTGCGCATGCTCGCGATGCACACCAGTAGTGAAAATAACCGGAACCCTCCACTGATATAAACCTTATATGTGGAAGAACCTAGGAAAGAAAAGAGGCTTAAAAAGTCAGTCTGGATGTCTGGCAAAGCTATAGTGGACAGGAAAAAAGGTCATTGTTGAGTGCATGAATTAGTGAGTGTTCCTACATCCCAAATTGAATAATCCCAAAATCCCAGAAAGAAGGAAGCTGACATGGAATCCAGACAGCATGGGAGAAATCCAGGTATTAGTTGCAGTAGTGTAACAGCACCAATAGATCAGGAGAATTTGGTTTATTAAAATAAGTGAGAATATAAATAGAAAAGATCCACAAGAAGTATCTAGATGTTGGATTGAAAAATTGACACATGGAGAACAAATTCAGATAGGATACCTGGCTAACAGAAGTTGTCTTACGGGATCAGAAGTGCTAGCAATGACAAAAACCAAGTTGCAGACAGTCCAACAAGGGGATAGTCAAAGCTGAGATGTAATAGGGTAGAAAATCAAACTAGCCCCAGGGTAAAGGGCTACTCAGGGATTAGCCAAGGACTAGCAATCTGAACAAACAAACTGAGCCTCAGCAATCCTACAGAATATATCTGGGCAACCACAATGTTAGAAACAAGGGAAGGGGAGAAGAATCCAGTTTCTTACACTCAGAGGTCTGGGAAACTATTTAAAGCAATCAACTTGATTAACATGGTTGGAGTCATCTGGAAGTTCAGCAGCTCTAAATCCAATGAAACTGATAAAATGAATGAATGAATTTTGATGATAGAAGAACTTTGGGAAGGGAAAGTGAATTCCATCAATTGCTAGAATGGTGTAAGGGAAACAATAGCGGTACTTAAATACCTTGAAGGTTTACTTTTAACAGGTTTGTTTTAATCAACAGGATTTCCCCCCCTAATTACAGTCAGTCTAAGTGCTTCTTCAGTTTGTACCATCTCCAAAAAGAACCACTATAAATTATTTATTAAGAATTATTTAGTTTTTATCTCCCCACTTTGAGGATACAAAATGCAATAATTTATTTTTAAAAACTCTTTCACATGGGTCTTCTTTCAAAAAATAAAATAACTGTCTGTCTGACTAAATAAATAAAGAGATTGTTTTTTAAAAATATGTAGATTAGGTTTAGAATGATATATTCCCAGGAAGATAATACATTCACACAAACTTAGGGAAGCCATTTCTCCTTTCCAAGTTATCACAGTGACAGTATCATCACTCAAGTAGTCAGTCAGTCAATTCTGATCTCCATGGAGCAGATCCTACTTGCCTGCAATTGGTTAAAAAATTACATATAAAGCTCATAAACTCTTAAGTAAAACTACAACTATGAACTCATGTTCTATTTTTTCTTGTGAGCAAATATTTTCAAAAGATGTGACTATATGTGATATAGTATCATGTCTTGTCAAGACTTGGGTTATAGCAATGAAGCACCCCAATTATGTGCTGTCAGATCAAATCCTCTGTTGCCACAGTCATTAAGTTGTTTACAAGCTAAAAATAATTTTATTAAAATATTTCAGAAGTTATTCAGTACAGCAAATTTATATTTTAACTTATAAAGTTCTCCAAAGAGCTAATATGTACTGTGGCTAAATAAAAATCTTAATCATTTAATCTATTTCTGTAATAATTTTCCAGCGAATGTGTATAGGTTGTATAGATATGTTAAATAAATTTAATACTATTTCAAATTTTAAAAGCATAAAATATGTACATTCTCATTAGGTAAAGTCATATAGATAAGCTATATTTCATAATTGAATGGATTTGCAAATGTGTGAAAGAACACTTGGAACTTAAGTGTTCCTCAAAAGTTTATAAGGGAAACCTACCAGAATAGGACAATGGTCATGAAGGCGGTCTCTGCAAGCGATGTGGTATGCAAAGAGCACGGCAACCCAGGAAAGGCGCCCTGGTCAACCACTGTGCTTGGCCCATCTCCAACTGTCTTGACTCTTTCTGCCATTGGAGCAAGATGGAGTCTGGGAAGAGAGAGTGAGGCTGACTATGTGTACCTCTCCCTCACTTTAATCCAATTCATGCGCAAGTCTTGACATCCACAACTCCCGAATGGCAGAACATTCTGTGCCCATATAGGCCTTACCAGCCACCTGTGGACACACTGTGGACAGTCCACAACCCGTTAGATGTAAAGGTCCTCTTTGAACTAGATGGGCGAACATCATTATCATCACAAGGGTTTCCAAAATAAGATAAGATAAATAAGATGAATCTTGAAAACAATGTCCCTGAAAAGATTATTGTACCAGAACTAGACTTCTCAAAGCAATGTCCAGATTCACAGAAATATTAACAATATTTTAAAATCCATGTGTTATTTGTAAAGTACATGGCAAAAATCCTACAATTATTCATACACTGTCTTCAACTGTCATTATTTGTTCCACGTCGGCTTCCTTTAAAGAAAACTCAAGCATTTCAGCTAGTGCAGCCATGTTGAGGCCACATGGATCAATTCTTTGCAAGAAGTTCAGTCTTGGGACATTTAAGTCTCAGTTCAAAGTGCTTTAAGGACCTCTGAGAGGCTTCCGCATCTATCGACCTGTTAAGATAATTCCCTAAGACCATATTTATTGGCACTTTATTAGGGTCCAAAATACTAATATGGTAATAGGCTATCTGTACTTGTATCAGAAGTACTTACAAAGCTAACTGAAAGGTGCTTCTGGATTGAAAGGTTTTTCTGGTGAGAACTCCATTGCCCAGAGAATACTCCATTGCCAAAAATAATGCAATCTTCAAGGAGGCACCTTTTATATCCCCCACTAATGATAGTTATTTTTCAACGTTAGTCCCTTTCTCTTATTGAATTCTCTCTGAAGTTATCAGGAAACATATATTTGTATGAGTATAATGCTCTGCTTGAATCTGCTGGAGTGGTCAAAATAGGCAATGTGGTGGTTGTGGCATGAGAGATGAACCCTGGCTCTTTTATAGATGTATGTGATATTAACACTCATATAAAAGAGGCAGAACTTCCATTGCCACCACCTTATTTGTTTTTTTTTTTATTTCTTCTGGGGATGTGACTCATATTTGAGTACCCTCTGGAGTTGAATTCCAAAAAGTTGGAAATTACATGAGGATAAAACTGAAATGTTCTTTCATCTGGATATAAACTAAATATAGTGAAATTGATTAGTCTTTCAGAGCTCATCTATTGCATATGTGGTAGGGCTCTTCATTAGATCTACAGCTGGCTCAGTCTACTGCTCAGACTACTAAGATACTTTTTCCACATCTTCCAGAAGTTACATTAAAATGCTAGTTTGTTTAATGTTTGGATATTACCTCTTTTGACTGGATTACTCATAAATTTGTTTAAAATTGATTTATGGTTTTAGATAGAGTTCAAAATGCAAGTTTTCTATGACCAACTCTCTTGGGGAAATGCCAGTGATTGCTTATTCCTTTCTTCCACCTTCCAAATAGACTTCTTAAAAGCAATAACAGGTCTGGAATATGTCCATGAAATTCACACTGTGGAAAGGATTCACTGAACATATCAGACATTAATACAATTGTGAGAGTCCAGAAATATTTCAAAGAGTCCTCCACTTCTCTGCTCGCAACAGAATACCTTATTCCACCAGACTTGAAATTTTGGGCTTAGATAACTTAGAGCTATGTCGCCTTCGATGTCATTTAAATGTAGTTCATAAAATCATCTGCCACAATGTCCTACCTGTCAATGAATAATTCAGCTTCAACCGCAACAATACACGAGCACACAATAGATTCAAACTCAATGTAAACCGCTCGAAACTCGACTACAGAAAATATGATTTCAGCAACAGAGTAATCAATGCCTGGAATGCACTACCTGACTCTGTGGTTTCTTCCCCAGACCCCCAAAACTTTAACCTTAGACTGTCTACAGCTGACCTCACCTCATTCCTAAGAGGTCTGTAAGGGGCGTGCATAAGCGCACCATCGTGCCTACTGTCCCTGTCCTACTGTCCTACTGTCCAAATTTACCTATAACTACTTTGCTTTTGTTTATGTTTATATCATACCTGTTATCTTGTACACATTTTGACAAATAAATAAAATAAATAAAAACAAAACAGAGCAAATCTGAATAAAGCCACTATAATTTATTTCACTGTTAAAATGATTGTTAAGCTCTTTTATTAGCTTGTCAGATAAGGAGTCCGTAGACAATGTTGGTAAGGTGATGGTTTCCTTTGGGTGATAGAAAACATTAATTTTGCTTAATTAATATTTATGACACATAATCAAAGTTAAATGGAAGCTATTGACAATTTCAGTCCCAGGTTGATTTAAGATAGTTCTAATCCTACCAAACCCTATACTCAAATGTGTGTCTTCAGAACTGGAGGATTTCCCTATTCCAAAACAATTATTTTTTGAGTCTGGGGGAAAAAATGAAAGAAAAAGCAAATTGTTGGGCATTCGCTGGCTGGGGAATTCTTGGAGTTGAAGTCCAGACATCTTCAAGTTGCCAAGGTTGGGAAACACTGAGTTAAATGAAAGCAGATATCTGCCAGTCTGATCAGAACGGCCATCTTCAGACCAGATTGTAGCAGCCAAAGCTCCAGCTGTCTTCCTTGCCATGAACAAATTTCTGTCTCTTTTCTGATATAACTAATTGGTTTTCAAATCTCATGTCTATAAATCTCTGGTATTTTCATGCCTGGTTTTTGAAGCCTGATAGTCTTTATCAAAGCATTTTGGTGTCTGGAATTATAAGCAGCAGGTTGATAATTAGAAAACCTTATTGCAGTATCAGCAAATTTGAAGGAGAATGATAGCAAGAGTTGAATTTTCCATATCTTCGTTTCGGCATTTTGCAAGCTATGGGAATCAGTACTATAGATGTCCAAATTTAATTTGCTCAAGCAGTAATTAATAAACTTTTCATATCCAGTAGAGAGTAATCAGCAAAAGGAAAATATAAGAAATAAGTTGCAAATAACTATTATTTTGATCAGAGCGGTCAGAACAGTGATTTGTTCTCTTCCAGAATTTATGGGTGTTAGTCAGAAACACCCTGCAATATTTTTCTTTACCAGAACCCCCCCCCCAACACACAAACACTTTCTTGTTGATGTAAGTAACATAATAATGTGCTCTGTGTGTAATCTTCTTTCCATAAAGAAGATTTCCATTTTCCATTGTTATTGAAAATTGCTAATAGCTATGACTGCTGATGTTTCTATATAGAAATACTTATGTTGCTATATCAATTTATATAATTTATAATACTTAACAGTAGATATTTTATGCATGCAGCACAAAATTCAATTTTCCTGTGATCAAAATGATAAGTAAGGTGTTTTTTAAACCAGTTACTTTATAACTGCTTGATCAGATGTTCTTTAATGTCAGTCTCTTGCTCACACTGACACTTTATTGATTGTTACAAAATGACACAACTGAAGAGTGTTCTGCTGGTACCTCTGCTGCTGGTCATGTTTCTGGCTATGATACCAGATCGGATAACTTGGGGACACTCTGGGGTCAGCTTGTAATATGTTAGGTGTTCTTTGAGTAAAGATCTGTGCTCAGCATGGGCATATCTGAATTTTTATACATGTGCATTTTATCACTGCCTTCCTAGCCCAGCAGTGTGCTTGTGTGTCTCTCTCTGTGTGTGTGTGTCTGTGTGTGTGGAGATAAAGAAAGGAGGGGGAAATACTTCATGAATTTGTATCCCTTTGTTTTTACTAACAACCGTACTGCTAACATATTAACAATGCCTTTATTTAGGCATTTACCTTCATTTGAAGATCAACTGATTTTGAAAGGTGAACAAATAGCTTTGAAACATGGTTTAATGTGCCTCTCAAAGAAATCTACTGTAAGGTGAATACTTAACTTGACAGTATACTGTGTGGGATGAAATGTGATGAATTCTTGGTTATTGTCAATTGTTGAGAAATAAAACAATAGGCTGTACCTATAGATTCATTCATGATGCCCACAGACGCAGACAAACATAAACATCCAGAGCACATCCAATTGAACACCTGAGATTTTGGAAACTGAAATAAGCTCTAATAACATGAAAGACAAGCAGAATCTGCAGTAATATATTTATTATATTTATTATTTCTTTTATAAATGCTTTATTTAATATTAGAAAAATAATGAATTGCCTCTAATTTATTCATGCAGGTGAATAGACAGCTTATTTTCATGTTATGTTTTGCTTAGGTAAAGGTAAAGGTTTCCCTTGTTGGATTCTAAGAGATAGTGTTTATCTAGGGCAGGGGTGGGCAAATTACAGCTCTTTGAGGAGCTGTGGACTTCAACTCCCAGAATTCCTGAGCCAGCCATGCATGCATGGATGGCTCAGGAATTCTGGGAGTTGAAGTCCACAGGACCTCAAAGAGCTGTAGTTTGACTACCCCTGATCTAGGGGGCAGTGCTTATCTCTGTTTCTTAGTTTAAGGAGCCAGTGTTATCTGAAGTCACTTCCATGGTCATGTGGCCATTATGACTCTACACCAAAGTGCACAGAATGCTGTTACTTTCCCACCAAAGTAATACCTATTTATGAACTCTCATTTGCATGCTTTCAAACTGCTAGCTGAGCAGGAGCTGCGGCAAGTAACGGGAGCCACCCTGTCATATGGCACTCAGGTCTCGAACCCAGACTGTCAGCTTATTATATTTTAAATAGCAATTTGGTTACTGAGAAAAGAAGCACTCTTGAATAGTGTTCATATTGCTCTGTGATGACTCGGGATAAGGCACGAAGGCCACACAGCCATCTGGGAGTTCAAACTCCCCTTCAATGCTCCAAATTTCCCCCAAACGCTCCCACATTTTTGGCAAGTCCCAGAGCAAAGTGCCTGCACACACACACGGCAGCCTCTGGCTGTGTGCAGTCCATCAAAGCAAAGGAACAAGGAAATGAGTTCACGATGCAAGGAACAATGAGTCCACAAAGCAAGGAAGAAGCAAGCAGTCCTCCAAACTCCAAATGTCTGCAACGGTACACAAAACTCTACAAATTCAGCATTTGTTCCCGACAAACGCCCCTCCCCACAGCATCTCCTTAAATCTCAATCCCAGGTGCCTTGTGAAGAGGAGTGGAGCACTCTCCTCCCAAGTCGTCAGATTGGACTGCGCTGTTCCCGCCTTCTCTCCACTCTCCGTGCTCAGAGATCAGGAGGGGGCAGCCCTTGCTCATCGCCTGAGCTCCAGCACTCCTCATTTCCACTGCTTTCTCTCTCTTGGTCATCCTATGCCTGTTCCCCCTTCTAACAAGCCATCTCAATCCTGAGAGGTCCTGGGCTGCTTCATCCTGCTCCTCCCCACATTCCTCCGAAGCCAATGAAGCTTCCCCCTCGATCTCTGTCGGCTTCAGCTCTGGCTCGTAGTCCTCCACAGATTCAGGCTCTGACGGGGCATGACATTGCTCCCTCAAAGTTATAGTTCATCAACATTTGAAGAATTATCTTTTTTTTTGTATTATGTATCTTTTTTTTATGTACACTGAGAGCATATGCACCAAAGACAAATTCCTTGTGTGTCCAATCACACTTGGCCAATAAAGAATTCTATTCTATTCTATTCTATTACAGATTTCCCATATGTAATCTATCCCTCTGAAAGTAAAAACAAAATAATACATTCCTACAGTGAATTAACATATCTTCTAATTTTTCTTCACTTACTCAACATGACAAAAAACTAAAAACAAGATTTGTTGAAATCTGGTACATTCTGGGGTCAATTTCATAAACAGTGATCCTTTATGTAAGCAGCAATGTTCCTTTAAAGCTTGACTTGTTTCTGCAGCGTTACATTAGTTCAGGAATCTTCTCCTGGTAAAAAAAATTAAATGGCTTTCCTTTGCTTATGCATTTCTAGCAAAGACCTCATATCCAATACCTAGGCCTTACCAGAAGTGTAAGAAATTATTCTTGACACAAAACTGTGCTTTCTGCTTCCGTTTGTTATGAACAGGAAGGAAACAAAGTTTGGACCAAATTTTCTGTGTCACCATTCAAATGAATGAAATCTCTGAAAATTTATCAGACAAAAAAGCAAATGACTGAATTAATGAAATAGTCATTAGTAGTCATTAGTAGAAACTTTTCTTTTAAAAAGGCACTAAGGCATCTATATATTGTGAGACAAAAACTTTTCTGTTCTATAGTTGTTTCAGATTAGAGTGAAGAGACAGATATGTTGCCTCTTCAAAAATTAGCACACACCAAACTGAATGTATTGTTAACAAAAAAATTGAATGTGTACATATATGTGTATGTATGCTTCCAATAGAGTTTTACACAAACAAACCAGCTACTTACAAAAATGTTAAGACTGAACCAAAAATCTGACAAACTCCACTGTGTATATCCACCCATGACTATTCAAAAATATCAAAATATTGGGTTATGTAATTAATAAAAGTCTTTGCCGTATTTTTCGGAGTATAAGACGCACCGGAGTATAAGATGCACCTAGATTTTAGAGGAGGAAAACAAGGAAAAAAGTATTCTGAACCAAATGGTGTAGTAATATATTATTTAATAAAATACCAGTGTAGCAGAATACTTTTTACAACCATGTATACGTTTTACAACCATGTATACTTTTTACAACCATGTACACTTTTTACAAACTTCAAACCTGACAGCTTTAAGACTTGTGGACTTCAACTCCCAGAATTCCTCCTCCAGTCATGCTAGCTCAGGAATGGCAGTTGAAGTCCACAAGTCTTAAAGTTGCCAAGTTTGAAGACCCTTGCACCCCTAACCCCTAACTCAGGGGTCTTCAAACTTGACAGCTTTAAAACTAGTGGACTTCAACTTCCAGAATTCCTCCTCCAGTTATGCTAGATGGGGTAATTAGAAGGCAAAAACACCCCAGTTTTTGCAAAAAATGGCCTGTTTTTCGCTCTTTTTTTTTTTTTTTTTTGCAAAAACAGGGCATGCAGAGGGTTTGTGAAGCCTGCAGAGCACTACTAGGGGGTGGGGGAAGGCAAAAATGTCCCCCATTTTGGCAAAAAACAGCCCATTTTTTGCAAAAATAGGATGCGGGGGGCGGGGCTTCGGGAGGCCAAAAATTTGCTGTATTCGGTGTATAAGACATTTCCACACTCTTTTGGGGGGCAAAAAGGTGCGTCTTATACTCCGAAAAATGCGGGCATTTTGCTATCTAAATGAATTTTTGAGGTCAATGTTTTCCTCTTTGCCAGTTGCCAGTTGAGCTTTTTAAAGTCACTAAAATGCTCTCATGTTTTTCTAAATACCTGAAAATGTTGGTTGTTCCAAGATCACTCAGATAAATTAGTCATTTTTCATCTTAGCTCAATATAAAAGCACCATAGAATAATTTATAACGTGAAAATATTTGACTAGGTAGCTGAGACATAGGAAGTTGATCCTATCCGGCACTGGCATAATGAAATTTAAATGTCAATGAGCAGGTACCAGGAGCATAATTAAAACAAAAAACAAAAATTGTTGGTTTTTCCAAAGTGGTTTGCCATTTCCTTCTTCCTAGGCTTGAGATAAAGTGATTGGTCTAAGGTCACTCAGTTAACTTTGTGTTGAATGTGAGACTACAACTCACAACTCTCATGATTTCTAGCTTGGCACTTAAGCACTACACCAAACTGGCTTGCTGTAAATGATTATAGATAATAGTATTATTACAACATTAATTAATTAACAAATCCAGATAATTGCATGGCATTCCATGCCCCTGGTTGATAAAGTAGCAATATCTTTTGACATTGATATATTTCTTCTAGCCATTTTTCCACTGTTACTGAGAAAAGGCTCTTGGGAAGATAGAGACATAAGTCAAGAATCACTTGTTCCCCATTATAGAAGCCATGCATAGATGCAGCTATATCTATCTAGAGCAGCAGTTCTCAACCTGTGGGTCATGACCCCTTTGGGGGTCGAACGACCCTTTCACAGGGGTCGCCTAAGACCATCGGAAAACACATATTTCCGATGGTCTTAGGAACCGAGACATCACTCCTCTATCCATCTCCAGATGGGTCCACCCACATGCAAATAGACTACTGCAAAAAAAATCTGTACAATGGGATCTTCTGAGCATGCGCAGAAGCCGAATTTCCGGCACTGCGCATGCATCACCATCTTGTTTTTGGCTTCTTCTTTTTTTTGCAATTAAAAAAAAAATCGGCACTGCGTATGCATGCGTGCACAAAGCGCATGAGGCATGCCCACGCAGCACAGGAGGAAGCGAACCGGCAGTGAGGTAAATTAGAACCCATCCCTGAGTTTCCTAATAATTTTATTATTTTATGGTTGGGGTCACCACAACATGAGGAACTGTATTAAAGGGTCGTGGCATTAGGAAGGTTGAGAACCACTGATCTAGAGCTCCAAGTTAACAACCAGATTTATTGAGAAAGATCAATAAATGGATGAGGGAATATAACTTGAAATGTTCATATGGAACCATACTTTACATTCAAGGCCATAAAAAGTTAAAAGAATATATTAAGAACATTTTCATAGTTGGGTTTACTTTTATTTTGCTGGGCCATTGATTCAGTGAATAAAAAGGGAAGAAAATATTCTGAAATAGGATTGGAGTGAAAAATAAAAGTGAAAAAAAATGAAAAAGATGGGAAGAGGTAACATTTTTAACCCAGGTGTCTTGCAGGGGTCCTGGGTGCAGCTCATAACATTCTGAGCTCAAAATGTTAAATGAGATTTTTCACCAGCTACTTTAGAGATGCTTGACCAGGCATACTTTAATGTCAGTCTCTTATAATGACACTTTTATTGATTGCTGTGAAGTGACACAACTGAACAGTCATTGCTGGCATGTAGGTGTAGAAAAAGAATGGCCAGCAAGCTGACTCTTACTAGTCTTTCATGATTTCTTTTGCATCATGATGGTGCTATTTCATTCTCACCAAAGGAGTGAGAATTTCAACATTTCAAAGATAGATGAGTGCTGTAGAAATTCAGCCAAATAAATGTCAGTCGTCTCTATCAGAGCTTTAGAAAATATTCTCAATGTCAAATGAAGACACAATTTTTTAAATGCTGTATTAATAATAAACCACATTGATATATACAGAGAACCAAATAAATCTGTAGCTTTTAATGTTTATTTTTTTTATTGTAACTGAGTTTTTGTCTAACATACCTTGGAATTCTTAGAAACTATGTACTTCTGACCTATCTACCGTATTTTTCGGAGTATAAGACGCACCTTAGTTTTGGGGGAGGAAAACAAGGAAAAAAGGCCTCTGCCTCTCAGCAATATGCCAAACAGCAAACAGTAAACAATACAGATGATATACACTGTTTGCTGTGTATTTCTGTGCATGTGTGCCTGACCCATAGAAATAGCAAAGATTGGAGAAATGTACATAATGCCAGAAAGTTTTCTTAAACGTAATCACACCAACTCCTCCAATAATAACAGAGCTGGAAGGGACCTTGGAGGTCTTCTAATCCAACCGCCTGCTTAGGCAGGAACCCTACACCACTTCAGTTCTAACTTCAGTTCTAATTGTCCTAACTGTCAGGAAATTTACTGAACAGGACACTATTACATTTCAGATTATACTTTTACAGATCTTTAAATTTTATGTGGCTTTCTGGAAGTATACATTCTCTGCTATTTAAAAGAAGATACAAAAGCACTGGGCCTCTTCAGAGCAAGCATTTATTTTAAAAAGCTTCTTCATTTTGTTAAGTTGTCTAGAACAATAATAAAGCAGTCTTTAAAAAATAAGTCTAATAATTTGAACACTCTACAAACATTTAACAAAGTAACAGAATCTGCCTCTACCTAGGATAGAACTCACAACCTCCTGATTGTGAGGCAAGAGCTCTTTCCTCTAGGCTACAGCAGCTTTCAGGTAACTTCCTTTCAATTTCAGCAGTCAAACATTGCCAGCAGTCTATTTCAATTTGTCTCCTCACAGCCACCATAGTTAGCTTCATTTTACCGCGTGGCTTCTGAGTCAGCTGTGTGTCGGGAGGCAGATACTTTCTTCTTGTGCTAATCAGGCTTTGCCCTGTTTGCTGTAAGAGGTAAATTGCTGGCAGGCAAAGGCCAAAGGGTGGGGGTGACTGGGTGGGTGGGGATACATTCAGTGTATAAGATGCACCCAAGTTTTCACCCTCTTTTTGAGAGTAAAAAGGTGCGTCTTATACTCTGAAAAATACGGTATGTTTCTTACTATTATCACTAATAATATAGAAGAAAAGAAACATTTCCATTTTTCTGTCCAATGTATAAAATGAAAAATTGTAAACTTCCTTCATTGGGACCAATAACAATTGAAACATAAAGACCACTATATTTTCCTTGTTAAAAATGTATTGAAATGATTGTTATGTTATAATTGATAGAAATATTGTACCATTTAGAAGTAAAATGAAAAGTGGAATACCAGCAGCAAATTTTTACAGGACGAAATTGAATTGCTTCTCAGAGTTAGACTGAAACAATAACTTAACATTACAGCCTACTAGTATAGCTACATATAGAAAGTGTGATCATGATTTGTTTTAGTAAAACTATTAGGTTGATAACAAAAGAAATACCTTGCTGGATCAAGACTTAGTCTAATGTTCTGTTTTCAATCATTGTGATAGAATGTAATAAGGAAATGGATTCCCAGGAGGGAGGGTGCATTCCAAAGGAGTAAAATATCCAGATTGAGCAACTCAATCTGGACATTATGTATGAGAGAAAGAGGGTGAAGACAATCTCTCCCTAATAGTTCACTATGTGTATTGTAGATGCATATAGTAGACTGCTCAGTCTGGCAAGATTTTGTCTATAGGTGTAAAACAATAAAGAGCTCAGCTTGGAAGAATCAACATTTGTCACACTTGGTTTTGACATTAACAGCTAAATTAGAAACAGTCAATCAAAGAAAATATATTTCAATTTCTTCTTTTAAAAAGTAACTAATTTTGAATCCTCTTCTCTGTCTTCTTCATAATTACTATCTGGCTTTCCTTAGTAATTTCTAGTTAATTGTGCAACAATTAACATTCAGAAAAATCTATCAAGGATGATGAAGAGCAAATGGAGCACAATCACTTCTCTTTCAACTTGCTTAGCATATAATGATCTCACTGCTAGTGAACTATCAAAGTCAATTAATATACCATAATAATAAGTTTTGAATGAACTAATAAACATATTCATTATTTTATTCACATACTTAAAGCATGCATAAGCATCCCACAATATAAAACAATAAATGTAAATTAAAACAAGCAAACCATTTAATCAGAAAATATCAGAAACCATAATATATTAATAGAAAGGCACAGAGGTTTTACCAGAGACAGTAGAACATACCTAAACTGTGGCTGTTTATTCCAAAATGCAAGAGTGAAATGTTATTTTCCATTGAAATGCAAAGAAGAAAAGGTGCTCATTTCTTTGGATATTCCAAAATATTGAAATACTGAAGAATCTGTTTTAAAGAGTTAGTTTTAAAGAGAGGGACAGATGCAAAAGCAGGGGGGGGGAAGCTTCTACCAACCACTGTCTATTGCAATTAAACCATGGTATCATGGTATCATGGTATCATGGTATAAGGGATTGGTTCAAATACCAGGAGAAAGACAATTGACATTGTTGATCTTCTAGGAAAGAAATGCCAACTGAAGATGGCTCCCAGTATAAATGGTTATATATCTCCTATATAATAATATCTTTATATATACCGGTATCTCTCTCTCTCTCTCTCTCTCTCTCTCTCTCTCTCTCTCTCTCTCTCTCTCTCTCTCTCTCTCTCTCTCTCTCTCTCTCTCTCTCTCTCTCTCTCCCTCCCTCCCTCCCTCCCTCCCTCCCTCCCTCCCTCTCTCTCTCTCTCTATCTCTATCTCTATCTCTATCTCTACCTACCTACCTACCTACCTACCTACCTACCTACCTACCTACCTACCTACCTATCTATCTATCTATCTATCTATCTATCTATCTATCTATCTATCTATCTATCTATCTATCTATCTATTATGTATGTATGTATGTATTATGTATGTATGTATGTATGTATGTATGTATCTATATCTATATCTATATTTATATCTCTATCTCTCTATCTCTATCTCTATCTCTATCTCTATCTCTATCTCTATCTCTATCTCTATCTCTATCTCTATCTCTATCTCTATCTCTATCTATATAATGTATATCTATATAATGTATATCTATATAATGTGTGTGTAGATAGATGATAGATAGATAGATAGATAGATAGATAGATAGATAGATAGATAGATAGATAGATAGATAGATATGATATGATATGATATGATATGATATGATATGATATGATATGATATGATATGATATGATATGATATGATATGATATTATTATATAGGAGATCTATAAAGTTGCTGCTAGCAACAAGACTGTGGGAGAGTGGTCTTTGGTGGATTTAGAGCTCTGGGCAATGAGGGAAAGCCATCTTCACTCAACCCCAGTCACCACAAATTGTTTGTAAACTGCTTTTCAGCTTTTAAGAACCTCTGGACCCTAACATATTTTATAACACAGAATGAGTTTCCATCAATGCTTAGCAAAAGAAGGTTAAATACAAATTTAAATTTAAATTCTTTTGGAGTAAGCAGAAAAAGGATGATGAGAACTTTGATTCAGAAAGCTACAAATGGAATAAGAGTTCCATTCACTTATTCAACAAGAATTTGAAATACAATTTTGGAATTAAGTATTTGAATCCTTCCCATGGGAAAATTCTTTTGTTTTGAATTCTTTAAAAAGACATGAAAGGATGGGACTTTAAAAGTTAGTCATAAGAAGGACCTAGAAGGAACTAAAGATTAACAACATACAATTAAATAAGGAGAACACCTGAATTTGATTTACTAATATAGAATAGAGAAAAATACTTTAACATTAGATGTATTAAAGAGTATTTTTGAACAATCAACCCAGTAGTTGATTTTAAGAATCTCTACCTCTATGAATAGACTGTGTTTAACGATGACAGGGGAAAAGAAAAATGTTTTACTGGACAAGACAAAGATTGAGCTGAAAATGGATTTAAAAATGATAGGCCACAAGAATGATATGGAAAAAGTTGCCACATTTAATAATGAGTGATATTCAAATAACAAATCCAAAGAGTGACCTACATAAATATCCTATTTTGAATAAACAAGGGACTTGTTAAAGTTTTGAAAAAAATTATGAGGAGGGAAAGAAAAAATGAAAATAAATCAAGTTCTAGGACATTATTTGAAGGGATTAAAAATTAAAGTTGTTAAAAGTAAAATGAAGGAATATAAACTTTATGTGATCAACATTAAAATAGGTCTGTGTTATCTCTACTAACACTTCATAGACTTTTTGCTGTTCAGTACTGAACAATGGGGCTTTAAGGACTTGTTTATAGATGGGATATAAGAAGAGATCATTTCTTGTATTTTAAGAGGTGACAAGTTATTAAAATTTCTTATACTCATTGAGATGAAAGAAGAAGTAATTTCTTTATATATTTCTTTTCTTTTCCTTTATTATATTCTTATTGCTTTTCTATTTTTCTTTCTATATTTTTCTTTTTCTGCACTTCTTACTTTTTTGTTTTTATTCCTTTATTTTTAGTTTGCATTAGTTTTTATCTTTTTAATTGTAATTTTTAATACAAAAAGAGGACAATTGACATTGTTGTCTGCACCAACTAAGCATTCTATTATTCAAGATATAGCAGGTGTCAGAATCCATTCTTGTTTGCCCAAGGCTCCATTGGTAGAAGAACATTATAGAAATAAAATTGGATGAATAAATAAATGTATAATATTTGGAATTAATTCTCAGAGGACCATTAGCAGTGTTAAATTGTATTATTTAACAACTTTTCCTGGTCCATAAAACAAATGAGCTATTTAGCTATTCATGTTTTGGAATATTCATTATATGCTAGACTTAGGAACATGTTATGCCATGTATTAACAAAACTCAAAATTTAGAAATACAATAATATAATGAACTCCTTTATTCTAGTCAGGACCCATAAGAGCCATGAGAGGAAGCCACAGAGTTGTGTGCTTAATTTTGCTTCCAGATCTGTGAGATTCATGAGCTGGTTTCATCATGCAGACTTGGGAATCATATATAGAAGGCTACCTGTTCAGAAGATATACTGTATTGAACATAGCATGAGGAAAAGGGTGGTTGGGGACAAACTTAAATTTAACTGAGCTCCATGCTATCTCACCTTGCTTTACACAGACCTACATGATTGAGAAAAGATGTAAACAAAGAAAACTATACAAATAACTTTTCTCTCATGGATATGCCTCTGGATCCCACTCCAGACACAGGTTCAGAAGAGGAGGGTGAGATGAGTTGAGTTGACAGAGGAAAACACGGAGCCGAGTGTTGGTCAGGATCAGGGCTTGGAGGATGCTAGCCTGATGGAGCAGCCTCAGCTGGATCAATGGACAAGCAACAGGTTGAGGCTGAGTGAGGTGAGCCACAGCTGCAGTAAGTTGCCCAGGAGGCTCCAGGAGAGGACCAGAAGCAGTTGTCAACCATTAGCAAAGAGGACGAGGTGGAGTCCACACCTTCTCCTGACCCAAGGACACATAGAACAGAGAGGAGACAGGTACAATGCTGGTCAGCTAGACTACTCACGAGGAGGCAACCTCCCCTCTCATGAAAGGCTGCACTGGCATTGCCTACTTAATCCCACCCTGAGGACTTAGTGTTGCTGAAGCAACGTGCCCAGTTTTGTGCCTTGTGTGTTTGTGTCATGTATCCTGACTCATTTGAATCACAAACTGCCTTCCTGGACTTCGTGTGCATCTGTTTGACTCAGCTACCCAGTGACTCTTGCTGTGCTGAACTCAGAATCTGGACTTGTGCAATGGGGGTGCTTTCCGACGACCTGTTTGGGGGTTTGAATAAACACCAGTAGAACTCTTGTTGTACATGTGGGTGGAGAGCAGGTTATCCTTATCACAGTCTATCACAGGTTATCCTTATCACAGTCTTCTACAACACATGTAAAACATCTCATTTCTCACTTTTGTCAGTAGCGTTTTTCAAAATAAGAAAAAACAAATATATTCCTCAAATAAACATATTTATGTAGGAGAAGAGCAGACTGAGCTAGAAAATGGGGTTGAACATGTCATTAGTTTGGAGTCATTGCATTGCCACAAGATGCCCAAATCCATTCCCGATGAATTCTGTTGATCCTTATCTAGTGCCAATTTAGCTTTGGCCATTAGTTGATTAGATTGTTGTGTATTGGTAGCAATAATAACATCTCTGAGCTTTTACAATTTAACTCTTATTCTTCTGCCTTACAAAAGCTGCAAGGTATATATTTTTGCCATTGGTCAATTAATATCTAGTATCTTATTAATTTGGCAGCAACTAAGGTCATTGGCCATGCAGATACAAAGATAGTCAGGAAAATACTTGAAGCCTGGGAAATGGGCTTCTTGTCAGTTAACAGGAGTGCTGATTTACCATTAGTTTATCAAATACTTAAAAGCCGAGGGCTTGGCAGCACAAGGAAACAATAGCCAATTGCCAGCCATCAACACACCAATCAGCTAATAGGAAGGCACTACAATAACACAACTCGTAGAACAGCCCAAAGCACATTTTCCAGTAAAGAGAAATTCCCTGAAGATGGGCTCCAGCATGAGTCCAAAAGCTCAGAAGAGTAAATATCTAGTCCCAGTGAATGACCCAAATTCAATCTCGCAATATCTAGTATCCGTTTATGGCTTTTTAATCTGTTGGTTTTATATTATAATTTTCATTAACTGCCTTCATTAATCAGTTAAGTAGAAAGGCAGGATGAGAAGTTGAAAATAAATAAATAAATAAATAAATAAATAAATAAATAAATAAATAAATAAATAAATAAATAAATAAATAAATAAATAAATAAATATCCTTCCTAACCAAATATTAAAAAAATGATGAGAAACTTTGGGGTGGATTCCCTTTGTTTTCCTTTTCTAAAAGAAGGCAGGGGTATTCCCTCCCCCTCCTGGAAAGCTTTTTATACTGGGCATGGATATTTCATAGGAAAAATATCACAGCTGTTTATATGTCTAAAATCATTTAACAGAATTACATATTTTAAATTGCATCTGTGGCTTTGATAAATGAGCAGGACATCTGTATATCCATTTTCCATGCATTAGTTTTCCTTTTTTAAAAAAAATCTCAAGAAGCAATCAAATGTTAATCCAAATTTAAACTGTTTCCTTGTTGGGGAATACTAGTTTCTTTTCTGTAACAACATTGAGATATTGAAATTAAATGCAGGGGAAGTTTTGTAGTAAACTTCTTTGCTAAGATTTAAGAGCTTTCACAGTCATATATTTTGAGATAAGCTGTGGATGGTGAGCTGAAAAATTCCCTGTTATGCACTTCTTAAAGTGATGCACTGTTTTTAATACTTCCTCATTGACATTTCACCTATTTGTTTAAGATTCTTAAATTATGAGACACAAATGCCTGAAAGTTTCAGCAAGTTCATTTAAATCTTTTCTACGCAGCTAATTACTCTGAATGAGTTATAATTTGCACACATTTAAAATGGGGCCTTCATAGTATTTTCCCCATAGTTTTAATGGATGAAATAAGCTTTTACATTTTACATCCAGTTTCATTTGAAAAAAATGGGAGGATAGCTAGCTAGATGATATCTATCTATCTATCTATCTATCTATCTATCTATCTATCTATCTATCTATCTATCTATCTATCTATCTATCTATCTATCTAGATAGATAGATAGATAGATAGATAGATAGATAGATAGATAGATAGAGATAGCTAGCTAGCTAGCTAGCTAGCTAGATAGATAGATAGATAGATAGATAGATAGATAGATAGATAGATAGATAGATAGATAGATAGATAGATAGATAGATAGATAGATAGATGATGGATGGATGGATGTGTGTGTGAGAGAGAGGGTTGGGGTGGGGAAGAGAATGAATAATATTTCAGTGTTGAAGTGGCAGGTGGCCCAAGCAGATGTGGGCTTCTGCTAGGAAAAGATAGATAGAAAATATATATTTTCAGACTTCTTTTTTCCTAGCAGAAGCCCAGGTCTGTTTGGGCCAATGCTATTGTCAACACCAAAATATCATATATCAAATTAATGCACCAAATCATTCATTTACTTATTTCATAAACTGTGTTTTCTATATGTAGCATCTGGGTCAACAGGCAATACAAGAATGAAAACCTTTCATTAGGCAAGGAGCAAAAAAACTGGAGGTAGCAAAAATATTCAATATTAAAGGACTCATGTTACAGAATAATCTTTGCTAGATATCAGAAGTAGGAAAGAAGAATGACTCATTTTGATTTTTCTGTTGATACATTAAACTGTCACTCGTGAGCAGGCAGTAGCTCTGTGCCTTATCCTTTTAGAACATGAAAAACAGAATACATTTTGTTACGGTAGCCATGCCTACCATTTCCATCAAATGTTTGCACCTTGAAATTTATGAAAAATGACTGTTTTTTTAAAGATACCCTGAACTTAACAAACTGTGCATTATACTACCAAGATGTAGGAAAGCTCTTTCAAGATTGATTTAATGTGGTCTACAAAATTCAGTCCTCACAAATATCACCTTTTCAATAACTTGCAGTTCCTGAATACTTTAAAAAAACTTTTCCTCTTTCACATATGCCCTTCATTTCAATAACCTAAATGAGAGGTGATTAATGCATTAAAGCTTGTAGCCAGATTTTCCTTCATCAAGAAATACCACAGCTGGTGTACTGGGTGATTTTGGACAAACATGTTCCTGGCTATCACTCTTATGAAGCCATCCAGGAGGTGGCCAGATCCAAGAGCCCATTCTCCTCTCCCTCAGTGTCTGCTGATTGCCTGTGCATTTGCTAGATTTAAAAGCCTGGCAGCTTTCTTGCAATTAGGGCTGGAAGGGTGTCTTTTCCATGTTTATATCAGTTATTAGCTAACGTCCACAGACATTTCTCTTTAGAAGGTTTAACAGCTGGGCTTGTTTTCATGCCCAAAATATAAAGAGTTTCTAAATTATCATTTCAAATCATAGTATGTGTATGATTCCTACCCATTTGCTGATTATAGCCAGGAAACTTTCTATTCCAAGTTTCCATTTTTTCCAATAACTCTAGAGACAACATATACTTTATATGTATACATAAAAAGGAATTACTGAAGCGGTGGGATATTTTCAGAGAGCTTAGTGTTCAAAGCATCCAAGCATGCTGAGCAATTGTGAGGACATCATCATTTTTTCCTATTAGTGTGTGTTATACCAGCTATTTTTAATTAAACCCATTTGTCCTTCTCATTACCCAAACTATTCTTTGTAATCTCCACTATTTATCTTCCTTACAGAGCCAATCTTGTAATTTTAATACACAGGAAACTTTAAAAAAAAAGAGTTTTACGAGTGCAGTATAAAATGGCCACTTCCTTTGTCGAAAGCCCATTGTATTAGGAAGGAAAACATAAGCACCATACTCAAGTCCCTTATACTTCAGCTGGGAGCTTGGAAATGACTAGGGGTGGAGCCAAGATGGAGGACAGGCAGCACAGGCTGTAAAGAGCTCCTCCAAAACCAAAATTAGGGTTAGGGTTAGGGTTGACTGACTATTCTCCTTTGCCCCCACTTTTTATTTGCATTCACATGTTCCTTAAAATGTGATGTTGAGATTAAATGAATGCCACATGAATGGATTCATGCCCTTCTCCAAAGTGAAAGTGAGAATATGCATGGCACCAAGAGAGTGGATAGCTTTTCCCATCAGTCCCCATTCTCATCTTGTTGAGGCCTTGAACATGTAACAAATGTCCGAGAGCTGATGTGTGCAGGCTAGACATAATGGCTAGGCAGTAAACGTGTGGTAAAGATAGTGGTGCCTTAAGCTCTGGGGTAGCCAAGATAATAACACACAACACACTAGTGAAAAGATAAAAATGTTAATGAGGTCACTGAGTCATTTCACAACTTCAATATAATGGGACATCAAGTTATGCGGATAATTTAGCTGAGAGAAGATGAAAGGAAAGTTAAAAATAAGATCCTTCCTTCCTTCCTTAAAATCCTTCCTTTCTTAAAATCAAACCAGCATGAGCACAAGACAGGAATAGCTTCAATGGTAACTGTGGATATATCCCAATTGTCTAAACAACCCATTTGAAATTGGTGATTTAGAGTAGAAAGATAAGGAAATGTATTTATGTATACATTGTTTTTATATGAGGGAGGGAGGGAGGGAGGAAGGAAGGAAGGAAGGAAGGAAGGAAGGAAGGAAGGAAGGAAGGAAGGAAGGAAGGAAGGACAAACTGAAGTATTAAAATATTGGCAAAATTTATTTATTTATTTTATTTAATAGATTTGTATGCCGTCCAACTCCCAAAGGGACTCTGGGCAGCTAACAGCATCATGTTTCTAAATACATATTTGGAGGGCAAATATGCCCATAAAATATTAATATATTCAGAATATAGTCTTTCTCAGAACAGATCTGTACAATATGTAATACTCTTTTATTATATTAAAAATAATTCTTTTTTGAAATATCCAGTCCATGGCTCTTTTCATTCTTCCTTCTTCTTCCCTTTGAAGCACTTATTTCTTGCCAGTGAATGCCGCACACAATTGTAACTTAGATTACAAGTATTGTTAGGCCCAAGCTTTATCTTTTATATATGAAGTATGCAATGAACTGCATTCTTAATCAGGTCTTTAACAGATTCTTTGGGTTTTTTTAATGAATTATTTCTGTGTGCAAACTTGAGTTAAGGATTCAACTAGATGTGGTTTCTCATTTTCCTCTCTTCTGCATATTTGTCATTTATATCATTGAAAAGGTACAGAGAAAAGATCTATGATATTATCTCCCTATTTCTGCTTGTAATACTTTAATTACACACAGAGAGATGCACATGGAGATCTATGGAGATCTGGGAAATGTGGGCTATGACTGGGGCTGCTGGGAACTGTAGTTTGTTAGTAACAACATAAGAACACAGGTTCCGAACCCTTATTATAAAATAACTTGACCAACTTGATCTTCCACTTCGCAGCCTACTCTTTTGTCTTCTTGAGAACTTACCTGAGACACAGTGATGAGAACAAAACAACTAAAGTGGAACAAACAGATTAATGTAGATAGTTACTTGGGAAAATCCTGTTCTACAGTTTTAGAAGGATGGTCTTTTTCTTCTCTCACTCAAGTATGTTTATGTCTTCTTTATTCTTTATTCAAATGTATCAGTGTATTCATAAAATTGATCTGAATATAAACATAACAACTAGATGCCAGTCCTTATGCATTCTGTATCCTGGGCTGCAGCCTTTTACATATCTGATGAGCTCTCTCTCGCTCCCTCTCCTTATCCCTCCCTCTCCTTATCCCTCCCTCCCTCCCTCCCTCTCTCTCTCTCTCTCTCTCCCTCCCTCCCTCCCACCCTCCCACCCTCCCACCCTCCCTCCCTCTCTCTCTCCTTCTCCCTCTCTCTGTCTCTCTCTCCCACCCCCACCTGACAACCTACCTATCTTTACAATGAATGTTCCAGTAGTTGAAACCAGCTTATCAAAAAGTTGCTTGATCTTACTCTACTGCATTTGGAATATCAAGTTCTGTGCAGTGAAGCTGCCGATTCTATTTTGATTCCAATTTATCTTCTACCTTTAGTAAAGTACTTACTCTGCCATTACATATTTCATTTTATATTTATCAGCTAACCAAAATTTAAAAAAAAATATTTAAACAAAACATCCCCCCTTGGATTTTATTCAAATTTGGTTACTTCTTTCTGGATTTTTAATTTTGTTTTTAAAACACACTACATAATTGGCTTAGCTGGCAATCACAGTAATTTTTTAAATAGTTGAGTATACCAAAACTACATGAGATCCAAGACAGGTCAAAAACTAGTTTGGGGTTTTCAATCACTAAAAGTGTATAGAATAGTAACAGTGCAGTTAACTGTTCTTTTCCAATCAATATGAAATTGAATTATCCAATCTGAGTCAGTCAGTCACTGGGACCAGATGTTCAGTCTTCCAAGCTTTTGGACGCATGCTGGAGGCCTCCTCAGGAAACCTTTCTCTCTCCAGAATGTACACACTGGGCTGTTCTATACATAGTATTTATGTGATGCCTGGTTGTGCGTGGCTTTTAGTTGTTAATTGGAATGTGCATGGCTGGCTATGATTGATTGATTGATTGATTGATTGATTGATTTGTGAGATTTATATACCGCCTCACAGTGCAAGCACTCTCTAAGCGGTTTACACCAGTAAGCAATGTATATTTATATTGCCCCCAACAATTTGGGTCCTCATTTTACCTACCTCGGAAGGATGGAAGGCTGAGTCAACCCTGAGCCGGTGAGATTTGAACAGCTGAACTGCGGATCACAGTCAGCTAAAGTATTAAGTCATTGGTTGTTGTGTCTGTGTATTGTTGCTCCCTCTGCTCTTAAGTGCCTGGTAAGCTGGTGGTAAATCAGCATTTCTGTTGACTGACAAGGGGCTCGTTTCCCATGCTTGAATCATTTTCTTAGCTAATTTTGTCCTTGCTCAGCCAACAATCTTAGTACCTGCAAAATTGAATGTATGTTCTTATTCATTGCAATGTGAAGCTACCAATGATTCAGGTCTCCTCATCTAATCACTCACTTGTGTTTTTGCAATCTGATTATTAGGTTCCTCTCCATCTGTCCTATATAGTCACAGGGACAAGCCATATGACTATGTAAATTGCATTCTACTGCTCCAAAATGTTTTTCATATATGGCAAGGTGTGACATATAGTTGGTCTTGTATCTTCTTTCTTCCTTTCTCTCCTTTCTCTGCATGTTGCTCTGCATGTGATAAATTCTTGTAGGTACCCATTCTGCCTGAATTGTTCACATAGGTACCTGCTCTCAGTTGTTTTGCTTGCTAGATACTACAGTGGGTTCTCATTCTGCCAACTAAAAGCCACACACAATCAGGCACCACATAAAAACTCTGCATAGAACAGCCCAATGTACACATTCTGGAGAGAGAGAAATTCCCTGAGTCTGAAAGCTTGGAAGACTAAATCTCTGGTCTCAGTGACCGACTCAGATTGGATCCTGCAACATTATCCTAGTATATCAGTTATGGGTTGCTACCGGTTCGGACCGGTTCACTTGAGCCGGTGGTGGAAATTTGGCCCCATCGCCAAACCGGTAGTGATGGCCAGCTTGCCATGGCCCCAAACCAGTTCCCCGGTTGCTGCCGCTTGAAAGCGCTGGCAACGAACCCTCTGAGCATGTGCAAAGGCTTCTGTGCATGCGCAGAGGGTCAGTACTCGGATGCGACATGCGTACTTACAAACTGGTAGGGAAGGTAAGAGAAACCCACCCCTGTGGGATATGTATAGTTGCCTTCATTCAACATGAAATTACTTTGCCATTCCATAGGCTTACATATATAGTATATAATAGTTGGAGTAAGAAAGATCAAGGAAGTCTGAAGATATCTTGCTGCCCAAACAAAAGATTGCCAGCTAAATTGATTCCTATTACACATATACACAAACACAAACACAATCACAGACAAATAAACAAAACTTACTTAAAAATGTTAACATACAATTAAATTTTATTCCCAAAGACTGGAATTTTTCTATCTATGAGGAAGCTATATTGGGCCTGGAACTGCTGCAGAAAAGTATATTATCTTAGGACAAAAATATATCAGACTATTAAGACTAGTTGAATGAAATTCATTGTATCTTAGCTTTGGAACAGCACAAATACAAGATCAGATTCCTTATGATTAAAAATCTTGTTTAAAAATGAATTATTATGCTTTGTATATTTTTGTCCTGTAGAAGAGAAAAGTTACAGCATTATTCAACTTATTTTTAAATTAACATTAAGTGATTTTTCTTTTAATTTGTATTATGTAATTTTTTTAGAATAATTACAATTAGCAGTTTTATTTTTAACGTTGCTTTTCAAAAAAATCCGTACCATCAATTTGATAGTTGCATTTTAGTTTAACATTGGCAATAGCATAGGATTGTAATAAAACTGAGGAGCACAGGTAGACTACAAGATCCACAGTGTTCTGCCTAGCCCGCCTAGCTCTGTCCACCAAAGATTTATTTATTTATTAAGGAGTTCCGGAAAGTTGCTTTTTAGAACATGCAATTGATGTCTCACTGCATTTGTCTATCTTTTTTTTAATAGGCCAGTGAAGAATGTTATATGATAAACAAATCCTTTTTCAGCACTGATGCCTTATTTAGAACCTATACTTCCATACATATCAACCAATGAATTCCTTTTTGGTTAAACAATGTTATAATGCAGGGCACAGGAAAGTAGTAAGAAAGAGAAAGCCAAAGGAATCAAAAACTAAAACTAGTTTACATCAAGTCATTCACTATATGTCTCCATATATCTTTAATTCTTGCAAATGATCCTTGCTTCCATCTTTTCTATACACCATTTCCTACATAAATGTATTATTGAGAACCTAAAGTTTAATGGTAATAAAATTGCTTCTTCCATAAGTTGAGTAACAGCTACATATTTGATATTATATGGAATGTTTCGGCATCAGATCTGATGATAAGAGGGCTGTTTTATGAGGAAAGTGAAAGCTGTCTTACCCTCAGTCTGTTTCCCAAATGAGATCTTTCTACATCAGGAGTGGGAAAGTGAACACCCAATTTGTTTTCAAACCTCCTTCTGTATTCTTTTATTAAATATTCCTAAAACACATATTGCCACAAAATATATCAAACTGGTTTACAGCAACTGGATGCTCTAGGCTTCTCACTGGAATTATGTATAATCTTTTCTGTAGAAAAATAGCAAATTGTGGGAATACACAATAAAGTTAAAAAAAAAACCTTATATTTGAAAACCAAACCAAGTTCTTTATAATTCACACTTTTTAATGTTCTTGTCTAGTTTTACTTTGTCTTTGTTATTTTTTTTTCTTTTGGATTTTAATCTTTTGAATAAAATAAAGAAATTTTAAAAAAGAAACCAAATCTAATACAGAATTCAATTCAACATGGAAATCATCCTTATATTTCAAGTGTACATATGTATCTTGCCTTGGATTTCTTCTAAAATAATGATTTAATATTTAAGTTTCTTTAGGATCAATGATATGTCCATATTATATAAACAAAGCTACAGAAGTAATTTCCTGCATGAGTCAATAAGAGAAAGTAGAGGGAAATTTGTTTCTATGATTATTTTGTCATTTGCTAACATGACATTTATATATTGCAAATCTATTAAATTTATAGTTTATAAATTGAAAAGTGAAAGTTGTTAAAATTTCTCCAAACATGTTTATATAAATGCCACCTATTAGATTAAATGCAGTTGAAATCAAAAAAATATTTAGAATAAGCCAAATTGTGTACAAAAATGTGAACTGGAGAAATGGAACTTTAAAATGGAAAACAATCCCCTCTCATTCACTCTTGTTTGATGAATATGCTTTAACGTTCAACTAATTCAAATTTTATCTTGCAAATTTTGCTTCTCTAGATTTGTGACAGTACTTGAAAATACAGTGGGAACTTTTTTCATAACTTTGTTTCACTTTAAATTATGTTCTTTCATAATTTATTAAGTATTCATTTAAAACTCAAAATGAGCTTTTTGGAGGAACATTATTTGAATTCTTTTTTTTAATGATAAGGATTTCACAATTTGCAAAGTCATAAAGAGTCAAAGTTTATTACTGAGTTATTACTCAGCTGTGCATAATTGGATGACCACTCATTTATGACACTGAAGATTGCATAATACTGGTCAGTAACCAGTAAGGATATAAAACTCTACTTGTGTATATGTGTGTAGTACATGACTATTCTTTCTTTTATTGTTTTAAATTGTTGTTACTGTTTTTAATGGTTAGAATTTGTTAAGTGAATTCAAGTCATTACTAGACTAAAATATAATCAATAAGTAAAAAAAGCAAAATGCCAGAATTTGTTACATTTGATCCAAAGCCATTGAATTATTTTGTTCCATACTGTATTGTTAAGTCTCTAGATCTCCCAAATATGTAGTAAATTTTCAAGATTCAAATATATCGAATGCTTTCCAGAAGGTCATTATAGTCTAACTCTTCTTCTGTAGCTTCCAACAGAAACAATGAGGCTTATGTTTGTGTTCTCAATGCCATAGCCAAACTTTGGAATAATTATTTCATCTCTGATTAAATGTTAGTTAAGCAAAAATCTGGCAGTGTACACTTTGGTATTTTTGAATTAATGAAACCTAATTTGACCAGTGCAAGAAATATTATATTTGGCAAGAGGTGCAAATATGCAGAATTATAAAATTCCACAGTGAGAATATATTGGCAAGGGATAAATATTTCAGTGTGTCTGGAAATCTTTGCTCTCAACATGATGCAAAGCTATGAAATAGTGTTTAGGCAGATTTCATAGACTGGATGCAGAACAGCATAAAGAGAACACTTGTGCATATGAAAAACTGGTCCATGCCCTTTGGGTTTTTTGCTAAAATGAAGACTAGACTATGATTTTTATCAATAATAGTCCTACGTGAGGTGATTCATTGTACAGTCCTAGAGCAATCTTGTCCCTTCACCAAGCCAAAATATCCTAATAAATTTGAATATTGCAGCAAGAAAACCAACCAGGTTTTCACCTATATGTAGGGAACAAAATAGTATTGTATGGAATTGTAGACCGGAACTATTTTTTAGCATGTTCAAAAAACAGAATGGAATCCCAGAAATTCTGATAATTTTATACATTTTTGAATTGTCCATCTCACTACTGTAGTTTAATATATTTTATTTATTGAATTCACAGTGTTACATTTATCTGTTCCTTTGAAATCAAAATGCTTAACTCTACCTTTAAACTATCTTTCAGCAATTCTGTAAGCTGCTGTTGTTTTTTTACAAAGCAGGAATTTACATCTTCTATAATATAGTGGTTACTTGGCAGTAACCAGTATATTATAGAAGTTAGATTTGGCTGTAAAGTAAAACATTGCTTTTAAGATATTTGACTGGATCCATGCAATTTGTTAGGTGAAATGAAAGTATTTCCTGTTCTTTTAGTTGTTTATGTAGCTTGAATGCATTAAAATCATTACCTGCAACATCAAAGATTACATATAATTATCATTAATTATGCAACGTGTTCTGTAAGAATATTTTTTACACTAGATCTTTTGGTGTATCTCTAATTATTGTGAGAAGGCATACTGACAATTTAGTTTAATCCCAGGTATGTAAAACTTGAAGGAATTTGAAAAACAGTGGTTTTATAAACTAGTCTACTCTTTAGCTACATCAGAATGGAAAACCATCAAATGTAGATTTATGAAACAACAAAAACATAGGTATGGCTGTAGAAAATGTAAAAAAAGAGTTCTGAACCAAATCATGGTTTTGTTAACATTATTTAAAATGAAATATTCTTTTCTCAGCAAAGATAGTCTACAGGTTACATGGAAATTACTTTGGAAAAGTAATCTTCTTCTTTACTTAAAGGTAAAGGTTTCCCCTGTCTAATGATATCCAACTCTAGGGAGCAGTGCTCATCTCAGTTTCTTAGCTGAGGGATCCAGCTAAGATGTCCGAAGATATTTTCTGTAGTCATGTGGTCAGCATGACTATATGCCAAGGCACAGGGAATGCTGTTACCACTGAAGTGTTATCTATTTACCTAGTTGTATTTGCATGCTTTCAAACTACCGTATTTTTCAGACTATAAGATGCACTTTTTTGTCTCCGAAAAGGAGGTGAAAATGTCTGTGCATCTTATTGCCTAAGCCAGTGATGGCGAACCTATGGCACGCGTGCCACAGGTGGCACGCGGAGCCATATCTGCCGGCATGCGAGCCGTTGCCCTAGCTCAGCTCTAGCACGCATGTGCGCGCCAGCCAGCTGATTTTCAGCTGATGCAGAGGCTCTGGGAGGACATTTTAGGTTTCCGGAGGGCCTCCGGGGAGGCAGGGGGGCGTTTTCACCCTCCCTAGGCTCCAGGGAAGCCTCTGGAGCCTGGGGAGGGCGAAAAACGGGCCTACCAGGCCTACCAGAAGTCAGGAAATGGGCCATTTCCGGCCTCCAGAGAGCTTCTACGGGGTGGGGGAGACCGTTTCCGCCCTCCCCGGGCATTGAATTATGGGTGTGGGCACTCGCACATGCGTGATAGCACACGTGCACGTGCTTTTGGCACCCGAGGGGAAAAAGGTTCACCATCACTGGCCTAAGCAATATTGCCTAAGCCTCGCCCACCCACCAGCCGTTTTTTGGCTTCCGCATGCCCCATTTTCAGCCCTTTTTTTGGCCTTTTTCATGCCTTTTTTGGACCATTTTCAGGGCTTTTTTCAGCCTGTTTTTGAGGCTTTTTTGGCCTGTTTTGAGGCTTTTTGGGGGGCTGATTTCAAGGCTTTTTTCGGTCCATTTTTGAGGCTTTTTTCTGCCCATTGTTGAGTAGGCTGGGGTGGAGGAGTGGGGTTGTCTGAGCCTACACCATTCATTATCTACCATATCATTCTGCAGTAGCTCTGTTTCCTCTGAATGTATAAACATTAAGTTATGACCACAGCCACAAATTGGGTTGTGACTACACCCTATGCTTCCAGGCCTTAAGGCATGTGCATGTTTGTAATGTTTTTTCCATGCAAAATGATGAATCCATGTACTCTGAAGTTTGATATGAAATAGGATCGTAATATATACTCTACTATTCTGCCATAGCTGATTAAATATAAAGCTGTACATCTACCCTACTGATACCAACTCTGTGAGATAGTCCAGACAAGAAGCACAACTAGGAGTACTAGCTCTATCTTTAGTGTAAAATTATATTAACAGAATCTTTCAAGATTGAAATATTTCATTCCTTCTTTCCTTTTACTCTCTGGAAAACTAGGGAGGGTCTGTTCTGAAATGTTTCAAGCCTCTTCTGTGACTTGAGACATCTTTTACATGCTGATTGTCCAATATGCAGCTTTCTCTCCTGTCTCCCAAGCTCGTTCCCACATATCATTATAGTTGAATCTATTTGTTATTATGGTTGATCACACAGTCAGTTTAGACTGGATTTTCTATTTTAATCACCTATCAAGTCCTTCCCACTGACCAGGCCAATGTTGTTTGATTGTGTTAAAGGTATTGCTGCAAAATGTAAGCTGTGCCAAATATAGCTGCCTTTTGCAATTGACAGATGGTGAATTGGTCAATGTCAATGGTGCTCAAGTGCTGCTCCAGTTATTTCAATATTGCACCCAGGGCACATGAATATTGGTACTACCCTTGCTTTCTTTTGCCACAGTCATTCTATTTCTATTTGCAGGTCTTTGTATTTTGTTATCTTTTCCATTTCCTTCTCTTCTATTCTGCTTTCTCAAGGTACTGCCATGTCTATTATCCAGACTTTTTTGTCTTTCTTATAAAAAATTGTTAAGTCTGGAGTGTTAGATGGCAGGTACTTGTGTGTTTGAATTCAAAAATCCCACAGTATTTTAGCTTCTTCATTTTCTATTACTTTGCCTATTTTGTGGTCCTACTACTTCCTACTTGCAGGCAAATGGTATTTCTTGCAGATATTCCAATGCACCATTGTTATTACTTTGACATGCCATTTTTGTAGTCGGTCTGTGTAATCTTCTTACAACAGTTAACTAGATCTATTGTTTCTGAAGCTTCTTTGCAGAGGCAATATTTGTTGTCTGTGGTTATTATTATTATTAGTAGTAGTAGTATTCACATATCCACAATGAATATGAGTTAATCTTTTCAAGTCACTGGAATGAGGAGATTGTGTGCTTATTTATGTTCCTGCTCCTCCCCTTTACATAGTAATTCTGTGCATGTGCCCAACTGACAGAGGACAATCCTCTGAAAGGGACAAGTCCATATATTGCAAATGGGAAATAATATCAATCTTTGACTGTTGATTTTTTTATTTATTGCAAATAAACGAAAACTGGGGTATTCAGATACTTTCTTCAAGGAAACAATGATCTAGAAAAAAATAGTATATGCAATATTTTGGATGGCTTGAGCCAACCAGAGCAAAGGTTCATCTTCCTAACCTTTCAATTTCTTCCTTGCCATTTGTTTTAAATCAGAGTTAACATTTCATAGAACTTACTTTTTTTGTGTGCTGAAATAATTTATTTCTTGTTACAACAGATCCCCATGCTAATGAAGATGAATTGTTTCTAATTAAGAGAAACTTGGCATTTCAAGATTGGTTTGAAGACGGAGTTCTAAATGCCTACTGAGAAAACACAGCAATCAGAATCAGATAAATGGTATTGATTCAGCAATGGTCTAGCTGGAAATGTTGGATGTTCATGACTCATATCATTGTTCACATAATAAGATTTCTGCGGGAAAGTATTAAAATGAAAAATCATTTGATAATCAAGAGGGTGGCTTGCAGTCTGTTGTTAATGGGGCCTTGTCTACTAATAAAGACCAATCTATCTCTATAATGTTGTCGTGCTAGCTTCCATTGGTAGTGATGTTGTATTTGGTAGTGACAGTTGATTATTAACTAATGTACAGAGATGAGACAAAAACATTATGAAAAGGCTACAGGGCCTCAGGAAATGGAATGGGTCTCCTGATGATACTAAAATTGAAAGAGTGTGGAATTGAACTATATTCTCAAATAGCACTGAAAGTCCCTAGAAATTCAGAATGCCATTTCCCAGCTGTTAACATGTCTGTAAGATCCAAACTGCATGCCTATTTAAGTTCCAAGACATTGCTTTTAAGAAGTAGCAACATTAAATAAGGAAGTGCCCACTTTTAGTAGACAGAGGAAATATAAATACTGTTTAAATCAGTGCATCTCAGCCTCAGCAATTTTAAGAGTTGTGGGATTCAACTCCCAGCATACTGTCTGAGCGATTCTGAGAACTGAAGTCTATACATCTTAAAGTTACTAAGGGTGAAAAACACCAATATCAACCTTTTCTTCATCTCTGCTTCCCTATTTTCAAGGCTACCAATTAAAGCATTTAGAATCCAATATATGCTGGATTTGCATACAAAGTTTGAAATATTGCCTATCATTTCAAATTATGAAATGTTGTTAATTTTAGATTGTAAAGTTAAAAGAAGCATCTGCAAGAGTCATAGTGTTATTTTTTAGAACTGGAGTTAAAAATACAAGTTCTAATTTTTAAATAAGTGGCTAAAAAAACCCACTGAAATGCAGCTAACAGAACTAAAAAAAAGACTAGAATTTCTATCCAGGGAATATTGTTATCAGGTAAATATCAGCTAAATATTAGAATTGCTTTAGCAAATCTGTCACAAATTAAATGAAGCTGAAATATTTTGGAAAGTTTTATATTACATTTCTCCAGGAATAATCTATGACCCTGAAAATTTCAGTAAACTGGGCTGCATGTCTTTTTATTTTGCTTGATCTGATCTAATTAAAATTAAAATACCGACCCAGTATATCTGCTGCATTAATTATTGAATATACAGAATAGAATAGAATAGAATAGAATAGAATAGAATAGAATAGAATAGAATAGAATAGAATAGAATAGAATAGAATAGAATAGAATAGAATTCTTTATTGGCCAAGTGTGATTGGACACACAAGGAATTTGTCTTATATATAATGAGAATTCACACAATATATTTCTTAATAAATACATTAGATCAAGCTGCAATGCTGTCTAAAATATAATCTGCACAGTTCATTCATTCATTCATTCATTATTCATTCATTCATTCATTATTCATACATTCACTCACTCACTCATTCACTCACTCATTCATTCATTCAATTTTTATGGCCACCCATGTCAGTCAATGACAGCTTACAATTCCAAAAATATGTTACAGCTAAAAATTAAAAACATTTTAAGACAATAAAAACATTAAAACTAATAAAAACTCTAAAAACATCCAAATTAAATACATATAGGACCAAAATACTTGGCCAGTTAGCAATATAACCAGGAAATGGGACCATTAACACATTCATCTCTCCAGGCTTGGGAATACAGCCATGTTTTAAGGCAGGGGTGTCAAACTCGCATCGTCACGGCGGCGTCACATGATATATCGAAACTTTTTCCCCCTTCGCTAAACCGGGCGTGGGCATGGCCAGCGCATGACACATCCAGCCTATAGGCCATGAGTTTGACAGTCCTGTTTTAGTGCCTTACAAAAGACTAATAGGGTTGGGGCCATTCTGATGTCTGAAGGGAACGTGTTCTTGTTTTAAAACAGTTTATTTATATATTTTCACATTACATACATAAGTGCTTAGTGAACAGCGCATTGTCTGGATCAATTTATTTATTTATTTATTTATTTATTTATTTATTTATTTATTTATTTATTTATTTATTATTTATTTATTTATTTATTTATTTATTTATTTATTTATTTATTTTCACTTTGTAATTTTTTTATTTTTTCTCTCCACAATTCCTGTACATTTATCAATACATATACCTTACAACATATCAATATCATATTTAATTATACAATCCATTCAATAAATCATAAATCAACATTTTATTTTGCACCTTTTTTGTACTTCTACTCATCAGTCTGTTCTCCTTCATCTCTTAACACTCCCCTCCCTCTAACTCTCTCCATCTCTTCCTTCTACTTTCTTACTCTTTCTCTCCGCTCTCCTACTTTCCTCCACTCCCTCTGAAGGGAAGGTGTTCTATAGAACAGGGAACACTGTGTAAAAAGCTTGTCTTCTGCTCCCTGCCAGCTGATATTCTTTGGCTGATGGGATCTGCAGCTCGTTCGTTTTGGTGATTGTATAGGTCCGTGGTGGCGAACCTATGGCATGCGTGCCACAGGTGGCACGCGGAGCCATAGCGGCCGGCACACGAGGGTTGCCCACCGGCAAACCGGAAGTGCGGAAAAACGCACTTCCGGTTTGCCGGTGAGCTGTTTTTTGCACTCCGGAGGGTTCAGGGAAGCTCCCTGAAGCTCCGGAATGCAAAAAACTACAAAACGGACAAACTGGAAGTGCACTTTCCCGCACTTCCGGTTTGTCTGTTTTGTAGTTTTTTGCATTCCGGAGCTTCAAGGAGCTTCCCTGAACCCTCCGGAGTGCAAAAAACAGCTCACTGGCAAACCGGAAGTGCATTTTTCCGCACTTCCGGTTTGCCCGTTTCGTCGTCCCAGGCTCCGGTAAGCCTTTGCGTGGGAGTGGGGGTGTGTGCGCATGCGCAGGGGGCAGCATGGGGGGGTGTTGTGCACATGCATGGGGGGGAGGGAATGGGTGTGGGCACGCGAGCGCGCGCAAGCACGCCCTCCCCTTTTTGGCACGCGAGCCTAAAAAGGTTCGCCACCACTGGTATAGGTGGAGACTCTTGAAAAAAGGTGATCCCTTAGGTATCCCGGTCCCAACAGTTCTTCTGTTATCCATTGCAGAGCTGGTTAGCTAATAGAAAGGAATATAAATCTCCTGGTAATTCAAGGAGTCTTTCTCTATTATTCCAATGTTGCCACAATATTGTGAAATAAGACACCTTGTGTCACATATAATAACTTTCTTCTTGATCTAAAAATGCAGCCAAGCAAAATTCAAAGGTTTTAAGGGAAAATTAATAAAATAATGATTGTATCCCTCCCATAGTGAACATAGCATATTACAAACTAAATTTGAAATTCTTTTCATGTAACGATCATGTATTTATGAACAATGAAAGCACCTGAATAAAAATCCAAGTAAATGTTATGTCAGGTTTCTTATTATTACCGACTTTGATCCCCTTGGGCTGCCTTTCACTTTACTCATTACAACTGCAAAATGGGTGTTTCAAGGTTTGGTATATCTTTTACTTTTTATTCTCTGAAGAATGTGACACATCCCTTGGAAATTGCCTTTGATTGTGCTACTATTTAAAAATAAATAGAAAATATTCCAAATGTTATCTGCTTCAGTGGTATAAAAGACTTGTTTTTCTTTGAAGACACTCTACAAGGAAATATCTCAGATTATAATTCACAGAAAATGGAATTATACACCTTTATTTTCTAGTAAAAGCTCAATATATCATACATATGCATACTAAATCAGACTTAAGTTTGAAAATATTCACTTGAGGCACATATCTGGATGATGATCTAGTTTCATGGTGGAACAATGGGCACATGCTGAGCATTTTTCTCCATCATTCATTGAAAGGAAAATATCACTACAATTCTCATGATGTATGTACACTGAGAGCATACACACCAAAGACAAATTCCTTGTGTGTCCAATCACACTTGGCCAATAAAGAATTCTATTCTATTCTATGATTTACTCATTCCATATAAACATCTCTTCATTAAGTGCTCTTCTTTTTCAGCCCTTGCTATAGTAGTGATATGGGATAGGTTTTCCACTGCTTTATTTTGCTGCTGAAATATTTCTACCCCACATTGCAAATATCCCCTGTGCAAATTAGATTAAAATGAATAGATTGATGTGCAGTAAAAATGTTTCAGTGCAAATAAAAATTTTATGATGCAAATTAGACAATGCAATTACTCTACATAGGAGTTTTCTTTATTTTCCCCACTTGAACATTTTTTTTTACAAAATGCACGTCACTGCATTTAAGAACACAGCAGTTTAGTCACCATATAAGGAAAGCAGACTCATATTTGTTTTTAAAGATAACTAAGGGTAGATATGCACTTTCTGCTTGTGCCTATCACCAGTTCAGGCCACAACTACTTTCTGAGTTCAGAAATAGTCAACTTTATCATCCACCATTTTCTGTCCTATCATAAATGCAGCTACCTACATTTTGAAGCAAAATTATTTTTCAGCCACAGCCAACTCAAGTACTTCTGAGTGGATGGTCTGAAGCACTTCCTTCTAATCTTGAGACAAGTGTATCCTTCTCATCTTGGCATCCTTCAGAGTATGAAAGCACCATATGTGCAAGTGTCTTGGAAAAGAAATAGAGGAGGAAACAATCCTTAAAAGGAAAAGTCAGGCGATCCGTCCATACACGAGTCAACAAATTACATTTGCCTTCCTGGCATTTGAATTACAATTAAATCCAGGGGTGGCCATACTCCAGACTGACACCAACCAGGCTTTATTATCAAGTCATTATAATTCAAACTGGAATGTTTGCAATTGGTTTCAGGAATAGAAGCAGCAGAGAAAACAAGCAGCTTAGGTTGAAGTGCAGAATTACCTTCAGTCTGATTGACATGGTATGGCTACAGTATGGAAACTGGTATAATCCACATATTTCATGTTCAGCATAGAGAGAAGTTCTATTACGCCGATTAGTAGATGCCACTTGGATTATCTGCATGTCACTAAAACAGAAGGGTAAGATCTTGTTCCCATATTAATTGCCCAGCAGAAAATTGATCTTGTTGATTAAAAAGGAATGTGAAAAGGACCACAACAACTTATTTTCAAATGGCCTGCTCTGCCAAAATGGAAGTTATCACAGCTTGATCACAAACTTGTAATTCTCAGCATCTGCTGGCTCCTACTTCCAATTTTGGTTTGCTCAACAACTGCATAAAAAGAAACATCCATCTGGGAAAGTGGCATACAAAAAAAGGTGCCATCACCCAAAATTCTACATAAATGTATGTATCAAGAATATACTAGGAAAAGTTTTGCTCAAAATATACAGCATATGTTAGAAAAAGTTCGCCTGAAAACATTATTTTTAAAAATAATGACATTCCTTCTTTCCAGGCTTTTCAAAAATTTCTGGAAAATTGTCAGAATGGAAAAATTTAAATATATTTCATATTGACCTAGATAGATCTAATTTCAGTGCATTATAGAGATGGTTATATCAGTAAATTTCATATTGATTCATTATTTTACTATTGCATACCATTTTCATGTCAACCTATGATTTCAACATATCAATGCACATGTTTTATATCTCATTATTATGAAAGTGTTTTCTGCAAACAGACATAGAACAGAAATAGACACCATAGTGCCACAGTGGCAGCATAGAATGCAGCACTGCAGACTAATTCAGCTCATTGCCAGGTGTTCAATCCTGACCAGCTCAAGGTTGACTCAGCCTTCAATTCTTCCGAGGTCAGTAAAATAAGGACCCAGATTGTTGGGGTAATGTGCTGATTCTGTAAACCATTTAGAAGACTGTAAAGTATATAAACCTAAGTTTTATTGCTATTTCTATTTGGTTGCGTACTTACGCAAAAATGCAGAATTTTGTACTCCATTGCCATCTAAATATGAATTTTGACATGCAAAGTATAAATTCACTATGTACTCAACTCTTATACCATAAAATAGACACACTAAAGCAAGCTTAATTAACTTAATAGTAATATACTAAGTATGAGTTTCCTTTGTGTTAAAATTCAGTATGGAAAGGCATGGTTCTGGTTTATTTATTTTTAAAAAAATACATATTGGATCTATTTGTAATGCATATATTTATTCTGGAAACTAAAATTGCACACTTGGGATATTTTCAGAAATCCAATAATCACTAGCACAAAATAGATATCAGTATAGGCTAGATCTGATATCAAGAGTATTGGGAACCAGTAAAACCTGGGACCAGGATCTCAGTAATTTATAGACTGCAGGATTTTTAATTTTGAAAACATTAATAGCATTCCATTGATGTACTATTCCTAGCACCTTGACATGCTCAGAGTTTTTAACTGGCAGGTCCTTTGTTTTTTTCCTTAACCTGCATTAAAGTCACTACAGTCCCCCATTTATTGTCAATCACATAGTGTTAGGCTTGCAATTTTTCAAGCAGTTTTCACATAGCATATACCAATTTAACCATCTGTCAGTATTACCAAAAGAAAGCATCTGCCTAAAAGAATTCCGACACATGAAATGCAGCAGAAGTAATTCAAACTTTACTTTTCTTTCTCTCCTCCTGTTTTTCACAGTTCATAGCCACATATATTCTTCTAATGATCGTTTATTTCCTGACCCATGAAAAAAATTTCAACTTAGCATTTTGCTCTTTTTATGGTATAGAGGTTCAAACCTGCTCTGACAAGGCTATTCTTTTCCAGATGGTGACATTTTAGAGAAATCTCTCAGTTCTATGTTTGTGGTCCAGTCATTTTTCTCTGACTGTACATTGCAGGATGTAGTGGGAAACTCTTCTGTATTTGAAGAAAATGATTCATAATTCTTTTGAAGCAGGGTAGCCAGATTGTCACAGCATGTGCACCCAGCAGGCATTGAAAGTACCTTAGATATCCTACTATAGTTTTCGGAGTATAAGATGCACCTTTTTACCCTGAAAAAGAGGGTGAAAACTTGGGTGCGTCTTATACACTGAATGTAGCCCCACCCAGCCACCCCCACCCTTTGGCCTCTGCCTCCCAGCAATTTACCTCCTTGCAGCAAACAGAACAGAGTCTGTTAAGCCAAGCAACTGATTATCAGCTTCCCGACCCTCAGCTGAGTGAGGCTGCAGGCCAGCCGGCCACGTGCTAACTGAAAGTGAAACTAAAGCTGCAAGGAGACAAATTGCTGGGAGGCAGAGGCAGAATTTTATTTTCTTGTGCTAATCAGACTGCTGAAACTGGATGCAAGGAGGTAAGTCAATAACTATAAGTGTCTGTAGAATGTTCAAATTATTAGACTTATTTTTAAAGACTGCTTTATTATTGTTCTAGACAACTTAACAAAATGAAGAAGCTTTTTAAAATAAATGCTTGCTCTGAAGAGGCTCAGTGCTTTTGTATCTTCTTTTAAATAGCAGAGAATAATGTATACTTCCAGAAAGCCACATCAATTTTAACAGCATCTGTACAAGTATAGTCTGAAATGTAACAGTGTCCTCTTTTAGTATTAAGATAAGGCAGCTGAATTAAACCCTGACTTAGTCATGTTTGGAGTAGATCTATTTAAATAATTGGGAGAGTTAGTGTGACTACATTTAAGAAAACTTTCTGGCATTAATATATTGCCATAATATACATTTCTACAATTCTTTGCTATTTCTATGGGTCAGGCACACATGCACAGAAATACACAGCAAACAGTGTATGTCATCTGTACTGTTTGCTATTTGCTGGGAGGCAAATTGCTGGGAGGCAGAGGCAGAATTTTTTTCCCTTGTTTTCCTCCCCCAAAACTAAGGTGCGTCTTATACTCCCGTGCGTCTTATACTCCAAAAAATACAGTAATTCCTGGTTAAGGAACTCAGAGATGTTTGGGTGCTATGAAAAGACTAGGTACCATGTAGCACTAGCTTCAAATATGAATTCTTAGCAAAAGCAATGGAAATTATGCTGTTTTAAGTCAGTCTTGATTGTCAGTCTTTTTTGTTTTGTTTTGCACATCTTACAATGCTATGTTTTGTTTACTTAGGTTTTATATAGTAAGTCTTGATTAGTTGGGTTTGCACAACACACCCTAAAACCATCAGCTATGGTTTCTATCCACATTTTGGGGTAATGTGATATTTGAAAATAATAGATGCATCTGTCAATTCGAAGAGGCTAGAAAATTGTAGGTGGCCAGAAAATCTCTCTAAAAATATTTGTCTGAAGAGTTTTCCAGTCTTGAGTAACTCATATAGCAACTGGTCTGCCTGAATAACACATATGTGAATACCATATATAAATATTTCAGCTTCTAAATATTTCATATTTAGAAATATTAAAAAATATTTCAAATTTTTAATAAGGGAAAATAATGCCCGTTTTGCATGGATTTTTATTTGTTTGTTTTTTGGTTGTATGATAGAATGTAATTAAAGTACACACACACACACACAAACACTCAAATATGTTTATAATTTTCCCTATAAAAATTATTTTATTTACAATTTCACATAATCATCTTGCTATATATCAGTTTAGGATTACACTATTTAATCAGTTTACCCCCACTAACTTTCAAATGGGAAAGAGCTCTCATTAAATATAGTTATATATTGGGCATAAAAGCAGGCACCTCTTAGTCTGTTTTCCTTGGATGGCCTTCCACATACAATCCCCTGAGATCACAAGCTTTGCACTGGAATGGCCTTTCTGCCTTGGGATGTGAAACAAGAAGAATCCATGTTTAGCAGCTAAACATTTAAATGTATGCAATCCTCAGAGGATAATTTAACATGAATATTTTAAGACCACTAACCAAATATATTATGCATATTTTTGTTAAGGTGTGCAGCCGGGCAGTTCTCTTTGAAATGCAAATTGTGTGGCATTGCAATAATGTTGAGCCCTCTTGGACACATTTTGCATCAGCAATCTTTCTAGACTGACTACCAATTTCACCAGTAATATATAATTATGATTAACTGCCATGGACAGCTTTCTGCAAAAAAGAAAAAGAAAGAAAGAAAGAAAGAAAGAAAGAAAGAAAGAAAGAAAGAAAGAAAGAAAGAAAGAAAGAAAGAAAGAAAGAAAGAAAGAAAGAAAGAAAGAAACTACTCGTCTCTCCCATTTATAGTTCTCTATTACATCATTTTCAGAATGGTCTTGAATAACCAGTTTTTAATGCATATCCAGTTGCAACCTATACAAAATTCACTTCTGTAAACTTAATAAAATTTATAGATTTTCTAATTCACATATTACAGCTCCTATATCATATGCTGACACCACTGCACAATCTCAATATCTTCTCTTTCCCAGAAATGTGTGTAAGCTTTTATAAGATTTCAGACTTATTTTACTTATTTATTAAACGTAGATTGCCTGACTCCCAGCAATTCCACGTGGTTTACAAATTGTTAAAAACATGACAACAAGAATACAAAAAAGATAAATACGGAAGAAATTGCAAACCCAGATGGGAACAAAACAAAAGAAGATTTGCGGTTATTGTTACACAGATATTTTGAGAGGGTCCAAGGAAGTTCTCCTGCAGAACCTTTAGGTATGTAATTAAGCATCTTATAAACCTTCTAAAATTCTACTCAAATCAGTAGTAGCAAAGCCAATTTTAAGTGTCCATAATAGCCTATAGCACAATTAGAGTTTTCATTGGTAGCTGAAGACTGTAGGGAGATAAAATGCCATCATATCTCCATAGCATCAAATGAAGGTACAAAGGTTGAATCCGAGCATGTGTCATTTAGAGCAGAAAAGTCCTAATTTCCGTACTAAGAAAAACTTCTGCCAGATTGTGCATGCTTTCCAATTAGGTATATTCTAAAGCAACCTGCAGAGATTGAGGCAAATCAGAGGAGGCACTGCACCTTTATGGGAGGCTCTTGTGTGGAAGCGCAAACATCTGCTGCAAATTGTTCTTTTAAAACCATTAGCTTTAAAATGTTATCTGTTTATTGCAGCTCCTGGGGAAAAAAATCATAAATGTTGTGGAGGAGGGAGCTATAAAAACAGCTTTCCCTGACTGATAAAGAAGGGATATTTTCTTGTGTGTGCACCTTCGTGTCAAACCCCGTTGAAAGAAATACATACCTTTCAGGCAAGGGAAGAAAATGTTTTTGGTGAGAATTCAACAGGGATTTTCCCATTGTTTGCTTTGTTAAGCAAAAATAGTGTCCATATTCTGTTCCGGATATCAGTCACAATCCAGTCACATCCTTATTTTTCAAGGATGAAAGAGATAGCTTCAGTCACTTGCCCCCACTGGTGTGGGATATAATGATTACATCTCCTGTCTGATTTTTTTGAGTGGAGTGGGGGCTAGCTTGGAGACCATGCCATGAAAAATGCCTTTAGAGTTGGTTTCCATTTATTATATTTGTAAACATGCTAACTGAATGGTACAGCATTACAGAAACTATAACATGATACTGAATTAGAGTAAAGGCTCCAGATGAAAGGTTAAAATAATCAAACGCTTAATTCCCCAGGTAGCTTTTCAGTCTTTTCTCTCTTATATTTGATAAGTGGCTGTTTTAATGCTCTGTACGGTTTGCTGTAAGTTTTTTATATGCCTTAGGTTTCCTCAAGTTTATCCCTTGCTTTACTGATTTATAATCCCACAATTGGGCATTAGGACAGGCACTGTTCCAAAGAGCACTATTTCAACAGTGCTTCATGGGAAGCATATCTTCAGAGCTCCTTTTTAAAATATGTATGCATATGTGAATAGAATAGAATAGAATAGAATAGAATAGAATAGAATAGAATAGAATAGAATAGAATAGAATAGAATAGAATAGAATAGAATAGAATAGAATAGAATTCTTTATTGGCCAAGTGTGATTGGACACACAAGGGATTTGTCTTTGGTGCACATGCTCTCTGTGTACATAAAGAAAAACTAAAATATATTCATCAAGAATCATAAGATATAACACTTAGTGATAGCCATAGGATACTAATAAGCAATCAAATCATACTAGGAAACAATAAAACAATATAAATTGTAAAGATACAAGCAACATGGTTATAGCCATAAGTGGGAAGAGATAGGTACTAGGAAAGATGAGAATAATAATAGTAATACAGTCTTAGTAAATGATGTGTAAATGATTTGACAGTGTTGTGGGAATTAGTTGTTTAGCATTGGGGTGGGGGGGGGAACTGTTCTTATGTCTAGTTGTTCTGGTGTGCAGAGCCCTATAGTAGAAGTTGAAACAATTTATGCCCAGGATGTGAGAGGTCTGTAGATATTTTCACAACCCTCTTTTTGACTCGTGCAGTATACAGGTCCTCAATGGAAGGCAGCTTGGTAGCAATTGTTTTTTTTTTTTTTTTTTTTGGCAATTCTAATTATCTGTTGAAGTCTGTGTCTGTTTTGTTTGGTCACAGAGGCAAACCAGAGAGTTATAGAGGTGCAGATGACAGACTCAATAATTCCTCTGTAGAACTGAATCAGCAGCTCTTTGGGCAGTTTGAGCTTTCTGAGTTGGCACAGAAAGAACATTCTTTGTTGTGCTCTTTTGATGATGTTTTTGATGTTAGGTGTCCATTTTAAGTCTTGAGAGATGATAGAACCTAGAAACTATGTATGTATATACTGTATATACACACAAACATGCATACAAATACAGCTTAATTTGAGCTTATTTCTGAGACCTCCTATGGCAGTTGCATGTAGTCATGTTCTGCACACCTGCAATGCCTCTTCAAAAGACTCTTCCACTTATTGAAATAGCTGACTGAGGCTTGGAGGGTACACACTGTGACTTATGGAATCACACTGCATCATTTCTTTAGCATAAAATGCTTAATTGAACCAAACTCAAACAACCTTCAGTTTGGATTCCCTATCTCTTCCATCACTCCATGTTGTCCCTTATGTTCTTATTCATTAAACTGAGACAAAGCTTTTCTTTCCAGTGTTTTTTATTTCATAACTTTTCTGATAGAAATTGTTGAGATTCACAATAGGCAGCAAAATGTAGTTTGTCACAGAAGCCTTGGGGATATTCACCAGCAAAGCTTTCCCTGGCTTGGCCTGAACAGCACTTTGATCTGCAGAAATCAGCAGCTGCAATTTCCTTTTAGGAACAGGTGCAAAAAGGATAATATACTTTGTACTCCAAAGAAGACGTCTGTGTTTCCAAAAGAATAAAAAATTTGGAAAATAAGTGAGGAGTACAAAAAGGTATGGCCTGAGGAGGAGTTGGGTTATCCTACATTATCCTTCACCCCATATGTCCAGTCTTCTCTTCTTTCAACCCCATTTGCCGCTGTACTTCCTACCCTGTTTTGTTGCTCCTAAATGCTGCCTTTCTGTCTTATCTGGATGTGTTTGCCTATCTCTTTTCTCTTTTCCATTTCTATATCCCCAGCTGTGACCCTTTGCATCTCTCTCTCTCTCTCTCTCTCTCTCTCTCTCTCTCTCTCTCTCTCTCTCTCTCTCTCTCTCTCTCTCTCTCATCTCTCTCATCTCTCCCTCCCTCTCTCCCTCTCCCTCTCCCTCTCCCTCCCCCTCTCTCTCCCTCTCCCTCTCTCTCTCTCTTCCTTTAAGCTTCACTCTTTTTTTAAACTTTCTTGCTACCTGCTAATTGTGTTTCTCCTTCCAATGCTACCTTGCCCATTAGTTTTCTTCCAACCTCCCCTTGGACTTTCCTATCATCCATCCAATCCTCTTTTTCACCTTTCCCTCCATTAGCCTGGTGTCTATACACTGCCTTCCCAATCTCTGCCCACATCAGACAAAAAGGATTCTCTGCCAGTGGTGAAATCCAAACTTTTTCCCTACCAGTTCTGTGGGCCCGTTCACTTGGTCATGTGACTGGGTGGGCGTGTCCAACTTGATTGGTCTCACCCTTAGGAAATTTCTCCTTAGTCCAACTCACAATAAAATAGCACAATAAAATAGCACTGTTCCAATATTTAAAATAGAATAGAATAACAGAGTTGGAAAGGACTTTGGAGGTCTTCTAGTCCAATCCCTTGCTTAGGCAGGAAACCCTACATCGCTTCAGACAAATGGTTATCCAATCTCTTCTTAAAAACTTCCAGTGTTGGAGCATTTACAACTTCTGGAGGCAAGTCGTTCCACTGATTAATTGTTCTGTCAGGAAATTTGAGGGGCTCCTACAAAAATGAGGGAGTCAATCTATTTTCCAAAGCACCAAAAGGCACAACAAGAAACAATGGATGGAAACTAACCAAAGAGAGAAACAACCTAGGACTAAGGAGAAATTTCTTAAGGGTGAGACCAATCAACCAATGGGATAGCTTGCCATCACTAGAGGCTTTCAAAAAGAGTGACAGAAGTACACCCCAAAAGGACAGTGCCAGGAACCACTAAAGCAATGCAGAAAACTTAAAACAGCCATTCCCCATTTAAAAAAAGTCAACCCTAAAGCAAACACAGCAGCTGACAGGGAAACTAAGAGCAGCTGCTCAGGTTAATTGAAAGCCTGGGCATGCTGCCAAAAGCCATTAACACTTCCAATTCTATTATTCTATGTTCTAAATTGGGTGCTTCACAGTAGAAGCAATACAGCTGGCTGGACCACACATGCATTAAATTCACGGCCTGTATGATCAAGCTGCATCATTGTCCCTCCTGTATCTTTCCCCCAGGAAGAAACAAGAACTAGCCAACACTGCAGCAGCTATAAAAGGTCTTGGGAAACTACAGGGAGTATCAGCTGATCACAGAAGTGTTACTTAATAATGAAAGTGTTACTTTATAATGAAAATATTTGTAATCTTGTCCTTCTTTCTGAAGGGAAGAGGTTAATCCCATCCCTAGATGGGTGATTGATGGGTTTCCCTGTCCTAATCCTGTCAGTTTCTGTTGTTTATTGACTTGATTCAGTGTGTAATGGCTGCATTCCAGCTGCAATTGTTAAGTGGAGCTATTAACTGAAGGGAGAGAGAGAGAGAGAGAGAGAGAGAGAGAGAGAGAGAGAGAGAGAGAGAGAGAGAGAGAGAGAGAGAGAGAGAGAGAGAGAGAGAGAGAGAGAGAGAGAGAGAGAGAGAGAGAGAGAGAGGAAAAAAACCTCTCTTGCACTTTATTTTTAACCGGTTCTCCAAACTGCCTAAGCAATTTACTAACAGTTCGGGAGAACAGGTGAGAACCGGCTGCATTTCACCTGTGATTCTCACCCCCTTCAGAGCACACAAACCAAAAGAAGAGATTTTTCAAGTGGTGGAAGCTTTAATAAAGAGACAACACCCTTCTCTATTAGTAGAAGGGGATAGAAGCTACTTGGAGATGAAACAAAGGGAAGAGATAACTTGGAAAGAAAGTGATCAGAGAAGTTCTACTTAGACACTACAGCAAGAGTTAAATTTAGTAGCAATCCCAAGTAACAGCTGATACTCAGCCCAATTTGCAGTATCATCCAAACTTTTTAGTAACTAAGTCTCCATAGACAACATATAAGGGTGTAAGACTCTAACTCACAGATCAGTAATTGGGGAAAATGGAAACTTCCTATACAGTAAATATGGTCATTTGAGTTTGCCTAATTGGATTTGGTAGTATTTTAATTTATTGTCCAATAATAACATGTGGTCTAAACATAAAAAAAGAGAAACTCTTACTGTAGTAAGGAACATAGCATTTAAAGGATATATTAATTATTCTGGTAATGGCACCAAAATTCAAAGGATAAAGTGAGAGTTGTTCAAAGGACTGTTCCAATTACTATATTGGAATTTTTTAGTTTACTTTTTTTAAAAAAACTGGAGAAGGTTGAATACATGTGTATTACACAGGATACTTTAGATATATATTTCAGCCTGATCACATACAAAGTAACAATGTAAACCTGGGCTTATGGACTTAGAAGTAAGCCCCATTATGTTTAAAAAAAAACCATCTATTTCTGGCTATAAAAATGCATGAACAAAATCATTGATCACAAAAAGTGCAGATATCTGTAGCTCCGTAGAAATTTGAGTTTTAAATAATTAAGTGGTATAATCCCAACAGAGATGCTATAGACCAGTGGTCCCCAACCCCCGGTCCACGGCCCGGTACCGGTCCGCAGAACAAATGGTACCGGGCCGCCCTGCTACTGCGTCTTCTGTGCAGCGGCGGTGGCGGGTCCTGCGACTTTTGCGAGTCCTGCGACTCCTGATAATAAGCGCAGGGATGGGACTCTGCGTCTGCCGACGTGTCCCGGCCCAGCTGATCAGCGTGGGGGTGGGGCTTCTGTGTGCGGCTCATCAGTATTCAAAGTAACGTGAGATTGTTTTGATTTAATAATCAACGCGACACCGCAACCCCCCCCCCCCCAGTAACCCGCGGAAAAATTATCAAACATTGACCGGTCCACGGCAATAAAAAGGTTGGGGACCACTGCTATAGACAACTCATTTTGGAGGAATATTTTTGACACTGGCTATAATCAAAGATTTTCAGCTAAAAAAGATGACATTTATATACAAAATGAGACTGGGGTGTTGGGGAGGGAGTGTTGCAATCCACTGCTAGCGTGCATTAAGAACTAAAATAAAAGCAGTCAGCTTTTAGCCAAGATACTCTTCACATGTACGTCAATCAGACTTGACAGTGTAAATGATAATGGTTCCCTAGGAGCCATTAACTTCTACCCATTAAATACACGGGACTAAAATGACGACTGCTGAGGAGCAGATATAAAGTGATCCTGGTGGCTTTAGGTCGAGGCCTGACTGAATTAGATGACATATAATAATAATTAATTAATAAATATTTCCAATTTTGGTAGACTTAAATGACTTCAGTAAACATTTTCTTCCTTTTAGTTAGGGAAAAAAACAGCACTCATGCCCTCACTGTGAAAATTTATTAAGAAGTGCCAATTAAATTCTATTTTGATTTTCAGTCTTCTGACCTGTTTTAAGAAGCTACCTTATATAATCCTGTAATCCATGCTTAACAGAAGCTTTTCTCAGAAACATGAATAATTGTGAAATATTTATTGAACTGCAGAAACTAGGTACAAGAATACGATCATGCTCCTGTGAGATTTGCAAGCAAAATAACACACAGGTTATTTTCTTGAGGTTTTATGATGTATCTGAATTACCTGCAACACTTATGGATTGAAAAATACTTTCATATCCCTTCAGTACAATTCATGGCTTACCTCTTCCCATGCCATTTTGTTTTGCTGCTTGTATACTTGATTTGTAAATTTTATGCTCTCCCTCCTCAACACATAAACACTTTCCCAAGATTTGATCTGGGCCTCCACAATATTAAATAATCATAAAATAACACAAAGCTAAGGATCATGGGAAATAATAAAAAAATGAAGGTACAACAAGCCAGTTTCAGGAATTTCCCACCACCACCACACACACACAGTTGTTTTCTGCTTTATTTCCTTTTTGTTATTTTACTTTGCATGGTTGGCATTAGGTTAATACAGCTGTCCATCATCCATAACATCATCAAATTAAACTATGTTGAATTTATTAGACCATTGCAGCAAGAAAATTACTACCACGTAACAATCTAATGGATGCCACTGTGTCTTTATTGCTCACCTGGGTGATAAAAAGCAAAAATTTAATGTTAAAAAAGAGCATGTATTCAATTGGAATAAAGTGGCTTAGTCAGGTACAACTAATATAAGCAAATTACTCTGATTATTAAGATTACAAGAATGTTTTCATTTCTCCACGTACAGTAACTGTACTGGACACACAACTATGTAAACTTGTTTTTCCAGAACTCAAAACTTCACATAAGTTACTGTCATCTCATTGCCATCCACATAAAATATGGAAACCTATAGTCATCAATAAGAATGTGATATCCTACAATTCGCCATCTAAAAACATTTTTATCAAGGAACATAGAGGTTCACCTTGAGGCAAAAGAAGAAGGGAACAACAGAGAATGAGATGGCTGGATGGAGTCACTGAAGCAGTAGGTGTGAGCTTAAATGGACTCCAGAGGATGATAGAAGACAGGAAGGCCTGGAGGAACGTTGTCCATGGGGTCACGATGGGTCGGACATGACTTCGCAACTAACAACAATAACATAGAGGTTCTGTATCTAAATAATTTTAGGACTTGGATCTCTGACACATAAATTGTTCAGATTTTCAGACACTCTCTCTGATACAAGAAAATAGTCATTGCCATCAGCATAATTGTAACTAGAAGTACAAGGAGAACTGGTAGATGGCTGCTCTAAGTTTGCACCAGTAGAAATGTTTGCATTAAAACGTTATATCCATCTGCAATCAAGAGGCAACTTGTGGCAATGTAGGACACACTGCAGATGGCTCCCAGCTGTGAAAATTGTTCAAGTGCAGCTGGTTTTTTTTATAGTTATCATCCTGGCAAGTCTATTCTTCTTTTTCCTACTCAAAGAAAGCAGGGTGCAATATGTCCTGGAGGAAAGAGTGTTAAAAATAGAAATGGCTGTGGTTTTTCTTTCCACTTACAGTAAAAATGCAACAATACCACAAACCCAATCCTGTTATTTTAAGCAGCAATTTGGAAACTGTGACTAAATTGATGGGTGAGTTTTACGAGACATTCCTCCTGCCAGAAATTTCTCTTGTCTGCTGATTTTCACTTGAACCCTTAAATTGTTCTACCAATAGTTTCAAACTGATCCAATTCATAACAAGTTGTTTAATCAAATGCAGGCAATTGTTCTGACAGTGGGACTGTCATAATGTCACTATTTTTATAACATTGTCATAAAATTAGTTGTTTTGTTTTGTGTCTTGCAGAAAAAGAAAGCTAGTTTGGAGAAGTGGTTATGACATCAGGCTAGAAACCAGGAGACAGTTCTAATGCCATCTTACCAGCGGTGGGTTGCTCCCGCTTTGGCCCGGTTCTTAGAACCGGTAGCGCTGGCGGCAGGAGGCTCCGTCCACCCACTCGGGATGCTCTGCCCACCTGCCCAGGATGCTTCTACGCATGCGCAGAAGCATCGCGCTCGAGCGCGCATGCAAACCAGTAGTAAAGGGTTTTAGACCCCACTACCAGAATTGCATCTTACACACAAAGTCAGCTGGATGACCTTGGATCAGTCACTCTCTCTCTCAGCCCTACGAAGGAGGCAAAAGTAAGGGATAAGGAGACAGTATCACCTCCCTCTTTTATTGGCCTTCTAAAGTGGGACAAGGTTAGACTCAGAGAGGTAAGGCATTCTGTGAATGTTTGCTTATTCATGAACAGAAGCCTCTAGGTAAATGGAAATCTCATATCAAAGGCAGAGAAAAGAATAGGGAACTTGTGTCTCTCACATTTTTTTCCCTACAGACCAGGGTTGGGTTCTAACTTACTTCACTGCCGGTTCACTTCCTCCCACGCCACGTGGCTACGCACGCATGCGCAGTGCCGAAAAACAAGTAAAAATAGCAAAAAAATTATAAAAAGCCAAAACCAAGATGGTGGCACATGCGCAGTGCCAGAAACTCAGCTTCTGCGCATGTGCAGAAGCAAAAAAAATCCCAAAAAAGATGGCTGCGTCCGGTGCCGTCCGGCATGGACCGGCACCAACAGAACCGCCTTGGTGATGTCACTACGTTACTACCGGTTCTCTAGAACCATTGCGAACTGGGAGGAACCCACCTCTGCTACAGACCCAACTTTACTTTAGTAGTATGAGGCACTTGTTCCTACTAGCATATATTTTGGGATTCCAGAGTGGATTGGAAAAATGAGAGGAACCATTTAAGTTAGTATACTGTTTGCATTACACTAACTTAAATGCCAACCTAGCAGTTCGAAAGCATGTAAAAAATGCAAGTAGAAGAATAGGGACCACTTTGGTGGGAAGGTAACAGTGCTCCGTGTGCCTTTGGTGTTTAGTCATGTGGGCCACATGACCACAGAGACATCTTTGGACAGTGCTGGCTCTTCGGCTTTGAAATGGAGATGAGCACCACCCCTAGAGCCAGAAACGACTAGCACGCATGTGCGGGGGAACCTTTACCTTTACCTTACTGTCTGCAGGGAAAGCAGAGCATGTTTACAGAGTAATTTATTATGCTGATTATGTGATTAATTTCTAGATATGAAATCATACCATGGGCACTATCTTGTTCTTGGCCAAAGATAGGAAATTACCTTGAGATGACATTTTTGGCCTTTCTGCCAAAGTAAGAAAGCTGTTTGATCAACACAGAAATTATTTGATGTGTTTAACTAAAATAATGTTATCTCAGGGGTGGGTTCCTGCCGGTTTGGACCGGATCGCCCGAACCGGTAGTGACCCGCTGGTGATGTCACGATGGCATCATGGATCCGGTTCGGTTGGTGCCGGTCCATGGGCCACCATCTTTTTTTCAGATTTTTTTTGGAATTTTTTACTGTTTTGAAGTTTTTTCCTCTGCTGCTGCTTGAAAAAGGACCCTCCTGCCTGCCCCCGGTTTTATACTTATCTTTATTCCTTTGCTCAAAGCACAGCTGATCAGCTCCTCAGCTGTGTTTCAGGCTGATTATAGCTACTGAGCATGCGCGGAAGCAGAATTGGACCTTTATTCCTTTTCTCGAAGCACAGCTGATCAGCTCCTCAGCTGTGTTTCAGGCTGATTATAACTACTGAGCATGCGCGGAAGCAGAATTGGACAAGGGGATGTGTGTGCGCAAGCGGACCAATTGCACGCATGCGAAACATGGCAATGCGAACCAGTGGCGAAGGTAAGTGGCACCCACCCCTGAGTTATCTACCTGGAAGTTGTAGATTGGTATATTCCAGGTTGATAAACATTAATGTAGGACCATTCAGAGTATTTGTTTAGCAAATATTTATCAAAATGAGAAGTATTTTATCTCTATATCATACATTATCAAATAAAACAATAGGGAAAATTAGTCCAGCTTCCTTCTTCATGCAACTTTATATTGGAAGTTTAAAAAAAGCAAACTTCAAATGTGTGTGTGCATATCTATTTATGTCTACACACACACACACATTTTAAAGAATATAAAGTTGTGGGGAAAAGGTTCATTTGTAGGAAAATAATGTAAACAATAACATATGCAAAATGCATTTGGAAGTAATGATGTGCATTAAACCCAAACATTTTTATGCTAACTTTTAAATAGAGTAATTAATGAACAACTCTGGCTATTACTATGCCTCCACTGTGTTCTTACATTTTGATAAAAATAAAATTCCTTCTTGCTTTCTTGGTGTAACCATTCATGGAATAGTAATTTCAAAGTAATTTACTTCTAAATAACTGGCCTATTTGAGAACATGAGATTGTGATACCTAATCCAAGTTAAAAGAGAGAAAGAGGAGAGAATTAACAATTCAATTCCATCAAATCTATTGTGGGGTGTTTTTTGTGTTTTTTTTTAAGATGGAAAAGAAACAGGGAAAAATGCCAATGAACATTGAAACATTTCCTCATCTTTTTAAAATCAGTGATACCAATTTATCATTTGGACTCCTTCCAGTGTTTTTCTTGGGTCTTTATGCAAAGCAGCTTTACCATGTCTCTTGCTTTTCTACATAGGAATGTTTACAGCTTGAAGAACATGAATTTTAATTATATACAGAATATAGACCATGGCAGTGATGTAGATGATGATAAATGAGAACACCTAACACTATCTTTACTCTTCATTTACGCTCTCCATATTTTATAACTATAAGAAACAATTTCAATACTTAATGAAAGGAGGATTTTAGAAAATTATTTTTTTCCTTTCTGGAAGCAAGAAGTTCAAAAGAAAGGAAAGGGAGTCATTAAAACAATAAGAGCTTTCTGTTTTGATTCACTTCTTGTTTCACATATAGATTATAATGTGTGGTGAAGTGTTTTATATATATTTAAAAATGCCCAGATTTAGCTACATTTATAAAACAGATGTTTTCCCCTGTGAATACATCTCAGTAAATGAACAAAGTGAATTGGGTCCTCCATCCTGTAAGAAAAAATAGGGATTAATCAAATGACTTTCTTAAAAAGAAGAAGAAGACACTGTGCTTAGAAATATTATAACTAAAAGTTATGGGCTCATTTTGGAATGTTTACAAGAACAATAATCACTTGTTCACTTGAATCTGTGGTCTTTTAAAAAATGAAAACTGTGTTCATTTTAGTTTTAAATCCACAGCAAATTTTATGTATGATATTCTAACTCAGTACAGAGAAATGTTGTATATTCAAGAGAAAAGATAATTAATGAAGGGTTTTAAAGCTAGCTCACTTGAAAAATTGATGTTATGGAAAATAATAACAATTGGATGATATAAGTTTAATCACTATGAAGAGAAGAGAAGAGAAGAGAAGAGAAGAGAAGAGAAGAGAAGAGAAGAGAAGAGAAGAGAAGAGAAGAGAAGAGAAGAGAAGAGAAGAGAAGAGAAGAGAAGAGAAGAGAAGAGAATTCTTTATTGGCCAAGTGTGATTGGACACACAAGGAATTTGTCTTGGTGCATATGCTCTCAGTGTATATAAAAGAAAGGATACATTTGTCAAGAATCTATAAGGTACAACACTTAATGATAGTCATAGGGTACAAATAAGCAATCAAATCACATTAGGAAACAGTCAATATAAATCGTAAGGATACAAGCAACAAAGTTACAGTCATGCAGTCATAAGTGGGAGAAGGTGGGTGATAAGAACGATGAGAAGATTAATAGTAGTGCAGTAGTACGGCTAGCTGGCTTAGTTTAGTTAGAAGAAGGTCTGGAATGTTGGTATTGAATGTTGAACTAAAATCTACAAAGAGGACCCTTGCCTAGGTCTTTGGAGATTCAAGATGTTGTAGGATGTAGTGCAGAGCCATATTAACAGCATCATCTGTCAATCTATTTGCTTGGTATGCAAATTGCAGGGGGTCTAACAGTGGATTGTTTTCAAGTGGGACAGCACTAGCCTTTCAAAGGTTTTCATAATTACAGATGTTAGAACAACTGGTCTGTAGTCATTCAGTTCCTTGATGGTGGGCTTCTTTGGCACTGGGATGATAGTAGAATGTTTGAAGCAAGAAGGAACATGGCACATCTCTAGTGATTTATTGAAGATTTCGGTGAAGATGGGAGCCAATTGGTCAGCACAGACTTTTAAGCAAGGAGTTATCTTGTCTGGGCCTGGAGCTTTTCCTGGCTTTTGTCTGTGAAATAGGTCTTGCACTTCCTTTTCTGTGATCACTAGGGGTTATGAACCCAATGGAATTAGGTCAGTTGTAGGAGGCTTGACTGTTGTTGTTGTGTCTGAGATGGGAGTTGTGGAGATAGGTCGCTGTAGTTTCCTTTCAAACCTGCAGTATATGTTACACTTATCCCAATTTTCCTAGCAATTTGAAGAACTGAAGCACAGTGTTTATTCAGATTTGTTTTCCTTTGGACAGATTTCTTTAGTGTTTCATGAGATTATGTAACATCTGAGATTACTATCAATGGGGAGAAGTAAAAAGATTAAATAGGGAGAGCCAGTTTGGTGTTGTGGTGAAGGTGCTAGACTGTGAGTTGCAGTTCTTGTAGCATGATTTTCCACTCCCAGCCGAGACTAGCAGTCAACACACAAAAGACAGAACCAGATTTAGTTCTCTAGACTTTTGGTAACCTGAGTGCAACAAACAAAATTAGAGCATCTCTGGCAGATTATTATTTTTCTAGCCTTGGTGTTAGGAAATGATGGTAAGCCTACTACCTCCTTAAATAATTGATTCCATGATTGAAAACTTCTTACCATAGGACATTTTGCTTAACCTTCAATCATAATCTGCTTTCTTCATCTTAAACCCTTACGCAATGGACAGCTCTGGATTTATACAAAAGATAATTACCTTCTTTGTGACATCTGTTCAGGTCCTTGAAGACTTGTATGAGGCTAAATAAGTTTTTCACAAGACTAAACACACATACAGCAGTCCCTTAATTTCTTCTTACTTTGACCAAACTTTAAACAATTCTTTTGTACTTTTCCCATCTCAAGTTCCCTTATTTATAGCATTTGTTTAACTAAGCAATGGAAACTCAACAGATGCATAAAGAATTCAATTTCTCCCTTCCTTCCTGTATTTATCTTCACTCAAATGTTGTAAATTACTTTATTACCTACCTGCTACACAATCCAAAGTTTAATTATTTATGTGCCAATAATAGTACAGCTTCTGTTAACAGTATCTCTGTCCAAAACTTTAGTAAATTCCCCAGAGATTTTGATGGTTTAAAAGACAAGCTCTTCAAGTTTCTGCAAGATTTCAGGTATATATTTCATGACTTGAAACTCAAAACAAACAAACAAAATTCTAAAAATTTAGTCTTGACCACTTGGGATGGGTTTTATAGCATTCTAGGGATTTCTAGGTAACCCACGCATCTGAGGTTGCCCACTTGATATTAAAAAATAAGCATCCAAACTCTGTCATTATTTATTGATAACCAGAATAGAAGAGAATATGATTTCATTTGGACTCCTTTAAATAACTATTAATTAGAATAATCTTGCACTCCAAGAACTCAGACATTTTTGACTGGACAACAATGTGCTTCCTGTGATGTCAGGTTGTTCATTTAAAAACAATTAAAAATCTCTAAAAGTCCCATGCATATTTTTCTTTTAAAAAACATAACAAAACAAAGCAAAACCCTTCCTACAATTATGCCAGTGGAATGAATTAAAAATAGTTTGGGAAAGTATATGATTTTTTCCATGTTCAATAGTGCTGATATGAATTAGGACACTCTTCTCTTATACTTGAGTAAATGTTGGTCCTCTGTCAGCATGAGACAAAGGCTCAAAATGGAAAATAAAGCTTGAATCTCAGACTTAATAATTGGCTCTATGAACAAGCAGGAATTAGAACTTAGAACTTTTTATGTGTAAAAAAAGAGGTGGGGCGGTGATAGATTTTTCTCTCTCTCAGGGATCTTCTCTTAGAGATAATATAAACTGCATTCAAAGACCCATTTTATAGGTTAGGAGTCCAGTTCCATTAAAACTCCTGAATGGAAAATTAGGCTTCGTTGTCTTATAAATAAACCCTATCTTTGAAGCTATAAAATAATGTACAAGATTCAAATCTGCTTTTTAAATATTTGTTTATTTATGCTCATCCTACTTTTCATGGGTGTCTGTGTGTTTGTGCTCCAGGGTTTTCAGTTGGATGCTTCAGGGATTATTGTTGTATGCATTAGTATTAAAAAAAACAAGCCACCTAATTCTTATTTACCAGATTCAAAATGCATTATTCTTCCGTTACTGCTTTAATTATTGCAACATAGTTCTCATTTACAAAGTAGCGAAATGTGTGCATATAAAATATATTTTCTTTAATTTGTTTTCAAGCGTGAATTTTGATAAATTAATGTGGAAACAGGAAAGGGCATATCCATCCATATCTCATCTTAATTGCTAAATGTAGAGAAAAGGCACTTCAATACTATTCTAGATAATACTGAATTCTTTTGAGAGAGGACTTGGTGCTTTTTAAAGGCAAATGTATGAAGTACATATTTTTTTCTGAGTCTTTTAGGAGGCCAAAATTATTATACACAACCAAATAGCATATCAATTACTAAGCAAAGCACAAGTGCCTCAATAACACACTCTAAATATTTGTTAAAAGTATACAAACTATTGGTTAAATTTGTTGCATTTATTTGCAATGGTGTGTAATTAATTTTTTAAAAAAATATTTTGAGCATACCGTAAAAGCCAGATAATGATCATTATAGCCAACTATTCAGCAAATGATCACAAAGGAGCACTGAAGGGAAGGACCATTCAACTAACAATAAATTATAGCTCTTACATGATTCTGTTGCATTTCTGGTATTGTAATTTCACAATTAAAAAGAGATGTGTCATAAGCACAGTGAATTGACAATAAATGAAATGAAGAGAAAGCATAACCAGCAGCATCAGGGAAAAGAAAAGCAATACAATTATTGTAATAGTTACATTTTTAAAAACCATTTGGCATCTAAATCTGTCCAAACAGTTGGGCATCAAATCTGTTATATTTCTTGTGCTAGCTTTGTTTTACACTTCAATTATTCTTTTGCATTTCTTGTGGTGTCAACTAGAATGCTTTGTTGCTATAAAATGAAAAGCATATAAGGATGTTTTATATTTTAATAGATCATGAAGACCCATAAGAAGGTATGAGGGGAAAAAGAGGAAGTGGCTTAAAACAAGGTCAGAAATGAATTATCGAAATGCTAGATGAAGGGACATTGAAAGATTTCTGTTTTCTCAACCTGTATTTTTGATCTATAATTTGGTGAGGGAAGGAAGCTGTTTTAGTATCTTCCTACTGGTATCATTTTGGATTTCCGGGAGGACAAGAAGTCCAGTTTCTTCCAGAAGAGGCACCTTGACCTGAATGGTTGAGAATGTGTACAGACTTTTGGCTGTACAGTTTGGGATGAGCACTCTTTGAGTGGTGTGGGAGTGGGAATGGATTTTCAGAGAAAGAAAAAATTGCAGACTACAGGAACCATTAGCTCAGGTGACCCTGAGGACACAGATAAACCTTCAAGTGCTTCAGCAACCCTCAGAAATGATGCAAATGACCAGCTGTCTGCAAGGAATATAAATCCTTCCATTCCCCACTATCCTGTCAGAGCTGAAGAGCTTCTTGGATGAGAAGCAAAATGTCCTCGAAGAAAAAACAAGAAAGTCCAGTTGCCTCCAGAAAAAGCACCTTGGGACAACCATGACCTGGATGACTGAGAATCTCTACAGATTGTCAATTGTGAGATTAATCACAGGCACAGCAGTAATGATTTCCCCTAAACACCCATTCCTATGTTGTACCATGTTGAGCAGAGGTGAGATCCTCCCGGTTCGGACCGGTTATGTGCATGCAGTCGCCATCTTGTTTTTGGCTTTTTTGGGGGGATGGTATTTTTTTTTTAATTTTTTGGGGGGGTTGCTTCTGCACATGTGCAGAAGCCGAGTTTCTGGCACTGTGCATGCAGTCGCCCTCTTGTTTTCAGCTTTTTTTTTGTAATTTTTTTGGATATTTTGCCATTGTGCATGCACCCACAAGGTGCGGCCACGCGGCGCGAGAGGAAGCGAACCGGCAGCGAGGTAAGTTAGAACCCACCCCTGATGTTGAGCATATATGTGGTTTTCAATAAAAATTTGAAGAATAAAATTTGTTCTACCAATTTAAGGTAGCATTCAATTGAAAATAAGATGCAGTATTAATAACTGTACCTAGAGTATGGTAATAAAAGCAATAAGAAAAATTCTTTGCCACTCCATCGCATGCTCAAGTAACCAGCTGTGCAATATCAATCCCTTGGTTTGGTTTTAAATGTAGTGCTATAAAAATGCAGAAGTTGCTAATTAGCATCCCAGCTCTCCCAGATATTGCCTCAGCATAATATCTGGACTGTGTTTACTAGGCTACTAGGTTATTAGGCAAGGCCTGGTTAATCTTTGAATTGAAATTGACATAGAGTAATAAAAGGCCTGTCAGCTATACTGAGAGGTTAAAAACAACAGAAGGGTGGCAATGTGAAACCACTTCCATTCTGTTGCCAGGAAAACTGCATGGTTATTTCTGTAAAGTCACAAGAGTCAAAGGAGGCTTAACTCATATATCTGAATTTCAGCATATTCAGAAGTTATTGGAACTGCAGCTAAAGCAGCTTTTGCCATCAAAAGGCACAAAGTTGATCTTTAAGAAACCCACATCATTTTGATACTGCTGCAACTATCATAAATACCTGCCATTGACAAGCATCCAAATTTTGATCATGTGACCATGGGGATGCTGCCTTGGTCACAAGTGTGGGGACACATTGTAAGTGTGATGTCTTCCCTGGATGCCAGCTTGGAAGAAGAGGAAGAGCCATCTCCAGGGACTCCTCACTCCAGAGGGAGTGAGGAGGAGCACCTAAAAGCTGCTGAAAATTCCAAGCCAGAAGGTAAACCCAGCAGAGAGGTTGTTGGAGGGCTGATTGGACAAATGACTGGCTGAACCGGGAACAGGAGAGAGGCAGCTCTGACAACCCACTGGAAGCATAGGGGGGAGAAGGTTCACAACTGCAGTTGATCAGTGAAGATGAGGAGGAATTGCCTCCTTCCCTTGATCCACGGTCATGCAGGGTGGAAAGGAGTCAGGCTCAACAGAGATCAGTGAGGCTACTTGTAAGGAGGCAGTTTTCGCTCCTTCTGATGAGTTGTACTGGCCAGCAACTATTTAGCCCAGCATGGAGCAAAGTGATGCTGGGAATAAATAATCCATTTCTTGTGTGTTCATTTGCTTGGCCATTGTGAATTCATCCAATAAGCTACTTCAGTTAGAGGTTATCAGGGATCCATCCTCACCACTGAAAAAGTTTCTTGGAGCTGAGAAGTGAAACATCTTAAAGAAAAATCAGAAAGTGTAGTTGCCTTTAAAATGAAAGAACTTTGAAGGAAATAATTTGGTGGATGGAAATGATAAGTCCTACTTTGTCTATGCCTAATATAGTACTTCAGCTCTATATTCTTGGCTGAATATCTTCTTTCTTATTCTTCTACTCTTCACCAGCTTCGTTCTCCATCCCAGATTCAGACCACTTACTCTCTTTTTCCTTCCTATGTGTTTGTGTGTACAAAACTGCATGTTTGAGTGTGGCACATATGCATATAGGCTTGAATATATCTTGAGTTTGCAGAGAAAAGGTGATATACAAAGGTATGAGTGAATAAATAAATGCACTGTAAGGTTAGTGTGAAATTAACTGCAAAATGTGAAAGCTTATACCTTTTAATAAAACTGATTAATTGGAAAAGGTGCTACTAGAATCCTGATTTTTTCCCACCACAGACTAATATGGCTTTCTTTCTACATTATGAGTGTTATAAGAGTTCTCTTTTAAGAAAAGCAAATTATTCACCTATAAGAGAAATAATACAGACTTTTCTATAAAATAAGAGGGAAGGCGGACCAGATGATGAAAATTATAGGTGATCTAAATAAAGAGGGTCTTGAGGAAATAAGATTCTTTGTCACTTAAAAGCATGTCTTGCTGTACCATATTGTGATGATGGAAATTTTCACAAAATGTTACAATTTTTTTAAAAAAGACAACAGTCATTCGAAAAGGAAATGTTGTTTCTTATATTCTGTATGCTAGTTCCTACAATCAGCCTTTAATTTTCAGGGTATTTTCCTTTCACACAAGCTTGATTAAGAAATGCATTGTACATTATATTACTATATTTGTTAGAGATATCAACAAAATATAATTTAAAGTAAATCTGATATGCTCAATAAGCTTATTTTCCGGTCAATTTATATTTAGATGCTTTTAGACACTTGACTAACATGTTTGCCACTTGGAAAAGTATTTGGGCAATCGATTCATAATCGCTCCAATGGTGTAGCGTTGTTGACACAAATTGCTGCTGTCATTGGTGCAATCAGTCACAAAACATCCATGTTATAGAAAAGGAAGTTGAAAATGCTAAATGGAGAAAAATCTTCTTCAAGGCTGATTTTGTAAAGCGGAAATGTCATATGAACCTCAGAACACACAACTTATTTTATGATATGGAGAATGGAAAGAAAGAAAGGGAAAGAAAGAAGAGGGAGGGAGGGAGGGAAGGAGTAAAGGAGGAAGGAAGGAAGGAAGGAAGGAAGGAAGGAAGGAAGGAAGGAAGGAAGGAAGGAAAATGGCTGGAAGCAGTATCAATACAGTATTATTGAAGAGCCGAGGTGGCGCAGCGGTTAGAGGCAGGTACTGCAGGCCACTTTAGCTGACACTGATCCGCAGGTCAGCGGTTCAAATCTCACCGACTCAAGGTTGACTCAGCCTTCCATCCTTCCGAGGTAGGTAAAATGAGGACCCAGATTGTTGGAGGCAATATAAATATACATTGCTTACTGGTGTAAACCGCTTAGAGAGTGCTTGCACTGTGAGGCGGTATATAAATGTCACAAAATAAATAAATAAATAAATATTAGTTCTATTGAGTATTGTCACATTTATTTTGTCCTATGGTTTATTTTTTCCCTTTGGCAAAACCAAATACACAGATTTTTAAACACAGCAGGTAACTATAAGACTTGTTTGGCTCAACTAAAAAGTCACTTCTATCATGGTACATTTAAGTATCTGGAAAAAAAAACATTTACAATATTAACTATGTTCACCTGTTCCCTCAGAATGTGTGGGGGGTGCACTATATGTCATACATCAGAAAATGTCCAGACGTTAATTTAGAATTAATATGAGCTAGCACATTTATTTCATTAAAAAGTCAGATATTACATGTTGGAAAGTATTCTTATGGATTGAAGTCCCTGAATAATAAGAAGTTGAATTCTTTATCCTCTGCAGGTTGAACATTAGGTTCCCTCTATTATTTTGCTTATTTTCAATATTCCACTTGTATTTCAAATAACTGGAACTTTTTGCACTTCATTTAAACTTCTTGCTTCAGCAATACAATAAGCCTGCTATAAATAATAAATACAGTGAAACAGATGAATGAACACCAATATAAAACCCATAACTTGAACATCCATGGTCCATATTTTCAAAAGCAAACTACTCCAAGTGCAATTTTTTTTTCAAAGAGAAATTCATCGAATGCCAACAATGCCAAATTAATATTTTATAACAAAACTAAATTAATCAATGACAGAAGAATAAAACAGAAGATAAAACAACAACAAAAAATAACCAGACTTCATACTGAAATAAGAGCAGCCACAGGGTAAAACTCTGAAGAAGAAAAGGCATTTAGGATGAATTGATTTGAAGAAATCTGAATAAACTGATAAGATCAATAAAATAAGAACTGAGAAAATCAGCAATGGGAATGTAAATGTTCAGTAAATCCAGTAACATTTGATATATTTTCATCACCATTTCATAATTAGAAGGTATTTGATATGGCCAGCTGACAGATAGCACTTGTCTAGCTACTGTCTAAATGAGTGCAAGAACGGGACATTCTTTACTTCATTAGGAAATTGATTGCATTGTTGTACTGCTCCTACCACTTAAAAACCTGCATTTAATTGGAATTTGTGTTTTTATATCTTTAATTCCATGTCCTATACTCTAGTATAAAAGTGAAAATGTCTTGATCTCCTATGTGATCTCTTTTAAGGCATTTACAGAGAGCTGTAATATTCCCATTCATTCTTAGTTTCTATTCACAGGACTTCGTTTCTAGTCCTTGATCATCTACATCAGAATGCATCACTCGCTGGCCATGCCCACACCCAGTTTAGCAAAGGGGAAAAAAGTCCCAATACATTCACATGATGCTGCCATGATGACATGAGTTTGACACCCCTGATCTATGTCAACCACTAAGCCTCTTTTAGTTTACCTGAAACATTAAAAAGTGCTATCTAGAACTAGGCAAAACCTGCAATATAAATAAGTGGAAATATTACTTCCCATGGTTGGGGAATTATATGTGTGGCAATGTAGCCTAAAATTACAGCAAATTAAATTATTAAAAATTGTTCAAAACTAATTTTGAATTACAGGAAGCTAAATTATGAAAAAGGCAGAACATTTTAAAAGCAACAAATAACTTCATTTTTAAAATCTGTGTTCATTTTTCAAATCTGTTGCTAAAAATTGAATTATATTTTGCTACAAGAAAATTTAAATCACCTTATCTATGATCAAAACACATTTGTTGAAAATATACGTAAATATATCATATATTAATCACAGTTTTCAATTAGAAACATTGTAAATTTATTATGGGATTTCCCCCCCCCCCCAATTTTCCTTTTAGCAAACAATTGTTGAATTCTCAGATTCCCCCATCAAAATATTAACCAGAGTCATCCCTGTCTGACTTCTAAGATCCACAAACAACTAGGTGATATCACCTGCCAGGGTCAATTTTAAAATATGTTGAATAACTTTAATACAATCTCCTTCAGACCAGCACTTCCTTATTTATTATTCTGTACTTAATTTCTGTGAGTAATCTTTAAAAACAGTTCAGATTAGCAACTATTTTCTGAAGTAAAAGGGAAATGTCTTCAACAAAAAAGAAAAGGGGGATGGTACAATGAATGACAAACTTTTATTTACTGTATTTATTTAATTCTTTCCTTGTTATTATATATTATACTGAAAGTAATTACCATAAAATAGAGATAAAAGGGAGCTGTTGCTGTTGTTATTATTTCAGAATAATTTACTGCATGATAAATGTCTCTACAGTACAATTATGGACCATGAACTAACCAACTGGCCCAGTGCAGGCTGGTAGATACAGTAGAAATGTTCTGAGTTCCTACACTAATTATGAGAGAAATTGTTTGGCCCAAAGAAACCCAGCCAGCTATCAACTAGGTATCTGTATCTGTATCTAAACCTATCCTTACCCCCTACACCTATATTATCTGTCTGCTTTTTTAAAAAAAGATCATTAATATGAAATAATTGTTAGGAGGACAGATCATATTAACAATCAAATAAAAATGTTCATATTGCTGTACTTATGTGTCAAAGCAAATACTTTACTTCAAAGCAAAACAAATATTTTTTTGTTTGCTGCCTATGATAAATTAAAGCCTGAGAGAAATCTTCATGATCATCATGGTCAAATAAATTCTCTCTTATAGTGCTAAGCAACATACCCCTGAATATTTTTAGGAAATTAAATACAAAAAACCAAAACTTAAATCTAAGCATCTTTCAACCCAGGCAGGTTCAAATGACAAGATGCAATCTTTCAAATGCCCTAATTCTACCTTCATACCATTGTCATCTTGTTCTTTACAATATCAAAAAAATCACTTGTGACCTACTAGCATTGACTTAGTCAATAGTCTGGCTACAATAGTCAAGCTCAGCAGAAGATATGTACTAGAAGATTTGAATCTTCTAATAACTTTTCAGATTCTGAATATGTGGTTCATATTCTGCTTTAATCTTATCTTTAATGAAGCTTAATCAATATATTTATTAAAATATAATATAAAATATATTATAAAGTGAATAAAATCAGAGCATTGATGTGAATGCTGTAAAGGGCAAGTGTCATTTTTTGACTGATGTCACATTATATCTTTCTATATTTTTTATTGTGAGATGGTTGTTTCATTTCTATCAGTTGAGTTGAAGTTTCACCAGATCTTCTTCCACATACTTCAATCAATATTTCTTTTGAGTTCATTGATGGAACGTGCAACTCACAGTCATCATTTCCAAAACGATGGATAAAGAAGTCAGGATGGGACAATGTAGCAGGTTTGTCCAAAAAATTGCAACGGTGCTTCTGAATTTTATCAGCTACATTAGATTGATTGCAGCACATTCTTTATTCCTGCATTTTGCCCTCATAGATTGAATTCTCCAATGTTTAGCATGAGGAACATATTCAGATATTTTCAAGCTTTTACCAATCATTTTGAAGCAAGGTAAAAGATTCTGTACATGCTGTAGCATCAATTATATTAATGATTGATTGGTGCATGTTTATACTGTTACCATAGGCTTCTCTTTCATTGTCTGCAAAAGACACACTGTCTCTGTAAACATTTCCAAACAAATTTAGTTTGATCAAATTTGACACCACTCTAACCAACAAAGATTTTCTCCATGACTGAATTGATCACAGTGTTGAAAAGCAACACTGCAGCCTTGCTTCACGCCAGTAAATACAGATCTTTAGCCATTTTGCACTAATAGAAACAGAAATTTGTGATTCCTGATATATCTTCAGCATGAGGTGAATGCCTTCCATAGCTTTAGCCAAGGAGACTGTTACATGCAATGCTAAGTCAATAAACACAGCAATGATCCCTTTCCACTGTCCCCTAATCCATTCCTCAAAGAGCTTGGGTGGCACAGTGGTTTGAATGCAGCCTTGCAAGGCTAACTCTGCATTCCACTGCCAGGTGTTCGATCCTGACTGGCTCAGGTTGACTCAGCCTTTTATTCATCCAAGGTCAGTAAAATGAAGACCCAAGATTGTTTGGGGCAATATGCTACTTCTGTAAACTGCTTAGAGAGGGCTGTAAAACACTATGAAACTGTATATAGGTCTATGTGCTATTGCTATCGCTCAAGCTGCTGTTGTAATGTAACTATTTGGTCATAGCATCCTTTTCTAGGTTGAGAGGGAACATCAACATCAGCATCAACTGTTCTATATCTAGCATGTGCGACATATAAATTAATAGAAGTTACAGGAAGGCATTCTAAATGGATCCTAGCAAAAGCTTCATCATCATAATATTTTTGAAAATGAACCAATTACCAAGGAGCAGGGGTGAAATGCTCCCTGTTTGCTCCTGCCTGTCGGTCGTCGCAGAGCCGGTCGCGAAGGCAGCATGACGCTCCGCCCACCCTCCTGGATGCCACCATTTGGGTTCTTTTACCCTCTGTACATGCGCAAAGCATTCTGTGCATGCGCAGAGGGTAAAAGAACTCAAATGGTGGCATTCAGGCGTCTGGGCGGAGCCTCGCGCTGCCTTTGTGACTGGCTCTCTGATGACTGACAGGCACGAGCGAACCGGGAGCATTTCATCCATGCCAGGAGGTTGTGTTGGCTCCACTTGACTTGACCTATTTAAGCAGAAACTAGGCAATACCTTTCAGAAATGTTTTAATTTGGACACATGCCCTGAGCTTGAAGTGATGCCTAAAGACTCCATTTCATGTTCTAGGTTTTTTCCCAAGCCCGTCATCTGATTTTAGTAACTGACTATACTTTCATGAGTTATTCATCAATACTGTTCATTAATATTTATTTTTTTCTTACTCTTCAGAGGTTCCTCCTCCATTTTTACCAGCTGTCTTTCATGGGGTATCCTGTCTATTTTCTTTCCAAACATTCAATGAGTTTGAAAAAAATAATGCAACAAATTGAATGTTGGAGCTATGTCACCTTTAAAATGTGAAGTTAATTTATCCAGATGGTAGCTCCATTGAGGGTCTCCTATAGTCATCATATTTGCTTTTATCTCTTTCAAAATTGACAGATTTTCCTTTAACTGGGGAAGTTTATCGTATTTGTATTGTATTTGTACTTGCATATGAAATATATTTTTCAAGCCTGTTGTTTTTACCTAGCTGATGGAAGTAAAACTCTTTTCTAAGTATCACTCAGTATCCACAGACAATTTTATATAATCTATTCAAGGTTTGCATGAAATAATCAGTAATCTGCACTGACTATTTTTCCCCAAGATTATGTAATATGTGACGTCCTATATTCTATTTTCTAAAAATTTCTAGAATTTCCATTTTCTTTTCTTAATTTAATTTTTTAGTTTATATCAGGGTACTTTTTTTTGTAATGGTAATTTTTAGTAAAAATTTTACTTAAAAAAAGCATTAGGCCATCCTCAACTTGGGGATACATTGTTGCATAAACAGAAAAAGCATGAATCTTGGTTTCTATAATATGACATTGTTTAATTGAGGGACAGTGAACCTTCCTATGTCATGAAAAGCTATTGTTGGACTTCCTAGAATACTAGTCAACTTGAATTGGCTGGGATCTATGCCATATGAGACCTGCATACAAATGGATAATGTTAGCTTCTTCCATACTTTTTATCTGCATATGTAAATCAACAAAAAGAACCCCAATGAGATAGAATCAGAGGTGGGTTCCTCCCGGTTCGGACCAGTTCTATAAAATCGGTAGTAACTTGGTGGCCTGCTAGAACCAGCAGTGACCCAGGCCTGCCACGCCCCTGAACCGGCTCTCTTTGCGGCGCCTATGGTGTCGCCATTTTGTTTTTTGCTTCTGTGCATGTGCAGAAGCTGTTTTTTGTTTCTACGCATGCGCAGAAGCTGGGTTTTTAGCACTGCGCATGTGCCCCGCGCCCGTGTGGCATGTCAGGAAGCGAACTGGCAGTGAGGTAAGCCAGAACCCACTCCTGGATAGAATGCCTCAAAAAGTATCTGCAAGACAGTTTTATATTGCTATCTCTCTGCACGGAAGAATAAAAAGTTACCCATATGTTCTTTCTCTCCTATAAATTCAGATAGTGCAAGCAATCTGGGTTAAAATAAATACCCAAGGGATAACTTTATTTGGGACCAGATCCAATATTAGTAGACACAATGGATTTTGAAATGACTTGATTAAGCAAGCTATGCTATTCCACCACTTTATGGACCAACTTAAAAAGTCCCATTAATTTTTGTTCTAAACTGTTTTTAAAATAATATTTAAGATTTATCAACATTATTATGAAATGACTATGATATGGTGTTCCCTCATGTTAAAGACCAATGTGTACTATTGTTATCCATAACATTAATAACCAAAATAACATTTTGGTTTGTTTTCAGAGTTTGACATGGACTGGGGTCATGTTTTGCAACATTGATTTTAATTCATAATCCCCCTTTAGAAACCCAACAGCAAGGATTACAATTTGAACAATTTTCACAGTTCCACAGTCAACTGAGATGAAATGTAGCAGAGAACTTCACATTATCCCAGCCAGAAAAAAAAAGGGGGGGGGAATCACAATCCACCCTCCTGTTGCCAATGCTGTCTTTGTGTTTCAAAGTTGGCTTTTCTGTGCAGATTGGATTCACATTTAAAAGTAAATCGTTTGTCTGGAAAGCCAAACAACTATCTGTGTTGTCACGGTACTGGTATTTTAATTTTGATGCTTGGCATTAGTTTATGCTCCAGGGTGAATAGCAGTTTGTTGTATAAAAAGCTTTTGCTGAATAAAAGGACAGGGATGAGGGATAGGACATACATACCTTCTAGCAATGTTACTATAGGAGCTTGGCCAATGCCTCCTTTACGATGCAATTGCAAATCTATTTACATGGTATCAGCTCCTTGCAGTTAAGAATTCATTTTATAGCCTGATAGGAAATCAATATACTTGATGTCATTGCTAGATACATGTGAGTGCATTAAAAATGCATTAAGCTTCACTTCTAACAAAAAATTAATAGAGCCATAAACACTGAGCAATGGCTGAAACTTCATTAGCCTTTAGCTGGCCCTAATGTGGCAAGGTTATCTAGAAATCCACAAGATCACATTTCCTGTCTGCATTGAAATATCTAGAATGCTTTGTCTCAGAGTAAATTACTAGCTGCTTTAAAGATGCATTTGTTCCTTCCCCTCCCATAAAATAACATCTTCCTTATTCACAAGTGAGATGCAAAATGTCCTGGCCATCGAAACTATGTGATTATGGATGAAGCATGTAACAGTGATACCCATTGTCATCAGGGCACTTGCTACTTGGTACATTGTCATCAGGGCACTTGGTACAGTGTCAAAGAATGTTATAAAATACATCAAGAAATTGCAGCTTCCTGCAATAACACCAGCAGAACTGCAAAAAACTGTGCTACTCGGAATATCATCCGTTTTAAGAAGATACTTGGTTGATACCCTGGATGCTGGCAGCAACCCATATCAACCATCAGTGTTAGTCAATGATACTTGTGATACATTTTTAAATGTTTAGTTGACTGAGTTTCATGTTTAATGAATAAAAGAGATAATAATAATAATAATAATAATAATAATAATAATAATAATAATAATAATAATAATAATAATAATAATAATAATAATAATAATAATAATAATAATAGTAATAATAATAATAATAATAATAATAATAATAATAATAATAATAATAATAATAATAATAATAATAATAATAAGAAAGAAACAGAATCATTGATGCTGGCCGCACAAGAATAGGCAATTCGTACAAATGCCATAAAGGCCAAAATGGATAAATCCTCAAATGATGCTAAATGCAGATTATGCAAGGAAGCTGATGAAACTGTAGCCCATGTGCTCAGCTGCTGCAAGAAAATCGCGCAGACTGATTACAAATTACGGCACAACTCTGTTGCACAAATGATCCACTGGAATTTATGCAAAAATTATAACATCCATACTGCTACAAACTGGTGGGAACACAAGCCTGAAAAAGTCACTGAAAATCAGATGGTCAAGATCTTGTGGGATTTTCGTATACAAACAGACAAGGTACTGGCGCATAATACACCAGACATCACGCTGGTCGAGAAAAACAAGGTGACTATCATTGACATTGCAATACCAGGTGATAGCAAGGTCGATGAAAAGGAACACGAAAAAATCGCAAAATACCAGGACTTAAAAATCGAAAGTCAACGATTATGGCACAAACCAGCAGTGGTAATTCCAGTGGTGATTGGAACACTGGGTGCTATCCCAAAAGCACTGGAATTACATTTAAAACAGTTCAAAATTGACAAAATCACCATCAGTCAAATGCAGAAAGCCGCACTGCTTGGTTCCGCACATATACTTCGAAAATACATTACGACGTCCTAGGCCCCTGGGTGGGGCTCAACTAGTAATCAATGCCAAATCCGGCGAAACAACTGGCCGCTGTGATACAATTGTATAATAATAATAATAATAATAATAATAATAATAATAATAATAATAATAATAATAATAATAATAATAATAATAATAATAATAATAATAATAATAATAATAATAATAATAATAATAATAATAATAATAATAATAATGAAAGTTAAAGTTAAGCAACTACGGAGGAAGAAATCAATGTTGTACCAATAGTAATAGGAGCCCTTGGAGCAATATCCAAAGGGCTGCCTAGATACATGGAAGTTTTGAACTCATTGGACCTGAATATCCTGATTTTGCAAAAAAACCACCTACTCAGAATTGCCTTTGTACTCAGACGCTACGTTAACAGGTCTCAGGTCCTTGGTTATGACTTGAACTGTCAAGTTTTTACCAGTCCCAGATTGTGAATCGAATTGAACATTAAATCAATAATAATAATAATAATGATAATGATAATGATAATGATAATGGTAATGGTAATGGTAATGGTAATGGTAATGGTAATAATAATAATAATAATAATAATAATAATAATAATAATAATAATAATAATAATAATAATAATAATAATAATAATAATAATAATAATAATAATAATAATAATAATAATAATAATAATAATAGTAATAATAATAATAATAATAATAATAATAATAATAATAATAATAATAATAATAATAATAATAATAATAATAATAATAAGAAAGAAACAGAATCATTGATGCTGGCCGCACAAGAATAGGCAATTCGTACAAATGCCATAAAGGCCAAAATGGATAAATCCTCAAATGATGCTAAATGCAGATTATGCAAGGAAGCTGATGAAACTGTAGCCCATGTGCTCAGCTGCTGCAAGAAAATCGCGCAGACTGATTACAAATTACGGCACAACTCTGTTGCACAAATGATCCACTGGAATTTATGCAAAAATTATAACATCCATACTGCTACAAACTGGTGGGAACACAAGCCTGAAAAAGTCACTGAAAATCAGATGGTCAAGATCTTGTGGGATTTTCGTATACAAACAGACAAGGTACTGGCGCATAATACACCAGACATCACGCTGGTCGAGAAAAACAAGGTGACTATCATTGACATTGCAATACCAGGTGATAGCAAGGTCGATGAAAAGGAACACGAAAAAATCGCAAAATACCAGGACTTAAAAATCGAAAGTCAACGATTATGGCACAAACCAGCAGTGGTAATTCCAGTGGTGATTGGAACACTGGGTGCTATCCCAAAAGCACTGGAATTACATTTAAAACAGTTCAAAATTGACAAAATCACCATCAGTCAAATGCAGAAAGCCGCACTGCTTGGTTCCGCACATATACTTCGAAAATACATTACGACGTCCTAGGCCCCTGGGTGGGGCTCAACTAGTAATCAATGCCAAATCCGGCGAAACAACTGGCCGCTGTGATACAATTGTATAATAATAATAATAATAATAATAATAATAATAATAATAATAATAATAATAATAATAATAATAATAATAATAATAATAATAATAATAATAATAATAATAATAATAATAATAATGAAAGTTAAAGTTAAGCAACTACGGAGGAAGAAATCAATGTTGTACCAATAGTAATAGGAGCCCTTGGAGCAATATCCAAAGGGCTGCCTAGATACATGGAAGTTTTGAACTCATTGGACCTGAATATCCTGATTTTGCAAAAAAACCACCTACTCAGAATTGCCTTTGTACTCAGACGCTACGTTAACAGGTCTCAGGTCCTTGGTTATGACTTGAACTGTCAAGTTTTTACCAGTCCCAGATTGTGAATCGAATTGAACATTAAATCAATAATAATAATAATAATGATAATGATAATGATAATGATAATGGTAATGGTAATGGTAATGGTAATGGTAATAATAATAATAATAATAATAATAATAATAATAATAATAATAATAATAATAATAATAATAATAATAATAATAATAATAATAATAATAATAATAATAATAATAATAAGAGTTAGATTCCTTCCCCCCCCCATCCCTGATCCTGCCTTTTGCCATCAACAGGCAGTTAGATTGCTTCCCCCCCATCCCTGATCCTGCCTTTTGCCATCAACAGGCAGTTAGATTCCTTCCCCCCCCCATCCCTGATCCTGCCTTTTGCCATCAACAGGCAGTTAGATTCCTTCCCCCCCCATCCCTGATCCTGCCTTTTGCCATCAACAGGCAGTTAGATTGCTTCCCCCCCATCCCTGATCCTGCCTTTTGCCATCAACAGGCAGTTAGATTGCTTCCCCCCATCCCTGATCCTGCCTTTTGCCATCAACAGGCAGTTAGATTGCTTCCCCCCATCCCTGATCCTGCCTTTTGCCATCAACAGGCAGTTAGATTGCTTCCCCCCCATCCCTGATCCTGCCTTTTGCCATCAACAGGCAGTTAGATTGCTTCCCCCACATCCCTGATCCTGCCTTTTGCCATCAACAGGCAGTTAGATTCCTTCCCCCCCATCCCTGATCCTGCCTTTTGCCATCAACAGGCAGTTAGATTCCTTCCCCCCCCCATCCCTGATCCTGCCTTTTGCCATCAACAGGCAGTTAGATTGCTTCCCCCCCATCCCTGATCCTGCCTTTTGCCATCAACAGGCAGTTAGATTGCTTCCCCCCATCCCTGATCCTGCCTTTTGCCATCAACAGGCAGTTAGATTGCTTCCCCCCATCCCTGATCCTGCCTTTTGCCATCAACAGGCAGTTAGATTGCTTCCCCCCCCCCATTTCCGCTGTTGCCGGTCCCAAGCCCGGATGAGAAAGGAGGAGGGTTGGGGTCAGGTTGGCAACCTGGCCTCATAAAAAAAACTCGCCAACCCATATAACATGGTGAAAGAAATGAAGAAAAATTCTATACCGCATCGGTCGTCATGCGTGTTAACAAGGGCCGCGGCGGATGTTGAGGTCCCTGGACATCCGTCGACAAGTGGGCTACAAGTGGACCGGCCAACAAAACGACAAAAATATAGTGCAGATGAAAATCGTGCCATAATGGCCTGTTATTACAACTCAGAGCCAGAAAGAAGAGGTTATTTGAAGCGAATGCATGAACTTTGGAAACAACAATATCCAGATTCAAATGTTAGCGAACAACGACTAGCAGATCAAAGGCGATTTATTATACGAAATAATGTGTTCAGTGAAATTGAACTTGAGAAAATTCAGACAAATTGCCAAATTAAAAAAATAACACCACCAGTGGAAACAACAGAAACTCACAAAACAACTGAAGACATCACACTGGAGCTTCCAACAGAAGAAACTGTTAGTGGAGAAGTAATAGCACCACTACCAGAACCAGTCATGATTGAACCAATTGATGAACTAACTGAAAAACAAAAGGAATTGAAGGACAAAATCATGGAGCATGTACTGTCTAATGAGGAAAGGCAACGTTTACCATCATTAAAAACTGTGCCTAACAAAAACTTGGCACCTATAATGAGAATGGTTAATGCAGTACTTTCAACAATTGAATTGGCATCCATCTTAGAAACAAATCAGTTAATGTACAGTGCAGCTGCAATAGTCACTAATGAACTAGGTTTTAAAAACAAAGCACCTAGTCGCAAGGCAGAAAAAGCATCAAAACCAAAGTGGAAAATTCGACTGGAACAAAAAATAAAAAAACTCAGAACAGATGCTAGCAATTTAAAAAATATGAATGAACAACGGCTAAAAAATAGCAAGATCATGGATCAATTAGCCAGAAGATACAGGCTTGATACAAGGAAAATTGAAGAAGCACTTGAAATTGTAAAACAGCAAATAACAGCAATAGCCAGAAAAATTGAAAGATATGATGCAAGAATCATTCAGTACAAGCAAAATCAGCAATTTCGATCAGATCAAAGACGTTTCTACCAAAGCCTCAATGCAAATGACAATTTCAAAAGTGAAAAACCAGAAAAGCAAGCCACAGTTGAATTCTGGAAAGAACTGTGGGAAAATGCAAAGGATTACAATAAGGAAGCAAAGTGGATACAAGACTTTGAGAAAAGTGTTGGCAAGAAGCAAATGCAAGTATTAGAAATAACAACTGAGATGGTCAAAAATCGAGTAAAAAAAGTAAAGAACTGGACATCACCTGGAAATGACCAATTACATGGTTTCTGGCTCAAATATCTGACCAGTTTGCATGCAATATTGGCCAAGCAACTGAACGAAATGCTACAAAATGGTCAAATTGATGAATGGTTGACAACTGGAAAAACATACTTGATTCAGAAAGATGCAACTAAAGGAACAACACCTGGAAACTACAGACCAATAACATGCTTGCCAACAACCTTCAAATTACTCACCGGGATAATTGCAGATAACATAATGGATTATTTGGAAACAAATAACATCTTGCCAGTAGAGCAAAAAGGCAACAAAAGAAGGAGCAGGGGCACAAAAGATCAGCTCCTAATTGACAAAATGATACTAGAAAACTGTAAGAACAGAAAAACGAACTTGAATATGGTCTGGATTGATTACAAAAAGGCGTACGACTCACTGCTACACAGCTGGATCATCAAATGCTTAGAAACTATTGGCATCAGCAAAAATATTACATCATTCACTGAAAAAGCGATGAAACAATGGAGAACTGTGTTGGCAGTAGGGAATGAGAACTATGGAATGGTTAATATCAAGAGAGGAATTTTTCAGGGAGATTCACTTTCACCCCTCCTCTTCATCATCGCAATGATCCCACTATCAGTAATCTTAAAAAAAATGAAACTTGGATACCAAATAGCCAAAGACGCTGAAAAAATTTCACATTTATTGTATATGGATGATTTGAAACTGTATGGAAAGTCAGAAATAGAAATCCAATCACTGACCAACACAGTCCTAATATTCAGCACAGATATCTCAATGCAGTTTGGCATGGAAAAATGTGCCACTGTATCTATGAAAAGGGGCAAAATCACTACATGTGACGGAATTGAAATGCCCAATGGCCAATTAATTAAATGCAATCAAAATGAAGCCTATAAATATCTGGGCATTCTGCAGTTGGATAACATCAGACATGGAGAAGTGAAAACTATCATTAGAAGAGAGTACACCAACAGAGTTAGGAAAATTTTGAAATCTAAATTAAATGGTGGAAACACCATCAAGGCCATGAATACCTGGGCAATACCAGTCATAAGATACACGGCTGGTATAATTAACTGGACACAAGCTGATTTGGACATTTTGGACCGAAACACCAGAAAACTAATGACAATGCACTACAGTTTACATCCACGTAGTGACACTGATAGACTTTACCTGCCCAGAAAATCAGGTGGCAGAGGACTACTACAAGTAAAGCAAACAGTTGAAGAAGAAAAGCATGCATTGGCGGATTATTTAAAAGAAAGTCAAGAACATCTATTAATTGAAGTAAAGAACAAAAATCTACTGAAGGTCCAACAGACGAAACAAGAATACAGAAAAAATGTGATAAAATCAAGAATGGAGAGTTGGCAAAATAAAGCATTACATGGCCAATTTCTGGAAAAAATAAAAGACAAAGTGGACAGTGAAAAAACTTGGTTATGGTTAACATCTGGTACTTTAAAGAAAGAAACAGAATCATTGATCCTGGCCGCACAAGAACAGGCAATTCGTACAAATGCCATAAAGGCCAAAATTGATAAATCTTCAAATGATGCTAAATGCAGATTATGCAAGGAAGCTGATGAAACTGTAGCCCATGTGCTCAGCTGCTGCAAGAAAATCGCACAGACTGATTACAAATTACGACACAACTCTGTTGCACAAATGATCCACTGGAATTTATGCAAAAATTATAACATCCATACTGCTACAAACTGGTGGGAACACAAGCCTGAAAAAGTCACTGAAAATCAGATGGTCAAGATCTTGTGGGATTTTCGTATACAAACAGACAAGGTACTGGCGCATAATACACCAGACATCACGTTGGTCGAGAATAACAAGGTGACTATAATTGACATTGCAATACCAGGAGATAGCAAGGTCGATGAAAAGGAACACGAAAAAATTGCAAAATACCAGGACTTAAAAATTGAAATCCAACGATTATGGCACAAACCAGCAGTGGTAATTCCAGTAGTGATTGGAACACTGGGTGCTATCCCAAAAGCACTGGAATTACATTTAAAACAGCTCAAAATTGACAAAATCACCATCAGTCAAATGCAGAAAGCCGCACTGCTCGGTTCCGCACATATACTTCGAAAATACATTACGACTTCCTAGGCCCCTGGGTGGGGCTCGACTAGTAATCAATGCCAAATCCGGTGAAACAACTGGCCGCTGTGATACAATTGTATAATAATAATAATAATAATAATAATAATAATAATA